>OZ026515.1:1200000-1850188 GCA_964019695.1 Loripinus fragilis | reverse complement strand
AAGAACTGGCGAGAGTTGCATAAGGCGAGCGCTATAAAAAAGCGCTACGTAGCGCTTTATGCTGTCTATGCAACGACCCGTTTCGATAGAGCAAAAATGGCGTCGTGTGGCGAAAAGAGGAAGGTTTCAACAAACCAATCTACAAATCAAATAAAGAAATATGCTCGTATGATAGCAGTTGAAGAGTGCAGTGACTCTGGGGTAGTAAGAATGATTCAGGTCAGAATTATGATAAAATTTGGGTAGACAACAAGAAAAATGATTTGTAATCACTGGACACGTCCACTGCCGATTGTTGATGTAAATTCGTGTGTATCCTTGATTCGTTATTATCGGCCAAACCCATTAGCTAGGTATTCACGCTACATTTTGAAAGCATTGTTAACATGACATGTTTGAGCTGGCATAGCAGGCTGTATTAATAATTACATGTACTCTGAGTCTCGGACTTCGTGTGCGAATCCAGAGGGGGGATAGGGGGTCCGGACCCTCTGGAAAATCACAAGTTATATGATTTCTATAGAAATTACCATTTGGACCCCCCCCCCCCCTGGAAAATGTTGGACCCCCTCTGGATTCTTGGAAAAGTGTAGTTTTCTCTGTAATAAAACTATTGGACCCCCTCTGTAAACTGTAAAATAAGTTGAGGACTAAAAAAAGAACGTTGTCCAGACTGTTTTCTGGCCGTCGGGCCTGGACCCCCCTGATAAAAATTCCTGGATCCGCGCATGGACTACAAATAAAATGTGTCTGATGCGAGTCTAACTGTTAGTTTTGTTGCCTGTTCAATTCGTTCATCTCATGCGCGGATCCATGAATTTGCGCCATGGGGGGGGGGGGGGGGGGTCCAGGTCAATCTGACAAAAAAAAGCTCTGAGCTTTTTTTGTTTTTGTTTAAGTCCTCAGCTCATTTTACAGAAGTCAAATGGTTAATTTCAAAGGAAACTATCATTTTTCAAGGCTCAGGAGGGGGTCCAAGATTGTCTAGGGGGGGGGGGTCCAACTTTTTCCAGGGGGGGGGGGGGGTCCAATTGCTTATTCACTTTATAAACCCATATAACTTGTGATTTTCCAGGGGGGGGTCCGGACCCCCTGTCCCCACTCTGGATCCGCACTTGCATATTTTTTGTCAACGCATACCTACCTGTAGCTATTCAAAGCTTGATGTCCGAGCTCTTAGGTCGGTATTAAAGGGTGGGGGTATCCATTATTCACTCTCATTTATACTGTTGGAAGGTTTAGGTAGGGGTACGCCTACTATTGGCTAGGGCTAAGTGGCAGGTAGGTGTATTAACCATACATGTATCACCCATGACCTTGCACATTACCAGATATTTAGGTAAATCATATTTAGCACCTACATTATTGAAGACCTTGCGCAATTTTGTGCTAACTTTGGTGAGAGTGCCATAATTGTGCTTCTTCAATAAATTGAAGTTCCATACGTTTTACTAAAAAAATGTATGTAGAACACAAAATATTTCATGGAATCCAAGTCAATATCGATTGTGACCTCCACATGACCCACATTGGCGTAGCTTCCATTACGCAGTTACGCACGTGCGTAATAAAAATAATAACAGACAAGGGAAGTCACATAATGCGGTAAAAGTGATTTTGAATACCATAAGGAAATTCTCTTCAGGAAAGGGTTGGTCCCTCTAAGAGCAAATTCTTTCCTTTAAGAGAAGTTCCCACATTTCGAAAAGGGACACAATTAAACAGAATCGCTGCTTGATCCATTAGCCTCCGTTTGATGTGCGTAACTTCACGATAGCGACACAGCACTTAATGTAACATGTATATATTAATGTGAATTCTAAAAATATATGTTAGGCCCTTTGTAACCATTTTCCCTTTTATTTTTTCTGCTTTAATTAGTAAACCCTTTTCCATCCTAAACTCTTCACTTATCGTGTTTTGAAACACTGTCGAAGAAGATCAGCTGGTTAGACACAATCGAGCTGACCTTAATATACATGGTTTTCGGCTCTGCTTGAAAATACATGCTTATAGCAATGCATTTGATAAAAACTGGGGTAGAGTGTAGTACATGAAACATCCAGCATGACAAGAGTTAATATTAAAGCAACTAAGGGTGCCAAGTTGTCACAAATGTCACGGTATCGCGATACATATGGCTTCGGGAAGCAAATATCATGTTACGTATCGTATTATTGCACCTCTACTTGGGCCGTGAGAATTGTTGCAATTTCCATTATTTCTCTTGAACAGACGAAATAAAGCCGGGTCTGAGGGAGCGCAGTGGCTCAGTGGTAGAGTGCTTGACTCGAGACCGAAGGGCTGCGGGTTCGAGCCTAACCGGCGTCACTGTGTTGTGTCCTTGAGCAAGACACATTAATCCCAGCTTAGTACTGGTTCAACCCAGGAAGACCCGTCCCGACGTAACTGAAAGATTGTTGACTGGGGCGCAAAAGAACCAAATAAAAAAGCCGAGTCTGCTGTTGTTGTTTTTTGTTTCTCTTCTGAATGATCTGTTTTCCAGATTATTTAGAAATGCAGCCAAAGAGGGTATGCAGGCATATATAGTCCGTGCTCGATAAGAGCAGGGTGACGAAATGAGATGTACAGTTAGAAATATGAATGAAAATCCTATATTTGTCCAATCAGGTGAAAAAGTAACATAACGTGACCAACTACGTAACTGTACTCCTATCGAGCACAGACTCTAGCCTTTAACTAGAGTTTTTTTGTGTACATGCTTTATCACTTTGTATACTGATGGCTTATTCCATCCGATATGGTACAATAAACTTCAGATGGCTCATTATATATATCTAGGAATCACATTTAAATATTCAAGTGAATTTAAAATAATGTTTAGTCTTAGCAAACAGTGTAGATTCCGATAAAATGCAGTATGCGATATTTCGTCTGGGGCTTCACTCTGTCAACACATTTAGGGGTTTCCAGTTTACAAATGCTTTTAAAAGTATAAATATATCATTTGGAAAAATACCAGAAAAATAATTAAATTTTTAGAATTGCATATTGCATTTGCTTTCTTTGGTTTGATGCTTTACATCCCAGTAAAAAGCTATGGTTCACATAACCACACTTTTTCTCCGAGAAAGCTTGATTAAAGGGGACGGCAACCCTGATGATTACCATGTTTTATATGAAAGATCTTAATAAACCATGAATTTTGATACCAGTTTCGTCTAAATCGGTTGAAAAATGTGGAAGTTATGGGCGCTTGAATATTTGCAACTGGACTGTAATGGAAGCGGCCATATTGTCGGCTTAGTGACGTCACTCAGCCTAATCAAATATGCGTAATCAAAATAAAAGGCAAACCAATGGATTATTTGCATTAATCTTTAATGAAACATATTCCTTGTGTATAAAGCTACATATCTGCTAAAACACAGATGATGTGATAGAAGTGATAACTAAAAAATAAGCAGTTGAAAAAATTCTGAAAACTAATTAAATATTCAAAATGGCGGCTAAATGTTGGCCATATTGAATTTTTTAAATGCCCATAACTTGCCCATTTTTCAATCGATTTTAACGATACTTGTATCAAAATTCATGGTTCATAGAGCTCTTTCTGATTAATGATATAAATTATTAGGGTTGCTGTACCCTTTAAGCAGTTTATCTGTACTTCATGCATATACTTTCAATTGTAACTGGCAACAATATTTCTTCAACAAGCGGAGGAGAATGGCCCTAGAAATTATTTCATGATCAATCTCCATGTTGGTATGGGGTCCAGGCTGGAATTGAACTTGGCAACCCTGGATCTGCAGTCAGACTCCTTTCGGGCTGCGCTATGCAGTCCAGTGTTGCATTTGTCACCTGCATGTCTTTCCATCAAATGGAGTCATTGTGAAGTGTTTTTTTTTTTTTTTTTTGTAAAATAGGGAAAATCATCATGTGTTGTCCTACGAAATAAATTAAATGTACGTTTGTCAGCAGAAAATAACTGTAATGCAGGCTACATATATATGTTAAGTTCATTTGAGCCGCGACATGTGATTTCCAACGATGTGCCATTTTCACGCCTGTGCAGCCTCCTTTGAAGCTTAGAAACTCCAAATGATGTTCAGTCAGTAACTTAACAGTCATAGAATATTCAAGCGACATGCAAAGGCTCTGATCGGACTGAGCGTATACGCAGGCTCATCTGAGGGTTGCTGGTCGCACATACCACATTGTTGGAAATCTCATACACTGGCTCATTTGTAGTTATATGGCACATTATGATGGGTTGATACCCTGAAAACCGTTAAAGAGGTACTCTAGTGTAGACCTATGAGAATGCCGAAGAATGCACCATTTCATCACGGTCTGCATTGTTTGCTAATACCCCTATTCCACACAGGCCACGAATCGCCACGAATTGATTTTTTATTGATTCGGGGCGGGGGGGGGGGGGATTCGTGAGGTTTCATTAAAAAGATTTCTCCAATCGTGATGTTCTACGAGTCAGTCCCGATTCAGATACGATGTCGTTACGAATATTCGGGGGGAATCGGCTCAATTCGGCTGGAATCGCGCAAGAATTCATTACGATTAGCAAATAACATTAGAACATGCTGCACGAAAGTTAAGGAATCAATTACAAATCAGTTAAGAAATCCGCGACGAATCGCCACGATTCGCGAGATTTTCTCTCTGAATAGTTATAAAAAAAGGCCCATCTATGCTTCAGGGGCATCAGTTCCAAAATTAATGTTCCTCGTAAAGCAGCAGTAGAATTGATCCTGCAACTTGAGTGTTGAAAACAGCTTCTTATATAGCTAGAAGAAAACAACTAAGTTAGTCGAAGGACCCTGGCCCAGACTCTTGGACTTTGAAAATATGGCAGTTCGCCATTGGCAAAATCACCAGCCAGGAGCTACTGACTGATCCTGATTGTGCTCCAGAATCAGCCAAATCTGTTTCAACTTCTAGGACTGGCTCACATGCGCGTGGCGGGGTAATTAATCTTAGGGAAAATCCTTCTACTATCTCTTCCTTGGTTATATTGCATGGTTTAATCTCCCGATTCCCCACGAATGAGCTGAGAGTAACTACTTTTGCACAAAAACGCCTCCGAATCGATTACGATTCAGTTACGATGTCCAAGAATGCCCTATGAATTTGGTACGAATCACGCACGATTTATCGAATCGGGGAATTCGTGGCCAGAGTTTTGAACAGTTCAAAACTTTTGAGCCGAATTCCCGATATACCTACGAATTGCAAGAACTGACTACGGACTGTACGAACCAGTTAAGATCTTCACGAACGGAGTACGATTCAGACACGAATCCAATTATTTGTCAATTCGTGGGATTCGGGGCCTGTGTGGAATAGGGGTATAAGATACATCTTTAGACGAAGTAAATTAGCTTTGTAAATTATAAAAAAAGCCAATCCTTAATATATACTGAAGGACTTCAGGAACGCACCACCTGCTGAAATGCTAATGTATTGTCCAAAATTATTATTTTCATTGTGTGAAAATTAAATTGACAGGTCCCATCATTTGGCTTTCATTAAATAAGAAAATCGAAACGCTGTGGCTTAGAGTTGTCGTGACGTCGCGATAATTGAGACAACCCAAATTCAAATTAATACCTTCCAGAGAGAGTGCAAAAATCAAAGCCTCTGGTGACGTTCATTTCGTCTACGTGACGTCATTACGTTTTAACGTAATTGCCCGTTTTTTATCCTATCGAACAGGAATAATCAAAATCTTAAAGTGCCACCAGATACTCCTCAACACGTTGCATAAAAGACAAAAGTATCCAGACATCCGCCTGTTATTGTTAATTGAAAAGTTAAGACTGACGTTAGCAAAGAAACGCTGCGACTGTGAGTGTAATTAAAGAATTATTTCCATTAGTTAAGACATCTGGCAACCAGCTCAAAGTGTTTGTTTTCAAATTGAATTACAATCACGTCTGTAAGACGCTTACGTCCATGTGACGTCAGAATGAACAGCATGGGCACACCGAAATTATGACAAACCATGGTCCATTGTGTAAGAGGATAAAAAATGATAAAGGTAACATCCTCAAATCAGCTATGTGGAAGAGACAGTGAATGTAAAATGGTGCGTTTCTAAAGTCCTTCAGTTTATTTACATATGGACTCTTGTATCAAGCCTAATGATAAGGATCATTTTTTCATTGTAAATAAAGTTTTCCTTTATATCTTTCAGGACACCAGAAATGTAATGGCAAGTACCAAAATGTTTCTAATAGGCTTGGCTTGTGGGGAACAACGAGATTCCGCTGCCCATATATATGGCTATGTGGATGAGGTGGTGCCTAGATACACTGATAGACAGTTCAGAGATCATTTCCGAATGTGCAGAGGAACTTTTGAGGTATGCACAGGCGTTCATTAAATAGGATTTCTGCACTAGTTCGTGTTTAGACAAGAGCGAGTTGTTGTCAATGGATTGCTCTTAATGGGCTACAGTTTTGCAGATGCCATCATTCTTGGTCCTTTGATGTTTTCATTGTGCATTAATAAGATATTAACAGGTGTTAAAATTAACCTCTACAATATCGTTTTTGCGGATGATGGTTTTGGCTACCATGAAATAAGGAGTAATGACATAGTGATAGCTCAGAATGATACTGACGACAAGGATGCTCAGCCACAAAATCGCCTGACAAGGAAACACACAAAATTAATCAATGACAAATACTTTAGATGGTAGTCCTTCACAATGTTAAAGGAACATGTAAATCACAATTACAGATGTATGCTAATGGAATATATGTTAGTGATATACTTTAATGCTTACATGACATTTAATATCTTAATGGCAAACTTTTATTTTTGTCCCAAAGATGTAAAAGCAACATCTTACGAAGGACTTCTTTATTCAGACCTGGAGTATAGTGGTTAGGTTTGGAGAAGTATAAAATTTTACAATTACACAATTGATGAATTTTAATTCATGAAATAAATAATTTAAACACCAAAAACGTTTTAAAGAGGAGCTACAAAGAAAAGTGCCCTCCGCCCACTTCATATTTATTTATCTTGATGGACTTGAGTGTAGTGGTCCAACTGCTAGAGCGTTAAACTGGAGATAGAAGGGTTGCTAGCTGGAGACTAGTCACTTAGTTGTGTCATTGAGCACCACACTTCATGCTCTGGTTAGTACTGGTTCAACCATGGAAGACAGGAAGCTCTACTCAAACAGCCATAGCATTGAAAAAATACTTAAAAGTGAACAACACCTATCATTAAGGTCCTCCAAATAATGCAAGTAAAGGGTGTGAATTTGTTAAAAATCTTAGCATATCAAATCTCAGTGTATCCTATTAATACTTTTCAAGTACGTTACAGGCGTATTGAAGATGTGCATGTGGAAGTTTATTGATGAAAAAATATTTATTGATAAATTTACAGCATTTTTAACTTAGCAATTTCTTAACTGCTTATATCAATATATCAAGACATGGCCCTTTTTATAGTTAAAGAGAGTAGGCAAAGATTAGGAATCAATACAATCAAGTACCACACCTGACCCAGGACACCATATGGGAAAGTAACAAAAACAAAACATCACACACAAGAGAGCCAAGAGGTCAGCCCTTTCCCAACAGGTGACAAAAGAGCTGCTAGAAACATACATCACAGAAGGCAAATACAAACACCACCCCACCCCCCAAAAAATATTCACAAAATGGCTAATAGTGCATACTTTGTGAAATCAACTCCTCCTAGAGCTCAGTGTATCCTATTAATACTTTTCACGGATGTTACAAAAGATGTGCATGTGGAAGTTTAATGATGAAAAATATTTTTTGATAAATTTACAGTATTTTTAACTTAGCAAATTCTAACTGCTCATATTGAATATTGGTTGATTGTGCATAGTCTTTGGTGTATCTTTTTAATACTTTGCATGCGTGTTACAGACATATTGAAGATGTGTATGTGGAAGTATAACTTGGAAAAAATATTTTTTGATAAATTTACAGCTTTTTTAATTCAACTGATTCTCAACCACTGCACATATTGAATAATGGCTGACAATGCATATTTTGTGAAAATCAACTCCTCCTAGAGCCTTCATTATATCTTTGAATACTTTGCATGTGTGATACAGACATACTGAACATGTGCATGTAGATGTTTAATGATGAAAAAATCTTTTTGATGAATTTACAACATTTTTAACTTAGCCAATTCTCAACCACTGCATATATTGAAATATAGCAAGTAGTGAGCCAAGCTCACATACCCCGCCGGTAGCCATCAGAGTTTGTAACACTTACAGAGAAAAGACAAAATTATGAGTGTTAAAGATTTCATAATCCTAAATCAAGTAGTTGCTGAGAATACTTGAATGGAAAATGTTCATTTGTGTTATACAGGAGTGACAGAAGGAAAAATTGAAAAAAGAAGGCAAAATGAGGATCAGCATCTTAATTTTCATTAACACAATACACCTTGCCTATGTGAAGGTGTACATAAAATTTCATAATCCTAAATCAAGCAGTTGCTGAGAAAACTCTGACGAAAATGTCCATATGTGTTATATAGGAGTGACAGAAGGAAAAAATTAAAATTTGAAAAGAAGGCAAAATGAGCTTTACCATCTTTATTGGCTCCAATAGGAGGTGAGAAATCTGCGACGGAAATTTTCATTGGACAGCAAGAAAAATGAACAAATAAAGGGATTGAAAAAAATAAAGGGAATGATAAGCAATATGTGGCTGTTGGTTTGATACACAATACAACTCATCACTATCAAGCTCTGTACCAAATTTCAGAGCCCTAAGTCAAGTAGTGGCTGCAAAGTCTTTGACAGAAACAAATAATCATATGCATTATATAGGAAAGACAGAATGAAAAATTGAAAAAAGAAGACAAAATGAGGATTAGCATCTTAATTTTCATTTACATAATGCACTTTGCCTGCCTGAAGGTGTACACAAAATTTGAAAACACTGGCTCCAATAGGAGCTGAGAAATCTGTGACAGAAATTTTCACTGGAGAGAAGGAAAAATGAACAAATAAAGGGACTATTAAGCAATATGTGGTTGGTTATTTATTACACAATTCAACTCATCACTATCAAGGTTTATACCAAATTTACGAAACCTAAGTCAAGTAGTTGCTGATTTGTTTGTTTGATTTGATTCTTTACGTCCCATCAACAATCTTTCAGTTATATAGGGACAGGTCTTCCTGGGCTGAACCAATACTAAGCTAGTATTATGTTCTTGCTCAAGGACAAAACGCAGTGACGCCGGTGAGGCTCGAACCCGCAGCCCCTTGGTCTCGAGTCAAGCACTCTACCACTGAACCACTGCGCACCAAGTAGTTGCTGGGAAATCTTTAACAGAAAAAAAAGTTAACAAACATATACTGAAGGGCTTTCAATATGCAACACTAGCTTCATGTTATATCTTACAAAAGCCTTGCTTGCAGCCCAATTCTTGTTGACCTTGATATTGAAGTCAATGTCCTGAAAATCTAATCATTTTTCATGTTGTCCTGCAAATTTCCCTCAAATCTAACAAGCAATTCATACTGCAGACCAACAGCTGCACCAAAGCTAACAAGATCAACACCAAAAACCAAATGCCCACACATCCCTTTATAGGGAAGGGAACATAATGTTCATTATTCGCATTTCAAGTAACAGATTGCATTTCTGTAAATTTTGAGAAGAGATTCCTATGCTTTGGAGGCTTTCAAGTTGTTACAAACCCAATATTAATCTCATTGAGATTGTGTGCATATCTTAGCCTCAGGCATGGGAATCTGTTCAGAGTCTAAAAAACGTACCATAAAACACTGAACGATAAATTCATGATAGACAAGAAACAAAGCTTACAAGCTACAAAAATTTAGCAAACTTTATTAAATAAAAAAAAATTATACAAATAAAATTAATTTTAATCACAGGTGCTTAATATTCAGGGTTGTGGAAATAGCACAAGTTGTAACTTGCTCAAAGACAAGTAAAGAGCTATGTGCATTAAGAGGCTAAATTGGCCCCCCTATGAGGCTAAAAATAAAATTTGTTTTTACCATGTTCTTCTCATTAGTTTATTAGAACAATAGCTATTGGCTATTTTGTAGCAAATTTGACACACTTGATAGACCAATTAACATAGAGCACAAGCAAATACCAAAAAGATAATTCAACAAATCATGCGAATGAACACGGCACACAACATATTAAAATTTTTTATTTGTATCTAGCTGTGCTGGTATCTAATTCTTAAAAATTGGCTCTCCAAAAGCCTTAAATTTGGTTCAAAATGGCGATTTCTATATCTTTCGTCTATTTTGTGGGCCATTTTTGTTACCATAGCAACAACTAAATTAAAAAAAATGCCAGAATTTTACACTTGATTTATTCTTGTAATAAACTAATCAGAAGAAATTGGTGAAAAGCAGCTTTCAGATTTTGGCTCCAGAGGGGGTCAAATAAGCCCCTAAATGCACGTACCCCTTTTCATAAGATACTTGTCGAAACTTGTCCATAAGAACAGAATGATAATACACCAAATATTGGCTTAGCCCTTTTAACATGCTTAAACAACATATACTGAACCACACTTCTAACGCAAAATCAAACAGAACCTTTAATATTACAATATTGTTTCATCCAATGTAACCCAATTTTATCAAAAATTAAAACACTTATTTATGAAAATGAAAGTAGAACTTCATAGGTCAATCATTCCCTTTTAATCATAACCTGATTGGGTGAATGTCTGCCATCCCAGACCGGTATAATGATTTTGGCAAGACCTTGTATATTAATTAAAGTTACATTCCTGAAACATTTTGCCTTGGATGTGTGGGTCAGTATAGAGTTACAGATTACAAAAACTAGGCACCCGCTAAGCATTTCCGATATAAAATTGTCTCAGTTCAATTCCCGTACAAAATGAGAAAATATTTATTAAAAGTGCACAGAATAAGATGTGCACATCTTCAGTGTGTGAACAATCATTATGCAAAGTTTATATAAAAGGAATGAATACTGTTGGGGTTAAAGATTAGACAAACTAGGCACCTGATTAGCATTTTGGATGGAAAAATGTTAAAGTTCAACATCCCTTAAAAATGAGAAAAAAATTTTTTAAAGGTGCACAAAATAGAAGGTGCACATTTTCAATGTGTGAACAATCATTATGCACAGTTTGAATAAAAGAATTGATTACTGTTTGAGTTACACATTACACAAACTAGGCACCCCCTGATGGAAAAAAATGTTTAAGTTCAACACCTGTCAAAAATAAAAATAAAATTATCAAATTTGCACAAAATAGAAGGTGCACATCTTCGATGTAAGAACATTTGAACATAAAGCAATGAAAACTGAGTTACAGATTACACAACCCAGGCCCCCTCTAAGCATTTTGGACGGAAAAATATCTAAGTTCAACACCCCTAAAAAAAGTTGTGATATGTGCACAAAATAGGAGGTGCACATCTTCATTATGTGAACAATCATTAGGCAAAGTTTGAACAAAAAGGAAAGAAAACTGTCTGGAGTTACAGAAAACACAAACCAGGCCCCCTCTAAGCATTTTGGACGGAAAAATATCTAAGTTCAAAAGCCATTCACAGAAAAAAAGTCGTGAAATGTGCACAAAATAGGAGGTGCACATCTTCATTATGTGAACAATCATGAGGCAAATTTTAAATAAAAAGGAAAGAAAAAGTTTGATGTTACAGATTACACAAACCAGGCCCCCTCTAAGCAATTTGGACGGACAAATATGATAATAATCTGTGTTGAACCTTTAAAAAATGAAAAAGTCATGAAATGTGCACAAAATAGGAGGTGCATAGCTTCAATATGTGACAAGTATTATACAAAGTTTGAATAAAAAGGAATGAAAACTTTTGGAGTTACAGATAACACAAATTAGGCACCCCAAATGTGTTGCCCATGAACAGACGGACAGATGGACAGACGGACGGAGAGGACCCACTACTAGACCTGCTTTTCGCTACAGGTAAAAACTAAGAGACTGGCCAGATGTATAGCTAATTTGAAAAAATTCTTCCCTTTGCAGATAAGCTATACAAATAATCAATATATACTCTTAATTATACATTTTACTACATTACTTAAAAAAATAACAAATATGGAGATTAAATAATAATATTAATAACATTATGATCAAACTGGCAAAATAAACTTTGCACCCAGCAAAGACTCATACCAGCCTGAGGTATCTACCAGTCATAACAGACTATTTCTCCATGCTTAATGGCGAACTTTTAACTCACACTTTCTGGTGATCATAGTTTCTTTATACAGAGTAAAACCAACAGACTAGGGAGATGTGTAACTTATTTGGGAGAATCTTTGTTGCACAGGCTCATTTTCTTGCTTATTTCCCACACTAGCTCATATTTTCACCATATAGTGTGTACATAAAGAAGAATACCAACTGAACATACTGTTTGAAAAATAGTCTAAGAGAACAGTTTAATGTAAGTATTAAGCATCGTTGAAATGCTTATCTTTCAACCTTGTTGAAATGCTTATCTTTCAACCTTGCACGATACTTAAAATTAAACTGTCTTTCATCAATAATTGAATTTGATATGTTTTCAGGCAATGCAACATGATTTATTTGCCTGCTAGTAAGGGTAGCCGTGAAAGGAAAATGTCACATATACAATATGTAATGCAGACTTACTATAACCTCACACATGTGGAACCATATTTTATATCATTTCCATTGTTCTATTGACTTCCTAATAAAGTTTGTGACTCACACTCACTGATTGTTCTCGAAAAGCATTGTAAAAAATATAACTATATAATGGTCAATCTGGCATACAATTTTCTTGACCAAAAAAAACAAAAAAAAATTTCATAATGGCTGGTTGACTATACATTGCCCGTCTAATTTTCAAAAGAACCAAAACAATATGCCACAAACTTTATTAGGATATCAGAGGAACAATTGAAAAATTATAATATTATTCCCAATGTGAGAGGGCATGAAAACTTAAAATCAAACCAGAAGTGTTTGGGACATTTCCTCTCATGGGTAGCCTTGAAAACCTCAAAAGAAAGTGAAAAAATATGGAATTCAATTTACTAATAAATTACAATTCAACATAAGTATCCTGCAAGTTTTAACAGCTTATTTTAGCAGTGTCTTTAGCTATCAAAAATAATAAACAATTTGTGTTTCTGTTAGTACACAGTAAAAGTAATCGTTGTTAGTCACAATTTTCATTACCAAAGAAAAATTTAATCTATTTAACGCACATACCACCATGGGAAGCTGTATTTTGTCCAGTTCACTATTTTTGTTCTAGCGGTGGTATCTTGGTATCGACATGATTAATTTAAATAATTTGATGGTTTACTGTTTTCCTTCTATAGCTCACTTTTTTTTAAATTTCTTATAGGAAATTATGTAACAGGCTGTTGCAGACTAATGTCCAAGCCTACAGAGTGCACACATGTCTTATTTGCCATAGTCTACAAAATTCCCTGGGGAAGAGCAGCATACTTTTTTACCTTGACGTCTATAGGAGTTTTCATTTATAAATATGAAACACCAAAATATATCTGACATGAAAGGACAGACCAATGTTTAATGAAACTAGAAATGATGTTAATGAAACATTATGCCCCCAACCCTTTGCTTGTCAAGAAGGGTTCATAAGTTTTCAATGTCCAAATCTACAAAGGTCAATTACTTAAAAAAATAAAATAACTTTTTTTAAAATTGTCACCTGGTAATCTACTCATCAACTTCTACCAACTGACCATGTTTGAAGCTCCTAGCTACAATAACTTTTGATATATACTTAAGGAATAAAGAAACGCAACAGACAAAAATATAATTTTTGCGTGTTTAGATAACGGTTTTGGTGAAATCTCTTCTGAAACTTTGTTATTGAGTATTTATAGCATGTGATGAAATACCAAAAGGTCATTTTAACGCTACATTTTACGCTACAAGATGAAAATATATGAAAACGTAAAATATGACGTTAACGTCAGAATAAAGATCAAGAAACCCTGTCTTTTCCATGTTTGCTTATTAGGCGTCGACTTGACAATGTGCAAATTAAACAAACGTCCAATCATATTCATAATGCAGTCAAATATTGCGTCAAAACACACTACTTGAATGGCAAGATACACAATGGTAGTGAATAAACGATAAAGTCTCAGGTTTGGGTCACTGGTGAATATACGGGATAAGATAAACCTAGAGACATCAAAATATGCTTTCTTGGGAAAAACTGACTTTTCAGATACCGTAGAAATACGTTGGTAAGGTGTTTATATTGACGTAAGCCAAACAAAAAACGGCATAGTGCAAGAGAAAACATCTAATTACATTCTGAGAGTGAACACCAAACTTGTAAACTGTAACCTAAACTTTATCACTGGACCATTTTATCATTAGAAAAACACATAAACATCATGGAATCCATTAAAATGTAGAATATCAAATTTTGACGTCAGAATTGAGGTTTTTTGACGTCTGAAGATCTCAAGTCATAATTTTTGAACAAAACTTCCTTGTAATGAATAAATCTCAAGCAGAAAAGAAAGTTTACGCGTTTTACGCAGTATTTAAGAGTTGACGTTAAGCCGTTTCAGAATCCTACAGAAACGTCGCCATTTGATCATTTCCTTGATTCGCAATCTATGCCAAGACTTTTTAAAACAATAAACCGATAGTTGAATCGAACTTTGCTTTTATTGACCTTGTGTCAGCATGTTACTACGGGGGGGGGGGGGGGGGGGGGGGGGGGGGGGGGGGGTCAGGCTGCTACGCGCATACCAAAATGATTATGTAATCGATTATTACGTTAAACCTGCTGTAATTTCATGGACACATACTGCTCCTATGGATAAATATCATTTGCACTAAAAACGTGCATCATATTGTATGCTTACAATGACTTAAAAGTGTTTGTTGCGTTTCTTTATTCCTTAAGTATATCTTGATGACAAGTTTTCAATGACCAAATTTGCAAAGGGCAATAACTCGAAAAAACTAAAATAACTTTTTTTTTTTAATTTTCACCAGGTTATCTACTCATTATCTTCTATCGGCTGACTAAGTTTAAAGCTACTTACTGTAATAGTTTTTGCGATATCTTGGCTACAAGTTTTCATTGCCAAATTTGCAAAGGGCAATAACTCGAAAAAAATCATCAGGTTATCTACTCATTATCTTTTATCAGCTGACCAAGTTTGAAGCTGCTTGCTGTAATATAGTTTTTGAGATATCTTGATTACAAGTTTTCAATGCCAAAAAAATTGCAAAGGGCAGTAACTAAAAAAAAATAAAATAACCTTTTTTTAATTTTTACCAGATTATGTACTCAATATCCACTATTACCTGACCAAGTTTGAACCTCATAGCTGTTATAGTTTTTGAGATATCAAATTTTCTATGTCCAAATTTGCATAGGGCAATATCTAAAAAATAAAAAAATTTTTTTGTAAATTTTCACCTGGTTATCTACTCATTATGCTCTATTAGCTGACCAAGTTTGAAGCTCATAACTGTTATCATTTTTGAGATATCTTGATTACAAAATTTCATTATGACCCTTTAAAAGTGGCATAACTCCACAAAGGGGGATAATCCAGACTTAAAAAAAATATGTGTAAATTACTTTTTTGATGAGGAATCCATATATGGAATTTCAAAACTGTATCTTATAAAATTTTGTAACGGACACACGCACGGACGGACAAGGCAAAAGTAATATGCCCCTTCAACTTGGGGGCATAAAAAATCAGTGTCAGGATTAGAACATACTACATGAAAAAATTTAAATTGCAGGAGCTGTGCCAGTGGGTGGCACCCCACTTAGTGAAGGAGAGGACAATTAGTGTAGAAATCAAAATGCTATCAACAGTGTGGATGGTTAGCAACACTGAGTCGTTCCGCAGTGTTGCAGACAGGTTTGGCTTTAATAAAGGAACCTTACACAGAGTTGTGATGTCTGTTTGTAAGTGTATTACTAGTATTAGAGATGATGTGATTTCTTGGCCAACAACCAACAGCCAATATCAAACACTTGCTAGTGACTTTGAGAAAGTAGGTGGGATACCAGGTGTAATTGGCGCCATTGATGGTACTCACATAAGAATACCAGGGCCATCAGACCATAGAGATGCATACATCAACAGGAAGGGTACACCCAGCATCCAATTACAAGTGGTGTGTGACAGTAAAATGCAGTTCCTTGATGTATATACTGGATGGCCTGGGTCCGTTCATGATAGTCGTGTTTTCAATAATTCCCCCCTAAAATCTCGACTTGAAGAGCTACCTTCACAATTTCACTTGCTTGGGGACTCAGCCTATGCCCTGAATCAATATTTGCTGGTCCCATTCAGGGATAATGGACATTTGATCGCCCTTGAGAAAAACTTTAACAAGGTTCACTCATCAACCAGAGTGGAAATTGAGATGGCAATTGGGTTGTTGAAGGGCAAGTTTCGGCGGCTAAAGTTTTTGGAAATGTACAATATCTTAGATAGCCCTTACATCATATTTTCAGCATGTGCATTGCACAACTTCATATTGAAAAGATCAGACTTGGACTTGGATGAGATAGAGCATGATAATGAACAGGCAGGTGGGGATGTTGAGACTGAATCAGTTGCAACACACAATGCTCCTGCAGCTGCCAGGAAACGACTCGATATAGCTGAAAGACTTATCTAAAGTCAACTTTAGGGGAGATAAAATTTAGTTTAAATGAGTATTATTTTATAATCCAAATCCTTTACTCATGGGCATTCAATATGAAAATTAAGAATCAAGCTGAAATCTTGATTCCTAAGTCTTATATGAGAATATCACTTGTGATATATTCCCTCTCTCTCTATATATATGTGTGTGATTTTAAAACAGATTTTGTTTCCCTTAAAGACAAAATTATTTCAAATCAAAATGGCATAAGATGTCTTTGTGACGTTTCACTATTCTCACTTTCCTGTTTATCATCATATTCTATTTCTGTATTCCATTTCAATGTTTTTACATGTGTTGTTTGGTGTGTGAGAAGGTTTGTAAAGTTTTTATATAAAGATTTTAAATGACTAGATTTTTAAAGGTTTCATTGATTCATATTCTTGGCCGCCATCTTTTTCAAATGGATATATTCAGTTTTACGTTCATCTGCACAGGACTGATCATCTCTATCATGAGAAGATATCTAAATTTTCTTAACATGGGCACACCCATTTAAAGAGAAGACTGAAAAGTAAAACGATTAACTTCATATTTGCTTTCATAGTGCTCTACACTATTTTCCCTGAAACTTAATATGCAATATAGGTACTTGCAGATTCTTTTATCCATTGACCCCACCTCGAGGTCAAGGATGTGTTTGCAAGCTTAATATTTGCACTATGTTGCTCCAAGTGTTGTTTTCTTTAATTTAAAAGCCAAAATTGAATTTATTGCTTATATTTACATTTTATTATAAATATCTAAAATATGAAAAATATTTTTAATTTAGGAATTTAAACATTTCTGCATTTAAAATATAATCGTATTAATGGTTTAGTCCGAGTGTAAAATGAAAAAGGGGAACAGCCAGCTTGAACATGGACAGCCAAATGCCGCAAATTTGTGTAATTCATGAGGCAATGAACGGTTGCAAAAATCTAAAGATTCATTAAAGGATTGCTTGGAAAATGTAAATATAGCATATTGACTGTCCATTGTAGTATACCATCTCTAGCAAGAATGCATCAAATCTGACCAATAATTACTGAGATATTTTTCCCGACGGACAGACGCGCAGATGATTGAAAAATTATATCCCTGTCACTTCATCTGGATAAAAATATGGCCGTAAAGGTGCCTTTTTTTGTTTCCAGAGGTATTCTTTGAATGGCCTTCCAGTATAAATGTACAGGAACTGCTTATATTTAAGTGTTGTGCCTATTAATTGTTTCATTTTCTTCGATTCTTTATGTTCAAGTCAACAATTTTTCAGTTGTATTGCAACGGGTGTTTCTGGCTAGAACCAGTACTTAGCACTGGATAAAGTTTCCGGCTAAAGGACAGAACAAAACGACTCCACCAAACATCAGTGTGAAACTAGCAACCATTCAATCACATGTCTAATGCAATTAGTAAGCTGAACAACAACCAGCAGATAGCTAATATTTTTCTTTATGCTTTGCCAAGTAACAATTTACATGCTACTTTGATTCAGACGTGAAAGTGGTACAAATGATAACATTATTATTGTTTGCTTGACTTCATTATTTACCTCCCAGTCAACATTTTAAAAGTCAGGTATTCCTGGGTTGAAACAGTAATAAGGTAGAACTAATGTGTCTTGCTCAAGGACATAATGCAGTGCTGCCAGTAAAGATTGAACCTGCAGCTCTTTGATCTCAAGTCAAGCACTCTACCACTGCACTGTCTTTTTTCTATTCAGCTTGACATAAGTGAAGATATCAAAGTCAGACCAGGGGTATTAAAACATTATGTAAAAAATGTCAGGGAAAAGCACCTTTCAAAACATATACATGCAGCTAGATAAAACCCATTTGGCTTTTAAAAAATAGTGATATTCAATAGTTTCAATTAATTGGCACACCACTAGCTGCCCATATTTTTCTATGTACCATCAGTGGCGTCTTCTTCACTGTAGTTATACCACTACGGCAATTTTGGTCTCGTCACTTATTCCGGTGTTAGGGTAACTTTCTAATCATGTTCACTTTCTTCATTTAATCACAGATAAACGGCCGAAAATGCTTAGATTCTGATTGATTTTTGTCAATCAAATTCACTTTGTATCTTTTAGCTTTAAAAGTATATGAAAACTTTAATGTTTGATGACTAGGCATGAAATAACTAATTACGGTTTCGTCTTCGTGGATCATTAATCAATGACGAAACCGTATAATTATGACTAAACCGTAATTGACATTTTTTTATGGTAACTGTTAAAAATACACATTTAAAATCTGATTTTACCTCCGTTTTGGCAAAACAACACATCGGTTGTTAATTAGACGATGCAATTTCGAAGCAAACATATTCCAAAATTCTCATTTTTGTCAGCCTTTATTTGAAGGTAATTTTACTATAAAACCGGAGTGGTTGACGAGACCCAAATTGCCGTAGTGGTATGACTACAGTGTTCTTGTATAGTTCACTTTAACTTCATTGTCACATCATACAGTACGATAGCATGGATATTTCGTCAGGGGTATGGAAATAGCAAAAGTCTATGCTTGCTCAGGCACAAGTAAATATTTTTAATGTTCTTTCCAAAGAAAGGGGTACATGCATAAAGGGGCTATTTTGGCCCCCTCTAGAGCCAAAAATTAAAAGTTGCTTTTCATCAATTTCATCTTATTGGTTTATTAGAAGAATAGCCCAGGTGTAAAATTATGGCATTTATTTTACTTTTACTGGTTGCTATGGTAACCAAAATGGCCGACAAAACAGGCTTAAAATAGAAAAATTGCCATTTTAGGCCAAATTTCAGGCTTTTGGAGACCGATTTTTTAAGAATTACATATTAGCACAAGCAAATACCAAGAAAAACTTTTAATATATTGTGTACCGTGATAATTCTCATCATCTGTTAAAATATATTTTTGGTATTTGCTTGTGCTCTATATTAATTCCTCTGTTACGTGTCTCAAATTTGCTCCAAAATGGTCATTTTCCTATTTTCAGCCTATTTTGACGGCCATTTTTGTAATCATACCAACCGTAAAAGTCGAATCAATGCAAGACTTTTACACTTGGGCTGTTGTTCTAATAAACTACTAAGAAGAAACTTGTGAAGAGCAACTTTTATTTTTTTACCTCATAGGGGGGTCAAAATAGCCTCTTAATGCACGTACCCCTTTACTTGTCCTGAAGAGCAGGTAATGTAGAAAGAACAAAGGGCAGTCCATGATGTGTTGAAACTGAATTAAAACACTTGAAAACAGCATGCAACTAGATATATACCCACTTGAAAGCAGCGTAGATCCATATCAGCTGCATTTTGAAGAAGCCATCTGATCAGGATCAACACTGTTTTTTGGTACAACATGTCAATTTATGATAATTAATTAAACAGTGAAACTGATTCAGATGAAGCATTTAATTTATCTCCATCTTGCATGTTATGGATAAATAAATTTAATTTAAAAATCTGAATGTAAATCATACCTTTATTTTTGAAAAAGGCTTTGTCAGAACACAAGTTTTATTTAGAATTCTCCCATGAAAAGTAAATAGAATTTTCTTAATTGTCCTGAATGATATGCAAATCCGGACTAAAGGGTAGCTTGATGTTCAATTGCTTCCCTATATAATTACTCTCTATCTATTTTATATAACAAACGCTGAATATTTTTCCACTTCTCAAATGGTTTCTTGGTGAATTTCAATGCTATTATGCAGGTTACATGTGGCAGAAGATAGAAAATGCAACTGTTCAGAGGATATTAGCATGAATTTGTAAACCCATTAATAACTGTGAAATTCACCGTGAAAGTATTTCAGAAGCTAAAACTGTCTGTCCTTCGCTTCATGCACAAGCAAATTCAGACACAGTATAGAAGAGAAAAATAATGGCAAGCCAGGCTGACCATGGTATTTCCACACCCATGATTGTAAATTGCTCTTTGATGTAACATAATGCTACAGAATCACACATTATACCATATCATGTAAATTTTTGTGGCTAGAATGTGTGCTTGTTTTGCAACAACCTATAATACATTCTATTTTCGTTTATATATATATATATATATATATATATTAACTGCCATGATTCTCTTTCTACAGGATTTTCATTGCCTAACTATAAAAGAGAATTGCATTTTGTTTGTACTTTTAACCCGCAATTAGGCATTTTCAAATGACTCAACTGCAATTCAATTATTTCACAAACTAAAGTTAATTTGAACATTTCAATATTTCGTGTGGTGTCACTCGCACAGCCACCTGCTGCACCCTACACATCTTCTGATCATTTCCAGTGCCACTGCATTCATCTAAGCAATTATTCATGCCAGTGGAGCCCACAGGCATCACTCAATTAAAATTAAATGTGGTTATTAATGAGAACGTTTGAATTGGTGCAGACTAATTCTTGCACAATGCTTTTTTACGAGTTAAATGAATAAAATGACTTTTTACGGATTTAAAATGATACAATGTTATTAATTAAGAAAAAAATAGCAGTTAAAAAAAAAAAAAATTATGGCGTCAAACTTTTGCAAGTAAGTATATTTTAAACTGCCCTTCAAATTAGATAACAATATGAACCCTGTCAGACTGCTTCCATTGGGAGCAGTCTGATGTGGGTCATATTGTTTGTCATATACAATAACTAAGTACTTAACTAGATGAGACAGCATGAATGTTGAGAAAATAGAGACTTATGAAATAATTTATATGGGCCAGCACATGAAACTTACTTATCACATATGTGCAAAATGCTCTAATCTATTTATGCTTTATCATACTTATACTAAAACGGCTTGATGTTTATAACCCAAAAGGGTTAAACCAATGAACTAATGAATGGACATGCTTATGTACCAAGAAAGGCTCAAGGTCTAAATTTACTATGGAATCCTCTTAGAACTACAACTTTATTTTGTGAGGAGCCAAAGGCCATGTTGTGTCTGTGCATATGCACAGACTCATATCAGCCTTTCTTTGCTAACAGTGTGATAAGAACGAAAATCATGTGTGTTCGTATTCTAAATGTCACCGGTGATAATGTAACTGGTTAACTCCTTTTGGTGGGACATAGGTAAACAGTGCAGATCCAGATCAGATGCAGCAGAATGCTTTGTCTGATCAGGGTTTCCACTGTTTGCTTACAGAATGTCCAATTAAAATTTGAATTAAAATAAAAAAATACCACCCAACAACCCTTATAATGAAATGGATTGGTCCAATTTATAAGAGTGGGAAACTCCATCAGGCATATATAGGTTAAAATATACAGTAAATTTCATAAGTGTTTTTGGCTATTTCCTTGATATGTTTATGAGCCAGTGCATAACAACTGCAAAAAAAAAACCTGACCACCAAATAACTCAAGGCAGCTTGATCACCCTTGTTTTCTGTTCAAGTAATTGGCTTTTAATTAACTTTCATGATAGGCAAATTTTGTGCCCCATAATTTACAACTGTTTTTAAGAATTTGGATCAAAGAGGATGAATATGTATATCCGATGCAAGTTCAACAATGCCATTGTTGGAGTGATCATTACCTTCTTGAAACATAGTGAGCGCTTTCTCAATAAAAAAAATGGTTGCGCCCTGTAATAAGAAAATCAAATGCATCCATTTGTTCAAAAGCAAAGCCAAATAAGAATTTCTAGCGATAAGGCGGGCTATTTCTCTAAAGCCTGTCTGACACAGAACACATGGCTTATACGGTTGGCCATCCATGTAAACGGTACATACAACCGAACCAAACGTGGCCTTATCCGAGTTGCACACGGGCCATTCAAGTGTATCTGTGAAAGCTGTGTATGATTTTTTAAACTTTTAAAAAACTGACACAGGGCCATGTCTGTGTATAATCGTATTAGCGATCATAGAAGACCGTGAGAGACCCTGTGAGACCGTACAAGACCGTGTGAGACCGTATATACAACCGCAAATGAAGTCCACTCCACGAGTGAGCTCAAATATTTCAATATCGTATATAAATCGTATGGAATCAAACTCGAACAAAAGTTGGTGGGACCGTATGTAAACCCTGTAAATGTCCAGTTAATCGAGTAAAAGTTGTGTTTAATCGTACAAGGTCGTAACAGACCGTACTAGACCACACTTGGAACCGTACAACAATTGTATGAAAATCGTTTTGCAAATCGTGTTCAAACTGTGACAAACCTTGCTTGATCGAGTATATCCGTGCTTTGTTCGTACATACTCGTGCTACATTCGAGTCTAAATCGTACCAACTCATCCCCAGGCACGGTTGGAGCTCAATACTCGTACCAGTCAACCCGTATATAACCGGGTAGATTGTAATGGAACAGTGTGTCCAACAGACAGGTTTCAATAAGACGTTCGTTTTATTTTGTTGAAATAACAACTGGAGACACTAGACACACTCAACAATTACATATAGAGGAGCCGTCTATGTACACTTGCCCGATAGTTCCTATATTTATAACGGGTTTTCAGAAATGCATGTAATATAATATCTACTTCGTTTTGAATGAGAATTTATTTTGATCATCAACTGTGCTCGCTATTCAGTAACATGTGTGGGAAATAGACTGTTAAACTACGGTAAACAATCGTTCTATATTTATCACGATAGAGTATATTATATGTATATATTTACAGTTGATGTACAATAAAAACAACCATCTTGCAAAGTGGTCTATTTTGGTCAGACGATTGATGTCTTCTTTCGCTTATTCAACCCCTTTCCCCCCCCTAGACCCAAGACGCCCTTTACACATGTTGTGTATTTATATAATGACATTCAATTGTCCAAAGGGCATCTTGGGTCTAGGGGGGAAAAGCATCTAAAACAAACTGAAAGGCACCAGTTTCATCTTTTCAATGACAATCACAATTTAAGTATATTTCGTACGCATGCGCAGAAATAATACTGCAAGGTTTTTGAAACAAAGGGCATTTATATCCTAAATAATTTAGTACTTTTACTTTTTGAAAACCTATAATGGATATACTAAAATTCTGGTCCAAACGACACCCAGTATAAAGATGTAAAATGAGGGGTGGGAGTAGAAAGGGCAAGTTTCAAGGCTTTGTATATGATGAAACGCTTTGAAACGTATTTCGATGCTTACTATACATATTATACTACCCAAACAGACGAATTTTAAAATCATTAGGGCTATTTGAAAATTTAGCTTTTGTAATCATGTCAACTAGAGAAAATATACGCCTTATCGCTAGAGCTTCTTTAACTTGCAGTTCAAATTATTTATTTTCATATATCCACCCAAAGAAACAAACATTGTCATTCCAAAAATAGAATCTTAAATATTGCATGCATAGTCCCTCACGGAAACCCATTATAATCATGGTAGCCATCTTTAAATTTAGGGCAAGATACTTATTGTTGTGAATGGCAAGCGCTTGCAAGCCCTTTGGAAGTGCTTCCATTCAAAGAAAGCGCTTGATAGCACTAGGAGCTCTCACATTGTTGAACACGCCTCAGGTCAAGACACTGAGTCACAAGCAAGAGTTACTAATCTCTCTTGCTTCTTGTTATTTAATCATCTGCCAATGAACATACAAGGGTAAATCAATAAGAAATCAGCCAGACCTATTCCTAACTGACACTGTCAACATTTCTTACAGCGTGCTTGGTCACCATAAGTCGTATGTATAAAATTAGGCATTACAGGTCTATGAGTCAATAATTTATCTTGTCTTCAAGTATGGCCAGTGAGTCTTATAACATTTTCTTACTCAAAATTGGACTATGAAGGTTTTTTACTATTTTAAAAATATCTTTGATATGAAAAATAAAGTGTGCATGTGTAATATATCAAAGGTTGCCAACATGATGGTATAAAAAGACAATAAAATTGCATAATTTGATAAATCACAATACTAACTTAAGTGAGGAAAGGTTAACTACATGTAAGCTCTCAGAAAGTAAAACTGCTAAAAATACTATTGTTATATATCCATTCATATCCTAGTATTATTATATTTGTGTGAATGCATAAAGGAATAAAATGTATGAATTCTCAAACTTTGTACAATGAAATTCTGTTGTTTTTTTCTAAGGACTACAATTCAGAGAATTGGATGTGTCGCCTGGCAAAACCAAAGTCAAAGAAGACTAATTAATTTAATTTATAAGATGAAGGGTTATTTAAGAGAAATTTGAAAATTACAATCTCACTTCTCCAACTCCTAAATTCAACCTGGATATCATACAGATCATAACTAGAAATCATGTTTATGAAAAACTGTGCCCCCAACCATATGCTTGTTCATAAGGATGATCTCACCAGGTAATCTACTCTCCATCCTAGCTGTAATGGTTTTCGAGATTTATCTTTGTTTCAAGTTTTCTATGTGCAAATTCGCAAAGGGCAATAACCCGTAAAAATGTAAAGGGCAATTACTCCCAAAAAAAGTAAATAACTTTTTCAGAACATGGTCATGTTGCATGTCAAATTTATGGGAATCACAAACTGCAGCAACATGGTAGCAAATGTTTTGCCTGCAGACCCCCTCCCACACTTCCCTAGGGGATGGGGTCAAAGGTCAAAATTCAAGTTATTCACAACATGGTCATGCAAGATATCAAATTTATTGGAATCACATAATGTAGCAACATTGTAGCAAATGTTTTGCCTGCATACCCCCCTCCCCAAGGGTCAAAAGGTCAAAATTCCACTATTTCACAACATATGCATATCAAATTAAAGTGAATCACGTATGCAGCAACATGGTAGCAAATCCCCCCTCCCCTCCCCCCTGACCCTAGGGGATGAGGTCAATGGGTCAAAAATTAACTTTTTCTTAACATGGTCATGTTGCATATCAAATTAAATAGAATCACAAAATATAGCAACATGATACCATATATTTTGCCCACAGACCCCCCACCATGTTCCAAAAGTCAAAATTCAAGTTTTTCATAATAATATCATGTTGCATAACAAATTAAACGGAATCACGAATCCAGCAACATTGACACAAATATCTAACCTGCAGACACTCCCACCCACCCCCCTGATCCTGGGGTTGGACTCAAAATTCCACTTTTTCAGAACATGGTAAAGGTGGAAATAAAATTTATTGGAATCACGAAATGAAGCAACATGGTACCAATTATTTTGCCCACAGACCCCCCCCCCCCCCCCCCTTGACCCTAGGAGTCAAAAGGTCAAAATTATTATTTTTTTTCAGAACAATATCATGTTGCATATCAAATTAAAGGGAATCACGAATGCAGAAATATGGTCGCAAATATTTAACCTGCAGACCCCCCCCCCCCCCTGACCCTGTGGTTGGAGTCAAAATTCCACTTTTTCAGAACATGGTCATGTTGCAAATAAAATTTATTGTAATCTGGAAATGTAGCAACATGGATGCAAGTATTTTGCCCACTTTAAGAACAATGTCATGTTGCATATCAAATTACATGGAATCACGAAACGAAGCAACATGATCAGATTGTACAGATTAGTTTATTTTTTAGTGAACCAGTGAAAATTAGTTGATAGGCTTTAAACTTTGATTTGTATGATACCCAAGTTGAACTTAGGGGCTGGAGAAATGTGATTTATGCTTTGTGATTTATAAGTTTCTCTAAAAAAAAAACGTTCGCCGGGAATATAAATTCAACAAATTTGCCTTGTTTGACTTCTGTTTTGCCAGTCGACACAACACATCCCATTCTCTGAATTCTAGTTATAAATTTAGAGGTCTAAAAGTATTTTGCTGTAGATTTATTTCATAAAAGAAAAAGTGATCTTTCTGAATATTAAGTTAGGTAGGCTGCTTACTTATTGAATGGCCCTGGCATAAGGAGAAACAGATTGCAGATGACACTCAGTGTCTCATCTAACCTTATATACATTTCATTTTTGTTTCCTCTTGGCTCTTGCTGGTGATGTTTATTGTATTTTTGTTACTTTCCCATGTGGTATTCTGGGTCAGGTGTGGTACTTGATTGTATCGTTTCCTGATCTTTGCTGTCTTTCTTACTTTCATTTTGTAACTGCTTATCATTCGACTTAGCTCATGATTAAGCCATCAATCTGGCCCCTAGATAAAAGTGTGTAAGTGAAAATGATTGTATTTTTATCAACCAAACCAGATCTTGTGAGTAGTCAAAAGAATCATCTCAATGAGATGGTTCTTTTGACCAGGCAAAAATCATTTTAAGCTGATGGATAAGAAAAACGTAATTTATGGTGTAGGAATTTGCCCACCAGGCCCTATGCATCCCCTCTGATGGATATATTTCTTTTTTTTTATTAGGTCATTCACTGGCTCATTCATATATACTGAGCAAAAATAGAAACTTTACACTAAATTAAACAGTACTTAATAAATCCACTAATGTTTACACACATCATATCAAATTAATAGGTGTTCAATTCTCAGCAGATATGTGTAATTGGAACACAGTTGCAGCATCGTGTGTTTGACTTGTAGCGTTGGTAATGAGTAATGGGTCAAAACAAAAAATCACACTTCAAAAATAATTTGTTCCAAATCTTGTTTTTATTATCTGGTATGAAACATTGAGTTGTCTAGCATCTACAGTTGCCAGCTCGAAGGCTTTTCTGTGAGTTTGTCACTTTCCCATTGGTATCCTGGGAAACTGTGTACTTGATTGTATTGGTACAGCGGCGACCTGCCAAAAGCCTTCTTATGCCAATGTTGACGTATACGTATCACTAGTGCAGTATACTTTGCGGACGTTTTTTGTTGATTTTCGATGTTCTGACTTAAAAGACTTCCGAATAGTCTGTTTACTTATTAAAAATATCTAAAATATTCTTCCAGACTTATAATGCAGTTTGACGTTTTTTCCACATTATTCATGAACGCCTGCTCAAGTTTGAAACTGTTTTGCATGGTTGGCTTTTCCGACGTGTGGCCTTTATATATGCATACTTTTTAAAGTAGTGAGTTTGCGTTAAATTGGTTAATATCTATTTAAAAAGTGTAAAGTTTTTATTTTTGTTCAGTATATTAAGTTTAATTCATTTTATTAACAAGATCTCTTAATATTATATTTCGCTCTCTTTGCACAGAGTTGTATTCTTCAGCGATACTTTCAAGTCTGTCCACTTGGTCTTTTTGTGCCTGAAGAATATGATCAAGCCAAACTGGGGGCCTCGCCTGTCTTTTTTTCTTGCCTGAAGAAGAAGGACCTGTGCTGGCGGGTCTTTTTGATGGTGTTGTTGGGGTTGAGGGTGGTGATTTTTCATTATTTTCAATGTTATGTGTGACTGAAAATACAATATACATATACATTGAGTGAAAGAAATACGAAACTAATAGGTTTATAAATGCAATGATACCGCAGTTCAGTATGAGGATGAAACCAACTATGAGCTAAATGGGTAGTTAAGGGCCCATTTTTTTTTCACACATTTGTTTTGAACAGAGTTGTGTGATGGAAATCTACAATAATAAACAGCCTACATTCTGATCAGATGGCTTCTTCACAAACCAGCTGATCTGGATATATGCTGTTTGCAAATTCTATCAAAGTCCCATACAACGATAATAGGTAAAAATGGAAATATTTTCTGTTTTGCAAGAAGTTTAATAGAATCTTTTCCTTTGTAGAATATTGGAAATTCTTTTTGTGTGTTTGTGTGAGTACATGTACCTACAATATTGTATGATCAATAAATTGTTGTTTCTACTTTGATTTTTGTTTTGTTGCCAATCATAGCTGCCAATAAGGCCGAATCTAGAGCTCTGATCAGCATTTCTTAAAATTCAGCTACACCAAAAATTGTATTGTCCACCCCTTCCATGTGACTCTCAACCAATCGGTTTGCATAGAAATTAGATTTTTTGGTAAGCTCAATCACATATTTTGTCAATATTTGTGACCATTCAGAACTTATTAACTTGTCCGCCTCTGTGGACGGGGTGTAATTTTCCATATTTGGAAGTTGACACTTTGACCACTTCATGGATTAACATCATGACTTTTCTTAATAGATATTACAAATATTGAGAAAATATGTGAATAAGTTGGTCAAAAATTTAAATTTCTGTGCAAGCTGATTGGTTGTGAAGCACAGGAAGGGGCGGAGTGAACTATAAATGGAAATTAAAGCAGTATTTTCAGAATAAAACTATGTCCCCCCAAACAGCAATTTCAGTCAACAAGCATACTAACTGCTGTTCATTGTGTCACAATGATCCATGAATTATTTCAAGGGACAGCAAGCACAAACACAATTTTGGTCAAACTGCTGTGGTTACCTGAATATAAGGTCAAAGTCATTAAAATTATAAATTTCAGCACTGCTCCATTTTGATAAAGGGCAGATACTCCATAAAGGATACCTTTTACAACCAATTTCAACAACTTTTGTGAATGTGTTTTATGAACATTTGTTATGAATGAGGTAGCCGTGAGATAATGCTAATTATAGGATAGGCAAACAGCTGCACATCTTTAATTGTCTTTGAAATACTATCAATTAAAGTATAGATCTGAAGTGTGGAATGGGACACGTAGTTTGCTACACAACTTTAGTTAATAAGACTTTAATGCCATTATCCCCAGGTTAGGCTCACGCTATCTTAATAGAGTACTTAGTATTTGTGAAAATAACTTAATTCATGCTTTATATAAAGAATATTAAAAGAGTGATATTGTTCATGTATGACTTTATTTGTTAATTGAGGATAGGAAAATGATAGATGTGAGGCTTTGCAGATCATTTTATCTGTTTTCACAGTGTAAGATAAACAATTATCAGGTTGATATATTCCTACCTCCCTCCAATGAGGAAATGGTCAGTGAGGGTCTGACAGATGGATCGCCGGCAAGCACATCGTCCATCAACATGAAAAACTCCCATCTCTTCCTCCCCTGACCTGTTTGTTGGTTTGCATCTCTGATGCATTTGTATCTGTAAGCAAAACAATTACTTATTCATATTTAATTTAATATATAACATAAAAACTAGACTAAGTAGCCAGTACATTTCAACAAGAGGGCCAAACTGGCCCTGAATCGCTCACCTGCACTATGTGCCCCAGTCTTGTTCAGTGGAAGGTAATGATTTAAACCACTTGGTGGAAGGCAATCATGCTGGACTCTTCCGTTTCTGAAGTATAGTCTTTGAGCGCATAACAAGACCCTACCCCATCACACGCAAACATTTTCTACATACCAAATATTAAGGCTAGCTCTAGCCCTTGTGGTTTCAGACATGAAGGTTTTTTTCATGTTTTCCCTAGATGGGCCTCTGCGAAACATGTGACCCCCAGGAGGGCCGATTTTGTGCCCTATGGTCAACATTTTAAGTAACTTGGAAGAGGTCAACTAGGTGATGGTACATAACAAATATCATGGCTCTAGGCTTTGTTGTTTCAGAGAAGATTTTTTCTTGTCTTCCATATATAATCCTATATAAAACACGTGACCCCGGGGCAGGACCATTTTTGACACCAGGGTCATTACTTGAACAAACATGGTAGAGGTGCACTTGTTGATGCTAAAAACCAAATATTCAGGCTCTTGGCCCTGTGCTTTCAGACAAGAAGATTTCTTCACATTTTTCCTATATAAGCCTATGTAAAACATGTGACCCTCTGGGCCATAAAAGGTCTATAATTTGAGCAAACTTGGTAGAGGTCCACTAGGTGATGCTAAATACCAAATATCAATAGTCTAGGCCTTCTGGTTTCAGACAAGAAGATTTTTTCATGTTTCCCTATATAAGCCTATGTAAAACATGTGACCTCCCTTGCCCCAAGGCTATAATTTGAACAAACTTGACAACGGACGAAGAGCGATCACAAAAGCACACCTGGTCACTTCGTGACAGGTGAGCTAAAAATAGTGAGTATGATCAGGAAATATCACAATCACAAACTGCAGACAAGCCCATGGCATTGAACTATATATGAGCGTTGGCACAACAAAACCTGTCTTGGGGGGTTCAGATAAAAAGAGACACAAATCAGTTTCCTAACCTACAGAGACAAACTAGAAGAGTTATTCTTCTGTAGCAAGTTTACATATGATAGCAGTCATTATGAATTCTATCACGCCTCGCCTATAGAGCCAACGGTAACAAACTGTGATATATTGGACAATAATTCACTGCTAAAGTGTGTGATAGCTGACGTCACTGAAAAATGACGTCATTCATGGCGTTAGACAGTGTAACGTCGTTTACACGCTTGAAAGACGTTACAATTACATGTAAACGTATGCGACGTAGTCTAAATATTGGCGGGAGTTCTTCAGTGCAATGCTGGAAAGTTGGAAGAAGCTGAAGACTTCAAATGTGTTTTCGTCGTTTATTGTGTGTTAGAATCGAAATAGATCAGCTCCCATGCGTGAATTGTTGAGTAATAATTCACCGTTTGTCGGTCAGTTGTACGAAAATAAATCACTCGCGCTGCACCCTCGAGATTTGATCTTCTTTACAACTGACCTCCAAACAGTGAATTATTACTCAACAATTCACTGCTGGAGCTGATCTATTTCTTAAACATCACAGGACCGGCGGTCCTGACTGGTGGATTTACCTGCAGTCTGGCAAGAGCAACCTTGTCACAGGACTGAATGTCCTGTGAAACCTGTACCCTAAAGTTACCGTTTTGGCAGAATATATGTCACAAAATACTCTGTTTTAATCAACCAATCAAAAGCCATTTTAGAAAACTGCATTTACATGTAGCAGTCATCAATATTTTGTTTACTGAGCTGTCATGGATATTTTGTGGTCATTGGTCTTTATACATTAAATTACATTCAAACTTAAAAACTTATGATTTTTCTTTTTTTGTTGTTTGTTCTCATATGGTGTCGGTCTGGTGAAATCGTGGTTGGTCAGACAGATTTTTCCAGTCCACCAGACTGGCTGTCCTGTAAAGTCTGGGAAACTTTCGTAAACTCTGTGATACTGTCCAATAAGGGAATAACAAAGTCACTGATCAGACTGTGCTTTTGTTCCCAAATCCCTCAAGACAGGTGGCCATAGAGTGTTGAACCTGGATATGTTTTTGCTCCTTTTGTGTATGGGTGATTAGTATTTGGTCTTTGTCTTGAAATGTACTTCATATTGTATTTTCTAGTTAGGCAATCATTTTCAGGAGCAAGAGAGAGTTATATATAGTTGCTCAACTTTAATTGTTTAATTCAGTTTATACTGCTGTGTGGCTGTTTGCATTCTGTATCCCTTCTTGTAGAACCATGGCTTGGTTTGTTTGTGATTGTGACACTTCCTGGTCAGACTCTGTATTAATATGTTTGATTAAATAAAAAATTACTTTTCATTCATTGGCAAGTAACACAGATGTCAGCCACTGGTGTAGACCAAAAGAGATTAGTTTCACTTATTTCTTGGCCTACACAGGACAAAAACATTTCAACATTGCACTTCTCCTGCTGGAAGAGTGGCTTAAAATTTCCACTTATCCTGCCAAGGCATGCACTTTTCCTTTAAATGTGTATGTAATAAAGAACATAAGGGGTAATAGGTAATACTTGTTAAGTTCCTTATATCACTGTTAAATTGGTATTAACTAGTTAGTTTCATAACTGCATCATATACACTGACAACAAGATTTCAGTCAATACCCAGAAAATGCTACTTTCAGCCACAGATTTTAGCACTCATCCTGAAGGGTGAATGCTTAAGCACTCCAGTATCCTGTAGGAAGAGTACTTTGTGAAGAAATACTCGTCCTTTCTACATTGCACTTGTAACTACTAGCTGACAAAGGAAATTTTTGTCTCCTGTCCTATTTAACTAACAGGTGTTTACATATGCATATGAGTGAGATTACTTTATCTAGTATGATCATTTTGAAAGATAAATTAACTTTTTTCTGTACAAGTTACAAATTATTTCTCAGCTGATAAGTCATCTTAAAATTCCCATATTTGTGGGGAAAGGAACTACAAAATAAAGATAAAAAAAATTAGTATAATGTATAATTATGTTGTAATTTTTATGCACTTAAACTTTATTTATAAAACCACCTATTCGGAAAATAGTAGGTGATTATGATCAGGAAATACCAAAATCACAATCTGCAGACCTGTGGCACAGGCAGAAAGAACCACACAACAATCTCTTAGAAAAGCATCAGGATGATTGCAAAACTAGATACTACCAGTATCCCTCAATGGGAGTATCAATCAACAACGATTCGTCGAATCAACACCTTAGAATGGGCAGCTAAAGGTAGAATTTTGAGAGTTTTATGAGTGGCCTGCTTAACCCTTTACCTCATAAAGACGCCTTTTAGCGCTTTTGCAAACAGAGCACACCCAGATCAGACAGTTATTGTAGGAGCTGTCTGATCAAGGTCTACTGTGTTTGCTTATGGAAATATGATATATCCGATATTACACTAGTGGACTTTACAAGTATTTTTTTTTTCTTATATGCACAGGGGCCAGTGCAGTGCTAATAGTATGGCACAAAAAATATGTATTTATAGTCTATTTCAGTAAATTATTGGAGATGCCATATTAAGCTGGACTGGCCCCTGTGTTTCAATGTACCAACATGACACTTTATTTATTTAATTATTCATAGTGGGTTGTAGCCTAGCATGAATATTCCTAAAGGAAAGGCTTAAAGTGTGAAATATCAGATACCTGTAAAATTCTAATTACTTGATCATTTTCAAATTATTAACTTCAAAGTCAACAAATTAGAGGCCATAGGTCTTGTGAAAGGGTAAAACAATGCATATCGGTATACACTTCAATGAACAATGCATATTGGTACACTCTTCAATGTCTTAAACATGTTATGTATTATGCAACATGACCACAGTTTTTACAGGGTGGATAGGGGTAGGGGGAACAGTAGTAAATTAAGAGCTGAATAAACAATCTTTGTAGACTGTCAACCAAAAGTCAAATGAAAAAAAAAATATCCATATTATTTTGTTTATTTTAATTTTTTAAGATTTCTATATGGTTTATACAGGAAAAACTGTTTCAATTTCAGGAATGCAAATTTTGGGAGTGTTCAGAATAATTTTAAGGAGCTTCAACTATGAAGGAATGGTCACTTGTGTAAAATTAATTTCAAATGAGCCTAGAAGAGCTTTACTTTTAAAGAATTCCTAATGTACAAAGAAAACTGTAGCACCCCAAGTAGGAGTGTACGTTAAACTAGTTTTAATACAAATAGAAGAACTTTGGTATGGGTTAAAACAAGGACCATTTAAAACCTGTTCATTACTTATGGACCATAAATTTTATAAGACTCTTCCTATATACATTAAAACAAAAGGGATCTGAAACCTTGAGGCACTCACCTGAGAATGACTATTCATAACGTGAGGTTAAAATAGTTACACTGCTTTTTTGGGGGTGGGGGGTTGATTCTTTACATCCCATTCAAGAATTTTTCAGTCATGATGTGGAGAAGGGTCTTCATTGCTTAATAAAATTAGCAAGAGACCATTATCTTCCTCAAGGTATAATTACCCTACTTAGCATTGATACTTTGATAAGTCATTAGTTTCAATAAGACTTTACATGAAATATTAAAAGAAATGTTGAGGAAAATAAATGGATCAAGAACCTCAATGGAAAATATTACTCAAGTGAAACATAGTCAATTTTTTTTTTTCATGGCTAAAGTGCTACAAATCTGTGAGGACAATTCTTAAGAGATCAAATTAGAGGAATCATGTCTTGTGGTTACCCAAAGACCAATTATTTTTGCACAAATTATTTCCAGATAGACCAAGTATTTTTGGACAATGTTTTACCTCTACCTCAGTCAAATGCAATATAATATGTTCTGAAAATGGATGGCTATTTGATTATTGCTAATAAGATTAGACCTCAAAATATAAGAATTCATCAATGTGACCATAATTTCATGTTTCATCAAATTTTAATTATATCTAAAAAAATTGATGCAAGTAAATTTATATAATATGTATTAGTATGAACAAAACTTTTACCTTACAAGAGCTTAGTTTTCAATCTAGTTGTGCACATGTTCTATTACCATTAGTTATCTCCAGGTTCATGCAAGGAAAAAAGCAATATTTCCAAAGAAAACATGATATAGCATACAGATTATTAGTAGAGGGTGTGGCATGCAGGTTGTAAGTTGAATGTGTGGATGTTACATAAAAAAGTGAAGCAACAGATGTTAGAAAATTTCATGACCTTTGATCCCACCCCAAGGGTCAAGAGTGTGTGTAAGGACCGAATATTCTCTTTCATGGAGCTCTACACTCCATTCCCTTTAATTTGATATGACATTTGATATGACATTTGACAACTTTTAGAAAATAAGTTTGCAATATTGATCACACACGTGGGGTCGATGGTTTGTCTGGGGGAAACATTTTTTTTGCCATGTGGCTGTATACTCCATTCCCTTTCATTTGATATGCAACATGACCATATTCCCAAAGTTTAATTTTGGCGTTGGCCCCATCCCCAAAGTAAGAAGGAGGGCAAAGATCAGGAATCGATACAATCAAGCACCACACCAGACCCAGGATAGCAATGGGAAATAACAACAACGTCACAATTAGACATCACAAACGAACCCAAGAGGTCAGCCCTTTTCCAGCAGATGACCACAAGGCATCAACAAACAGACTTGCATGAACGCATAACAAAACAAGACAGAAATAACATAAATGATCCACAAAAGAAGCATCGCCTTGGAATGGTCAATACAAAATATTTTACTGGAGGGCTTAAACCTGTTTAAGTCCACCTTCTAGAGGCTCGGTTCCAGGGCTTGAAATTAAAATCATGTCTGATATGTTTTGAACATGTTGTTCCTCTGTCTAACTGCAAAATGTTGTAAGAAATATTGAGAAATGACTTGGCTATTGCAAATTGAAATGTTTGATCTTTGACCTGGCATTAGCCGTCAAGGGGAAGGTGGGGGCTTATCTACAGGCACTGGGCAATCATTTTGCAGTATTATTACTATTCTAATTAAGTTAATGGCTTGATTTTTGCAAAATGAATAGGATATTCACTGTCCATGGCAAATATGCATCCAATTTGAACAAAACATACTGAGATATGGTGCTGCAGGAATGACTGACACACAAACGGCACAAAAACTTTATCCCATGCACTTCTTGGGGCATATTTAACACAAGCTAAAATGCTCTTTCCACAATATAAGTCACAGTTATCATGCTTTATCTATGTGTAATGTTATGTGAATGTGCCTGTGCGGTAGGGTTTGTGGCTTTAAAATCCATTAAAGTGTGGCAAATGTAATTGAAAATATGAAGCAAAGGAAAGAAACCGTTCTTGAACAAGAGAGACTCTCTTCATTGACGAGATCATACTCCTACAAAATTTTAAAACATCTTATGCCATATGAAAATAGGTAAGGGAACCATTAACTGCAGTTCAAAGGAGATAATTGTAATTCAAATGGGTCACGAGGCTATGGATTGGTCACGGCGGATATGTTCAGAACTTACACATAGGTATTTATTAGGGACTGGTCATATCCGTAACCCCCAAAAAGGCCCTGGAGATGATGCAGGATATGAAGGCTCTAGGCCTTGTCGTTTCTGACAAAAACTATTTGGGCCTCGATGCAACAAAATCTGCCTTTGGGGAATCCAACAAAGCGAGACTCAAACCAGTCTCCTCAGCTACAGAAACAAGCTAGAAAATTAAAATTTTGCTTGTAGCAAGTTTAGATAGGATACTTTCCAAAAGCGAATAACAAAGGTGCTGATAAGACTGGGCGGATGCGCATGGTGGTCTGCACCTTTGTTGTTCGCAAACCTGAAGACATGTTTCTCTGATCAAGGCCCATTTAATGTTTTCAGTATGTAAGTTAATGAAAAATATACAAAAGCCATATAAGTAAAAAATTGTCTAAGTTCTCATAGCTGTCATTTTGTAAAAAATATATTTTTCAACCAGATTCCTTCATGCATATGTTCAATGTGTCTACACTGTATAGGCAAAGTATCAAATTGTTCCATCAAAAGCTGCGGTAGGAGTTGACCGGCCCATGAAGGCACCATCTATGCAAATGCAAAAGCCTTATTAGGGAAATTGTCTAAGTTCTCACAGCTGTCATTTTGTCAAAAATTATTTTTTTCTGAACCACACTCCTTCATGCATATGTTCAATGTGTCTACATTGTAGAGGCAAAGTATCAAATTGTTCCATCAAAAGATGTGGTAGGAATTGATCTGCCTGTGTATGCACTATAATAGCATAAGCATAAAACCTTATACAAAAAGACATTTAGAACTACAAAGGGAAATAACTCCAATAGAATTGGCCCCTAGCCCTTACTTTTTTGTATAAAGTATTTGTCTTTCATACATGAACATGTTTGCAAGGTTTGATGAAAATCCAGCAATTACTCTTCAAGATATTAATGAAACAAAACGTTACGGGCGGACGCGTGGACAAACAGACGGACAACGTAAAAACAGTATACCCACCACAAACAAAGCTTGGGGGGGGGGGGGGGGGGGTATAAATAAATCACTCCCTGGGTGAGCCTTTTTGGAACAGGGCAAATATATGAAAAAAACTAGCTAGAGGCCATGTCCTGAGGTGTCAGGCATGAAGAATGTTTTGGTTTTCCTAAACACAACTCTATATTCAACATGTGACCCACAGACCATGCTTTGCCTAAGTGGCATTAAGAACACACTTGGTAGAGGACCACTAGGTAATGTGCATGCCTAATATCAAGGTTCTATAGTATGTTATTACAGACAATATTTTTCATATTTGCCTATTTCATATGTAAACCTAGATGAAACATATGATCCCAGGGCAAATCCATGTTTCCCCATAAGGCCATAACTTGAACAAACTTAGTAAGAACCACTAGATAATCATACACATAAAATATGGAGCCTGTTGGCAGTTTTGATTTAGACAAAAGGATTTTTTAATTTTTAAAAATGAAAATTGATTTCTAAATGTAATAATTGAACCGGACTATTAAATGATAATTCCTGAAAAAAAGTAATCCAGTATGATCAATAAATACAACAATCACACACTGCAGACCAATGGCCAGCACCATGAGGAAGGGCCACAAAACATTTACAGTTACAAGACATCCATATTGCTATGAATTCGGTCTGTAGTATAAGAGATGAAGTTTGAAGCAATTGTTGACAAGGGAGGATATCCAATACCCAATAATCCCAAAGTTTGAGCTTGAAGATGTTCAGAGGTGAGGCAAAAATAATCAACTGTTAGTTACAACAGAAATACCTGTAAACCAGACCCCTCCACTTTTTATTACAATCATCTGGCGATATGATATAGGACTTTGCTTTCATCTTTGTGGCTATTTTTACCCAAACATCCTTCTTCTTTAAAAGAGGACTTTTGAAGTCCTCTACATGCTCCCTGTACAGCTCAATAAGCAGCACTGTTTTACTATAAGTCCATCCTGTTGTGTAATGAACACAGAATACTATAAAAATAATCTAGCTGATACGGGACATGTATATCAACATTATGCTGTTGAATATTCTATGTACTGCAATCTTGCCTGATACATGGTTCAGTGTTCTGTAAAGACTGTGTTTTAGTGCATTTCACACATCAAATTTCCAAATAAAATGTCCCAGTTAGTTTGCGTTCAGTGGGACATCGCTGCAAGAAATTTGTATCTGTTTCCTAATGTTTTCATAAAGTCACTTGTTTATTCGGTAGTGACCTACAGTACTGTGACAATATATGGTTAACAGGTATGGATATGTACATTTTCTGAAATATTAAGCTGGGTACGCCCCATGGGACTTCCCGGTCAGTGATAATGAATGTGTGTACCATAAAAAACATGAATACTTATGGTGTAAGGGTGCAGATCTGAATGGTTTCTGTGATATAAGGAGCCTATGACTAAAAATGTATATCCATATTTATAATATAAAAAAATCAGAACAATCCGTTTAGTGTTTGACAAATACTATTTAGAAATTTCTGTGCTTTGGACGTGCCCATGGGCCAGCCTTAGAGTGTAACACTTGGATACCTTGTGCCACAACATCCCCAGCTACCATTTCCCCCAAATTCACAACAATCTGTCTGCTGGTTACTGAGACCTTGTCTGTACAAAATTTGTGAGAAAAAGGACTAAGAAACAGAGCAATAACATCAGGTCTCCCCTCTTGGTTTGAGATACCAAACAATATTTATACAAAATAAAGCAAGGATGTAGAAATAGCATGCCAGACTTGTCCATCCTGGTCCTAGTTGATTCAGGACAAGGAAATTTCAGTCCTGAGCCAAATATGACGGAAGTACATACAATTGAGCCGCGCTATGCGATAATGTGTCTTCGGGAGATTAATTACGTCATGAGATATGACGTCGTAAAGTCTGACGTAATTATTTCGCGACGCGCGTAATTAAAGAGAGCGTCATCAAATAAATACGACAACTTAGACGAGAATAAAATGAGATTAAAATCAAGGAGTTTTAGGCCGATTGTATTCTGTTGTAAATTAGTAATGGTCTGATCCAGCACGGGTTCCTGGTGAAAAATAAACTGTCCAAAAAGATGCGGCTTGGTAAAAGCTAATTGACCCTCAATCCTCATCCTCTTTGCACTCAAAAGACACTCTAACAAAAATAAATAATAAAATAATAATAAATAAATAAATAAACGTCGGATACATCCCAGCATTCCTAAGTTGACCAACCAGTGTGTCTGAACCTTTCGTGTTCACATCCGAGCCGAGTGGAAGGCAATTCTGAACGAAAGCAGTTACACAAAGCCGCATTTACGATTGGGCAAAGGCTCCAATGAGACTGCTAGATGCGCAGACTTGTTTGAGCCTTCGCTGAGTGACCGTGCGTGAAATAAACTAAAATCTCACGAGGTAGCTCTCATGTATAAAAAGGAAGTATAATACACGATTAGTTTCACACGAGAAATGCCACCTTGTGACGTCGCCGTTTAAATCAATGTATTTCCAGATTTCTTGCAAAAATAGTTGTCGCAAAACTATTGAAGCTGCATTAATGAAAAACACCTAATGAAAGCAAATTGATATTTTACTGGAGTTCCCTTGTGTCTGTTGATTTCTTATGGCAGTCATTTAAACACACAAGGTGACGTTAACGTAGCGTCAATGAGAATCGTGATAAAAATCATTCGCTATAAACTTCCAAATTTCCAAACTGTTTGAAACGGCGACATCACTGATAAAATTAAAAGTGGCGAAATAGTATGCCCCGTGACCATTATTTTGGGAGTCTTAACAATATTTTAAGGTTCATGGGAGATACTCAAGACACAACACAAAATGTCATGACCAGCGGCTTGAGTCCATAACTCACTTTGCTAGAAGTTCTAAGACGACTGTGTCATCGTTTTGTACTTTGCTTAATTGCAAGTAAGTTTTCTACCGGTAATATTCACAGAACATTAAGTTGTAATTTCTTTGAATGGGAGAGAATAGTACCCCCCCACTCCAAGAAATTTCAGCTTAATGGAACTAAACAATTGGAGAGGCAGTAACATTTCCCCTAAGATTCCAACTAGAAGTTGTAGTCCTTTTTCCCAGTAACACCTAACCCACGCGCATGTGTATTGTCAACAAAGACGGAGATGTGGAATTAAACCCAGGGTAATGTTACTCTGTTTTCAAAATTAGCGTACAGTTCAACATTTTAAGAGCGGCAAACTTTAACAAACTTAACCTACCTCCATTCTCTTCAGTATCTGGAGATGCAGCGAAGGCAGTGTACATACGGAATTGTCAAGTCAAGACCTGCGCGATTGGGCTTGATTAAGACGATTACACAATTCAAACTACATGTATTCAAATGTCCCACTTTTAAATACAGCAAGAACCTTTTTCTTAAAGCCTACGTGGGTGCATAAAACTGGGGGTAATGTGCACACTCTATTAATGCTAGAGGCAAGGGGCGCACTACGCCGACATAAAACTACAAAATCGAAAGGAATAGGAATGAGTTAGCAACCAGATTTCTTTATATCTCGATTTTTTTGGTGAGAAATTTTGAATATGATTTTGTTGTTCGGTACACTGAAATCCTATTTTCAGTGAGAAGTATATTCTGCACATACGATTAAGGAATGATGAGGCATTTCGCTCCGGATAGCAAAGTCGGGTATAGTGAGGCAAATAAGCAATCCTGCTTCTGTAGGCTGAGATTGTGAGCCCGAGCCATTGTCTGGTCAAACATTTCATCAAGATTATTATTCTCAACCATCGCCCCCGGTTAAAATAGGGTAGTTGTCAGTTACTGGCGAAATAAGCATACACTATGAACAGGTTGCCGTGATATGCCGACCGATAATGTTTTGAAATTATGTTAACCAATTTATATTAGCCTAGCGTCCTTTTTGTGTGTCATGGGCAAACAGTGTAGAACCAGATCAGACGCCGCACTGTTTGCTTAGCGCATCTAGCGAAATTATAAATTACTACCCAACAACCCTTGAATCAGAAATGGATCCGTCCTTTTGGCAGTTTTGTGAAATTCCATAGGGCATATATGGGTTAAGCCTTAACAACAACAACAACAACAACAACAACAACAGTAAATAAAACAATATACCCATCGCCGAATCTTTATTTAAACTAGTTATCAAGGTTGCAATACTACTTTGCAAGAACGCATTTTTGTGTTTTCATTTTTCATATCCAGTTCTGTGTTGGATTTTTAATTACCAGTCAACAATTTTGCATCATGTCGGACTAGAATATTCGCTGCTGCGTTGGGTCGGACTTAAACGCGATGGTAGAGAAAAAGATTACCCTAAAACTAAGAAATACGCTCGCGAACGCTTGTAGGTGTGGTACTTGATTGTATAGATTCCTGATCTTTGCACTCTTTCTTATTTTGAAGTAGTGTCACACTCCGTTGGCCAATAGCTTTATATTTTTTTCTTTATTACTTTAATTGTTATCGTCATTCGCAGCATTTCCAGTGAGCTAAAAGGTAACTACTTCTTTGAGAAGAAAATGCCATCTGATTTAAATAATTTTGATGAACCTTTTCCAAAGAACAATTACGATGCCGATCCTGCGGTTTGTTTGTTTGATTATTTACGTCCCATCAACAATCTGTCAGTAATGTGGGGACGGGTCACCCTGGGTTGAACCAGTACTAAGCTATGATTAATGTGTCTTGCTCAAGGCTACAACGCAGTGACACTGGTGAAGCTCGATTCCGTGGCCCCTCCGTCTGTCTCGAGTCAAGCTATCTACCACTAAGTCTCTGCGCTCCCCCGATTCTGCTGATACAACGTGATGCCCTGCCAAATGCCCGAGAGGGCGTACAAAGTATACAAAGCATCAGTACCCGCTCCAGGTCCTGAAGTTATAACATCCTTTAGTGCTCAACTCAACTGAGCATGGAATTTATACTGTTCATAAATGTAAAGAAATGTTGGCATCTAAACAGTTTATTTAAAATCGGAGAGTTTCTCCATGTAAACAAAAAAAACATTACGTTCACGTTAACGTTAACATTTTATTTTCACGGGCAGTATAATGTCGTGGCCAGGTTTTTCTGAATTTCAAAAGTCAATGTGCAAATTTGGGCCCAATTTTATACGGAGATGTGTCCGTGATGATCCATAATTGTGCTGGCAAAATATTGGTGCAGGAAACTATTGTACCAGTCGACGGCTACTTCCATTTAGTGCACATTTTCAAACGAAAGCTGACATGGCAAGGTACCTCAAGGAATTTTGGTAATCATTAATATGTCAAAATTGAAGAATACGCAAGAAATGAAGTACGTTTGACTAAGGATTAAATTCAATTATTTTGTTTTACCAGAGCTACGTCGCAACCCAGTTTTATGTTAGTATCAGCGATGGTCGGATGTATAAAGGCGTAAAAACTTCGCAACGTTGTGAATAAATCATCGTGACATCACGCAACGTTAGTTCTAAAACCTTCGTCAAACCGTCCAAAGTTCAAATTCCAATATCTTTTCTAATAATTTGAATATTTTGATCAAACAAACACGAGTTTACTCTTCATGTAATGACCTGTCTAAAAATCACACAATCTCAAAATGGCCAAATTTACCCCGAAGACACATTTTCCCATGGCGCGGCTCAATTCAATCAGTATTTCATATTTTGAGTTATTATTGTTGTATTTTTTTGACCCTGAAGTTCAAAGGTAGTGACCTATGCTAATTTTATCTCGGACCTGTTATCGATAGTTTTCGCCAAATACGGGAATAAATTAGGTCTTCTGAAATTCAAGGTATAATAACGGCAGTTATATGACTATATCGTCCGCTCTGGTGTAGTGGCCTTAGCCTTGGACTTTTATTATAGAGAAGGCAAGTTCGAATCTCACAAGGAGTTTTTATTTTTTTCCCAGTAAAATAAGTTTCTATGTACTGTCGCGACGAAAAACTCTAGAAAAGCGTGAACATGCTTAATTTTTTGTGGTTACACGTGTAGTCGCTAGTAAATCGAGACTGTTTCGCCTAAGAGCCAAGATTGGTTGTCCGACATTCTTGATTTACTAGCAACTGCAGTGTTATCCTGTGTACATTAAAAAACAAAACAAAAAAACAACATCATTTTCTCGCTTTCCTGTTATTAACGCATACCGTCATCATTTTCTCGCTTTCCTGTTTTAGCGCATACAGGTACTGTTCCTTATTGGAAAAAATTAAAAAGAAACGCTCCTCGTGAGATTTGAACTTACCTGCTGCGCGCTACGAGTCCTGCGCCTAACCCATTACACCACAGTGGACGTTCAAGTCGAACTGCTACTTATATCAGACATTCCATTTCAAATAACCAAATTAGTTCCGTATATTCTGCGAAATCTACCGATAACAGATCGGGGATAAAATTAGCATATACCATGCCCTTTGAACTTCAGGGTCAATAAAATACGACAATATTATGAACTCGTGTATGTTGTATGTAAAGCAGAATGGATCCTGATTTTTAGAACCAAACTACTTCATGCATATGTTCAATGGGTCTACATTGTATAGGCAAAGTATCAAATTGCTGCAATGAAAACTGTGGTAGGAGTTGATTGGCCCGTGTATGGACTATAATAGCATAAGCATAAACCTCTATATAAACAAGTAGCCCAATAGGCAAAAATCGCTCACCTGGGAGCCAGCATAAAGTTTGGAGACAACATAATTTATGATGCTCAAAGGCAGGTAACTCTGAACTTGAAACAGTGATCAGGAACATATTCAAACACTCAAGATATAATACCAGTTCTGGTTATCTGCAAGTATTAAAAAAATCCTAATAAAAATTGCGGAGGAAACCTGGTGAAACTATATCTTAATATGCTCAGGGGCAAATAACTCCATAGTCAGTGATGAGATCTGACCAAAATACCAAAATTCAGACTTATCCATGCTTTTACGTATGTCCTGGCTACCTACAAGAATGAAACATTATAAGGCTTTAGTTGCTGTTCAAGTGTGGCCGAAAAATCAAACTCATTAAAGCTTTTATAGTTGCCCTTGATACCTTCTAAAATGATGAGGATTCACCTAAAAATGAAATACTAGAGTGTTCATAACGTTTCTCTCATTATAAGTCTATGGAGATTTTTTCAGACGTTCAAAAGCAGTTAATTCCGTAAATCCAGGTCATATCTTGCCAAATTTCAAACCCATCCATGCTTTAAAACTGTCCTTCTTACATGCAAGAATGAATAAGATCCAATCAAAAATGAAGGTGCTAGAGTGCTCACAACATTATACATTCATTTTTCAAACACTCAAGGGCAGCTAACTCAGTAGTTGGTGATGGGATCTGGCAGAAATTAAAACTCATTCAAGCCTTTATGGCTGTCCTTGTTACCTGCAAGAATGATGAAGATCCATTCAAAAATAAAAGCACTAGAGTGCTCACAACATTTCTCTCATTTTTCCGATGTTCAAGAGCAGGTCACTCCGTAAATCCAGGTCATATAACCCACCCAAGCTTTAATAACTGTCCTTGTTACATGCAAGAATGAATAAGATCTAACCAAAAATGAAGGTGCTAGAGTGCTCACAACAATATACATTCACTTTTCAAACGCTCAAGGGCAGCTAACTCAGAAGTTGGTGATGGGATTTGGCAGAAATAAAAACTCATTCAAGCCTTTATGGTTGTCCTTGTTACCTGCAAGAATGATGAAGATCCATTAAAAATAAAAGCACTAGAGTGCTCACAACATTTCTCTCATTATAAGTCTATGGGGATTTTTTCCGATGTTCAAGAGCAGCTCACTCCGTAAATCCAGGTCATATAACCAACCCAAGCTATTATAATTGTCCTTGTTACATGCAAGAATGAATAAGATCTAATCAAAAATGAAGGTGCTAGAGTGCTCACAACAATATACATTCATTTTTCAAACGCTCAAGGGCAGTTAACTCAGAAGTTGGTGATGGGATCTGGCAGAAATACAAACTCATCCAAGCTTTTATGGTTCAGGTTGACCTTGTTACCTGCAAGAATGATGAAGATTCAATCAAAAATTAAAGCACTAGAGTGTGCACAACATTCCTCCCATTATAAGTCTATGGAGATTTTTTCAGACGTTCAAGGGTAGCTAACTGTGCACACCCTGGTCCAAGCTTTCAGAATTCGAGCCCATCAAAGCTTTTATTGCTGTCATTGTTACCTGCTAGAATAAAGGAGATCCAATGAAAAATGGAAGAGCTAGAGCGCTCACAAGATTTTCCCCATTATAACCCTATGGGAGCTATCTGTTGCCATGGAAACCAGAGTTCTGATCCGATCTGATCCCCCAACCCAATGATGCTTTAGATGAAATTTGATTATGGTCGGCCAGCTGGTCTCAGAGATATTCATGTCTGAAAGTGTGAACAGACGCACGTACGCACAGATGGACGCACGGACGGATGGACACCAGCTCGAGTCCCATCCTATAAGCTCAACGAGAGCCTTCTCAGGTGATCTAAAAAGCCATTCAGAACTACATAAATAAATAACTCTTAACAGAATTTGCTCCTAGCCCTTACTTTTTTGTTACAAATTTTTGTCTTGTACATATGAATATGTTTACAAGATTTCATGAGATTCCACCAATGACTCTTCAAGATATTAAGGAATCAAAATGTTACAGGAGGAAGCACAGATGCACGGGCGAACAAAATGAAAACAGTATATCCTACACAAATAAAGCTTGTGGGGGTATAATCATGGGGTCCTATACATACAGCAGTTTTCATTTTCTTATTTCGCTTCTCTAATTGAATTTAAGTGTTAAAATTAAGTGTTATATACATAACAAGATACAGCTATGGACAACCCACTGTACCATTTAAATATATACAGAGATTTAGGTTTGTACTATTGAACAAGAAAAAAGAGGGCCAAGTGTCCCTAAATAACTCACCTGAGTTTTGTTTAAAGCTTACAAATAGGTATCTGTTGAAACCTGACCATGTCCCCGGTGACACCTGGGCAGGGCCATTTTTGGCCCCTGGGGCATAATTTAGACGTCCACTAGGTAATGCTACATACCAAATATCAAAGGCCCTAAGCCCAATGGCTTCAGACAAGAAGATTTTTTCATGTTATCCCCTATATAGGCCTATGTAATACATATGACACCCTTGGTGGGCCATTTTGGCCCAAGGGGTATAATTTGAACAAACATGGTAGAGGTTCACTAGGTGATGATTCATACCAAATATCAAGCCTATAGGCCTTGTGGTTTTAGCCAAGAAGATTTTTTTTCATGTTCCTCCCCATATAAGACTACGTAAAACATGTGACCCCTAGGGCAGGGTCATTTTTAAGCCCTGGGGCATAATTTTAACAAACTTGGTTGAGGTCTACTAGGTGAAGCTTCATACCAAATATCAAGGCTCTAGGCCATATGGTTTCAGACAAGATGATTTTTTCATGTTTTCCCAATATAGGCCAATGTAAAACATGTGACCCCCAAATCTGGCCATTTTTCACAACAGGGATATAATTTGAACAAACTTTGTAGAGTTTCACAAGGTAATGCTTCATACCAAATATCAAGGCTTTAGGCCTTGTGGTTTCAGACAAGAATATTTTTTTCATGTTTCTCCCTATATAAGCCTATGTAAACATGACCCCAGGGCCGGGCCATTATTGGCCCCCCGGAGCATAATTTGAATTTACTTGGTAGAGGCTCACTATGTGATGCTACATCCCAAATATCATGGCTCTTGGCCTAATGGTTTCAGACAAGATTTTTTTTCATTGTTTTTCGATATTTAAGCCTATGTGAGCAATGTGACCCCGGGGCCGAGCCATTTTTGGCCCCAGGGCCATAATTTGAACAGACATGGTAGAGATCCACTAGGTGATGCTACTTAATAAATATCAAGTCTCTATGCCTTATGGTTTCAGACAAGAAAAATTTTCCATGTTTTTCCGTATTAAAGCCTATGTAAAATATGTCACCCCAGGAGAGGGGCCACTTTTGCCCGAGGGGCATAATTTTAACAAACTTGGTAGGGGTCGACTAGGTGATGATACATACCAATTATCAAGGCTCTAGGCCTTATGGTTCCAGATAAGAATATTTTTCCATGTTTTTCCCAAAATAAGCTAATGTAAAACCTGTGATTCCTGGGGTGGGGCCATTTTTTGCCCCAGGGGCATAATTTGTACACTTTGTAGAGGTCTCCTAGGTGATGCTATATACCAAATATCAAGGCTGTAGTCCTTAAGGATTCGGACAAGAAGATTCTTTCATGTCTTCTATATAAGGCCGCGCGCAGTCGGTAACGTGTCTGGCAACTGATGCTAGTCTGGCTGCAGATCCAGGGGTCGCGAGTTCGATCCCGGCCCGGTCCCATACTTTCGTGGAGATTGATAATTTCCTCGGTCATTCTCCTCCCTTCCGCTGAATCATTCAAGAAGGGTTGTTGTCAGTTACAAGCGAAAGTATGTGCACGAAGTACTGGTTAACTGCTTGTTCAAGCTTGCCCAGGAAAAAGTGTGGATAGGTGAACTGACCGTCCCGCCATGACCATAGCTGTTGACTTGGGACGTAAAGCAACAAAACAAACAAATATAAGCCTATGTAAAACATGTCACACCCGGGGCGGGACCATTTTTGGCCCCAGGAGCATAATTTGAACAAAATAGGTATGGTTTCAGACAAAGATTTTCAAAGGTTTCATTTTTAAAATATTTTACCCTGTGTGACCTAGCTATGCAACAAACAATAACTAACCATTTTAATAATTATTAAAGATGGCCATATCAGGATCATTTCTGCCAAGTTTGGGCAAAATCCAGCAAGTAGTTTAGGAGGAGATGTCCTTTGAAGCAATTGTTGACTACATGACACACGATGGACATCCAACTATAACAATAGCTCACCATGAGTCAATGGCTCGGGTGAGCTAAAAACACTTACCAGTGTTATTACTGCTACTGCTGCATTCTGATGAGGTTTGCTTGTCTTCTACTAAAAAAATACATGTTGGCATTTTAACATTTATAATCATGATTAACGTCATTCTCCGTTGCTTTAAAATGTTAATATATAAAGACATGCTTCGCTTTTGAATCTTTGATGGTGTATTTTCATGCTCAAAAATGTTAAAATGCCAACAAATGTTGGCATATTAACATTTATAATCATTATTAAGTTCATTCTTGGTTGAATTAAGTTTGACAGGGGTTTTCCATTGATTGATGGAAATAATGGCATGTCATGCTTTTAGACACTTGGACACAAGGTTGAGTTGAGCATTGAAGGGGTTATGGTGAATTCATTATGCTGATAAATGTTAAAATGTCAACAGATGTTGGCATTTTGACATTTGGGAGCATTATCAGTTTCGACACGGTTCAGGTGATCATAATTCTGGGTTTTATTGCCTCGATACTACTAAGTGATGACTAGCAAATTTGACTGTTTATTTGTTGTTGTTTTTTGCCATAGGAAGTTTTCCGGCGGCAACCTTTACATTGAAGAATATTTGAAAATATCATTTTCAGATCTAGTTTCTACAAAAAATTAATAACTGCACACTGTTTGCATCTTTTGAAATGCATCAAGGAATAATACATGTACATTAAACAGTTTTTAACGTTTTGCCACAACGTCAAATAATTTGTTTATATAACCTGCCCCGTTGTGACGCTAAAGTATGTCAATATAATAACGTAAAAAAAACATGGCGATTCAAATCCTGCTGAAGATCTAATGTTTTAGTGAAAGGGCTACAGGAATAAAATGTTTTAAAAGCTGTTATATAACAGTCCTGAAGAGCTCAGCAAAACCCATTGACACATTTTTGCATACCTTTATATTAAAAGACAAAACATGTAACTTCGTCTCTTATTTCATATATATATAAACTCTGCTCTGGACCTGTGTCGCCTGTGCACATTTTCAATGTGTGAACAATCATGATGCAAAGTTAAAATATAAAGAAATGAAATCTGTTAAGATGCAAATTACACAGACACTACACAATATAAGCACTCCAATGCTGGTGAATATTTAGTAATGTCTAAGTTCAACACTCAAAATTATATGATAAAATAGGCACAAAATATAGGATGCACATGTTCAATGTGTGAACAAGCATAATGCAAATTTTGAATATGAAGGAATGAAAACTGTTGCAGTTTCAGATTACATAAACCAGACACCCTCTAAGCATTTTGGATAAATAAAATGTCGAAGTTCAACACCCCTAAAATTTCAGAAAATATCGATGAAATGTGCACAAAATAGTAGATGCACATCTTCAATACATTGTATGTGAACAATAATTATGCAAAGTTTGAATAAAAAGGAATAAAAAGGTTTTGGAGTTACAGATTACACAAACTAGCACCCTAAAAGTGATACAGACAGACTGACGGAGTGGACCCATTACTAGAGGTCTTCTTTTGCTAGAGCGACGTAGATAAACATACTTCAATAATTTGCAATTTATGGTGAAATTAATGTAAAATGTTCTTACCAGACTCTGTTGTATCATCATACTCCTTTTCAATTTCAGTACTTGTAGCACTTGGAGTGGCAATTGGAAGGTCTGCTAATTATATAGATTGTATCATTAAAACATCAATATTCAACAAAAAAACAAGAAAAAAGTATGTACATGTAATATCCTGGCCATAATTATCATGAGTACAATATTAACCCTTAATGCACCAATCGCAACCAAAGTCTGCTTTTCTCGTCTGCTGAAATGTTTAAGAAGCCTCTTTGGCAAACAGCACACTGGTAAATGTATACATCAATTTGTTGGTATTTACGAGTATTGCCGGTACTTCATAGACCAGATGTGGTAGATATTGGGATTAATACTAGATGTATATAGAAAAACATGCCCTATGCCAAAGGGACTATAGAATTTGATCATTTTAAGTATTCAGCATGCACATGGCGATTTATGTAAGCATTTAGGAATAGATTTGAGTACCGATCCGGATGATAGGTATTCGATCAGTATGTGAGTCTATCCCTAAATGCTTACATAAATTAACATGCACATACTGAATACATAAAAATGATTGAAGTCTATAGTCCCTTTGGCATTTGGCATGTTTTTCTATATTGTATTAACACCGACAAAAATGAAAATACCTACCACATCCGCTCTGTGAAGTACCGGCAATATGCGTAAATATCGAGAAAGCGATGTATACATTTACTAGTGTGAAACAGTATGGAACCAGATCAGACTGTTCCTATAGAAACAGTCTGTTCTGGGTCCACGCTGTTTGCTTCTATACTTAATTGGTCAGAAATGTTAGGCAATTATTTGCAGCAGAGGTCTTAAGCAGATGACATTATCAGATGCATTATTTTTTCTTGCCGCTCTAAGGGTTAACAGTTTCTACAAGATGCATTTGTTAATTTACAATAAAAAATAAAGAACAGCATGTAGCATACTTTAAATTTTTATCATTCACTTTTAATTAACTCTTTGTGACCTATAGTTAAATAAAAATTAAAAGTGAATAAATGTCCATAGGCCACATGTAACCTAACATGGCCCTCACTTTTCAACATTTAAAACTGACAATATTAATCCACAGTGCATCACCCTAGTGCCTATCTGGACTGAAAGTTTCATAGTTTGGAAAAGCACAAGGAGAACAAGGCAAATTCATGAAAAAATTTCACCATGTAAAGATTTATTTTTGAAAGAGTAAATCCCAAGATATAAATCACATTTCTCAGACCCCTAGATCCAACAATCAGAACTTAAGTCTACAAATTATGTGGTACACTAACAATGTATATTTAAATGTCATTATGCTTATTCCAATAAAAATTTAGTTATTTGCGCTATTTCAATATCTTACCTTTCAACCAACACCCCAGCAAAAGTGTGTGTAAGATGAACTTTTGCCTGATATAATGTTCTACACTTCTTGCTCTTTCATTTAAATTGCAATGCGACCACTTCACAAAAACAGGCTTTAACCTTTTTAACTTATCAACGGTTCAAGGGTGTGTGTTATGTTTGCCTGCATTCAATTGTACACTTATTTTTTTTTTTATATGCATCTGACCATAATCCAAAAAGTTTTTTGGGTCTTGGCACAACACCATAAGTCCACCCAGGAAATAACCATTAAAATAAAGGTGTTTAAAATACAATACAATTTGATACATGTGTTTCATATCTAACAGCCCTGTGTTTGCAAGTTTGTTAAAAAATAATTCCAAAAGTCTTTATTAGTTTTAATAGAAATTTAAGTACTAGATGTTTTACCCCAAGGAATGATAAATGGGTTGAATATCTTTTACGCTGTAAGCTTATCTACTAGAACTCGCCAATCATGCCTCATATTTTGTGTAAATGGTTTGATTGTTTATGTCCAAGTTAACATATTTAGGTCATGTCTTGAATGCACAACTTGGTAACAGGGGCAGTGATAGTTGAACTAGCAACCCTGTGATCCTCAGTCCAATGTCCCACTCTGCTCTTAGTGACAATTTCTGAGATATTATTTACCTTTAGAGAAATGTGAAGTTCATTAAAAAAAGGGCAAAATAATTATGATATTTACTGTCCATAATACTTATCATTATACATGTACCAAGGAAAACGAAATGGACAGACATCTGATGGCGTGACCCCAAAACTATATTCATCTGAGGGTACCAAAAAGGAGCATAACTCTTTCCTAAAGATAAAATTAAAATTAATGACAGGCATACAAAATGCATGAATTTGCTTCTTATAATATTCTTGGCCCTTAATATATGTTTGTAAGTTCTGTATATTAAAATGGATTATAAGCTACTTTAACTAATTTATTATGTGTTGAAGGGGAGGGGGTGTTTCATCCCTAAAGTCTTGGAAGTAAATTAAATGTGTCTGTAAACGGATGATAAAACAAAATAGACTTAAGGGTTAAATGGCAGACTTCTGTTGTTGTTTTAATATTCATTGTTTGTTGATCCTCTCATTAAGTGTTCATTTTTATCTTGGTTCCTTGTTTTCTGTGCTTCTTAGTGTCCAATAAACTAGCAATCATCTTGCTGAGGTGGAAAGTGCTGGTTGCTTAGTTTAATTACAATATGAATATTTGTTCTGTAGTTGTGGCATTTCCTTGTCATAATCAACTGCCTTTTTACAGCTTAAAAAGTATTCACATATCAGAACCTATATTTTATGGCTATTTAGTTTATAAATTTAAAGAACTGTTGGAAAGCCTAATTTTAGAAATCAATTAAAAAAGATTATTAAACCTTATAAGAGTGAGATACAACATGGATATCATGTGACAGTCAGCATGCCTGGTTGTGAGCCCAATCACGGTGGTTGATAGCTATGGTTTCCTCTTTAATTGCAGGACGGTGGGTCAGGCCTCAGACATATTAATGGCCCTGACGTAAAGGTTTGATCCGTTGGTTGGTGCCTGATGCTTGTCGTTGGCTGGGCCCACCTAGGTCAACTTGAGGTTTTCTTTAGCTCTGACTATCTGGGAGTCATGAGCCCTTTTCTTTGTATCATCATAATTTGATTATTTTATTTGATTGATTCTGTGTGACGATACATTGCATTAATAAGGGCGCCTCCATGCAAGGTAAACAAATTTGTGTTTTAACAACAACAGAATCTAGGACAAAAATTTAGCCCCCCCCTACACCCCCCCCCCCCATGCATTACATTGTGTCTATTCTAGCTTTGCAATCATCTTGAAGAGGAAGAGAAAGCTAGTTGCTTTGCTATTATTGTCTTACAGATGCTTGTTTGTTTGTTTTGATTCTTTACATCCCATCAACAATCTCTCAGTTATAAAGGGACGGGTCTTCCTGTGTTGAACCAGTACTAAGCTAGGATTAATGTTCTTGCTCAGGGACACAACGCAGTGACGCCGGTGAGGCTCGAACCCGAGGCCCCTCTGTCTGAAGTCAAGCTCTCTACCACTGAGCCACTGTGGTCCTGTCTTACAAGTGTATTGTTACTATAAATGTCCTGTGGCTCTTCCTGATGTTGCCATGGGTTGGTCTGCAGTATGCAATTGTGGTATTTCCTGATCATACTCACTTTTTTATATGTGGATGCCGAGTAAAACAATTTATACTTACTGTTCTGCTGTTCAATTTTGTGTAAAACCCCTAGCTGCCTAGCCTCTGTATAACCCCCATCTTTCATTTCAACCACGAGTGGGCAATTTGTCATGTTCAGCCCCAACTCTGTGGCTTTTGATGAAACAAGTTCCTGTATGAAGTGGTATGAATTGCCTGTAACAAAATAGCAAAAGTAGAGGACCTGAAGGTCGGATATTGAGTCACAAGATCTCCTTTAAAATGATGTTTGTTTGTTTGATTTTATTCTTTACGTCCCAGTCAACAATCTTTCAGTTACCTCAGAAGGTCTTACTGGGTTGAGCCAGTACTATGCTAGGATTAATGTGTCTTGCTCAATGCTCAATGACCCAACGCAGTGACGCCAGTGAGACTGGAACCCACTGCCATTTGTTCTCAAGTCAACCAATCTGGCACTGAGCTCCCATAAAATGATTTAAAAACCATGCAAAGGTCAACCCAAACATATTTTTTTACATAAACTGGCATGGCAATCATTTTGGTTAAGTAACATAAAAAATCAGGGATCACCCTGCCATTAGCCATTGTAGCCATTTGCTACTAAAAATGTAGAGTGGCTACAGATATAATTCATTGGCTTAAAGTACAGTCTAGGTAGATAAAAAATTGCATATATGGGAAAAAGTGTATTTTGATCAGCTTTTGCATTTTCCAATATTGCTTTTATTATTCCTTCACCATTTATTATTGTGCCATATTTTGTGCTGAAGTTCATAACGACGGATAAACTTTCAATAAATATAAGTAGACTTCAGTCTACAGTACATCACCCTAAATACCCAGTTTTTATGTAACCAAAGCATCTGCAATGTTTTAAGTGGCTAAGTGCAATGCTTTAGGAGATGCATTTACAAGAAAGTACATTATTTCATCATTGACCTTGACCTTAGCCTTGCCCAGTATCCTCTACATCATATGACATATTTACCTCCAAAGTTTGAAGGTGCTGTGTCCAATGGTTTAGTAGGAAATGCATTTACAAGTAATATTTGATTTGACAGTCACATGAAGTATCTAGACCATATTACCTATGTACCTGCAACATTTGAAGTTGCTACAGCCAATGGTTAAGGAGATGCACTTACAAGAAAAATGAAAAAAGTCAATAAGCAATGCTTATTAGATACCCCCCGCACAGTAAGAGTCAGTGAAAAAACTTGGCAAGTTATAGTTCGAACAAGAAGACCTTAGTTTTGATAAGAAGATTTCAGTAGAATCTGTGCAAACAAAAATTATAAACTCCTTCATGCATATGTTCAATATGTCTACATTGTATCTGCAAAGTATCAAATTGCTCCGTCAAAAGCTGTAGTAGGAGTTCATCGGCCCATAAAGGCACTATCCATGCATATACAAAAGCCATATAAGGGAATAATTGTCTAAGTTCAACAAAACTTATAAGCTCCTTCATGCATATGTTCATTGTGTCTACATTGTATTGACAAAGTATCAAATTGCTTCATCAAAAGCTGTTGTAGGAGTTGATCGGCCCATAAAGGCACTATCAATGCATATACAAAAGCCATATAAGGGAATAATTGTCTAAGTTCTCACAGCTGTCATTTTGTCAAAATTATTTTTGTGAACCAAACTCCTTCATGCATATGTTCAATGTGTCTACATTGTATCGGCAAAGTATCAAATTGTTCCATCAAAAGCTGTGGTAGGAGTTGATCAGCCCATGAAGGCACCATCTATGCATATACAAAAGCCTAATAAGGGAAAAATTGTTTAAGTTCTCACAGCTGTCATTTCTTCAAAAATTATTTTTTGTGAACCAAACTCCTTCATGCATATGTTCAATGTGTTTAAATTGTATAGGCAAAGTCTCAAATTGTTCCATCAAAAGCTGTGATAGGAGTTGATCGGCCCATGAAGGCACCATCTATGCATATACAAAAGCCTTATTAGGGAAAAACTGTCTAAGTTCTCACAGCTGTCATTTTGTCAAAAAATATTTTTCTAAATCAAACTCCTTCATGCATATGTTAAATGTGTCTACATTGTATAGGCAAAGTATCAAATTGCTCCATAAAAAGCTGTGGTAGGAGTTGATCGGCCCATAAAGGCACCGTCTATGCATATACAAACACCTTATAAGGGAAAAATTGTCTAAGTTCTCACAGCTGTCATTTTGTCAAAAATTATTTTTTCCGTACTAAACTCCTTCATGCATATGTTCAATGTGTCTACATTGTATAGGAAAAGTATCAAATTGCTCCATCAAAAGCTGTGGTAGGAGTTGATTGGCCCGTGTATGGCCTATAATAGCATAAGCATAAAGCACTATATTAAAAGCCATTTAGAACTACAAAGGGAAATAACTCTAAAAGAATTGGCCCCTAGCCCTTACTTTTTTGTCTAAAGTATTTGTCTTGCATATATGAACATGTTTGCAAGGTTTGATGAAAATCATACACCGTCTATGCATATACAAACACCTTATAAGGGAAAAATTGTCTAAGTTCTCACAGCTGTCATTTTGTCAAAAATTATTTTTTCCGTACTAAACTCCTTCATGCATATGTTCAATGTGTCTACATTGTATAGGAAAAGTATCAAATTGCTCCATCAAAAGCTGTGGTAGGAGTTGATTGGCCCGTGTATGGCCTATAATAGCATAAGCATAAAGCACTATATTAAAAGCCATTTAGAACTACAAAGGGAAATAACTCTAAAAGAATTGGCCCCTAGCCCTTACTCTTTTGTCTAAAGTATTTGTCTTGCATATATGAACATGTTTGCAAGGTTTGATGAAAATCAGTGTATGGCCTATAATAGCATAAGCATAAAGCACTATATTAAAAGCCATTTAGAACTACAAAGGGAAATAACTCTAATAGAATTGGCCCCTAGCCCTTACTTTTTTGTCTAAAGTATTTGTCTTGCATATATGAACATGTTAGCAAGGTTTGATGAAAATCCAGCAATGACTCTTCGAGTTATTAAGGAAACAAAGTGTTACCGACGGACGCACGCACGGACGCACGCACGGACGGACGGACGGACAACGTGAAAACAGTATACCCCCTACAAACAAAGTTTGCGGGGGGTATAAAGATTATTTTATCTTTGACATTTACCCCAAGGTCTATGGGGTCAAGGTCACATGGAATGTTGCCCAGTACCCTCTACATCATGTGATCTATGCACCAGCAATGTTTGAAGTTGCTACATGCCACGGTTAAGGAGAAGATGCATTTACAAGAAAATACATTATTTGACCTTAGGTTGGGGTCAAGTTCACAGGAAATGTTGCTGAATACCGTCTTCATCATGTGCCATATATATCTGTGTTCAAAGTTTGAAGTTGGTACATAAAAATGTTTAGGAGGTGATGCATTTACAAGACAATACATTATTTGAGCTTTGACCTTAGGGTCAAGGGTCACACAGAATGATGCCCAGTTCCCTCTACATAATGTGATCTATTCAGGTACAAAGACTGAAGTTGCTACATCTAATGATTTACGGAGGAGATTCATTTACAAGAAAATACATTATTTGACCTTTGACCTTGGATCAAGGTCACATGAAATGTTGCCCAGTTCTCTTAACATCATGTGACCTATTCAGCTACAAAGTTGAAGTTGCCATGTGTAATGATTTAGGAGATTTAGGAGATACATTTACAAGAAAAAAAAACAGTATTTGACCTTGATCTTTGGGTTGGACAGACGCACGAACGGTATAAAATTAATATAGATCTACCCTCGATCTACGTTTTTTCTAAAGAAAAAAGCTAATATAAAAATACAGCCTTAAAGATAATATATTGAGCCATTGCCTTTTGAAGAAAAATCACAGATGTGCTGAGAAATAGTGGAGATATAATTATCTAAACTTCAACATTTGTCAGTTTTGAAAGCTTCTCCTCAACAACGTATTTCCAATATACACATTTACCTGTATGTGAGGGTAGTTGGTCAACTTGGCCCCTGGGTAAACTCGGCCCTGGGTCAACTCTGCCTAAGTCAACTCGGCCCAGTGTATTTTCAGAGCCCTCAGTTACATATATGGTATCTGGGTTGTTTTGTATAATCTTTCAGGCTAAACCAAAAATAAATATTAAACAATTATTAACAAAAATTGCAATTAAGATAGTAGGCTATATTCCATCACTTCAAGACAGTTCTAAGGATGGCAGCTAGATTAACCTTCTTCTACAAAGTGGTCGAGAGGCTAGTGCCGGCAATATCTCCAGATGCTTTCCTTACTTACCTTTCCTAAAACCGCAAAGACCAAAATGCCAAATTAATGCAAAAATAATTCAAGGCTTTGATACTAAAAACATTGTATAAATTCATCAAACCAAAAACACCAAATCTTTAATAGTTGAGCAGACAAATACAGTGCAATATAGCAGTTCTTTTTTCATTAAAACAGTGACAGACTGGAACAGCCTAGAAGAAGCTACAGTGTGCGTTGATTCAGTTGAGGGCTTTGTTGCAGCCGTACATTCTAGTGACTAGAAACATTATAAACTCTCTCTCTCAGATATATCAATTAAACCCCTTAAGTTTTGTCCATGGGCTTAACTTTTAGCGTCAAGAGATATCTCCTTAGCGTCAAGAATAATTAACAATAAGTTACAAAATAATGTATCAATCAAGAAAGGGTAGGATGATCATGACTCGGACACACTTCGCTTTTTCGTCTCATACCGATGTACAGCTGTGATGTATTGAATTGAGATCTGTTTGTAAAGGGAGGCAATTACCAAGTATTCATTTTCAGCAAGTTTCTTTAAAGCTAGATGGCACAGTAGGGTCATAACTCGTGCAGATTGGGGGGGGGGGGGGGGCTACTTTCATATGTCAAAATTTATCAAATTTAATCTTATTTTCTCATTTTAAGCAAATTGTTTAAAAGCCTCTTGACGTTCTTGTCAATTCTTGTCACTCCTTGACGCTTTTTAGGGATACCCAGAAAAAACAGGGTGACCCTAAAATGCGTAAAGGACTCCTTTTCGCGTAAAGGACTCCATAAAACTATTTATTAGGATTATGTTTGATATTTAATATTATAAAACTGAAGATAAACGATATTAATCTATCAATATATGCAGTAGAAATGGTTTTTGAAATGATATTTCACGAAAATGGCAGAAATATGACTTACGAAAAGGAGTTTCATGATTAAGAAAAGGACTTTCTATCTGTTATTCTTTTTTCTTATTTATTTATTTATTTGATTTGAATAATAGTAAGCAAGCAAATATCTAGTGTTCAAAAATATAATTGGAAAAAGCACCTGTGTAAAGCCTTGCGAAAAGGACTGTCAATACCGTCTGAGACTTCGTTTGAATATCCATGTCCGTTTGCATGCTATTATTTTAAGGAATACAGTAGAAATTAGTGTTGTCTGAATAAAACAAATCTCCAGATGTCAAATATTGGTGTATTTGAGACAGATGCACCATACAAAGTTGAATTTGAAAAGGGACTCAAATTCCGTGTAAACGAGTTTTATTCTTACAAAAAGGACCTCGTTTTTCGGTTTTGCCTAAAGGACTTCATCTTCATATATTATGTTCACGAAAAGAGCCTCGACTTTGGACGATTAATAATGCCTGGTAATAAATTCTTTCCTTGAGTTATATTTATAAATGATCTTAATAGGTTAGCATTTTGCGAAAATGAGGCATAAGCACATCGAGATATTGATACGTTTAAAACTATTAAACTTTTTTCTAGACTTGTCTGCAAAGGCAACATTTTTTTTTTAATTTAATCTAAAAAATAGCAAAGTTTTGAAGGCTAAAATGTGCCTTAGAATGCACCACATTGCATCATTTTTTTTTCCAAACATTTCCTGGGGGGCATGCCCCCGGACCCCCCTAGCATGACTTAGCCTGGCCTTCTGCGCTCGCAGGAAAATAAATCCAATTGGATATATCCTGATAGTGCAAATTTTTTATTTCTTGATGGATTTCAATAATTTAAACACCAGTTTCTAAACTCTCTACATCTTTCATTCTACTTTTAGTCAGTAGGCTCATTGCCAGCCATTCGGCCAAAAGGCGTCCATTAAAACACCCCAAACCACCACCAAACATCCTCATACCATACCCCATACCGTATATGTTTAACCACTTTAACTGTTTTTTTTAACTTTCTTATTCACCACACCAGGGATCAAAACCAAATAACAAATACCAAACTGCATTATCTATGCTGGAAAGAGTGTAATGGCTTGACAGTAGGCCATGCTTCCAAAACCACATAATACTACACCAAACCATGGTGACCCCACGAACATCCACATACCATATGCCAAGCCACTTTTAAACTCATTTTTAACTTTCTTAAGCTTATCACCATAAAATGCAGCAAACCAAATAAGTATCAAACAGGCCTCCAGATAAGGGTGCGTAACTGAAAATTAATTTTGTTATTCCTCAACCAAGACATATGTTGTGGGTACTCAAAAGAACCATCTCGATGAGCCAAAACACATGTTTAAACTGTGGCTAAGAAAATATTCGCAATATCGTTTAACTTCAGTTTTATAATATTGTATATCATTATCAAACATAATTCTAGTAAATAGTTTTAGCCATAATAAAAGTCCTTTTCGCAAAAATAAAACTCGTTTTTCGCGAAAACGAGTCCTTTGCGCATTTTAGGGTCACCGGAAAAAAACATAAACTACGGGTTGTCGATAAATAGTGCTTGTCGATAATACGTGCCACAGACCTATATACATTGACACTGAATATGTGTGACAAATTGACCAATAAGGTGCCGGACCCTTGTGGTATGAAGTTTACCTCCATTTAGACGTCTTCTGTCTTCCTCAGTGACCTCACAGTTGAAGAAAAGGCCGTTTTCGAACTTAAATCCGAAAACGGCCGGAATTACATATATGGTCGCCATCTTTGTTTGGACTATGCAACGGTATGTTACGAAAAAGCGCTTTCCGAGAGGCAGCTCCGGGGATGCCATGTAGCGTTACAAAACGTTTTTTTGTAACATACCGTTGCATAGCAAATCGCCACAGAGCGCTACGAAGCGCTCGCGTTATGCAACGCACCCCTGGAATAAATAATTAGTGCATTAAGGAAACGTATTTTCGGCAGAATAAACACATCCTAAATACCTCTAACATCGTAAGTTTTGACATTTGTAGACACAGTGCATTATCATATTTCCCCAATATTATTATTTCCTGGTCTGAATGGTCCAGATGCTGGATATTTTTGATACAAGTATTGACTTTCTTAAAAAATAATTGGTTCTGCCATTGTTGTTGTTGTATCAGGGTTCCAGCCTGAGAAGGCTCAACTCCCATAGCCTGGGAGAGGCCCGCCACGCTAGTATCTGACATCCTGAGACCATTGTACGGTCTAAAGTAATCTTACCTATCCTTTAGACTGTGACTGTCAGCATGGTTTCCGAAGTCAGAGGTCTTGCGAAACCCAGTTGGTCCAGTTTGTGCACGATATCATCAGCAACCTGGATGGGGCTGTGAATCGTGGGCACAAACAGACAGATCTAATCATAATGGATTTTGCTAAGGCCTTTGACAAGGTTCCACACAGGAGGCTATTACACAAATTGGAATATTATGGGATTAGAGGATCCACCCACAAGTGGATCAACTCATGGCTCTCTGGGCGCACTCAACAAGTTGTTTTAGATGGCCAAGCCTCAGATCCAGTCCCAGTGCTATCCGGCGTGCCCCAGGGATCGGTCTTAGGTCCGGTCCTGTTCCTCCTCTTCATAAATGATCTGCCGGATAACATCAGGTCTTCTGTTCGCAGACGATTGTGTCCTGTATAGGAATATACATTCACTTCAGGATTGTTTGACCTTGCAAGAAGACCTCACCAGCTTAGGACAGTGGGAAGCCGATTGGCAAATGAAATTTAACGTAGCCAAATGTCACTCAATGAGAGTGACTCGGCATCAGCATCACAAACAAATTCTTTTCGACTACTCACTACACAATCAAACTTTGGAAAATGTTCAGTCGGCAAAATACCTTGGTATCACTATTACAGATAACATGGATTGGGGTCAGCATGTCTCTGAAATCTCTTCCAAAGCAACTAAGACGCAGGAATTTGGCTTTTGCACCTAGGAGTACAAAGGAAGTTGCATACAAAACTTTGGTTCGGCCTAAACTAGAGTATGCAGCACCCATTTGGAGCCCTCACTTGAAACTTCAGATTAATCAGATTGAGAAAGTTCAGAGGACAGCAGCCCGCTGGACCTGCAGGAGATGGCGAAACACCAGTAGCGTCGGCGAAATGCTCGATGAGCTTGATTGGCCATCTCTTGAGGCCCGTAGGGACCAGTCCTCCTTGCTTCTCTTTCACAAGATTCATTGTGGAGCAGTGTCTATTGAAAAAGACAAGTATATGACCCCTGCTCATAGTTTGAAAACTACCAGGTCATCACATAGTGCACAATACCGCAGACACCAGACATACAGTGATGCCCTGAAGAATTCTTTTTTCCCCCGTACTATTCCACATTGGAATAGTCTGCCTCCTTCTGTGGCAAATGCCCAGTCCACAGAGGAGTTTAGGGCACTCCTTATTTAAACAAAAATTCAGCCAAAAGTTTTTGTGTTTTTTTGTGTTTTTTTTTTTTTTGTGTTTTTTGTTTTTTTATTTTATCAAAATTTCCAAATTCGCACTCCCTGGTGTAATGCTCATATATGAGCGAACCAGTAAAGATAGATAGATAGATATAGGGCCGCTAGGCTGTGAATATTCTACGCTTCTCTATAGTTTATCGTCTTTCTGCGTCTGTTCCCTCTCAGGGCTTCGCCAGTTCTCGCACTCTAACACGAGATCTTGTCCTTTATATAGGTCCATCCCATTCGGAATACCTTGGATACTCGGCCGAACATATCCGGTGCAAGCCGACTGGAACGGAATAGAATAGTGCAACCACTACACTCCTCCCCTCTTTATCTGAAAGGTCTTGGACGCATCTCGGTGTAAGCATTCTTCACTATCGGCCCCAATGCTGGGGAAGATATCCGGTTGGTTTACGGCCTCACCCACAATGCTATGGTTGTGATGAGCCGGTCAGTTAATCCTCCTGCACTATTCCTGGGCAAGCTACCAGCAGATAACCAGTACTCGAGTGCAAAGCTGTCTGCAGCAACTGACAACTGCCACCTCTTCGCTGTTCTGCTAGAGATGACTCGCATGCGCAAGGCATACTCTAACACCTCCTTCCACATCTGGTCTCGAATCTTGGCAACCATATTTGCTATCCTCCTTCCAACAGATACAGGAGCTGAAGATAGGTGCCTCCTGGCTGGCCAGATGTCATTCCTTGAGCGTGATGTACCAGGACGTGAGGGCTGGAGGTGCTCCAGAGCTCTGTCCAACACCGCCTTGCTGCTTTGGCCACATAGATGGATCCACAACGTAGTCTAACCCAATCTCTGTGATACGGATGTACATGCTTACAGGGCTTCCATTCACTTTCAAATTCAGGAAGTCCAGACTTCCTACTTTTGAAATTTGGAAGTCCCATTGATTTTTTTTGGAAGTCCCACTTTTTTTCTGTGATACGGTCGCGGTATGGCTGAACTTGTTAAACTTGCTAAATGAAAAATAAACATATATATTTCAGAGATAATTCTTCTTTGTTCTTTACAATGCATATTTACTTTGAATTGCTTATAATGCTACAGAGGGGGATGGCTGGTGTCTCCTGAATTGTCATGTAATCAGCCTAGATGGGGAAGAGAGAGCTGTTTGCATTGCTTGTCTTCCTGTTGTCTTGTGAGTGTTGTGTTGCTCTTCCTCACGATGCCACTGATTTGTCTGCAGTTTGTGATTGTGGTATTTCCTGATCATACTCACTATTTTTGATGCCCATGTTGTCTGGTCTTGGATAGATAGATAGATAGATAGATAGATAGATAGATAGATAGATAGATAGATAGGAATTTGTTTGGGAGTGTTGTGTAGCAATTATCATTTTAAAAGCTTGTACTTGATTGTGTAACAATTATTTTTTTAAAAGCTTGTACTTGTACAGCTAAAAAATTGTAACAACAAAAAACAACAACATGACATTCGTTTTTAATATATTGTATGTTCGATGGTGTAGTGCCTGTGTTAAAGGAGCGCTCAAGTACTAAATTCTTGCATGCGCAGGCTCAACAAAACAATTAATCACGAGACGTGTAGAGTTTATTAATTTTATTCCACAAGCGTGCAAAGTGTCACATCGGTACTTTCTGTATTTCAAAGATTTCTCAACTGTCAAACAAATCGGATAACGATTGGCCGTTTCGCTTTATTGCTCTCAGTTATTGCTCAGGGATTGGATGTCCGTCTCGCGGGAATGGTTTCTAAGGCCGTTATCAAGATGTGTCGATGTTTTCACACCTGTTGGATGACACGCTTTAATAATTACGCGTCCGACTAAAGCCTACACGTGACACTGGCTGTCAATAAAACTCGAAATCAGTCAAGTGGGACGTCCTAGCGTGGTCAATAAACGAAAGTTTCCAATACGAAGGCGGGACATAAATCACGTAATCTCGTAAATGTGGGCGGTTTTTTTTTTCTGCAGACAGGACGTCTCAATAACCATTTTTGGCTGTACTATGGATTTTTCAGAAGTCTGCGGTACGTCTTTGATGTGTAATTTCGGCGTACGCAGCAGATTTTTGGACGTAATATACGGCGTACGCCCGCCTAACGGAAGCCCTGTGCTTACATCAACTCTTCCACATAGTCTCTTGGTTTCCTACGCAGCCCTTGACCTGTCCAAAACTTTCCTCAGGAAGGTTCTCTTCTTCCATCCATGTAAAGTTAAGCAGCTACCTGTTGTTCAGTTCTTGCCTGTCACGCTCCTTCAGGCAAGCAACTGGTTGGGGAAGCCACTGGTCTTAGCTTCTGACTTGTTACTCTTGGACACTAACTGTAACATCTTTGGCTCTTCGCGCTAGACAATGAACTGGTTATTCCCCAGTCAGCTTTTGTTGCAAATGTCTTCTCTGCAGACTGTTCTTCCACCACATCAGATATAACATCATAACAGGCTGTCTTGCCATCTCGATAACCTGGTCATTCGCCCCGACACCTATGGTCTCCGCTGATGTCCCCTATGATACCGCTGCTACTGCTCGCAAGTGCCTGAAGCGAAATTCAAACCCACGACCACGACAACCCCGCCTAGCACCTCACCAGACATCAATGCAAATGCAGTACACGTCGTATATTAGCTCAAAAAGATTAGAAACCACGACCACGACAACCCTGCCTAGCACTTCATCGACATCAACGTTAATTCAGTACATGTCGTATATTGGTTCAAATTTCACACTTCGAGATGTATCACATCCAAACCAATGATCGCGCTGTCCCCCATGACTGTCACTCCAACCTCGAGCTCCCCCAGAAACACCGAATTGTCTCCTGGCTACAGAAGTACCTGTGATGTCAATGGAACTGCGTCGCCACAACTTCTTTCAAAGTATCTCATTGGCCCATCAGCCCTTACGCAGACCCAATTCAATCTTCACAGTGTATATCAAACTTGCCAATAACCACTGTGACTTTTTAGTCGCAATAACCAACTTAAACTTGAATGGTCAGTCGTATGATAAACTGTTTATCTAATAATTAGTGTCCGAAATGTCTACAGAACCTTGCGATTGTAGAACAGTAGTGTCTTTGATTTCTTGTAAGAGCATAACTACCAATGTGATAGTGTTCTCTAATAGAAGCTCTATTTCCAGCCAATCATGCCTCCAAACCATCCTCAAGGTCTTCCGCAGTGACTCTAGAAGAAACAGTTCTTTCTTTCCTATGGCCATAAATAGCATCCTTTGTATGCTGGTACAACTTAATTTCATTCAGAGCATCTCCCATACTTGATGGCTTTCTCATGCAAACACAGAGACCCGCCTCAGCATCATTTAATCCCTGACAGAACCTAGCCACTGCTTGCTGATTACTGTACTTCTCTGGCAATTCCTTAAAAGCTTTGCCAGATAGGGTCAACACTCGATCCGCCCAGTCTTCCAAAGACTCTTCTTTCTTCTGGGTCGCCTGTTGAAACCGCACCTGAGCTAAAGCTGGCAATTCTCTGTCACTAAACCTATCATCTAATCTTTTCATCAATTTCCGATAAGAAAGATGTCTTTTCCTTTCCATTAAAGTAGCACAAAAGTCTGCTGCTTTTCCAGTCAAGCACCAACTCAAACAATCTAAACATTCCTCAGCCGTCCAATCTGATGATTTCGCATATTTAATGAATTTGTGTTTGAAATGCAGCCAATTGCTTTTACCATCATACTGTAGTTGTTTCGGCAAAGTATGGAGGACTGATTTGTTTTGACTTTTCTTCTTGACCACATCAGAATCTGAGCCGGAATCTTCAGATGATGACGAAGATGATGTTTCCTGCCTATGTTTCTTTGAATGAACTGCTGATTTCTTTTGTTTTTTCTTCTCTTTTGAAAGTGAGTACTTGTCTTTGTCAGAAAACTTGTCACTTTTTTCCAAAAGCTGCAACTTGTTTGAGTGTTTTCTCGTATCATCCTCAGCTGAAATCTTCTGTTTTGTAGATTTATGTTCTGTCTTCAATTTTGTTGATCTGTGCTTTTTTTCTGCATCCTCAGACTCATCAGAACATTCTTCAAGATTTAATTTTCGCCTGACTTTTGGACTCTGTGATTTATCATCTTTGTGCTTCTTTGTTTTCTCTTTCGGAAAGACAGTATCTTGATGAATAGGATCTTCTTGCATCGCTGTTGACATCTTGTAGACAGGCTTAGTCCATGGGACAAAAAATGCTTCTGGCCCATGAACTGCGCCTCTCCTAGTCAATGGGACAGAAGATGCTTCTGGCCCACCAACTGTGCCTCTCTCCTTTGGGATAGTTGAGCTCTCTGGCCATAGTCTGTTCTCTATCTCACGCTTTATTTCTTCTGTCAACTGTGCCTTGTAACCATCTTCATAGTCCAAACTGACTGCACCATGACCGTCGTCCTGTTGCTCATCTGTTGCAGCAAAGTTAGGATTTGGCCTGAAGTCTAAACATGCCTAACATCCTCTGGAAGCCTTTTCCTCAAGATGCTTGAGAGCAAAGGGGCCGTCACATTGCTGTTCCGTAGTCTCATTTCCACAATTGCCTCAGCCATTTTGTCACCAACCCCAGGTATTATTCGCAGCTCCCTGGGTGTGGCAAAATTCACAGAAATCTTGTGTTCAGGGTCCATTTTGAAGAGACAGGAAGTAGCAACACAAATTAACCAGTTTGTTTTTCAGGTTTATTCCGAGCCGATGCTGTTATGAGACTATGGACTATCTAATCAGGTTTGAATGGATGGCCAGTTCAATTTCTTAGGGAGACAGACGTGTGCAAATTGACGATGGAAGCGGGAATGGCAGATGGTGGGAAATGCCAAATTGCAAATTTCAAGAATACCACATGTGTTCTGACGATAGGCGACGTTTCTCCAGATTACCGCTGCCACCAATATAGTAATCTTACCTATCCTTTAGGTATAGGGCCGCTAGGCTGTGAATGTTCTACGCTTCTCTATAGTTTATCGTCTTTCTGCGTCTGTTCCCTCTCAGGGCTTCGCCAGTTCTCGCACTCTAACACGAGATCTTGTCCTTTATATAGGTCCATCCCATTCGGAATACCTTGGATACTCGGCCGAACATATCCAGTGCAAGCCGACTGGAACGGAATAGAATAGTGCAACCACTACAGGTCAAAAAACTCCCAAAAAACTAGTGGGGGTTTATTTAGAAATGAAAGTCACTACCTTAGCCTCCTATCATTCGGCACGTCAAATGGGCAATTTTAATTGGGGACCCGTTTACGTAACAACAACGTTCTAGGGTTTAATGTGAGTTTCCAAACCGTATACTGGACACAAATAGGTCATGCCAGCGTAACGGTCGGAGTCTGTTTTTACCTTGTGGAAAGAAGCTGGAGTGCCCGAAGAAAAGAACCACTGCAAGCCTGCTCGGAACAGACAAACCGGAACAAGCCACTTTGAAACTGGAGGTGAACACTGCATCATCAGCTCGACTAAATTTACACAGGAGCCTCAGCGTATGCGTCATAGAACAACACTGTTCTCAGCAAGAACCCCTAATATTGCACGTGCTCGGAAAACCCCCCACCCACTAAAAAACGAAAGAAAAGTCAGAAAATTGATTAAATTCAAATAAAGCACTAATAATATAAGATGTAGAGAAACTATTTCTTGTACAATAATGTAACACTACGGTTACTAGATTGAATGCCAGTCGCAAATAAAAACATAAAATAGTCAGCCAGGCGCTAAAGTCAGATGTTGGAACATTTGACAACAACATGGAGGTTGGCCCACGTGGCTTCACAAAATATTTTTAGCTAAGGCATTTTACAAAAAAATACGGATATAATTATCCTTCCTAAATAAGAGGCAGTTTACAGATAACATCTAAAGCGCATATCCCATTAAATCAGTAAAAGGGAATAAAATATAAGCACCATTTTACTGATAATTTAGAATTTTGAAGAGCAAGAAAAAACACGTCTGAACAGTACGACAATCCAGCCAGGTATAGCTCTGTTAGGTGTGTTTTTGAATACCCCCATTTCAGAGACCAAATGCCTTTAATTTGCTTTAAAGCGGGGTGGAATTTTGCCCATGACACAGCCACTTTTTTGTCCATGGCACTCCCTGGCGTAATGATCAAAGTTTGATCGTGCCAGTATGACAAGAAAAAAAGAAAGAAAAACAAAGTTGCCTTGTAGTTGCAGAATTCTGACTTGAGATTTTTTTTGATCTGGCTGAATCTAAAGTCGCAGTGCATTTGTGCTCTAATTTGACAAGCCATGGAGTCCCCTTTCATTTTGGGAAAACTCGTTTCAGGTGACATTCCAACCATAATCCTAGCTTATAACTGGTTCAACCCAGGAAGGCCCGTCCCTTTTTAACTGAAAGATTGTTGATGGGACCAACCACTTAGACTTCTTCATGTGTTTTACATACACAAACAAAGTTAGAAGTATGTTACCGTTGACTTTTTTTACGACACGATCACTGCAGTCTGTAAAATTATGTTCTGTTTATGTTTTTCAGCTAATTGCTGCCATTTGCATGGTTTTCACAAGCTGGGGGTGTGATTCTTTTGCGATAAATTTTGGATGTTGAATTGTTGATATGAACTAATTTAAACGTTGAGAAATATAATATAATATAACCGATGCAAGTCAAAACGCCCCCTAGTCAAAATGTCCCCAACTTGAGCGGCTCTTCCTCGCGATGCCACGGGGTTGTCTGCAGTTTGTGATTGTGGTATTTCCTGATCATACTCACTTACTATTTTTGGTCAAAATGTTCCCAAACATGAAAAAAAGATTGGTCAAAACGTCCCCATAAAATGTCCCCATTTTTCAAAGTATATTTTTTGAAGAAATATGGCATACTTACAAAGAAAATGCTTGTTTTAGTTTCTGGTACTAATGTATGAGAGTTTGAAATGATTTTTTAAAACTTTTAATAGGGTATTTTATAGGGGTGCAACGATATACCGGTTAACCTCGATTTACTCTTAATAAATATCGTATCGCGATACACTTTTGGCTGTACCGGTACAGAAGCCTTCCCTATGTGTCATCAAGCTAGTTTTCATCAAAAATTTGCAAGAAAATATCCATTATTGGCTTTGAAATTGCCCAAAAATCGGGTTGTTTTCAAAACCGGAAGCGTTAAAAATAAAGGAAAAAGACGCTGTGGTATAATTCCTGACACAAACTACACAAATCTTGACTGTGTCTAACAGCATATCGCAGACTTCAAGCATTTGAAGATGTTTATTCTGTACGACAGACATCTATGCGAGCCATAACATATTGTTTATGGATAGTTTACACATTTTCTATCCACCCCTTCAAGTTATTTCCGTATTTCAAATACCAACACTTTATTGTTAAAACGTATAAATATCTAGTCCGGCAGTATTCAGGCAAATTTTAGGGGAACCTGGAACTTGATTTTAAACTTTTTTTCATTGCTGATTCTGGTAGTGCATACGTTGTCCTTGAAAAATCCGAGTGATGCCACTCTGGCATCATTGAGCATTTCGATATATTCAAGATGGCGTCCAAGATGGAGGACAATTATAAGTGAAAAATTGTGTGATACGGAAAATAATGTCTCAAACCCATTTTCTTTTTTAAATTGTTGCTATGAAGTTGGAATCTAACTGAACACACTAGCTTGTAACCAAATAAAATAAAAATGCGGACAAGATGGCCGCCAAGATGGCAGTTTATCACAAAAAGTATAAGAAAATCTTCCCTGAGACCGACAAAGTCCAGGGATTTGCATGCAAAATGCTTATTTTACTGATTCTTGAATTACAGACATCATCCTTGTGATCCCAGGGATGCTATCACTCAGCATTTAACATATTCAAGATGGCGTCCAAGATTGTAGCCAACAAATTTATCAAACCCGTGGGATCGGCACCCTACATGTAGGCATAATGATAATTTGTAACAGACCAGATGCCGTTACAAACACACATATCTGAATAAACAAACCTGGTATGCGTGTATGATAGAGTTGCACTGTAAATGCAGGCATATCTGAGAATGGCACCAGGGCCCAAAATTACAATGCTTCCTTAAAGTTAAGGAAGACTTAAGTATTGATTAAAATAACGTTTCGAACTTATTAAAATCAAAATAGTTTCTTTTTTTCTGTATATCACAATGGTGTCTTTGACCATACGTACTGCATCGATCCTGGCAATTTATCAAACATTTAATGTAACATTTTGAAATATCAATACTTCGCTTAAGTCGTCCTTAACTTTAAGGAAGCATTGTAATTTTGGGCCTAGGTCAGCAAACGTGTCTGATGTGATGACACCTCTGTACAAGTAGCACCGGATTTGTAGCCATCCTTCTATCTGCACTCAACTAGTAAAAATGTCGGTTGCAGTGGCAACTGACTGACCAGCAGACATGGCCTAAAGTGAGGCACCACACCAATGGGCCTGGTTCATAATGAGGGACCACACCAGAAGGCGTGGCCTATGGTGAGACAACACACCAGAAGGCATGGCTGATAATGAGGCATCACACCAGAAGGCATGACCTATAGTGAGGCTCCACACCAGCAGGCACGGCTTATAGTGAGACACCATACACGCAGGTATGGCAAATAGAGATACACAACACCAGCAAGCATGCAAGAATGAGTGGTAAAAGATCGGCAGGCATACTAATTGAGTGGTAAAAAATCAACAGGCATACTGATTGAGTGGTAAAAGATCGGCAGGCATATTGATTGAGTGGCAACGGTCCAGCAAGCACCCATCTTGCACATCACTCAACCAGTAGGCATGTTTGAACAGCAGTGGTGTTTGTGGAAGTTACACTAGACCAGAATACATATTTGTTGCAGCTGCAGCGACATAGCAATGGAGTCTCACTGGACCAGCAGGCATGTATTTTGCATTGACAACGTAGCAATAGTCTTGCCTACTAAAGTTCCACAGTTTAAGTTGGCATGTCTGATGGAGGGGCATCGATCGAGTGGCTGTTCTCTTTGATTTTCAAAGGAGACATGTCTGATTGAATGGGGAGCGCAGTGGCTCATGGATAGAGTGCTTGACTCGAGACCGAGGGGCCGCGGGTTCGAGCCTCACCGGCGTCACTGCGTTGTGATCCTTGAGCAAGACAAATTTATCCTAGCTTAGTACTGGTTCAATCCAGGAAGAGCCGTCCCTGTTTAACTGAAAGATTGTTGATGGGACATAAAGAATCAAATCAAACAAACAAACAAATGTCTGATTGAATGGTACCAAGTTCTCAGGCATATCTGTTGAAGTTTCATCGAACGGCATCCATGTATTGCCACCAGGCCATCACATCAGACATTCTTACCAGCACGCATGCAAATTATTTGGTACTGAAACAGCACACATGTATGCCTGTTGCCGAGACGCAGGATCTGCAGGCATGTGTGTTTGTTACATCACACCAGCGATAATGTATGTTACAATTGCACCCGACTAACAGGAATGCTGGGTACGCATGCATTGGATCAGTGTGCATGTCTGATATACATGTACCAGACCAGCAACCCAGCCATTTTTGCCTCAGGGTCAGTAGACATCTTTACCATTTCCATGTTTGATTTAGCACACGTCTGAAACCAAGACTCCAGGTCAGCAGTTATATAAGCAACAGCTTCGCGAGACTGTCAGGCCTGTTGCAGTACCCATGTCTTTAAACTTTGTTCTGTAACAGCAGGCATGTTTGTGACAGTTGCACCCGGCCATTTGGCACATTGAAAACAAGCATGCATTTCTGTAAGATTTCCAAACACATTTGTTGTTGTGGGGCTGTGCCAGCAGGTATGTCTGTTACACTTGCTTGAGACCCGCAGTTATGTCTTCTATGCTTGTACCCGACCAATGGGCTGTTAAGGACAATTGCACCAGACCATCAGGCATGTATGTTACAGTAGCACCTGACCAACAGTCATGTCTTTATATGTTGCATAGAATCAGCATGCATGTCTCTTACAGTTTCATCTTAGTAGCATCCATGAATGTAATATTTGCACCCAGCCATCAGCCATGTCTGTAACAATTGCATCTGATCATTTGTCATGTCTTTAACAGTTGCACCTAGCCAGCAGTCATGTCTGTCAAACATGCACCTACACGCATGCATGTCTGAAAAACTTGCACCGGACCAGTACTATATTCATATTTGTTATAGAAATATCCAAACATCTGTGCTGTCTGTTGCACTTGCGCCAGACCAGAACAGTAGTAATGGTAGTTACAACTGCACCGGACCAACAGGCCTGTATTTTACAGTTTCTCCTAAGCAGCAGGAATGTCCTTAATGGTTACACCCAACCAGCAGTCACGATGGTAATTAACATCTGCAGCATGCAGATATATCTCTTACTCGTTGGTTTGTTGATACACTGCACTCCATAAGTAAATAGTATTTTCCCTCTTTTTTTGGTAATTTTATTTTTTAGCAATTGAATCCATCCATAAACTACTTTCAAGCTGATTTTTTCCGCATATTGATTAAAAAAAAGGTGTGTACTTTGAGCAAGCACGCTGTCACAGAGTTTTCGGTGATATCGTTCATTCAGCATACCCTGGCATTTATCACTTCATTATTTCTTTACAGAATGTTTGCCCAAAGTAGGACCTTTTATGAGTATAATATGATATTAAGGTTCGTATTATCAGATCCAGCCAAAAGTAGTCTTGAAAGTAGTGCATGGATTGATGGATACGATTACCAGAACAAAGACACACAAAAAACATTACCATTATAAAACAATAAGTCCGTTATTTTTTCAGTGCAGTGTATAATAAAAACCCATGTGATTCCACAATATACATCCTGCTATTTCTGCCATCTTGGACGACATCTTGGATATTTTACAACGCTGAAACACAACAACATCATGCCAGTCAAATTCGCCAAATGCAACTACTGTTGAAAACTATCAGAAAAAAGGTTATTAACTGTGGTTCTGATTTCAAGTGGGATTTTGCTTTAAAATGGCGGCCATCTTGGACACCATCGTAAATAGTTCAACCTTCTGAATCAAACAACGTTCCATTTTAATCATTTGTATCATTTAGACTCTAAAAAGCCATACGAAGTCAATATTAAAATGTTTTATTGCGTTTTTTGGTCAGATAGGTCTTAGGGGACTAAATGGCGGCCATCTTGGGCGCCATCTTTAATATTTCAACCTTTTGAATCAAATCAATGTTCCATTTTAATTGTCTGTATCATTTAGCCTCTAAACATCCATAAAAAGTCAAAATTAGAGCTCTTTTTATCGAACCTGTTGGTCAGATAGGTGTTAGGATCATAACTGACGGCCATCTTGGATGCCATCTTTAATTTTTCAAAACGCTCAATGATGCCAGAGTGGCATCAGTTGGATTCATCATGTACAATGTCTGAACAACAAGAATCCGTGAAGAAAAAAACTTTAAAATCAACTTCCAGGTCATCCTTGTTTTCTACCGGACTAATCTGTTCGTGTCACAAATTAGACCAACAGGAAACAGCTACTTTCAGTTTCAAAAAAGATGGCGGATAGACACTGTTGAATTATTGTAGTGAAATATCTAAAAGGGAGGGCACAAATTCGATCATTTCTCCTTGAAAAGCAGCTGAGGGACAGAAGGAGTAGCTGAAAATATGACAGTGTGTAATAGATGCCAAAATCATGACCCTTGAATTATATTATAATACTGAACTAGGGGCAGTAATAGACAGAAATAAAGATACCAGGTGTATTGCAATATGTATCACAATACGGGTTTTCCATATCGCAATATATCGCAATACGCTTTTTGACGTATCGTTGCACCCATAGTATTTTATGTTCATGCTGCTATGGAGTCAACGTTAAAGTATAATAGTTTTTGGAAGGTTTTGTTGTCAGCTTTTGTTTTTCCATTGGCTCATGGTAAGCTATTGTGATCGTTGGATGTCTGCTGTGCATCGTGCGTCATCAACAATTGCTTCAAAGGACATCTCCTAAACTACTGGCTGGATTTTGACCAAACTCGGTACTGAGGAATGATCCTTATAAGGTCCTCTTTAAAAATTGCTCAAATGGTTCCAGTCCATTGCATATCTAGGTCACACAGGCTAAAAATAGATTTTCAAGATGAAAACTTTAAAAAAACTTCTCTGAAACCTTAAGGCACAGAGCCTTGATATTTGATATGTACATGTAGCATCACCTAGTGGACCTCTACCAAGTTTGTTCAAATTATCCCCCTGGGGCCAAAAATGGCCCCACCCCGGGGGTCACATGTTTTACATTGGCTTATATAGGGAAAACATGAAAAATCTTCTTGTCTGCAACCTTAAGGCCTAGAGCCTTGATATTTGGTATGTAGCATCACCTAGTGGACCCTTACCAAGTTTTTTTTAATTATTTGGCCTAAGCCTATTTAAAACATGTGACCCTGGGGCAGAGCCCAAAAATGCCGGGGTCACATGTTTTTCATAGGCTAATATCTATAGGGAAAAAACATGGAAAAATCTTCTTGTCTGAAACCATATTAAAGGTCTAGAGCCTTGATATTTGGTATGTAGCATCACCTAGTGGACCTCTACCAAGTTTGTTCAAATTATGCCCTTGGGGCCAAATTGGCCCTGCCCTGAGGGTCACATATTTTACATAGGCTTATATAGGGAAAAACATGGAAAATCTTTTTGTCTGAAACCATATGGCATAGAGCCTTGATATTTGGTATGTAGCATATCACCTAGTGGACCTCTATCAATTTTTTTGTCCCCCGCCTTTTCGAAGAAAAGCGGAGGGACATAGTTTTCGGCATTCCGTCCTTCCGTCCGTCCTTCCGTCCGTCCTTCCGTCCTTCCGTCCTTCCGTCCCCCTAATATAGTAGGTACCTTGTGTGCGCAACTCCTCCTACAGTTTTATGCCGATTCTTTCGAAACTTTACAGATGTTTTAGTCATGGTCTGAAGATATGCATGTGGTTTGGATATTATACTGAGATTATTTTTTGTCACTTTTTTCGCAATTTGAACTTAGTCATTTTTAGGCGTTTTTACTATCAAAGTGAAAAGATAGTGGGTACCTTGTGTGCGCAACTCCTCCTACAGTTTTATATCGATTCTTTTGAAACTTCACAGGTGTTTTGTACATGGTCTGAAGATATGCATGTGGTTTGGATATATTCCTCAGATTATTTTTTAACACTTTTTCCGCCAGTTGAACTTAGCCATTTTTCTGACATTTTTACTATCAAAGTGAATGGATAGTGGGTACCTTGTGTGCGCATCTCCTCCTACAGTTTTATATTGATTCTTTTGAAACTTCACAGGTGTTTTGGACATGGTCTGAAGATATGCATGTGGTTTGGATATAATCCTCAAATTATTTTTTATCACTTTTTCTGCTATTTTAACTTAGGCATTTTTCTGGCGTTTTTACTGTCAAAGTTAATGGATACTGGGTACCTTGTGTGCGCAACTCCTCCTACAGTTTTATGCCGATTCTTAATGGCGGGGGACATAAATTCTCTGAATTTGCTTGTTTCAAATTATGCCCCTGGGGCCAAAAATGGCCCTGCCCCGGGGTCACATGTTTTACATAGGCTTAGGCCAAATAAATAAATACCTGTGTTTAGGGTAACCAGACCCTACATAAATTTATTGGTGAAGCCTTGATTTTTTCAGGTTTTCTGGAAAAAAATATAATTTTATAAAATTTAAAAGGCTCTTTGCCTTTAAAAATGCATAAAATTATATTTTTCCCCCAAAAAATAACTGAAAAATAAAAATGTGTGCCTACCCTACCTAAAATTTTTAGACCTGTTACCCAAAACACTCTTAGGCCTAAAATAAAAAATTGTGTGTTTCAGGTTACCCGACCGTGCCTAATTTTCTGCCCCCGACCCTAAAGTTTTTAAGCATATTTAGGGGATTTCCAAGGGATTTTCCGGGTTGGCCATCTTGTTTCCCCATCTTCCCTATGTAAAACTTTAACAAAATAAAAATATTTTCCTACCTACCGTCCCTATTTTTAAATTTCAGGTAACCGGAAACACACATATTTTTTATTTGGCCTTGTATTTTTAATTGGCCTTATATAGGGAAAAACATGAGACAAAAATCTTCGTCTGAAACCATTCATGGCCTAGAGCCTGATATTTTGTATGAAGCATGCTGCATCACCTAGTAGACCTCTGCCAAGTTTGTTAAAATTATGTTTCGGGGGCCAAAAATTGCCCTGCCCCCAGGGTCACGTTTTACATAGGCTTATATAGGGAGACACAAAGAAAAAATCTTCTTGTCTGAAACCACAAGGCCTAGAGCCTTGATATTTGGTATGAAGCATCACCTAGTGAACCTCTGCCAAGTTTGTTCAAATTATGCCCTGGAGGCGAAAAAATGACCCCTCCCTGGGGTCACATGTTTTACATAGGCTTATATACGGAGAAAGGACTGGAAAGTGACTGGATAGTGGGGACAGAATGACCATCTTTTTCTGGCTCCTTGGTTTTATCCATGACTAATAGCGGCTAACCCGACCTAGGTTTCTTCTATATGTAGACTCTTCAGGGGTTCTAACTTCTTGTTTCGATGTGGACTCTATGATTACGAATCCAGGAATGCTGAGAGAGCAAGCCAGCACGCTTTATATAGTAGTGCAGGGCTCTCACTAGGATTTTGAAAACAGGAGTTCAGGACTCCCATCTGGCAAAAAGTAGGAGTCCTACTGGAAAAAGTGGGAGTCCCACTCCAAAAAAGTTGGGAGTCCCACCAATTTGTGCATACCATATATCTTTTCCATTTTAGCCAGAAGTGATACATTTGAATATTTTTTTAAGATTGACTGATTTTAACCCTTTACGCTTTTATGGATTGTTCCTACTTAACAAAACAAAATATTTTGGTATATGTTTTCATGTAACCTGAACACACATTTTTTTGTTTGGCCTTATAAAAAAAAAGATAAAACTGTTGGTACTTGTTTTATTCATTAACAAGACAGACAGACAGACAGACAGCAGTCCTCTGTTTTGTATAATCTTCATGCAGATGGAAGTCTTTCTTTCTTCTAAAAATACGCATCTCGCTAGTGTCTACGACAATTGCACTGAATAGACTGACATTACTTAGGCTAAAAAAAAATACAAATGCTTCTCGGGCACCGCCGCATCTAGTTGAAATGCCCCGCATATACGTTTTTTTCTCTTTTAAAAGAAAATAAATAAATAAACACTGCATTCCTTCTGACTGTTTGTCTGTGCGTTTTTCGTGACGTACACAAAAAAGCAGCGAGAACGAAACACCATCTTCTTTATGTGCCGAGATCTGAGGACTTCAATTTACCTCGATGATAACGCTTCTATAAATAGTGTTCCTGTGGAAAATAGACCTGCGCACAAATATCTTTGCTGGGTTTTTCCATGACGTTTCTGATTTATTTCAAAAACGACGACTGCGCATGTCAAAAGTCATTTGCGATTCGCACAGATGGGGTTTCGTTCCAAATAATTTTGGCTTGTTTCGCTCTCGCTGCTATTTTGGAGCATTATGCAGCATAAATTTAAAAATAAGTAGTCTAGGAAAGAAAGTTTTCTTTGCTCCAATACACCAAAATATATAAGACAACGATTTTTAAAGAAATGAAACCAATGCATCAGCTCTATTTTTAGACCTACCGTCTGCGCATGGGGAAAGCGCTCAACTGTTAAACAACAATGGCTGACCCGTAATGAAATTGGTGAGCAGACGCTTTTATTTCTTGTCCTCTGGAGGATAGGGCTTTAACTACAAGCAACACAACATTGAATAATTACCATGAAACAGAAAATGTAACAAAATCCGTCGATCACAAGCCTATTGATAGTAAAACATGCACCAAATTTCAAAAACTTTTATCTTACGATAGGGGAAATTCTTCAAATACCTTTAATATTGACGCATGCTCAGACAAAAAGTAATTATACATTAAAAAAGTTCTGACCCTCTAAATTTGCCAATGACCCCCAAATTTTCAAACAAGGGGTCATCAATGACCCCCAAAAATTCTGGTCTTGCAGAAACACTGAAAGGGGGAGGGTTACTGAATACCTGTGCCACCTATATTGATTTTTTCAGACTGGGGAGCAACAGTCTAGCATTTCAGACACCCTGGCTAGTACAAACACCTTTTATGCACTAGTCATTTGTAACCAAGGCCCCCCAACCCCCGGGGAATAACAGGATCTTTAACTTTTGTCCTGTCAAGTCAAGTGTATTTGCGAGGATTACCTCGCATCAATTAATTTGATTCACTTTTTTGCTGTTTGACAGATAAGCAAATTTCTTTAATCAAGTCCTGTTTATTTGCAAGGATTTCCTTGCATCAAAGAAATTTCATTCAATTTTGTTCAAAAAAAAAAGAAAAAAGAATGGCCTCATCTGTTTTGGGGGAAATAAAAACAAAAACAAAAGCCTGCCTGCCTCATCTGTTTTTGAAAAAAAATGGCCCGAGAAACAATCCTTTTTTTTAGCCTTAGCCATTTAACATGGATTCCATGATTTAGAATGAACGATTTTAATTGCTGAAAGTGATTTGAGCCATGACATGTAATTTCCAACAATGTAGTATTTTGACATGTGTAGACTCAGACGAGCCTGTGCAGCCTCCCTTTAAGCTTAGAAACTCGGAACATTGTTCGGTCAGTAGCTTAACACTCATAGAACATTCAAGCGACTAGCATTGGCTCTGATCAGACTGCACATATGCGCAGGCTGGTCTGAGGCTTTGCTGGTCGCACATACCACATTGTTGTAAGTCTTTTGCAGTGGCTCATTTGTTTGTGTTTATTCATCTAGACACTCGGCTTGAACCGATGATATACTTGTAAGTTGTAGTGTAGCTTCATTTGGAACTTTTGTCAGTGGGACGTTACCGTATATGGCTTACCGCTGTACCTTTTTTTACTCTTTTGTTTGCCGTAGCAATGAACGAATGAAGAAATGCAAATCCTTTAACTTATTGTTTTTTTCTCTCCATGTTTATGTTGCTCAAATATGTTTTCTCTTTCATCCCTAATCATTTGAAATCGGAAGTCTGTAGTCTGATGTTGTTTACAATTCTCCCTTCAGTGCTTGCACTAACTTTTTGAAACAGGAAGTCATGACTTCCAGCCTTTTAGGTTTGGAAGTCACAGGCCTAATTTGTGGAAGTCAAATTGTGCGTGTAGTGCCAAAAATGCTACTCTATCCTTAAAGTGTGATGTTGTTTGCAATGCTTAGTTACATGTACATATTTTTAAACATGTTTATGTTCAACTCTTTGTTAAACAATGTAAAAGCTGAAACTGATGAATTATACTGCTCTTCACTTTTTATTGTGTCCTTCTGATATCTATTCAATGACCCAAAGTTAGCAAAGAGGTATGAGCAAACCATGTGGACCCAGACCCAGATCAGACTGTCCCTAATGGATAAGGGTCATTAATTGACTATTCCTAAGCAATGTGTTTCATTTTTCTTGTTTAAAGATAAGTGTTTCAGCAATCAATGCCTCAAGATTGTGAACTCTGATCAATTTATTCTATTAGCAGTCTGATCTGGGTCCACAATTTTGGGGCTTTGGAGGAAAATAGATGACATATGTAGTCTGACATACAAATTATATTACAAATATGGCAGCTATATAGCATCTCCATGACTTAAGGCCTAAGTATATCCCCTCCCTAAATACTTTAAGGGGAGAGTTGGGCTGTCCCTTGGTTACTGAAAAATTTCTTCATAGGTTCACCTTGCCAGCCCACTTTCAGATTATTATTATTATTATATTTTTTTTTGGGGGGGGGGGGGGTCACCCAGGTGGTGGGGCTGTAAAAAGGATTGGGTAAGAAAGGGAGAACAGGTAAGTTTGGCATGTTTTCCCTTATCCTAAAGAAATCTTTCTTGGATAGAATTTATTTGAAACTCAAAAAAATATCTGCTTTGACGCCAGACCAATTAGCCTTTGTATGATTATTTCTAAAAGCTGGACTTGTTTTCAAAACTCTGCAAATTTTTTTAAATAACTCAAAAAAATTTTTCAGTCAAAGTTGCTAGCTCTTTATGATGTTAAAAGACCTTGCTTTTATTGCTTAAAATTATCTTGGTTATGATATTTAAAACACAGACTCCTAAATGCGACTGTCTCATTATTTTCTTCGTAATGCGGGCCTAAGGGGTGGGGTATAGTTACGGAGATTGATGTGTCTGATTTTTCTCAGATTTTAGCATTTGATTCCGGAAGAAAAACATTATGCCTACTGCAGAAATGTAAATTATGTATGAAAACATTGTTCTCTCGTTTTTCAAACAAAATTAAACAAATATTGGAATGATATTTGGAAGGAAATGCAACAAATTTAGGGCCAAAAAAACAGACATTCACTCAGGTTGGGTTTTCCGACAGTCGGACACGGATCTTTTTTTTTTCTAAAAAATATCACTTGGCACGTACACATGTGGTCGTCACAATAATTATCTAACACCTGTCAATTAAATCTGCACAGCAGGCGGTGGGCGGTCTGAGATTTCCTGAGCGCCCATTGGTCAATTACTGAATGAATTCTGCCGTTACACACACTTCACTTTCTGAAGTAGGCGGCGAGATCAAATGGCAAATTCTCAATACCAATGTATACGTCACAGCTATTGCTGACGGGCGTACAAGATTTTATGGGGAAGTCAGAGTACGTCCAATCTTTGGATTTTCGGCGTACGGAAGCAAATTTCCGACGTAAAAACGCCCAAAACGTCCACTATTGCAAGCGCTGCTCCCTTTAATTAACAGTAAATTGTTTCAAACTTCAAATTTACCGATAATCCTCGCTTAGTTACTTTAATAATCACCTCGTAATAATCACACTGTTCCCGATTCGGTAATCCTGTCAATCACCTGTCAGAATTGCTACACTGTAGTCCGAGTTGTAGGATTGGTCAACAGAGACAGGACAATAATCACGTCTCCCGAAAAGCGTGTCGCGATCGATAATATCAAAGGGCTTTTGATCTCCCGGTGTGTACGTATCTCTCAGCGACTGGTTTTTTAGCGCGTGCCGACTATAAAAACATGCATACACGGAACTCCCGCCTAGCCCCAGCAAAAAAACGTGCTTACCAATACACATAATTCTGCGTTTCCGAGAGCTCTGTTGTGGGAAACCGCTCGGAAAACGGCTCCCCGAAAGGGCTCGAGGAGCCACCTAGAAATGTGCCTAGACGGCTCCTCAAGCCCCTTCTGGTTGGTTGCTAGGCGGCTTCCGGAAACGGCTCTCGGAAATTGTGTATGAAGCCAGATCTTGTGCTGAGTTGACGTCAGAAATTGGTTTAGCTATGTAGGGGGTCCCAATTTGAGAGTCATACCCTACAGGTATATGTAAAGAAATTCTGTGTTTGGCAGTCTATAGCTGGCCGCTTTAAACGGTTCCAACGTCTATATGAATGTCGTAGTGGCGAGGTGGTGCCGACTGAGGCTAGGAATGCCATTGAAGCTTGTTTCCGAGTGCAATGTTTTCTTGGAGATGGAAGAAATAAACTCTGAACCTCTCAAATAACAGAATGTGTTGATTTCTTATGTTATGATCGACATATTTGTATAATTTATAACAAGCAAAAGTTAAGCATTTTTGGTGATTGTACAGTTTGTCCATTTTTTCGTGGGACTGGGGAGTTTCCCAGTTGTTGTGTGAGATTGCTTGAGTCTGTGGGAGACATCTTTATTGAGCTGAATTTGCTCTTCTTTGGCACACTCCTCCAAGAAAATTTGAGTACCCTTAATGATGTCCTCAAGAAAGTCCATATCCTCCGGAACTGGGTCGTGTCGGTAAGTTGTTTGTTCGATCAGTTGTACAAGGTTGGTCCCTCGCGAGTCAGGTATGCTAAAATTGCCTGTGCACGTCAGTTGGAAGGTGAGTGGTTCACACTTGAAGTCTTCCGATGTCACTGTGTTCAGTGGAGCAGTTGTTTGACGGTTAGTGGGGTTAGGGTTGTCCCAGTCTTCCTGTGTATCCGTCTCTTGGGTGTTCAAAGTGACTTCACTCGTTTGAAAGCTAGTTGGCATTTTTCACAAGTGTGTCTTTGATTTTTGTGGCGATATTAATGGGTCTCCTGGGGCTGGTAGCATGTGCATCATGCACAGATCCAGGAATTTTCGTCAGGGGGTGGGGGGGGGGTCCAGGTCAATCTAACAAAAAAGCTCTGACAACCTTTTTTTTTTTTTTAACCTCAGCTTATTTTACAGAAGTCAAATGATTATTTTCAAAGAAAACTATCATTTTTCCAGGTTCCTGAGGGGGTCCAACATTTTCCAGTGGGGGGGGGGGGGGGGTCCAACTTTTTCCAGGGTGGGGGGGGGGTCCAATTGCTTATTCCCAATAGAAACCCATAAAACTTGTGATTTCCCAGAGGGGCCCCCTGTCCCCCCCTCCTCTGGATCCGCACTTGTGCATATATTTTGAAGTGGCTGAAACAGACATATTTTAGATTCATGGTTTGCTTGTACAGTCTGTTGTTAACGTAACGTTACGTTCACGTAATAGCGTCTGTTTGTTGTAGGTTTTATGGGAACTGTTTGGTGGATGTGAGGATGTAGGGTTTTGTTTATACAAGTCGAGTTGTGAGTTCACCGTAAGAGGTTCTGTGGAGCATGTAATATGTTGTCAGTAATAGCAACCAACCAACGAGTTGTTGCCGCGAAGCGGCAACAACGAGAGTTGGTTGCTCTTACGATTAGAGGCTCTGTTCTGTTCTATTCATCTGCTATATGAAGGCCTGATTTCCGTTCTGTCAACCGAGAGTTCCGGTATCTATACGGAGTCGATTCGATCGAGCTAAAAACCTTATTCTACCGTTGAAAAATGTGCCGTAATCATCATGAACATTGAAAAAATACAAAAAGTAAAAGTGAATCCTGAAGATGCTAGTTTTGTTGATATTTAAGTTGTATTTTAGCCCAGAGACTTAGGGATTTTTTCGATCACCAGGAGCTTGAACGTTAACGATAGCTCTTTCAAGCAAGCGGCTGTGTGATCCCCATGACGTGACGTCATAATATTTCTAACGTTACGTCACGACGTAACGCCAACTGACACGTGCATCGTCGCGCCTTTGAAAGAGGCAGCGACATGAGATTTCCAACAATGTGATATGTGCGACCAGCAAAGACTCAGATCAGCCTGCGCATACACACAGTCTGATCAGAGCCTTTGCTAGTCGCTTGAGTTCTCTATGTGTGTTATGCTATTGACTGAACATCATTTAGGAGGCTGCACATGCTCGTCTGAGTCTACACTTGTCAAGCCGTGTCCCTTTTTCTCCTTTTGGCTTATTTTTCTTTGAGTGTATCTCTGATGCGACAATACCAAACGTTGCGCATGTCATAAATACACCTTGCCAAGGTGTTTAAACAAGCAATCACAGAAATATGGGTTAATGGTCGCGTCGCGTGAAAACCTAAGGTAGTTGCATTTCAGCAACAAAGGCGCGGACGCGCAGTCTGAACAGCGACTTTGGTTCAATCTCTGGAAAGTATAATTGATAAACTTGCTATACACACAAAATTTCAGCATTCTAGCTAATCTCTGTAACTGAGCAGGTTGGTTTAAGGCTTGCATGGTCGAAAACCCCGAAGACAGGTTTTCTCATGTTGAGACTCATTTATCAAAGCCATTGTAATTTCTGTGATCCAGTTTTGTTTTACTTTTTTTTCTTCTTATTATTCTAAAGTTTAAAACGTTGCGAATTCATATAATACGAACATCGTGAGCCCATGTCTATTCCGTTAAGGATATACAAGTCCTGCCTGTTCCAATTTAGCCCAAGAGTTTTCGGTTCCCTCAACGGTCATTTGCCGTAAAGAAGCCTGGACCCCGGGCCTGGACTATGTGTACAGAGAAGTGTTTTGCCGTCTTGGTTCGACATAAGGGCCTGGCTTCATTACGATGAAGCTAAAGATCTAACGTTTTGTCACCAACAAGGGAAGTCGTCAAAGAAAGGTGCGCAGCCGAAATCTAGATGAAGCCTGCTTTAAAAGACGCTATCACACCGGGTAGGCGGCAATCGAAAACGCCAATACTATCGAGGAACGTAGATCAAAATCGTTAGAAACAGAGTTTTTGATTGCCATTTGTCGCCAAACTGTTTCTATCGATTTTGATCCGCGTTCGTCGATTGTTGATAGCGTTTTCGATTGCCGCGTACCCGGTGTAGCTATAGTGTATATCTTTTCGAAACCACGACCCAAGGATCAGTGCTAAGAGTCCTCTGACAAAAACCTGCGGATACATATGTCAAAGTAACGTGCTGACGAAAAAAGTGAAAATCGTAACTGTCTAAAAAGGATTTTGTCCTGCATTCGGTTTCTTACTTCACAAGGAAAATCTTTTCTGGGAAAAAACATGATCCAAAGCGACTGCAATCTAGTCCCTAAAGCATTAAAATCCATTAAAACGACCATAGAAACACTCAAAATTAAAAAAAATATCGGGGGAGACCCCTTAAGATAGGGTGGAATGATTACCCATTCGTGCTCTCCACCCTTTCGTGCCTTCGGCACTCGATGGTTTCCTCCGTCGGACCACTTTGAAATTGAAACACACAGTGACGGCCCAGAGTCTGAGCTGACCTCAAGGCGCTTAGAACTGTATGTGACGTTTTCTTGTTCTTTGGTCACTTCCCCATAAGGTGTTCTGGGTCAGGTGTGGTACTAATTGTATCGATTCCTGACATTTGCCTTCTTCCTTACTATTCATACTAACACGAGTACCGACTCACAAGAAATACCGTTTACTGTGCTATCCTCTCAGATCAAATAGTGGTTGGTTGCCCATTAGGTGTGCCTATTTCATATTAGGTTTAAGATGGTGTCCGAGGGTGTAATAGCAAAAAAGTAGTGACTGCAGGGTGCGAGCAACTCATCCAAACACATTTAGACCTAATGGTTTAAGTGTATGGAGCCGACCCAGGTGTCACCAGGGACATGGTCAGCTTTCAACAGATATCTATATGTAAGCTTTAAACAAAACTCAGGTCAGCGATTTAGGGCCACTTGGCCCTCTTGTCTTAAATATCACATGAAAAAGAAATAATTTGGTCTCACTGAGACCAAATTATTTCATTTTCATAGGATATTTAAAAACAGGGGTGGGGAGGTGGGTTCGAGCGAACCCCCTCTGGAACCGTCACTGCCATTGTATATCTTTCAAACATACCAAAATCTTGAAATGTTTCACAAACATATATCATGTTATTTGAAAAAGTTTATTTTAAAAAGATCTGGAGACAGTGAAGAATGCGTGCAAAATTACCCAGCATGTAAATAAGTAAATATTGGATGCGCTTCTTTGGCTTGGCCGGGCTTAGCCGGTTGTAGTCTATAACTGGTGGGGCACTCCATTGATTTGGATCATGTGGCAGCTCACTCGACTGGTGCAGTACCTGCGTATGTTGATCTCGCTGAATTTCAACCAAGGCATGGAAGCGGCGAGGTCTGTTTCGCCTCTTAACGGTTCATATCACAAAGAAAGTACTGTTGCAACGTTTTTGCTCGATTGCAGCGACTTACTACCCATCCCCAGTCACATGATCGGCGTAAGCCGGAGGCGCAGCGAGGCAGGGGCGTACACGGTTTTGGTGCCAAAGAAACACAGCCAATGTCTCATTCTGATGCTAAACTGTTAAAATGTTTCAGAAATATATTCTTATCAGGAGACATGCTGTCTGTTAGAGTTCTGTCAGTAGCTTTGATTAGATCAGAAAATGAGAGGTTGTTACCTGTGTTTTACTAGCTATTGATCATTCATAGTGCTCTCTCTTTTCGAATGGTCAACTTGTGCTTTTTTGGATCGGAATATCATTTCAATGTGTATTTTAGCATATGACCAGATATAAACAAAACTTTTGAGCGTAAAGATGGGAATAATTTCTTAATCATAGGTTTTAATAGATAAACAAATTTTTTGAACATAAAATTGTAAATATTTTCATACCCATCAGTTTTAACATATGTTTTGGGTGCTCAAAAGAACCGTCTCATTGAGTCGGTTCTTTTGAGTACCCACAACATATATTTTCATTAAGAAATAAGAAAAATATTTTTTGGTACACAGTCTTAACTAAAGGCCTGTTAATCAATAGATTTATCATTTGTTTTTTGGTGCTCTTTTGAATACCCACAACCATTGTTTCAGTTGAGACCCCTACACACTCTTGTAGCCAATGGGAAAGTTTATTTGCTTTTAAATCGTACCCTCAAAAAAGAACATATTTTCAGATCATCTTTATATATTTGATTTTTTAAAATGACGCTTTCATGACAGACTCAGTTCTAGTAACCTGCGGTTTTGAATACAACATTGCAAGTTGATTTTTATGAAAGGCAGGAAATAATAAATTAGATTTATTACACCTTTAATTGATATTCCAATGTTTTAAATTGTTTTAGAATAAATATCTCACAATGCACAAAATGCAAATACTTGCTGGTGCAATAAAACGTTAGTGTATGGTTTGTGCGTCTGTATGGGAGATAACCCACTCGCTAAAGCTCATGGGTTATCTTCCCATACAGACACACAAGCCATACAATAACTTAAACTTATCCTTGTAATACTATTTCTTCCATTTTTTATACATTGAGTCTGGGATGTTTAATTGTTAATATCAAGGGGTCACAGGTTTGAATTAAAAATTAATATTTTCTTCAGTCACTGAAAATTGTTTTTATCTGAGAAAACAGTGCAGATCCAAATGAAATGACACATTCTGTGGAATTTCATCACGGTCTGCATTGTTTGCCAAACCACCATTTTAGGGGTTTCAATGTATAGAGAGTTAAACTGATTTAAGTTGGTTGTGTATGGAGCATTTTATGATAAAATATATGTTTTACCTTAGTTATTAGTTACTCTAAGTTTAAATAATGACTGGACAATGCAGTAATGAAGTATCAAATTTTCGAGGCTGGCTTAAATGTACGGGTACTGTACTCACTACTCTCATGGAGAAACAGTTTTTGGTTGACAAAATGTGTCTTAAAAGCTATATAAGCTTAAATTTCACCATGGGATACGGTCTTAGGATGGATTGAGTTGACTTATTGATGTTATTAGCATTGCTGAAGAATTTGTGATACTGATAGTATGAAGGGAAAGGAAGTTCTCTGTATGTGATATCAATAACTTTGGTCATCATGTCTGGTAGCCAGTTATTTGTAAACATGCTACGGGTAAGTCCTTGCCGATTTCTTATCATACTTGCAACCAGAAAGTTCCTTACTGAATGCTATAGGGTAAACAATCAATAATAACCATGATGGTGACTTTGGCCTACTGTAATTTTCGAGAAAGTAGAAAAACAAATTTAAATCCTGAAAATATTTTTTTAATTTTATCCACAGACTCTAAAAATTATTTGTTTCATTTAAAAAAATAAAATATTTTTGAGGCTCTGTTTGTGTATTTGTTAGGGTGACACTGTTAAAAGTGATTGTCCTATGCAGGAAAATTATGAAATATTTAAAGATTAATACAGACTGTTGGTTTACTTTACTAGTTTAACTGTTTGTTCCGTAGATATTAAAGAAAAAAAGCTCTGAAAATGACCAGTCAACTGGTCATTTTCAGAGCTTTTTTTCTTTTTTGTTCATCCCCCGACCCTAAATCTGAAAAAAAGTTCCCATAAATCAACTATTAAAAATTGTAGCCTTATTTTCAAGTTCAAGGAAAAATCTTTGAGTTGTGCTACGTGACTGCCAGTGCATTTTGAGACTATGATTGTGTCACATGCAAAAATGGTTGCAGTCCCTAGAAGACAAACACTGCTGCTCCATATACCTCTTATGGTTTGCCTTTGAAAAAGAAACGACTGGCTGCAGCATTGATATGGCCCCTTTCATGTGCCCCTGCTTTCACGTTGCTTCATGTAAAAGAACCCCACATTATCTGCAGAGCTCTGCTTTGTATTAGAAAGTTTCAAACAGAAAACACTGGGATTATGTTCTATTGAAGACTGCATGAAAAAAAATCATCTTTGTAAAAAAAAATGCTATGTTTTTGCTTGCGCATGATTTCATTTTTGATGTAACTTGTGTGCCAAACACCCACACATGTAGTCATAGTCTAATTTGACAGAGATTTAGGGATTATTTGTTGAAGGGTGCCAATGCCAAAAGGCCCCATCTCTGGAAGGCCCCTTCTCCTAGAAAGCATGGGCTTTTTATAACTTACAAGGTAAGTGTATAGGGAAATGCTGTTGTTTGAGTACTTTCTATGAAATTCCCTAAAAAAAGGCCCATCAAATCCGTGAGCGAGGTTAATTTCTAGGCCAAGCCAAAACAAAGATACCTTGAATCCAATCTTGCGAAACTCCTTGTGTGAACCCATTCGTTACTAAAAAATCATTGAAAAATAAAAGCTCTCTTAATGCTTGGTTTTTGCAGCATTTTAAGCCAATACATAACACACAAACGTAAGAAATATTGCCCGCTCTTTGCTGTTAAACCCACTCTAAGTCTAGGAAAAAGAATTTTGCTTGTCAATTTTTAAACCAAGTCTTGTTATCGAAAGTCTTATGAGATGGGCATTTTACTGCAATTTTCTGAGGTAGCTGCTTCAAACCATTGCAGATCTGGTCAGTATTAACAGAAATATTGAAGAAACTCATACCTGAATGGCAGGGTGCGATATAGGAGTTCGAATTTCTGTCCCTCCCTCCCGCACGAACCCTTATTGGGTACTTTAAATTTCCAAAGCCTCCCAGCTATTAGTTTCTTCAAATTTATAGTTTATAAAAATCTTTTACGGAATAAACCTCATTTGCATATAAAGGGAGCTAATAAACTCAAACTGAGGTTTATTCCGTAAAAACTATCTGGGATTTGTTGGGTACTTACGCTTTCTTGGCTGCTTTTTCTAACACAGTAAGTACCCAACAAGAATCCAAATGTAAGAGTGTCCGCCATTCAGTCCGTCCGTCAACTTCTGTCACGATTAATTTCTCAGTACCTATGATTGCAAGGATTATAAAACTTTGCATAGTAATTGTCCTCGACATTATCTATAAGCAGGCACCTTGACCTGATACCCTTGACTCACATTTCACGCTCCATTGACTTTGTCTGAATTTTATGTCGCACCTTTGAGTAAAATACTAAAGTGTGTTTCTTTAATTTGTACTTATGGTAGCTAGGATGATGAAACCTTGCATAGTGATTGTCCTTGACTTACTCAGCAAGCACACACCTTGACCCAGTACCCTTGACCTACATGTCACACCCCATTGACTTTGTCAGAATTTTTTTCAAGTAAAATACTTAAGTGTACTTCTCTGTACTTATGGTAGCTAGGGTTATGATACCTTGCATAGGAATTGTCCTTGGCTTACTCAGCAAGCACACACCTCGACCCAGTACCCTTGACCTACATCTCACACTCCATTGACTTTGTCAGAATTTTATGCAGAGTAAAATACTAAAGTGTGTTTTTCTGTACTTATGATAGCTAGGATTATGAAACCTTGCATAGTAAATGTCCTTGACATACTCTACAAGCATGCACCTTGACCTACATTTCACACTCCATTGACTTTGTCAGAATTTTACATCGAGTAAAATGCTAAAGTTTGTTTCTGTGTTCTTATGGTAGCTATAGGGTTATGAAATCTTGCATAGTAATTATCCTTGACATACTCTACTAGCATGCACCTTTTTCCCCACATTTCATGCTCCGATGAGTTAGAAGCTTTGTGATTATTTTGCACAATGGATGTGTGATATCGACATCTGCGGAGTTCTTGTTGTTCTATGAAGTCACACTCTGGAGGGCACAGTTTTGATCCATTTGCTTCAGGGAACAATGTTCCGTCCCAACATAACTAAAAATTGTTGACTGGGACGTAAAGAATCAAATCAAACAAAAATGTAAAAATGTCTATAGAATATAGATTAACGTTGGATAAGGAAACACATGCATACTTGTCAGAGGACACTGGTTTAAAAATTGTCAAATGGATCCATTCTTCATGAAACTCTTGTACCTGAAATGATACTCAGTCAAGCCATTCAGGCTCACAATGGCCCTTTGTTCACTTTTCAAACATTTAATACATGTAATTTCTATGGTCAATCTCATCCCTTCCGCTGCATGATTCATTCAAGAAGGGATGTTGTCAGTTACAAGCGAAAGTATGTGCACAAAGTAGGTTAAACGCTTGTTCAAGCTTGCGCAGGGAAAAATGACCGTCCCGACATGACTATAGCTATTGACTGGGACGTAAAACAACAAGCCAAATGAAAAAATTGATTCCCTTAATATGGATTATTGCCCCTTTTCAAACTAGGGCATTATCAATTTATGTGGAGACAGACTTTTCTGTTAAGATTTATTTATGCTTTCTCCGGTTCTGTTTTCGTGATTGGTTTGACATTTGCACCTGGAAGAACTGATGATTTGGTAAATGATAATAAAGATTGTCTTACCCATCAACAAGAACAAAGCGTCCCAGGTTGTTAATTTTCTTCCTGCCAAGGGGAAAGAACAGCTGCTTTCTTAATTACTTCCCATAATTTAGCTTCAACAGCCAAATTTAGCATAGATTCAAAAAAGTTTTAGATAAAGCACACCCTGAATTTTAGGTGCAGGTCAGAATTCCAGAATAAGCCCAATTGCTGGGAATGTTGAAGATAAATGAAGCAGTAGAATATAAGAATCTATCATGAGTGTGAGGGTGGGATAGAAAAATTCCTCCTGAGGATCACCATTTGGCATCACGAGGCTTGCCGTGTGATGACAAACGGTGATCAAGAGGGACAGATTTATTAACCTACCCTAACACGGATAATGGATTCTTTTTCTTACTCACCATTGTAGTATGGCCGATGCTTTTTTCTTTGATCTTTGCTAATGTTTAAATCAGACACCCTAGAATAATCAAGAAGGTGGAGCTTAAAAACCGTACTCTAACTTTCAATTTTGGAGGTTAGAGCACGGTTTTTAAATGCCACTTTTCTCCTGCAGGTTACTAATTTATTAATAGCGGGTCACTCGGTACAGATGCACTAGTGGAGATTTTATTGTATTGCAACTATGCTTTGAAAGCGTGGATGACAAAATATGGCCGACAGAGCATTGGTATACTATAAGATATGCATTGAATGTGTGGACGACGAAATATGGCCGACGGAGCATTGGTATACTTTGAGATATGATTCGAAAGCGTGGACGACGAAATATGGCCGACTGGTCATTGGTATACCATAAGATATGCTTTGAAAGCGTGGCTGAAGAAATATGGCCGACAGAGCTTTGGTATACTATGAGATATGCTTTGAAAGCAGGGACTATGAAAGATGACCGACTAAGCACTGGTATACTATGAGCCGAGCTTGAGCCTTTGGCTAAGTCAAGCTACTGCCATCATAATCAAAAATTAAGTTTATATGGGGAAAATCATATGGGCCTCGTCCCGAGAAAATCTGTCTTCCGAGGTTTGAGAACAACAAAGTTGCAGACCAGCCTGCGCATCCACGCAGTCTGATCAGCGCCTTTTTATTCACTTTTTTCAAAGCACCATATCTAAGCTTGCTACAAACAAAATTTCAATTTTCTAGCTAGTCTCTGAAGCTGAAGAGACTATTTTGAGTCTAGCTTTGTCGGAAACTCCAAAGACAGGTTTTCTCGCGATGACGCCTATATTTAATCCTATTTATATAAAAGAAATACTAAAATCTTGTATTTTATACAGCAAAAATGAAAATTCACTGAAGAGAAAAAATGATGGTTCTAAACTGATAATTTTTCAATCAAATCGAACAAGTTATTTGCCAAAATGAAATACACAGTTATGAAAGCTAGCTCCAAGGTTAACCCTTTATGCCATATGCTATGTTTAGAACACTGCACCATTTTCTATAAACATATTAATTCAACTTTTCAAATATTTTCCAAAAAAATATTTTTTTTACATTTCAATAGTTTTGAAAATATTATGGAAAATGGAGCATTTACTCCTCAGGAGCAAATGTTCCATTTTTATAATATTTTAGAAAATCTTACATTTCAAAGGCCTCCAAAGGTGCGGGTTTATTATGAATTTCAATAGTTTTGAAAATATTATGGAAAATGGAGCATTTGCTCCTCAGGAGCAAATGTTCCATTTTTCATAATATTTTAGAAAATCTTACATTTCAAAGGCGTCCAAAGGTTCTTGTGTGGAGTACAAGGTTAATTATTAATTTCGGGAGTTTCGAAAAATATTATGAAAAATGGAGCATTTGCTCCTAAGGAGCATATGTTCCATTTTACATAATATTTTAGAAAATCTTACATTTCAAAGGTGCTTGTTTAATGAAGTAAAGGGTTAATTATGATTTTTTTTCAATCAAATTTGACCAGTCATTTGCCAAAATGAGACACGCAGTTATGAAAGCTAGCTCCAAGGTTGGTTAAATTCGACAGTGGCTCACGAACTGTTTCCTCTTTCGAATCATTCTCCTTGCCAGGATTTCCTGCACACGTTTCAGTACAAGTAACATTTTCAGTTTTAATACGTTTAGCTGGACACTGAGGTGGATCCAGAACAACCGATGTTCTAGCTATCACCGCTGGCGTAGCACGTTTATATTGGCGTAATCCCTTCTCTAAACGATGACCAGTGCATGACATTATCTCCTGTTCGTCTATTCCAGTGTCAAACAAAATAGTGGCACAGGTTCTCTTTCAGAGTGGTTCGTGAAATTCCCTTCAATACCAGTTCTTTTGAACAGAGTCGAAACAAAAGTTTTAAGTTTGTTTATTCCAACAACAGCTTCACTGTACCTCAGGCCATCTTTCAACGGCCTTCTGAAGAAAAACCCTCGATTACTCAAAGCTTTTAGATATTTCTCAAAAAGATCTGCCAGACACCTTGGTCCTGAAATAAATAAAGAAATAAACAAATATTTTTTTTTCAAAATAAAATTTACAGCTAGAATGACAAACAGTCTGGACCCAGATCAGACTATGTGCTGCTTGCTAACACATTGATATCCAAAATTTAATTCTCAAACAAATCTGTGTATCTAAATATTATTTATATATTTATTTATTATTTCAAATAAATAAATTAAATAAATAAATAATGAAGTGATAAAATTGAAAAGAAATGAAAAACAACAAAAACAAATCGTCTTAGATGTTAAATTACAGGCGAAATACTGGCGAAATATAAGTTTGGAAAGTTTGTAAAATAAATATGGGCGTGAGAAACCCAGTCTTCTGACAAAGTGAGATTCAAACCAGCCTGCTCAGCTACAGTACCAGTTATAACAAAGATGCTGATTAAACTGCGCGTATGCGCAGGCTGGTCTGTGCCTTGTTATTCGCAAAACCCCGAAGATAGGTTTTCTCCATATAAAATATATGTTAAAAATGACGTGAGAAAACCTGTCCTCGGGGGTGGGGGGTGGGTTGACACCCACTTTTACAGGCGTATACCTTATTTTTACTATAAAACATAGATTGTGTATTGCTCTAAAACATAGATTGTATTCCCACAATCTATGTTTTGAGCAAAAATAAGAAAAGTACCATTTTTTTCATCGAAAATTATCCCGAGGAAGTTTAAAACATCTAAAATTGTAATAAATATGGAAAATTACCTTCAGCACAATAATGCTTGATATCTTTTGGCTTCAGCTGAACTTGCGCAAGACCACCCTTGTATGTTTTGTTACTTTGTCCGACAAAGCAAATGTATTTTTTGTCGCCATCATCTTTTCCAACCGTGAACTGGGTACATTCCAAACTCTGGTGTTTGTCGCAGGAACGTAATCCAAAGATCTTGCACGAGTTATAATAGACAGTGTACTGCAACGATTCTGCGGAATGATCACCGAATACTCCGGTTTCCCACAGTTTTTCCTCGTGCTCTGGAAGAATAACTTCAGCTTGTTTAACTGTTGTCCCTATGCCTGTATGAACAAGTTCCTTCATCCTGCTATCAAGTACTTTCCTGAAGTTAGCGAATTGTATGTCTTTTTCATCCAGAAAGTTCATAGAATAGATTTCCTTATTTCGCAACAATCTCAGCAGGCCACAGACAAGATAGTACAAACTTTTTGCAGGGTACTCAGATCCGTCTTGTTTACGGGCTTCAACTACAAACCTCGATAGCCAAAACTCCATTATGATAGTTGGTGCGTCCATTTCCGTAATGTCCGAGACAGAAGCACCCCTCTCCTTTCTCCAAGCCGAAAACACATTATATGCCCAGTTTGTATTTTTCCGAGTGTTAGGATTCTCCTGATTTTCTAACAGTTTGCGAATTTCACTTTCTCCGACAGGAGCCGCAAACCTACTTTCACTTTCAGTTTCTTCAGTCTTAATTTTCGGCAAATTTATGTCACTAGTTTCAAATTTCAAGTCAAAATTTGTATCCGAGTTAACATCTGGTGAAGCTGGCAGCCCAGACAACATTTCGGAAACGGTCTGAGACAGTTCTAACGTATATCATTCCAATATTGAGTTTCTAGTGTTTGCACTTGCGAACACATTATTTGGTCCGTGTCATCCTCCGCCATATCGGCAATCTGCGACAGAATTAAATCGTCTTCCAACGAAAATTGATCTGAGCACAACAAATCCATTTTGAAAAATCCACAGCACTGACCTCCGTCCCTACTTGTCGACAGATGGGTACAAAATGACTGTGGCGGGAATATCGAGACAGACATAGGTTCTACATCGGTGATTTTTGCACCAAAACAAGGATGTAGGCGGGCACCTCCTAAATAGCCACAAATTGTCCGGTAAATGTAAAATAATTGACAGCTTCGGCCGGATGCAGGGAGGAGCGAATGTAAATTTTGTCAGGTGACAGTAACACATGTTTATTTGCGCCTGCGCCATACTACAAGCAAAATAAAGGATTCTTCCTTGGCTTTCTGTTAAAACCGCTCAGTGGGCTGCGCCCACCTCACGGTTTAAACGAGAAAGCCTCGGAAAACCATCCTTTATCTATTACATGTTATTTTTATTTATTTTAATTTTTATTTATTTAATTATTTTAAAATAAGCTCTCAGAAGTCCCTGAATACACTAAGATGCAACTGCACATGATGACGTTACTTGACGTCCTGGGTAAGATAGTATGGGTAAGATAAGATTTTCTATCCCAGGGTAAAATCTCAGATTTCCTTATCGGGTGTGCAAGAAATATTGGGTAAATCAGCTGGTTCACATTGTGGTAGAGTGTTTGACTTGAGAAAGAGGGGTTGCCCTGGTTTGAGCTTTACATGAGGCACTGTGTTTTGAATTTTTTTTGACTGGGATGTGAAGGAGCAGTACAAATGTATGTGCTAACAGTACTGCATGATATGTAGGCTCTTTTTCTGAGCATTATTGGCAGATTTTTCTGGGTAGACAGTGTGCAATCTAGGAACTTTTAAAGGGGGGCATTTTCATAAAATTTCAGATGAACATTAAACACTGTCCAGTATTTTCCCCATTCACCTACATTTTGTAACCACTCTAGCTTTAGTATGGGGCCATTTGATAAAGAAGGTGGTCAATGGCCCCATCTAGATTGAACACTGGGTAGAAACTATTACTATCAAGTCCATTTGATATACATTTTCGAAGCAATCCTTTAATGAATCTTTAGATTTTTGCAACCGTTCATAGCCTCATGAATTACACAAATTTGATTGACAGCTGCCAAACTCACTTGCTTGTACAATACGCTTCGAACATCAAACTGATTCCCCAGAAGTTATACTGGTGTTGTGATTGACAGCGAGTCATACCTGAGTCGCACATGCAAAACAAGCCTCTTGTTTGCTCAAGCTGGCTGTTACCCTTTTTCATATTACACTCCGACTAAACTGTTAATAAGATTATATTTTAAATACAAAACTGTTTTAATTCCTAAATAAAGAATGATTTTTATATTTTAGATATTTATAATAAAATGTAAATATAAGAAATAAATTTTTTATTAGAATCAGTTTGACATTGATTACATCACATTTCATTGACGGCAGTCAGCTTGCAACAATCCAGTTTGAGACCCGTAGAAGTCCATTTGAATGGGAATGCTATTCAAAAAGTTCATTTGGGAAGGTATATCATTTTAGTAAAACTAAATTACCGATGATTATACCTCCCCAAATTAAAATTTTGATACAATTATTCTCATCACTTGTTGAACAAATCATTTGGTAGCTTCTTAAAAACATAAAATGTGAATATCTGACTCAAAAGAATCATGCGTGAGCGCAGTGGCTCAGTGGTAGAGTGCTTGACTCGAGACAGAGAGGCCGCGGGTTCGAGCCTCACCGGCATCACTGCGTTGTGGTCCTTGAGCAAGACACATTTGAAAGATTGTTGATGGGAAGTAAAGAATCAAATCAAACAAAAAAACAAACAAAAGAATCATCTCAGTAATATAGCTCTTTTCAAGTACCTCATAGCTAGAACACATGTTTTGGTGGAGAAATAAGGGAGATATCTCAGAAATATACCTGACAAAAAAAAGAAACGCACCACTAAGTTCTCCTTTTAATACGAAAATGTTACTCGTCATGAAATACTTATTTCTGATCACATCTTTCTAAAACTTGAGTATGGTTTAGATGAGTATCTGTACCTTCCCTGTGTAGGAACAAAACACACCAAGGCGAATGGTAAATGCATTTTGTAAGCGTTTATTCAATGGTATTGTCTACACGGATTTTCGAGTATGTTTTACAATTGAAAAGTGTGTAAAGGATATGTTGTCGTTATGTGAGACAACCAATGTGTTTATTGATGCCTTTTGTGATTCCAAACTCCATTTTCGTCAGTTAAAATCGATAAAACAATAGTGAAATCTTTACATGTTTTGTTAGTTTTATCTCCAGTATGGAATCGTTATCTAAAGGACGGTCACTAGACAGAGGCTAACTAGCGTAATTAATCGCGTATGGTGAAATTAAAGATCAAATTTGCTAAGAATAGGTGTCTGTGCACAATTTGGTCAACTGAGACGATTCCATTTGCTTGAATTAATATAGCAAGAGAGCATTATAAAAATCTATTCTCTGTGACTTTACAATTTAACCCCCACTTGGTTCATGACCAATATTTGACGCCTGATTGCAAAAGATGTGAAATGCAGTAGTACTCGATATACCTTTGCACTGATAAAAAGCGAAACTTGCCTATCACTTGTGAATCGTCCTGAGGGTTGAGCAGTTCTACATGGCGCGTTTCTTTTTTGTCGGGGTTTAGAATGTACTCATATCTGGACTCCTGAGGATTAAACCCTGCTTATCTGAGACAAGGTTTTTATGGTACATCAGGTTTATTTTCAAAGTAAAGGTTAAAACTGGGCCAAAAATATTACAAAATAAATGGGTTATTACCAGCATAACTCAAATATTTTCATTGGACTGCTTCAAAACAGAGAGTGTAAGTATTGAAAGGGAATGGCAAAGGAATTAACAAGTAAGAAAAATGAAAAAACAGTCTGTTGAAAGAATCAAAGGAAATTTAAGACATGTTAGGCCAAGCTGAAAAATGTTGTACCAAACTTTTGCTACTTATTGTATCCACAAGCAGCAATGGTCCACTGAGGCGAGCCTGCGGTATACATGCCAGTCTACATGTGTGGATCCAGAGGGGGGGACAGGGGGTCCGGGCCTACCCCCCAACCCTGGAAAATTACAAAAATATAGGGTTCCTTAGCAATGCTAGTCCGGATCCCCTTAGAATCACAAAGCTACCAATCCAGCATTCAATGTTTGGCCACCATCGGCCCACCAGTGAAACGCCATTTAAATGGCGTTTCACTGGCAGGCCGTTGATGCCCTACTAATAGTGGTATTTGAATCCTCCCTCCCCTCATCAAACTAAAAAAAAACAAAACAAAAAACGTCAAAGTTGGACCGCCTCTGACAAAACTTTCTGAATCTGCGCATGGTCTTAAGACTCACCAGAGCCTTTGTTTCTAGACCTTTATAGCATCACAGGATACATCAGCAAGGGCTTTAACCCTTTATACCTCATAGAAACACCTAACATTTACAATCAGAGCAGACCCAGATCAGGCAGCTCTTCCTGCGCGGATCCAGAAAGTTTTTTCAGAGGGGGTCCAACTTTTTTTTTTTTTTTATTTAATGAGTGGATCCCAATACCACTTAAATTTGGCCATCATCAGCCTGCCAGCGAAACACCATTTAAATGGCGTTTCGCCGGCGTGCTGATGATGGTCCAACATTGAAAGCTTTTTGATTTTTCAGGGGATCCGGACCAGTATTGCTAAGAAACACTATATTTTTGTGAATTTTCAGGGTGGGTGGGGGTTGGGACCCTCTGTCGCCCCCTCTGGATCCGCACATGGCTCTTGTAAGAGCTGCATGATCAGGGTCTACACGTTGGGAGCTCAGTGGCTCAGTGGTAGAGTGCTTGACTCGAGACCGAGAGGCCGTGGGTTCGAGTTATCATATTGCGTTGTGGTCCTTGAGCAAGACACATTTATGCTAGCTTAATTAGTATTGGTTAACCCCAGGAAGACCTGTTCCTGTTTAACTGAAAGATTGTTGATGGGACGTAAAGAATCAAATCAAACAAACAAACAAAAACAAAAGGTCTACACGGTTTGCTTATGGAAATGCTATGTTTCTGGTTCTACACGTGTGGACCTGACAAGTCCTTTCTTTATTCTGTGTGTCAACATGAAAGTTTATTTATATAATTATTCATAGTAGGTGGAGCTTAGCACTTGAATATTCATGATGGAAAGGGTTAAAGGCTTCTTGGTCCTCTTGTTTATGCAAGACATCCTGAATGTGGCCTTAAATTACTGTGCACAGTTCTCTGAAAAAGCAGATTTGAACAATCAATTCTTTTGGTGATATTTTTTTTCCTCTGTGTTTTTGTGATCTGTTGAAATGGCAGATAAAAAAGTTCAAATCTGCGTTCTATTTTTCAGCATTGGTGTGCATTGTCTGTGTACTTTTGTGATCTAGATTTATAAGTGAGAATTTGGAGATTAATTTTTTTTTTCCTTTGAATGCTTATAATGTTTTGTTTTTGTTTTATATCTTTTTGCTGAAATTCCAAATTTGTGTATCATAAGAATTTTGCTGGCCAGTGTCCTAGAAAAAAGAGAAAAATCGGAAATACTTTTTCTTCTCAAGAGCCCTGCTAACCTTGTGACCGCTGCTTAAACTGTGTCCAATTTTGACTACCGGACACTTATACGTAACTGCTGGCAGATTTATAAAGATTAAACAACTGTTTGTGTTTAGAATTATTGGTTGGATTAATAATGTGCAAAGAAGTATAAAACTATTTTAATGTACCGAAAAAAATTGCTTTTTCATTCACACGCTTCAGTGTGTTTTGTCGCAGTTTTGCAAGCGATCACATTTTTCATATTGAAAATCCATTTCAGCAGTATTTTATTTGTGATTGGGGATGATCGAGGCAAAATCATTACAAGTGAACTTTTGAATGATAGATACCATCAGAATATTCAGTTTTGTGTTATAATGAACAGTTGGATATTATCAGAATAGTTGAAAATGAAGGTAAATTATGTAGCGGCAGTCAATATTTGAGCCGCTACATGTGATTTCCAACAATGAGGCATTTTGACAAGTGAAGACTCATACGATTCTGTGCAGTCTCCTATTAAGCTTAGAAACTCCAAATTTTGTTCGGTCAGTAGTATAACATTCATAGAATATTCAAGCGACTAGCAAAGGCTCTGATCAGTCTGCGCGTATGCGCAGGCTGGTCTGAGCCTTTGCTGGTCGCACATACCACATTGTTGGAAATCTGATGCCATGGCTCATTAAGCAATGATTTGAATCTATGCTTCTTTAATGGGGCTGTGAGTTTGAACCTCATTTCGATGACATGCTAAATTTACACTAGATAGGCAGCAATCAAAAACAATCTTAACAATTGATGAGCGTGGATCAAAATCTCTAGGATCAGTGTTTTCGATTGCCTTTTGTCGCCAATTGGGCGACAAATGGCAATCTAAAACTATGTCTCTAACTATTTACGATCTATGCTCGTCAATAGTATTAACGTTTTCAATTGCCGTCTATCTGGTGTGATCTTGGGGGCTATACTCTCTCCAATGCTCTCCAATGCTACAGATGCTACTTGTGTTTGACTGACGAAAGTATTCTTATCATATGATTCTGGGAGTGCTGTAACACCATGTATTAAAATTGATTGCCACTTTTGTGATTTACGTATTTAGTAATGTTACTTAATGACGGTCTGTCATAGCAATGTCACATAATGACTTATCACATGACGTCGCGTCTGGGAGTGAAATAACGCCATGCAATAAAATCTGTAAACCACTAGTGGTTTATCGATTTTTGGGGAAACATTATGACGTCCATAACAACGTTGCGTACATAATGACACAAGTATAACGTTTTTACGCCAGAAATTAGATTTAAAAGTATTTGTCATATGGTAAATAGAATCTAACATTTGTGCTCTTGTATTATTGAATTTATTAAACTTGTTGCCAAAAAGAGATAAACTGCTCGGCAAGCCTCGCATTTATCTCTTCTCCCCAACTCGTTTAATAAATTCAATAAAACATGAGCACTCATGTATTCAGATATCTAACCAACCATTTGTTAGAAAGCCTTCATTATCATTTATAGTTTGTACTCGGCTACGTAGGGGTCAAAATATAGGACAACTTAAGAAAAAATTGGGGATTTTTTTCTTTTCTTTTATAGAATCATTTAAAATTCTGTTTTTTGAAGAACAGGTACTAATTAGGACTGACTATCTCTGTGTTTTAATTTTCTAGGGTTAATTACCCAGGGTGGGGCTGGAGGACAAAATTTAGGACACCTTTAAAGTGTTAATTTATTTTTTTCTGACTTTTGCAGATATTTATATACCAACCATGGCATTCATTAGAAAGTGTTCTTTATTCGTATTGGGCATTTAGTACCACATCCTCGTTAACCCAGGTGTAACCCATTCTGTTACACTGCATTCATCACATGATGAAAGGAGTTACCCTTGGGTAAACAAGGATGTTTGTACCATTCATGACAGGCTTCCACTTGACAGCTTCAGGCACTTGGGTCCTTGCCCCTGGGTAAGGTTAGAGGTCAAATTGTAGGACTTCTTAAGTTTTTTTTTTATAGAATCATTTGTATTTGAACAACTGATACTATTTGAGCTGACTTTCTTTCTGTGACGTCAGATCTCAGGATTTATACCACCTTTACCAACTTAAGCATGAAATATCACTTGATGTGCAAGGTCTACACTGATGTAGGTGGTATAAAATAGTTATACCATGTTTTTCCACCTGTACGTAAGATAATCCACTTGCTAAAGCTCGTGGATTATCTCCACGTACAGGCGGACAAGCCATGGTATAACTATTACTTATAACCTAGGGTCTCAAAATCTAGGACACCTTTAAAAAGTGGTATTCCTTTTTCCCTGCTTATGCAGGTATATTAGGAAACATTCATATTTAAGCCCATCATGTGATTTCCAACAATGTGGCATTTAGACAAGTGTTGACTCAGACGAGCCTGTGCACTTAGAAACTCTAAATGATGTTTAGTCAGTAGCTCAACAGTCATAGAATATTCAAGCGACAAGCAATGGCTCTGATCAGACTGCCTGTATGTGCAGGCTGGTCTGACCCTTTGCTGCTCGCATATACCACATTGTTGGAAATCTCATGTCCCCGCTCATTTAGTACCATGCACGGCTAGCTTCAGATGCATGGTTACATGCAAGAGCTCAAAATCTAGGACATTTTTAGATTTTTGGGAGGGGTTGGGGGCTGGGGATTGGGGTTGGGACAGTTAGAGCATCAGGGCCAGGGGTATACATGCCTCAATCTTGGGGCACCTTTTCTAGTCGAACAAAACTTTTGAGCATGAAATTGTGAATATTTTTTTATCCATAAATTTAACACTTTGTTTTGGGTGCTCAAAATAATTGTCTCATTGAGACGGCTCTTTTGAGTACCCACAACATATGAAATGGTTGAGAAATAAGAAAAACACTGTTCAATTAAATTCTCTTATCTAGAGGCCTCACTCACTCACATACAATAATAAAGTCAAACAGTTTGGATCCACATCAGGATTGAAGTCCCAGTCCATCCATCTTGGTACAACTATTTCCAAATATCAGGCGTCTGGATAAATGTGTGTAACTCTTATTATTCAAACAAAACATATGTTGTGGGTACTCAAATGAACCATCTCAATGAGACCATTCTTTTGAGAACCCAAAACATATGTTTAGAATGCTGGGTAAGAAATTTTACAATTTTATGCTCAAAAAGTTTGCTTAACTGGACCTATGTAAATATGAAATGTTAAGGCTTGTAACTCCTGACATACTTTTCTTGATCAATTCAAATCAGTATTAACTCCCCTATACAATTTGATGTAGGCATGAGTAAAATTGTATATCTTAAAATAGACTGCACCTGAGCTGAATAGCTCCCTCTGCCCCCTCCCACCCCACCCAAGCACCACTAATTTGCAGTGCTATATCATCAGCAACAGCAAAAGACAGGAGATGTGAAAAATGAAACTGGTGCAACAGAAAAAGATAATGTTTGATGATTAAACATGTTAAAACATCCCTAACATATTCTCATGTTAGCTGATTGTGTTTTAAGAACATGTTTGGTCTTCAGACATGATCCCGAACTAAAATTGACTGTTCACTTTGAAAGAAAAAATTGATTGATTCTTAAAATCACTGTAAAAGCTGAAAGAATAATAAAGAGTTACGTTTTTACTTTGTTCATCAAATATGCTTATCATGTTTAACCCATATAAATCTAGCGTCCTTTTTGTGGGACACCGGTAAACAGAGCAAAACCTGATCAGACGCAGCAAAATGCGGCGTCTGATCATGTTCTCCACTGTTTGCTCACAGACTATTCTATTAGAATTTGAATAAAAATAAAAAAAAGCCACCCAACACCCCTAAAATTAGAAATGGGCTCATCCTACTGATAGAGATAGGAAAGTTCATTCGGCTTAAATGGGTTAAACATGACTGAACATAATTGTATTATGCTTCTACGCAGTTCTGCATTGAAAGTTAATTCCAATCATCTAATTCATGTTTTACACAGCATGTGACATATAATTTTACAGAAAAATGCCAATAGTTAATTAGAATTCTAAGGATTGCCACATTCATAATTTTCATTTGAGTGGTAAATTGACGGATATATGGTCGGAAATCATGTTTTACGGTCTCCACTTACATGTTTCTGTAAAGTAAATTTCCTACTATATCTGAGGATACACCTCCCCAAATGAAAATTTTGAAAACAGTTCTCCCATTCTATAGTGTTTTTGTATATTTACAGAGTTTGAAGCGACAGCATTCATACAATGAGCATGCATCTAAACGTAAACAGGAAAGGCTGCTAAGACGGCTGTCGGGTACCCTCTATTCCACCAGGTAAGTTGAAATGATTACCTATTTGACGTAATAACCCCACACAGGGGACAAAAGTTCCACTTTTCCGCTAGTAAAAAAGCAGCGGACGAGTGAATTCTAGAAAGGACGAGTAATTCTTCCCAAAGCACTCGTCCTGTACGACGAGTGCTTTGGAAAGAATTACACGAGGAAGTCAGAGTTCTCACTAACTCCAAATTTGGATTATTTTACACAAACTTTTTGATTCTGCCTCCCAACTTTTTCAAAAGAGCCAATAGAAAAGTATGGTAAAACTCCAATTTTTTCTGGCAGCATTTTTACACCTATTTTCAAAATCCTAGTGAGAACTTTGGAAGTCATATTACATATTACTCCCTTATGTTTTTTATTAGATACACTTTTAAAGGACAAGTGCATGTGTTTGCAGGACAGGTCCAAATTGTAAGTCACTCGTCCTGCTGGACAAGTGAAATATTTAAATATTTTCTCCCCCTGCCACATATTCCTATAAGCTCACACTGGTTACTTTTTGTGTTCTTTATTAGCTCACCTGAGCATGAAGTGTTCAAAGGTGAGCTTCTGTGTGTGATTTTTTGTTCTGGGTCCCTAATTGGGTCTAATAAAAAATACCTGTGTTTGGGGTAACCAGATCCTTCCTAATTTTACTGGTGAAGCCTAGAATTTTTCAGGTTTTCTGGAAAAAATATAATTTTATGCATTTTGAAAGGCATGTTAGATACAATTTTATGCATTTTGAAGGGCATTTTGTCTTTCTAAATGATAAAATTATATTTTTTCCAGAAAAAAAGTAATAAAAAATATGTCTGCCTTTCCTACCTAATATTTTCTGACCCGTTAATGGAACATTAACAATTTGTGTATGCCAAAATATGCATTTACATGCAACAGATGACTTCAGCAAATGACATTTTCGGTTGCATTTTTTCATAGCAGGGGAAGGGTTAACCCTTAATACGCCAATCGCAACAAAAGTCGTCTGCTTTTCTTGTCTGCTGCAATGTTTAAGAAGCCTCTATGGCAAACAGTGTGGACCCAGATCAGACTGTTCTGGGTCCACACTGTTTGCTTCTATACTTCATTCGTCGGTAATGTAAGCAATTATTTGCAGCAGACGACTTCAGCAGACGACATTTCCGGATGCATTTTTTTTCTTAGCAGGGTAAGGGTTAAGTTCTGTGATATTGTAGGTGATAAGGCTTATCAGATAGGCAGGTACTTACTTACTCTGATTATAGAGGGATGTTCAGAAATATGGAAAACACATTATTGCTAGCTTCTCCAATACAAGAAATTATGAAACTATATTCCAGTAAGTTGCTGACTGATGAGAATCTCTTTGCCTTTTAACCCTTAAAGCGCCAAGAAAAAAAATGCATATGAAAATGACGTCTCCTGAAGTCGTCTGCTGCAAATAATTGCCTAGCATTGCTGACGAATTAAGTATAGAAGCAAACAGAGTGGATCCACACTGTTTGCCATAGAGGCTTTTTAAACATTTCAGCAGACGAGAAAAGCAGATGACTTTTGTTGCGATTGGCGTATTAAGGGCTAATGTTGTCTGCTGATAACTTTTACACACAGTTTTGGAACCAGATCTTTATCCAAACTGTTTGACACTCTGAAGGTATATATTGCTGAAAGAATTTTTTTAAAAAAGTTGAGTTTGCGATGTCTAATTGTGACATTGTCACTTTCCCATTGGTATCCTGGGTCAGGTGTGGTGCTTGATTGTATCGATTCCTGATCTTTGCCCTCTTTCTTAACTTTGAAAAAAAATCAGCAGATAATTTTATGCTCAAAAAAGTCTGCTTTTTGGACCAGACTGAGTGTTCAAACTTTGAGAGTTAGTATGGTAACAAACTGAGTAGCAACATATAACTCTTTGCCTGCTGGTGTCGTCTGCTGATAACCTTTGCAAACAGTTTGGACTCTGATCATGCCCGACATTTTGTCGGGCCTGATCTGGATCCAAACGGTTTGACACTCTGATGGAACTTTTGACGGATGTTTTCAAAAAAGTTGCTTTGAAAAAAATCAGCAGACGACAAAAATTAAGCATACAAAATTACACAGCATGCTCAGAGTTAACCAGGTATATCATTCCAAAGCTCTGGAAAAACTTTCATTTGCAATTCTGTCAAAATAAACAAACTGGTTCCTATTTCTCTGCTGAAGCATATGTTTTGGGAACATACGAGGGACACCTCATAGAGCTGCATCTGATATGCTCTATTTTAAGTAGTTGTGCGGAAAAAGTGTTGTTTTGATTTTTCTCGTTTTGTATTACTTGGCGGATATGGTTTTTCCAGCATCATTATTACTTATGCCAAAACAGCTAATATGTAATACATTAACTCTCTGCATGCTGGGTAATTTTAATGCTTTTTTTGTCGTGTGCTGATTTTTTTCAAAAGTAACTTTTTCACAAAATCTTTCATAAATACTACTAGAGTGTCAAACACTTTGGATCCAGATCAGGTCTGACGTTACGTCGGACCTGATCTGGATCCAAAGTGTTTGCGAAGGTTATCAGCAGAAGATATCAGTCTTCACAAGCAGGCCAAGAGTTAATTCCATGTGCATTTGCAATTTGCCAAAAAAGTCGCTTTTTCATGTTTTGAACATGTTAAAAGTATGGATAGAATCTGAACTAGTTCTAGCTGATTAAAGAATATAAGGAATACAGAGAAGATTGCACCTTGATGAAAGGAATAACAACTGTTTGATGTTGGTGATTTGTTTGTGATATCTCAGTGCTTTGAAGATAGTTTTGTTTCAAGTGGAATTCTGGTGCATCAGACAACACATTTTGTGGTATCTACATTTCATGACAAGCCAAAATTTTCTAAATGTGACGATTTGTTAAAGTGGCATTGTCAAGACTGCAGCAGACAACGAACTTTGTGGTATCTTTCTGCAGAATTCTTACATGACAAGCCAAAAAATGTTCAAAGAAAGTTCGACTGGGAACATGACCATATGTTGTGGGTACTCAAAAGAACTGTCTCAATTAGACATTTCTTTTGAGCACCCAAAACATGTTTAGATTGCTGGATAAGAGCAAAATTGCAATTTTACGGTCATAATATTTGCTTAATTGGACCTATGCATGACGGGACCACAGAATGGGGAATTTTTGCTTCGTTTTATGCAAAATTGGGTAAAACTCACTCTGTACAATAAAATCAAGTTGAGCAAAAATTAAAAAAAAACTGGGTTAATCGATGAACCCCTTTTACATTTCACTTATACATTTTGAAATTTGGAATGCAAAATTCAGTTTGCTGTGGCACAGTTGTACATAAAATGGTGTTGTTTTTTTTCTCTTGAATTTGGAATTTTCTCATTGAAATTTGGAAGGGGGGATTTTTTTTGCTATACCTTTTTTGCCATTCTGAACAGATGCTGCAATATGGGTTGTCAACAAGCCCCCCCCCCCCCCCCCCCCAACCCTCTTTGACTCCCTATTTAATTGCTTTAACAATGATTGTATGCAAATGCATAAATGGCTAGGTTCTTTGGCAAGCATTAATGAAGATCTACGAAGGATCTGAAATGTTTGCCTATCTGCAGGGACAGCACTTTGTATTGCCCATGACATCTAAATATATTTTCTATATTGTGTGAAGCTGATTGGATTTTTAAAAAAAAAACAGAAGGATAAACAAGTTTTCTCATGAGATGGCATGATTCTATTTTGTGTTTGGTGTTCCAAGGTACATATATTCCGTTTCTCTCAGAGATAAGGATCTATATATTGTGTTAGTTCTAAAGGTCAGGATGATACTCAAATGATGGCAGCTTCCGGTGGGAAAATCTTCTTTCAAATATACAGGTAGGATAATTAGCTCGAGATATGTGGTTTGTTTGTGAAAATATGGGATATGTTCCATTGCTAGTTGCTAGTCTGGCTGCAGTCTGCACTTTTTTAGGCTGACAAATCTTACATACTTGTTATCCCCGACAAAGTCTGAGGGATTTAGTTTTGGCGTCTTCCGTCCGTCCTCCATTTTTGTCCGTCAGGAACCATATCTCAGCACTATTGGTCAGATTTGATTCATTCCTGGTACAAGTGATAAGTACCATGGACTCTCGATATCCTATAAGTTTCCTCAAAATCGAACTCTTTTCACTTGAGTTATTGCCCTTGTTTTAATAGTATTATCTTTTTTGTGTGATAATCTTCACATTTCATCAAAGCTATTATATTTACCAATTTCTCACTATAGACCATGATTGCCCAGTGCCTGTAGATAAGCATGGCAGTGTCAAAGTTTTACCCGACCCCCTTTGACCCCAACTAAGGGTTCAAAGGTCAAATATTTAAATTTCGCAATGACTAAGGCCATTGTCAATATTTTTTGCTGAAATTTTGCATGCAAGCAGAGCAGCAATAGATATGGAGCATATCAAACGGGATTTTAGTTTGAAGGCATGGGTCAGATGGGGTGGACTTAGGGGGTGGGGACGAGGCCAAAATTAAACATTTTCAGAATGTGGTCATGTTGCATATCAAATGAAAGCTGACAATGTTTGCAGCAACATGATAGCAAATATTTTGCCACCAGACATACCCTTGACCCACCTTGACATACCTCAAAAGGTCGAACCATATATTTTTGTGAAAGTAGTCATGTTGCATATCAAATTAAAGGGAATTGAGCACAGAGCACCATGAAAGCAAATATGCTCTCATTACACACACAAACGACCCTGGGGTGGGGTCAAAAGGTCATTTTCTTCTTTTCTAAAAGTGGTCATGTTGCATATCAAATTTAACTGGAAGAAGTGTAGACCTACATGCAAGGTAACACTTTGAAATTACACACACCCTTGACCTCTGGGGTTGGGTTGAAAGGTCAGATATTGAAATTGTGTAGATTTTAGTATACTTTTTATGCCCCCAAAAGAACTTATTATCTCTTATATTATTAAAGGTATGAATCCCAAATTTTGTAGGTGGATGCAACTTTGGATGGTGGAGTGTCACATACCATTTTTGGATCACTTTGACCTTGACCTCTGACCTAGTTTGTAGAAAAATCATGTCCAGAGCATATCTCTTATATTATTAAAGGTATGAATCCCAAATTTGGTGGGTGGATGCAACTTTGGATGGTGGAGTGTCACATACCATTTTTTGGTCACTTTGACCTTGACCTTTGACCTAGTTTGTAGAATAATCGTGTCCAGAACATATCTCTTATATTATTTGAGATGGGAATCCCAAATTTGCTGTATGGATACATCTTTAGATGCTGATGTGTAGCGTACCATTTTTAGGTCACTGTGATCTTGACCTTTGACCTAGTTTCTAGAATAATCGTCTCTGGAGCATATCTCCTATATTATTTGATGTAGGAATCCCAAATTTGGTGTGTTGATTCCTCTTGGGATGGTGGAGTGGTGCGTACCATTTTGGGTCACCTTGACATTGACTTCTGGCCTCATTTCTAGATTTATCGTGTCTGGAGCATATCTCCTATATTGCAGCTAACTTTCCTCAAATGTGTCTTATGCTTGACCAATTCCTTTGGGGGCATTCGTCACGTGACTGTGACATTTCTTGTTTTTATTAAACTAAAGCCTGTCTCACACTGAACACGGTTGGGCACACGGTTCCAATACGGTATACTCAGTTATAAACGGGTTGACTGGCACGAGTATTGAGCTCTAACCGTGCCTGGGGATGAGTTGGTACAATTTAGACTCGAATGTAGCACGAGTATGTACGAACAAAGCACGGATATATTCGATCAATCAAGGTTTGTCATGGTTTGCCAAACGATTTTCATACGATTGTTGTACGGTACCAAGTATGGACTGTTACGGCCTAGTATGATTAAACACGACTTTTACTTGATTAACTGGACATTTACAGGGTTTACATACGGTCCCACTCCATACGATTTATATATGATATTGACATGGTTGAGCTCACTCGTGGAGCGGACTTAATGTGCAATTGTATATACGGTCTCGTATGGTCTTACACGGTCTCTCATGGTCTTGTACGATACTAATACGATTATACACGGACATTGCACCCGTGTCAATTTTTAAAAGTTTTAAAAATCATACATGACTTTCACGGATACACTCGAATGGCCTGAAGGTGACTCGGATAAGGCCATGGTTGGTTCGGTTGTATGTACGGTTTACACGGATGGCCAACCGTATAAGCCGTGTGTCCTGTCTGAGACAGGTTTAAGTGACAGGTGTTTGTTATGATCTGAATGATACTGAAGGTAAACTTCAGGTTTAGATAAATGGGATTTATGTTTTTTTGGGGGGACTCCCAGAGCTTGCATGAGGATAAACTTTAATATTATATGACCTTGACCTACTTTTGAAGATGTAATAGTTATACCATGGGTTGTCCGCCTGAATATGGAGATAAGCTACAAGCTTTAGCGAGTGGGTTATCTATTGTACAGGTGGACAAACATGGTATAACTATTTTATACCAGCTATATCAGTGTAGACCTTGCACATCATGAGATATCTCGTGCTAAAGTTGGTAAGGGTGGTATAAAAATAAGTAATAGTTCCTATTACAGTTGTACTGAACACACTGGTAAATATATACGTCGATTTGGTGGTATTTAGGCATATTGCCGGTGGAAGTGGTAGATATTGGTGTTAATAATATTCGATCAATCAAGGTTTGTCATGGTTTGCCAAACGATTTTCATACGATTGTTGTACGGTACCAAGTATGGACTGTTACGGCCTAGTATGATTAAACACGACTTTTACTTGATTAACTGGACATTTACAGGGTTTACATACGGTCCCACTCCATACGATTTATATATGATATTGACACGGTTGAGCTCACTCGTGGAGCGGACTTAATGTGCAATTGTATATACGGTCTCGTATGGTCTTACACGGTCTCTCATGGTCTTGTACGATACTAATACGATTATACACGGACATTGCACCCGTGTCAGTTTTTAAAAGTTTTAAAAATCATACATGACTTTCACGGATACACTCGAATGGCCTGAAGGTGACTCGGATAAGGCCATGGTTGGTTCGGTTGTACCTACTTTTGAAGATGTAATAGTTATACCATGGGTTGTCCGCCTGAATATGGAGATAAGCCACAAGCTTTAGCGAGTGGGTTATCTATTGTACAGGTGGACAAACATGGTATAACTATTTTATACCAGCTATATCAGTGTAGACCTTGCACATCATGAGATATCTCGTGCTAAAGTTGGTAAGGGTGGTATAAAAATAAGTAATAGTTCCTATTACAGTTGTACTGAACACACTGGTAAATATATACGTCGATTTGGTGGTATTTACGCATATTGCCGGTGGAAGTGGTAGATATTGGTGTTAATACTAGATAGAAAAACATGCCATATGTCTAAAGGACTATAGACTTCAATCATTTTTAAGTATTCAGTATGTGCATGGCGATTTATGTGAGCATTTAGGAATAGATTAGAGTACCGATCATCCAGATCGGTACTTGAATCTATTCCTAAATGCTTACATAAATCGCCATGTGCATGCCGAATACTTAAAAATTATCTAATTCTATAGTCCTTCAGGCATATGGCATGTTTTTCTATCTAGTATTAACACCAATATCTATCACTTCCGGTCTATGAAGTACCGGCAATACGCGTAAATACCACCAAATCAACGTATATATTTACCAGTGCACTGAATATCTTGGGTTTCTTAGATAGGGGCATTACTGTTTCACAAACACATCTTGTTTACACATTTGAGCTCACCTGAGCATTTTAGTGCTTAAAGATGAGCTTTTGGCATCCATCATCCATAAACATTTCCTAAAACTCAGGTCCAAATTCAAATTATTTTAATGCTTTTGTTCCCCATAATGCTCTCTTCTAAAAGTCTCTCACCAGTGAGGTTTTCAAAGCCCTACCTGCAAAATTGCACCCTTGCCTTGTAAGAAATTGCCCCCTGTTTTTCTATTGTTGGGGTAACCCTTTCCTTCATGAATATTCATGCTTAAAGCTCCCCCCCCCCCCACTATGAATAATTGTATAAATAAACTTTCAGGTTTTTACATCTTGTCAGGTTCCCTAGTGTAGAATCATATCTAATACAAGAGCTGCCTGATCTAGGTTTGCAACAATTATACCACCCTTACCAACTTAAGCACAAACTATCTCGTGATGTGCAAGGCTAGACTGATGTAGGTGGTATAAAATAGTTATACCATGTTTGTCCTACTGCACATAAGATAATCTCTGGCTAAAGCTCGTGGAAGGCATGCAACCCATGGTATCACTATTACTTATATGACCCGTCTATAGTTGAAGGTCTGCTCTGCAGGGGACAAAAATTCTTCTCGTCTGCTTGTAATTATGAGTGAAATCTAGAAGGGACGAGTAATTCTCCCCAAAGCACTTGTCCTGTAGGACGAGTGCTTTGGGAAGCATTTCTCGAGGAAGTCATATTACATATTACACCCTTATGTTCTTTATTGCATATGCTTTTAAAGGACAAGTGCATGTGCTTGCAGGACGAGTGAAAATTGTAAGTCACTTGTCCTGCAGGACAGGTGCAATATTGAAATAATTGTCCCCTAGCTGCTCTGTTTGGAAAAGTGTTATAAGCGGATAATAGCTCTGCACAAAAGTATTCCACAAATTCAGCCAGCAACCATGTTAAATGTTATGCAATATGTTTTCAAGACCCAAAGAGTTATTCTTCCAGTACTTGGCACAGGTAGGCTGAGGTAGCTATAAATATTGGCAGCAGATTTTATAGCTTAAATAAGCTTTTTTAAGATCTATAGCATTTCCATCTATCATAATCATCAGAGTACAAATTTATTGCCATTTAGCCTGCTGAATGATTACCATTTCCCTGATTGACTAGCAGATATTTGACTGGGTAAAGATGCTGTGTTATTCTAAAAGCAGAATGGCAAACAGGGCTTCTGAGAAGCTGGCTGATCAGGATCTGCCATGCTTGCCAAAGCTGGGCTATATTCTGTTGTTGCAGCACTGAGGTTAACAAGAAAAAGCAGTAGGCAGCCGCTTACAAGAAATTTTTAATTTTGACAGAAGTTTAAAGATTTATGTTCTGGTGTCTATTTTTAGACTGTCTGTGGAACAGGAATAGAAACAGGAGTGATTCTTATATCCTTCCAGCAGACATCAAGATTGATTAGCGGAGTTATAGCTAGCTAGATTCAAACAAATTTAGTGCAAAAAATTGAAAAGTTCAGAAGTTGAATTTAAGCTGATAACACTTTAATGATCTTTCTTGTGCATTTTGAAGATTAGCAGGAAATTTAATATTTTAACTTGTTGTATTTCCTTGAGTATTAAGTTAACTTTGTGCTTTAAGTCTCCAAAATTCAGCATGGTTGTGAGCCGCCCCCGTGGTGTAGTGGATAAGCGCTATGCCTTGTAAACCAGGGGTCGCAGGTTTGATTCCCGGCTTCTCCATAAAACCACTTTCGGTTGAGACTTCGGGAGTTCCTGTCATATAATAAACACACAAATCATAAACCCTCCCGGCCCAGTACTGGTTTCTACCCGTGGAAAAGCCACAAAAAGTTTTTTTTTTTGGTTATACCCAGGAAAGCCACAAAAAAAGGTGTAGTGTAAAAGTCTCTTGCCTTGTAGACCTAAGTTTGAATCCCGGCTTTCCCAGTTTGTTGGATGAGACTTTAAGCTGTCAGTAGGCCCTGTCTTCTGAGACGCTTTAAAACCAGAACCACTGCTGGTTGAGCCTTTGGGTGCTCCAAGACCTAAAAACCCTACAAAAACCAAAAACCCAACTTGCCCAGTACTGGTTACAGCTAGGCCACAAACATTAAAATTCAGCATGGTATAGTGGATAAATCATCTGCTTTGTACCTGCCGGTTCCACAGTCTGTCAGATGAGACTTTAAGCTGTGGCCGTTGTAAACATGAACCCTCTACCTGTTGGGCCTTGTCTTGGGTGCTCTTGGACATAACACCACAAAAACCATGAACCCACCCAGTGAAGGTTACTGCCAAAATAGCTAATTCTATTATTGACATGAGCGGACTGGAAATGCACATTTCCACAGTGTCACCAGAGCCTTGACTGCTCACAAACACAAAGAAGGGGTGGAATTGAGTGCTCATTAACCTACTTTGGGTAAGACTGCCATTTGCATACTTGTAGCAATGTTTTATGGCAGAATGCCCTTCCGAATAACAACTCAGACACGTTTGGCAGTCCAAGAGCTCCCTCCGCCTGTACCCTACTGACTTGGGCTGTGTGCTCCATCGTTGGCACCATGAATTAGTTGTGCTTTTTGGCTGGACCACTGCCACAGCACCGGGAAGTCAGTCTGTGTACTCCTGCTGTGAAGCTACTATCACCCAGGTTTCTGGTATACTGCCACTTTCTAGTTTTGTGTAAAGGCATAGAAAAAACTCTTAGATGGGAGGCCAACCGGGATAATGAGCCCCATCTACCCACATGTTACAGGTGGTACTGGCTTACATGGTTACCAGTAGCAAGATCAATCTTGAGAAAAAGACCAATCTGGTACTGACCGCTAGACCAATCTGGACCTGGCAGATGTCTGTTTCATATTTCAGTGTACACAGAGTTTGCCTCCACCCCACTCCAATAGGTTGTGCTTGCATGGGTGTGAACAACTATATCATTGGGGCCCAAAGCTTTTGAACCGCTGAACTTAGAACATTGGTATTTCACATGTGAATTACCTTGTGAATATAGCAAAATATATGACCTTGACCTACTTGAAAAAAAGTCAAATGTAGGTATACTGTGAAACTGCATAATGTATGTTCCAAAAAACATGCGTTGTATCTTGTTTTCCCACAGAGTACAGTTTCTAAACTTGGTCATGCAGTGGGGCTTTAAATGCCACAGTGAGATGTGACTAAGCTCAGGCTTACACAGAATCTGCAAATAAAATCTCCAGTTTTGTTTACAAACAAAATGTTTGTAATGACCACAGTATGTTTGAAATGTGAAGAGCTTTTGTTGTAAGATATTTTTCAATTACCATCATGGACACTTTACCCCAAGTTGAGGTGCGCTTGATAATAAATTAACCAATGTCACACAGCAGTCTGTCTACCTGGTCAATGGAGACTAAATCAAATTAATTTCTATATGTTGGGGAAAAAGTAAGGGTTTAATCGACAGTACCCAACTAGCCATTATAGTTGCAAAACTATATAATCCGCACCCAGGCCCGGTGTAATCCTGGAATAGAAGATCTTTCAGTTTTACCCTGGAGTAGCTTAGGCGTAGATTGACCTACTTTACCATGTATTAAATGTACAGCACAGCAAAGGACAAAATATTTCAATATTGCACTTGTCCTACAGGAAGAGTAACTGACAATCTTCACTCGTCCTGCAAACACACACACGTGTCCATTAAAAGCGTATGCAATAAAGAACATAAGGGAGTAATATGACTTCCCCGAGTAATTCTTCCCAAAGCACTGGTTCCTTAGGATGAGTGCTTTGGGAAGAATTCCTTGTCATTTCTAGATTTCACTCGTAATTATGAGCGGACCAGTGGATTTTTTGTCCCCTGCATGACATTTAAGGACAGCTGTTTTCTGGGTTGATTCCTGTAAAGCCTGATGTGACCCTGACTGTCACCGTGATGTCCTGATGACTGCCACATATGGAAAACTCTTCATACCAGGGTGAGAGAAATTTTCATCCATCCGCCCCAAACACCTTTGACAACATACGGATACATCTCAAAGCACAAGGTCAGTGACAGTCTGAAGTGTTACAGAACTCCCAGACTGAGACAGCCCTAGACCAATCCAACCTTTGAGTATAGTACCGCTGTTCTCTGAAGGCTATTTGGAGAATATATCTATAGTACACATAAATGTAGGTCAATGTGACAAATGTTTCATGGTCTGTTGATTTGACCTTGAAGACTGCTCTATTTACCCATAGTATTTGGACACATACTAGGCCTGAGGAAAAAACAGTCAACGCAGATTAGAACTGCTCTAAAATAATCACAATTATATGCTCAAAAACTTCCTTATCTGGACCCTATGTGATGGTATACAACTCTGCTTTTCTGGTCCATTCTCATCCCTAAATTTTGTAACCCCTGCTGCTATTTTATAGTTCATCATCAACATTTGAGCCATAACATGTGATTTCCAACAAAGTTATGTGGCATTTTGACAACTGTAGACTCAGATGAGCCTGTGCAGCCCCCTTTTAAGCTTAGAAACTCCAAATGATGTTCAGTCAGTAGCTTAAAACTCATAGAATATTCAAGCGACTAGCAAAGGCTCTGATCAGACTGCGCGTATGCGCAGGCTGGTCTGAGCCTTTGCTGGTCGCATGCACATACCACATTGTTGGCAATCTTATGTTGTGGCTCACTTGTTGTCCTCTTATGCCCACTGGGTAATTTTGCATGCATTCAAAATCATTTTTTTTCCAAAAAAAACAAACTCAGTGTGAAACAGTGTCGGACCTGATCGATCTGGGTCCAAACTGCAGCAGATGACACTAGACTGGCTAAAGCACCAACATGACATTTTGAGGAACAATCTGGTATTTTGGGATATTTCATTGTAAATCGTCTCAGGCAATTCACATGAAAAATAACTGTAATGTGTTATTTGCCCTGAAATACACTTTCAGTAGTTTTGATTCAATTACCAACGCATTTAAATAGTATAGGTAAGGGAACACCTTTACTTACATTAACTTGACTATTATGTTTTTTGATGTCTTTTGGATATGATCCAAACATATTTTTGTGTTTTTCAAGTGGTGTATTTAGATGATCAGATGTTTTATCATATTTGAGTTTAACTTTATGTGCGTGATTTTATGTAATATTTTGCTGTGCACTGTAATCAAAGTTATTTATACAATTTTAAACCATTTGGGCTTCAACTTGACAAAACCTGTCTTCGGGGTTTCCGACAAAGCAAGTTTCAAACCAGTCTCCTCAGCTACTGAGACTAGTTAGAAAAGTAGCAAGTCTAGATATGATACTTTCCAACAAGCGAAAAACAAAGGTGCTGATCAGACTGCCCGGACGCGCAGGCTGGTCTGCGCCTTTGTTGTTCGCGAACCCCCGAAGACAGGTTTTCTCGCGTCGAGGCCCATTTTGATATTAGATATGAGATATTCTGGTAGAACGTGGGAGTTAGTGTTCAAACTGAAACAGCAATGTCCATGTCCTCTCTGTAACTTGACAACACTTTGAGATGTGTCATAAAACTTTACTCGCAATAACTGTAACTCTGTAGTGCATTGATTTTGGGTTCTAGCCATTTGAAATTGAAATGGATGATTTTGCGCTATGGTCATTTCTACCCAGTTTTAACCCTTTGTATACTTAAATGGAATCTTCCTTCTGGTTTGATACAATAAAGTTGGGATGCTCCATTGTACATATCTAGTGGTGCCAGGTTATAATCTAAAAAACAAAAAATTTAATGTTGCATTCTTTTGTGTGAAGATTTTTTTACCTTTTCAAACAGTGTAGACCCTGATGAAATATTTCACCTGGTTCTTCACTGGTTGTAAAGTACTCGTTTAGGAGTTTCCCCGAATACAAAGGGTTACCTCAAAAACAGGATCAGATAATTTCATGGAACTTTACAGAAATGAAGACATGCAGTCTGTGTAAGAACCATAACTCTAGGGTTATACATTTGTGGACTTTTGGGGCCATTGGAAAATTGAAAATAGTGAGGTGAAAATACTATTCCCTTTTTTTCTGCTCAAAAACATAGGTTGAATCATCTTGATCAGGTGTTACAAATGACTACACAAAATTTACATTCAAGTTTTCTTTACAATTACTGTACTTGAAAATAAACCTTGTTAATGGGAGAGACTGAAAAATTAATTCATGTGAACTCAGTTAAAACAACAGAGGATTAACCATGTTCTTTTGGCGTTGGGACAAGAACGCCTTTTTGAGGAATTCTTTCTATTGGTATGTAATATTCTTTATCTGAATCGTAGATGGATCCAGAGGGGGGTAGGGGGTTCGGATGAATGTCAAAACAACAGAGGATTAACCATGTTCTTTTGGCGTTGGAACAAGAACACCTTTTTGAGGAATTCTTTCTACTGGTATGTATCTGAATCGTGGGCGGATCCAGAGAGGGGACAAGGGGTCTGGATCCTCCCTAACCCCTGGTCACATCTGGATCCAAACTATTTGCAAGTCACTTCTTATGGAAAAAGTGTTAAAAGTACAAATCATTCAATACAGTCAATATTATTTTATTCGCATATGGATAATGAAAATATGAATAGGTACAATTATTAATAGGTATTTTATACCTGTGAAGATTCATTCAACAGATATTTCCTAATCCCTTTTGGTATGTGCAAAGTGAAGATATTTTTGGAATTGGAATTCCAAATCAAATGCAGCTATAACACCTGACCTGCATTTTCTCAAATAGTGACATCAGACATATAATGCAGAAACACAAAGTTAGAAAAAATTAATATAGTCTATGAAAAAAACTTAACTGCCATACAATAATGCATTGTAACTACAATAGTGGCTGAAGCAAATGGCAACATTGCAGTGCTCTAAGGTGAGTGGGTCAATTGGGCCAAATTGCAGCAAAGTTCATGTTTAAGATCAGATATTGCTAATAGTCTACAAGCGAGGTTTACCAGACGTGTTCTCTAAAATGAAGAGTTTGCTTGAGATTGAATTTGATCATAATCACCTTAAAATCATAATCGGATATTTGATTAACGTGCAGGTGCAGGGCATCATCCACATCAGTGGGCCCCCTTCCAGGTAACTGGCTAGCTGCACGCATAGCAGATCTCACACCTGATCTCCAGGTGCTCCTTTCTGGAGGGTCAACTGTGGTGAGCTTCCACTCACGGCAGTCTTTCTCTGTCAGTTTCTTCCATGTAAGCTTGGGCCTCCCTTCCCCCGCCTGCCACCAATCTGTATATCACATGCTGTTCTGACTTCACCACTAGAGCTCCACATGCCCAAACCAACAAAGCCTACTCTCTCAAAATAATGTGGAGGTTCTCAATTTCAAGCTTTGTCAGTAGCTCGCTTGATACTGCAGAATTTTCTGATCATGGCCCTATCATTGCGCTGCAAATGCTGCAAAGGCTGCAGGTATGTCTTGGTCAGTGGCCAAGTTGCAATGGCATGGAGCATGGCGCTCCGCATGCAAGAGCTGTATACATGGCCACATGTCTTGTAAGAGAGGTTGCGGGATGTGAGAACTTTAAGTAGCTCCCTGAACTTCTTCCAGGCTTTTTTTCTCATGAGTTTAATAAGTGACCGTTATTTCACAGCCACCACAAGCAGAAAGCATGTCACCAGGGTAGCAGAAAGAAGCTACCACCTGCAGCCATTGCATTAGATGCTGTTGTTGCCTACACCTGTATGACATACAGCACATGGGTATTTGCCTGAAATCTGCAAGAGGTCCATGGAGGCCTTTACCACAGATCATGACCTTTGTCTTTTCTGCATTTACCCTCAACCCCTTCTTTTCCATGGCTTCTTTCCATATCAAGAGCCTCCTGACACATTCCTCTAGGGAGTCAGCAATGATGACAAGATCATCTGCATATAGGTCCTCTCAGGGAACACCAGCCTGAAACTCGTGACACGGCCTCCAGCACAATGTTGAAGAGCAAGGGACTGAGTTCGGATCCATGGTGAACCAGGACCTTCACCTCAAACTCTTGACTGAAACCCTCGCCAACAGGAACCCGGCTTTGCGCATTAGCGTACATTCCCTGGTGTAATCACACAATCCATTCTTCAACACTTAGTTTTCTCAGGGCCCACCAGATAACCTTCCCAGGGACACGGTCAGATGCTTTCTCTAGGTCTATGAAGGCCATATAAAGCCTCGATCTTGTTCACTGCTAGGTATTTCGCCTGCAGCTGCCGGACCACAAAGATTGGATCTGTAGTGCCTCTTCCTGGGACAAAGCCAGACTAGGAGACGTCAATAAACACCACCTGTCTTATGAGACCATCGACAATCCTCTCTAGGATCTTCATAGCCTGCTCGGTCAGCTTGAGGCCTCGATAGTTGCCTCTGTCTAGAGCATCACCCTTGCCCTTGTAAAGTCCATAATGATGGGTAAAATATGTTCCATGGAGGCCATGGAACTTGAAGGATTTGGACTAAAACCCTTTCACAGCTACCTGGCCACTAGCCAATTGTCACCACTAATCGTTGCAACCAGATGTCACCTGCAGCTGTTCCCATCAGATGTCTCTATCAACATCATCATCTACGTCACCATCTATGTCATTATCCAAATTATCATTCAAGTCTTCAACCACCTGATGTCACAATTGATGTTACCATCATCCTCATCACCATTAAAGTCTTCAGCCACATCATCATCCTTGTCATCATCTACGTCATCAGATGTCACCACCGGACCTTGCCACCAATTATCACCACCTGACATCCCAAACCAGACATTGGTGACAGACATTGACACCAGATGTTGCAACCAGATGTCATCACAAGACATCACCACCAAATGTAGCCAACAAGTCACCACAAGATGTGGTCATAAGACACCCCTATGGACATCGCCAACAGATTGTGCCACTAGACACAAAAACTAGATGTTGACCTTGACATTGCCATCAACATCATCATGCTCATCTTCAAATGTGTCATCATTTATTTCATGATCCATGTTATCAGACATGATATAGCCATCAGACATTGCAATCTCCATCAACATCATCATCAATGTGATCAGATTTGGCCACCAGATGTTACCACTAGATGTCAAAACCAGATGTTGCCACCACATCGCCACCAGACATCTCCACCAATCATGTCACGATCAAGGTCAAAACATTGTAGCCCACATATTTGATTCCCTTTTTGACTTCAACATCATCAGTTCATCACTACAGTTAGTGCAGAAACAGTTCAGTTATTGATTGTAAGCAGAATTGGGGGTTGGGGGCGGATTTTTTAATTACCTGTAGAGGGCTGGGGTTAGCGGTGACATAGTGCAATTTATTTTTATGCCCCCGTCACACTGTCAGTCCTTCCGCCAGGCTTCGAGGTAGGTGCATATCTCCTATATTCTTTGGTGTGTGGATGCATCTTGGGATGGCAGAGTGTCTTATAACATTTTCGGGTCACTGTGACCTTGACCTAGTTTTTAGAATAATCGTTTCCAGAGCATATCTCTTATATTATTTGAAGTAGGAATCCCAAATTTGGTGTGTGGATGCATCTTGGGATGATGGAGTGTGACATACCACCCTTGGATCACTGACCTTGACCTCTGTCCTAGTTTTTAGAATCTGCATTGAGTATGGTGCATATCTCCTATATCCCTTGAGGTAGGAATTCTAAATTTGGTGTGTGAAGGCATCCTGGGATGGTATAGTGTCACATGCCATTTTTGGGTCACTGTGACCTTGACCTCTGACCTAGTTTTTAGAATAATCTTTTCGGGAGCATATCTCATATATTATTTGGGGTAGGAGATTATCCCAAATTTTGTTTGTGGATGGATCTTGGGGTGGCGGAGTGTCACATACCATTTTTGAGGTAGGAATCCCAAATTTAGTGTATGGATGCATCTTTGGATGGTGATATGTCGCATACCATTTTTGAGTCTTTGTGACCTTGATCATGTCTGGAGCATACCCTATATTATTTGAGGTAGGAAAATTTGGCGTGTGGATTCATCTTGGGATGGCGGAGTGGTCCATACCATTTTGAGTCACTTTGACCTTGACATGGACTTCTGACCTCATTTCTAGGTTTTTCATGTCTGGAGCATATCTCCTATATTACAAATAACTTTCCTCAAATGTGTCTTATGCTAGACAAATTCTTTGGGGGCATTTCTCACATTACTATGACATTTCTTGTTTACATTAATGTGTGTTTCTCTGCAACAGTGATAACTGTCAGTGTCAAACGTTGCGTGGCAATTGTTCTTGGCATAGTCTTGGAGCACACACTGACCCGGTGACCTTGACCTCCTTTCATGCTCCAGTGACTTTGACATAAATCTACTGGAGTAGTGCAATTAAAAGCAGCATTGAATGATAGCTGCTGCAAGTGTCAAACCTTGCATAGAAACTCTTTGAGCACACACTGTGAAACAGTGACCTTGACCTACTCTTCATGCTCCACTGGCTCTGACATAAATCTGACTTTACCTGGGCAGGTGTGACACCACCTTATGCTGAATTCTTGTTTACCAATGTTGGTGAACTACATACATGGTATGCAAGAAGGACAGTCCATATGAAGGATAAAAAAATGCAGAATCATTAAACGTGGATCAGAAATAAGAGGGTGAAATTAATACGCTCGAGGATACATTTCATAATGTATTGGGTAACAAGACCAGATCAGAGTTATTTGCTGTTTTATATACAGCTGTGTTTTCAGGATTATTATTACCCAGTACTAGTGATGAAAATACTATATCTTTGGTAAATCTTATTTATTTAAGTGTACATAATATGGGCCTCGACGCGACAAAACCTGTCTTAGGGGTTTCCACCAAATTTAGATTCAAACCAGTCTGCTCAGCTACAGGGACTAGCTAGAAAATTTAAATTTCCCTCGTATCAAGTTTAGATATGATACTTTCCAATAAGCGAACAACAAAGGAGCTGATCAGACTGCGGGGATGCGCAGGCTGGTCTGCGCCTTTGTTGTTCGCAAACCTCCAAAGACAGGTTTTCTTGCGTCAAGGCCCATATTTTAGGATATATGCCTGAATTCAGGATTATGTGGAAAGTCAGTTCCAAAATCCTGAATTCGTTGGTATTTCCATAAAAAGTCAAGCTTAAAATACTGATCATGATCGAATTAGGCAGATAATAATAATAATGGCTTTTCTTGTACAGTAAAACCTGTCTTAAATGGCCACTCGAAAAGAAGACCAAAAAGTGGTTTTCAAGACATATCTCTTAATGCAGGTCAAAAGTATTCTGGAGCATTTTGCAATACTCTCGACCTTCATTAAGGTACCTTTTGTCATTAAGATCTTTGTTTTGCCTATTTTTGAGTGGCCATTTAAGACAGGTTTTACTGTATTTATGATATGATATTTAGAATTCTTTGTCAAATGAATGCTATGTAAAATGGACTGTCTGTGTTGCCCTTTCCTCATCAGCATCTTAAATCCTCGAGACTCATTAAAAGTTTAGCTCTATGGTTTTAGAATCTTGCATTGACTATACACTCCAACCTGTATACCAAATGTGACCATTTCAAATTTATATTTTTTTTTGTTAAGTAATAGTTTTATATGGCAGAATGAAGCATTTCATTAGTTTGATCAGATAGAAAACAGGTGGCTCAGTGGTAGAGTGCTTGACTCAAGATTGAGGGGTTGCGGGTTTGAGCCTCATCGGCGGCACTGCATTGTGTCCTTGAGCAAGACACTGATTCAACCCAGGAAGCACCGTCCTGACTTGACTGAAAAAATGTTGACTGGGACTTAAACAATCAAATCAAACAAAAGATGGAAACCTATTCAGGCACTGATTGGAAAATACATAGTTCCATTCACAGTAACCTTGATAAAGTGACCGTAATTAGTTGTTTTTATTGTTTTATTACAGTTTAATTGCCCCTGTCAAGGTGTTTATATGGACAGATATATGACTGATTATACCCATGTGTCTTGCTGATGATTTATATTAAATTAGGGGATAACTGTATTCAAATTTTTCATTTGGGGAGGTATATCAGGGAAGTATAGTTTTACGGTGATGCATAAGAGGAGCCGTAAAACTTGATTTCCGAACGAATTATGACGATATACCTCCCCAAATGAAAATTTTGACTATGGTCTATCCTATTTTAATGCACCATTAACATTTTCCCTTCAAATAGACAGTGATAATGTACTTTGTTGTGCATATACGTCCAGCGGCTGCCAGCTGCATAAAAACGCTTGCCAGCTGCATATATTCATCTGTCAACCAATGAAAAGCGACGTTACGCAATGACATCAGGTTTGCGACAGTATATCGCAGATATACTGTTGCAAATTTATGGCGTTATCCAATAAGATGTCATGCTGCATTTGCATGTGCATTAGAAATCTTATTATAACACTTCTTATGACCATTAGCCAGAATGATCATGAAGTTGCTATGTCTAACCCTTTATGAGGAGATACATTTACAAGAAAATACATTATTTAATCTTTGACCTTGACCTTGGGGTCAAGGTCACACAAAATGTTGCCCAGTACCCTCTACATCATGTGACCTATTCAGCTGCAAAGTTTGAAGTTTCTACCTCAAAAGGTTTAGTAGGAGATGCATTTACAAGAAAATTCAATATTTGACCTTTGACCTTAACCTTGGGGGTCAAGGTCACATGAAATGTTGCTCAGTACCTTCTACATCATGTGACCTATTCAGCTACAAAGTGTGAAGTTGCTATGTCTTACCGTTTAGGAAGAGATACATTTACAAGAAAATACATTACTTGTCCTTTGACCTTGACCTTGGTCAAGATCACACGAAATGTTGCCCAGTACCGTCTACATCATGTGACCTATTCACCTACAAAGTTTGAAGTTGCTACCTCTAACCGTTTAGGAGGAGATACATTTACAAGAAACATGACGGACGGACGCAGGGACGGACGGACGACGGACCGACTTTGACACGAAATTAATATACCCTTTTTCTAAAGAAAAAAGCGGGTATAATTAAAGATAATTTCACACAAATATTTCTCACAAGGCCCTGTGTACCGAAATTGCCAATACAGTTTGACTCCACCGAACAAAATGGCCACCAGAGCTAAAAATAGAAAAATCTTAGCATGATATTTGTAACGGGTGATTGGATCTGATTACTTAGGGTAAGTATGGTAAAATCTTAAATGTTTCCATAGGTAGAGATAATTTACACAATTTTTGAGCATAAATTTTTTTAGAATATTCTCTTATCCATCAGTTTTAACATTTGTTTTGGGTGCTCGAAAGAACCGTCTCATTGAGAAGGTTCTTTTGAGTACCCACAACATAAGTTTTGGTGGAGAAATAAGAAAATTAATTTTTAATTACACGCTCTTATCTATGGGCCTGGGATCAGAAAGATGTTTGTCAAAGTAAGAAAGGTGTTTGATCAGTAAATAAATTGTCCAAATAACATAGCCTCGAGACATCATACCAGTAAAACAATGTGATCGTCACAACAATGATGGATTGTGTTAATGGTATCTCCAAAATTGTAAGTTATGATAAAAAGAAAATAATGAAAAATATGAAAAAAGGGGATCCTTTCTTGGTAGGGAATCTACAAATATATAATAAGACTCTAATGTGGAACTTAGGCAAATAATGTGAAAACATATTAAATGTGTTTGTTATTAAATCGGGAAGCCGGTCCTTCATCATACACTGACCGGAGAGATCTTCAACATTTGATCACTTGTGCAATAAAATGCAGCATCCAATATGCACACTCAGTAATTTATTCTTTTGATTCATATCTACTATTCAAGGCATAGCATCATGTAGGCATAGGGGGTGCAGTGGCTCAGTGGTAGAGTACTTGACTCAAGACCGAATGGCCGCGGGTTCGAGCCTCACCGGCGTCACTGCGTTGTGGTCCTTGAGCAAGACACATTTATCCAAGCTTAGTACTGGTTCAACCCAGGAAGACCCGTCCCTGTTTAACTGAAAGATTGTTGATGGGACGTAAAGAATCAAATCAAACAAACAAAATTATGTAGGCACATGGGACATGGGGGGAGGGGGGGGGGGGTAAAGTCAGTGGTATTTTCATTGGAATAACAGTGTTGTTTTTTAATTCTATTGACTTTCAGTGGAATATCAGTGTCTTTGACAAAAATCATTGGAATACCAATGAAAAACAGTTGTATACATTTTTGTTGTCTTGTTGTTGAACTGTCGGTTCCCATTTATTTGGACTTTTTAAATTTAATTTTTTATCAGGTCAGGTCAATTAAGGACAATCATGTCTGTCTATCAGTTTGTTTGTTTCTTATCTAAAGTTCTGTGTAAGCTGAACCAATCTCCAGATAAACCCCTATCATCTACCATAGTATACGTAAAGTCAGGCCCATCATGCTAACCTCAGTTTTTGTTTGTTTGTGTTGATTCTTTACGTCCCAGTCAACAGTTTTTCAGACATGTCGGAATGATTTCCTATCTACCTGGGTTGAACCAGTTCTAAGCAGCAGATAAAGACTGTCTTGCTCAAGGACACAACACAGAGACTGGTGAGACTTGACCTAGCAACCCTTTGATCCCAAGTTTAATGCTCTACCTTCTGAGCCTCTGCACTCGGCATTCTCCCAAGTAAATTTATTTTATTGTTATGCCCAGCCCTTTCAGTGAGGGGCATATTAGCATCGTCCCTTCCGTCACGTCGGGTACGTACATCCTGTAAGTCCCGTACTGTCCTGTACAAAGCCTTTTCTCTCGTACCATGGCCCTGGGCGGGGGCATCTTCATCAGATTTCTAGTTAAAAATATATTAACTTCTACTTTTCAGTCCTGCTTAAATTTCAGAGCATTCCTTTTACCTTTGAAAAACAAACAAAAACACCACCACATAGCTGAAGTTACTGTGAGGGTGGTAGCTGAACATCTATTTAGGAAGTTCAAAAGTTTAGAATTTGTTGGTATTTGTCAAGTATATTAAAGTGTCCCAATATAAGAATAATAATCTGCTTATACATTGACCCAATTATAGTAAGGTTTAGAATAGGTAATTTTTGGCAGATCTAGTTTTATGTATTTGGCATACACGACTCTGTTTTGTTTCATTCCTACTCAATTAAGTATATTTATAATTTAGCAGAAATAGAAGATTTTGCTCCTAAATAGAAAAGTTTAAAAAGCAAAAGTGCATGCTTTGAATTTTGTATTTCTGGTACCAGGTAAACCATAGTGACAGTTAAGCAAAAATAATTTGCGTAAAATTGTGATTATTTTCTTACCCATCAATTTAAACATGTGTTTTGGGTGCTCAAAAGAACCGTCTCATTGAGACGGTTCTTTTGAGTACCCACAACATATGTTTCTGATGAGAAATAAAGAAAATAGTTTTCCAATACGCACTCTTATCTGGAGACCTGGTAAATTATTCTCGGCTCATATGCATGCTCTGAACCAGGTGATGGCATGTCAGGTGAACACACACCCATACACTCCCCACACCTTCCACCCACCCATACACTCCCCACACCTTCCACCCACCCATACACTCCCCACACCTTCCACCCACCCATACACTCCACACATCTTCCACCCACCCATACACTCCACACACCTTCCACCCACCCATACACTCCCCACACCTTCCACCCACCCATACACTCCCCACACCTTCCACCCACCCATACACTCCACACATCTTCCACCCACCCATACACTCCACACACCTTCCACCCACCCATACACTCCACACACCTTCAACCCACCCATACACTCCACACACCTTCCACCCACCCATACACTCCACACACCTTCCACCCACCCATACACTCCACACACCTTCCACACACCCATACACTCCACACACCTTCCACACACCCATACACTCCACACATCTTCCACCCACCCATACACTCCACACACCTTCCACACACCCATACACTCCACACACCTTCCACCCACCCATACACTCCACACACCTTCCACCCACCCATACACTCCACACACCTTCCACCCACCCATACACTCCACACACCTTCCACCCACCCATACACTCCACACACCTTCCACCCACCCATACACTCCACACACCTTCCACCCACCCATACACTCCACACACCTTCCACATACCCATACACTCCACACACCTTCCACACACCCATACACTCCACACATCTTCCACCCACCCATACACTCCACACACCTTCCACACACCCATACACTCCACACACCTTCCACACACCCATACACTCCACACACCCATACACTCCACACACCTTCCACACACCCATACACTCCACACACCTTCCACACACCCATACACTCTACACACCTTCAGTAATAACTATACCTATCATATGGGCCTCGACGCGACAAAACCTGTCTTCGGGGTTTCTGACAAAGCGAGACACAAACCAGACTCCTCATGTACAGGGACTAGCTGGAAAATTGAAATTTCACTTGTAGCAAGTTTACATATGGTACTTTGCAAAAAGCGAATAACAAAGGCTGCTGATCAGACTGCGCGGATGCGCAGGCTGGTCTGCGCCTGTGTTGTTCGCAAACCTCCGAAAACAGGTTTTCTCACGCCAAGGCCCATATAATGTTAACAACAAATTTATCCTGATTAGGTGTGAGCAAGGTAGTGGAATGTCAAACTGTGTAAACCCTGAGGGGTCTGATCTTGGTTGTCTGAATATTAAGAGTAAATGTGGTATTTTATTGTATCAGCAGCTCGTCTGACAATTAAACATAGATGTTAGTAGGGAGCGCAGTGGCACAGTGGTAGAGTGCTTGACTCGAGACCGAAGGGCCGCGGGTTCGAGCCTTACTGGCGTCACTGTGTTGTGTCCTTGAGAGAGAACATTTATCCTAGATTAGTGCTGGTTCAACCTAGGAAGACCCGTCCCTTTATAACTGAAAGATTGTTGATGGAACGAAAATAATCAAATCAAACAAAAATAGAGGTTATTACAGAATAAATATACTTTTGAGCATCATAATTTTGATAATTCTAAAGGCAATAGGGTTTGTAGAGAGCTGTTCGAGGTGTGGTATATGGTTATTATGGTGAATCCCAATAGATAATGTTGACCTAACCACACTTTTTTCAAGCTTGCCCAGGAAAAAGTGTGGTTAGGTCAACTGACCGTCCCGCAATGACCATAGCTGTTGACTTGGGACGTAAAGCAACAAAACAAACAAACCAATAGATAATGTCTCTAGAATAACAGTGGTATACCAGTATTTTCCATTGGTATCCAATGATTTTTGTCTAAGTCACTGATATTTCACTGTAAGGCAATGGAATTTAAAATAACACTGTTATATACCACAGTTATTCCAATGGTATTCCAGTGATAATAACCGGTATTGTTTCACTGTTATTCCAATGAAAATACCAAATTCAAATTGTTTCACTGTTATTTTTTTTAATATAAAAAAACATTACTGAAATTGCACTGATTGTTTTAAAAGTCAATGGTATTTTTAACATATATGGTAAATACTTTTCTCTATCTGTTCCGAAAACAAAATGACAGAATTTCAAGCATCAGTCTGCTTCTTTAGAAGCAGCAGTCTGATCTGTGTCTGCACTGTTTGTCTATGCTTTTTTGGCAGGCAACTAGCATTCAAAATGTTAGAATATATTTTGCTGTACATGACAAAATCAACAAAATAATCTGTTTTCCCAGCAAAGACTTAGGGCAGTCTGCAGGGCTGCATCAACAGGTCAATGGGAGTGCAGTGGCTCAGTGGTAGAGTGCTTGACTTGAGATCAAGGGGTTGCGGTTTCAAGCCTCACCGGCGTCACTGTGTTGTGTCTTTTAGCAAGACACACAAGACACATTACTGGTTCAACCCAGGAAGATTCCTTTCGACATAGTTGAAAAATTGTTAACTGGGATGCAAAGAATCAAATCAAACAAACAAATCAACAGGGCCCGGAATTACAGTGCCTCCTTAAAGTTAAGCAAGACTTAAGTTAAGTATTGATATTTCAACGTGCTATATTAAATGCTAAATAAATTGCCTGGATTGATGTGGTATTTGTGGTCAAAGATATCATTGTGATCTTCAGAAAAATTAAAACTAATTTGATTTTAATCAGTTTTAAATGTTATTTTTCTCACCCTGAAAAATCAATACTTAACTTAAGTCTTCCTGAACTCTAAGGAGGCATTGTAATTCCAGGCCCAGGTCAACGGTTCATAGTTTCTTCACTGGCAGATAGATATGTGTAGAGATAACTCGCATCTTTACCTCCCCTAAATTGTTAATTGCTAGATCTGCCACACAGTGTGTATTGGAGTAAGCACCTTTTATGTGTCTTTCAAGCTATTCCAATTTGACAACCCTAACTGTCTTCAGAAGTTAAATATTGTTTATGTTTAAACACTGTGTTTAAGGACATTAGAAGACAATTCGAACAATATCGGATTTCTTGAAAATACGATTTCAATCACAAAAGGCTATTATTAACGGATTGAGGCGGTGAAAATTACTGTGATTATTTGAAAAAACAAAAACGAAAGCTGGCCGAGAATTGACAAAAAAGTGAACGATGTTAACTGGAGCGTTTGAACTGCATAATACTTAAAATGGATGTACTTAAAATTTGTTTATTCATTTAACATGGCTATGGATGTAAATACAATGAAATTATGTCGGTATGTTGCTTAGATTTTTTTTAAACATTCACATAAACACGGGGTGCAACAAATTGTGTTCTAGTGGACAACCTTTGTAGAATTTTTCATAAATTTGAATGCGTTTTGTCATATATGGCCTAATAACCCTTTGTTGTATACATGTAGTCTAATGGATTCTTCCTTCTGGTTTGATTACAATAAACTTGGGATAGTGACCACTGTACATAACTAGGGGTGCCAGGTTATATATAGTTTTCAAAAAATATTGCATGGTTTTGTCCAAAGATCTTTTTTACCTTTACAAACAGTGTAGACCCTGATGAAATGCCACATTATGCGGCATTTCATCTGGACCTTCACTGTAAAAGTACTCGTTTAGGGGTCTCCCCCCACACACCCTGTATACAAAGGATTAATAGGTACACTGTGTGAAGAATTTCGGTATAAGCAGCTTTGATAAACATAGGAAAATAACATCCAGGAAACTGCGAGCTGCATTTTTGTGGATGTCATCACTCATATTTCAGCTATTTTTTCCATTTACTAAGACCAAAATTATGGAGCGCAGTTGCTCAATGGTAGAGTCTTTGACTCGAGACCGAAGGGCCCCGGGTTCGAGCCTCACCGGCGTCACTGCATTGTGGTCCTTGAGCAAGACACATTTATCCTAGCTTAGTACTGGTTCAAGCCAGGAAGACTCGTTACTATATAACTGAAAGATTGTTGATGGGACGTAAAGAATCAAATCTAACAAACAATAAGCCCAAAATTAATTTAGTCCATTGTAATTCTAGTGCATTTTCAGGATGATTCTAAAACATTAGTAATTCCTCGTCAATTTGTTCCAGTAACTGTATAATCAGAAATTTTGGTTGCAGACTGTTTTGCAGGGGAAGGTCTATTATTCTCACACCAGACCGGGATTTCCGTTGTTTTTACCAATGTGAGAAATTTCTATCTATCGGGAAAGATAACAAGAAATATCTTTAAAAAAGGTATTCGGCGGCTCTCAAATACTTGCAATTTTAACACAACTAAGTGACGAAATCCCCTTATACTCCCTGTCTTTGCATGCTGGAAAAGGATGTTCCGTCTAAAACCAGCGAATTTGGAAGTTGTGCTATGTTTCTGGTCTCTCTTTTGCTTGGTGCTCTTTTCGCTGAGCGATATGCATCTGAATCGTTCCAAATTTTAGGCACTTCAGCAGCAAAGGCTAGGGAACAATGTTATTAGTCCTAATGTTTTTAAGAAAACGGGAGATTTTGACGATAAATGTATGTACTGAAACAAACTGAAAACCCGGAAAAAACATGCCATATTGTTGTTGTTGTTGTCACATAGGCTAGATTCTGCCCGTCTCAGATCTCAACTTGGAGTAGTTTTCAAGTCTTAAATGGTTTACACTTTCACCACTCTATTTACATATTATGAATGTCTCTATTTACAGAAAAATGCTGATATACCAAATCGCTTTTGTGTGGAACTAACTCCTATAACCTTTCTATTTCCTGTGGCACCTCTCCATAGCCGGGGTCGGGGAATAAATACATGTAGACTCAAAAACTGATTGACTAGCTCCCAGGAAGCACGTAAAATCCGGCTGCTCTCGGCCCGCCAGAAAAACCCCACCCGAAAAGCGTTTTGCTGGCGGGCCCATAGTGGCCCGAGATTTGGTGCTGGCTGTTTGCAAGTTAGCCCCGGGAAGTTAGCCTTATATGATACATGTTCGTCTGACATACATGTAGTTAAAGATACTAGAGCTTGTGCTTGTCATCTTCCTAAAGGAAATAGCAAAATACGCTGATACATGTACAGCTGCGGAGGTTGATCTGAGTCTAAGTGTAGGATTGTGGGTTGCGGGCACATTCAAATTGTTGGAAATTATGTGCCATTATTTACATTAAATATCCATCCCCATTATAACCTCTTTTTTTAAGATACATCTTTTTTCACAAAGATGTATCTTGTTAAGCGCTATTAAAAGACATTATAACGTGGGGTTTTTTGCTGTCTATTTATAACGCACCATGTTGTCTGATTAAAGAGAGACTCTGCTGATAGCTACACTGTCGTTGTTACAACATGCATTTGCCGGTCAGAGCAAGCTTTGCACGTATTTACTCGCCTGAACCCTGAGGTTACTCTCTAATTCGCGATGAATTTTACGCCCTTGTATATAATGTAATGCATTAAATACACTTGTTATATTTGTTTTAGAAATAGACTAGACCTATCAGTGATTTTTTTACAAATTTGTTTCTATGAGTCCCGGGACTCACTGGGCCAAAATTCTTTGCATCCCAAACTCGAAGTTCTGCATCCCATACGGGGTCCACTTTAAATTATAAATTTTGTGTATCCATATGAATCCGGCCATTCATAGAAGCCAATTTGGGAAGCAAAACTCTGGCATACTTATTTATACTATAATAAAGATCAAACTTAATTTACTTTGTCAAGTAAAATAATAAAGATATAAAAACCTACCTGACTTTCTTATTAATAAAATTTCAGTTCCAGACAGTATATTTCCTTAATTTAATCATATTATCATCTTTGCCAAGAGTCAGACTTTTGTCTCGCAGTTTTCATATATTTTTTAGAGCCCAGGTCATTAGCCCGTGGTCATCTAACTCTGCATGCCTACAAGTGTAGTGCTGGAAGTTACTGCATTTGAGCCTTTGGACATAGCATATCAATTTTTCTTTTATCATCTGTGCACAGTACAGTCTACGTACTTCATGAGCCTGCTGCAGTAATACTTTAACCATTCTATTGGTATTTGCTCGAAGCAGGGTGTTTAAACTTGCGGGTAAAACACATAATACAAATGTTTCATTTCGGGTTGGTAGTATTGGATCAGTACTGGTTTATCGGCACTGGTTTTTACCAGTAGTCCGGTACTGGCTTTTACCGGTAAACTCCCCTACAGCGGGTCAAATCTGAAAACACGTGTTTCCCAAGGGAAGTAATGATCGCTATACTGTTGGGGAGTTTTTTCAGTACCGGTTTTTACCAATATTATTCAAGACACAGTGCGCAAGTTAAAAAAACCCACTCAAAACGAAAGTTGCAAAAATACTAAATGCAGACTTTTCGCCACAATTTTAATGCATCCTGCGGGACTCTCATGGTTTAAAATCATGCGTCCTTTGTGAGAAGCATACGTCTGAGACCCAGGACGCGCAGGTAAAAAAAATCACTGCATATTGTCGAAATTTATGAAACAGACTATAATCATGTAACGCATTTGATACGAGAAACCATAATGGCTTGAATAAAAAATACAAAGATTTGCTTTATATAATGCTGTTAAAGTCCTTTAGGATTTAGTGAGTTATCTTATATTGCACTTATTTACTATGTGCAATTACGCAAGGCATGCAAAGAATGGTAGTAAAGCAAATTAGAAATGCTGTACAGCGGGAGTTGACCTATATTCAAGATCAATGTTCATTGTTAGGACTAGTGCACAGACTGGTTCTCGGCCATTTACATGGAAATTTTCAAGTTAAATTGCATCTATAATAAGATCGCGTGGTCAGTCTGAGTATTAACCAATGAGGGCATTGTTTTCTAGCTGGTGTGATGAATATTACAATTTAAGAATACTTCTGATTGGCGAAAATTTACATAAAATTTAGGTTCAAAATGATAATAGAGCGTCGGCGAAGCCGCCGCAAAAATCGAACAGCTGTGCAGCTGCACGCTGGCAGCACGTCGATCTGTGATGTCATTGTAATGTTAAAATTACAACATCATGTCGCATCTCAGTGTATTCAGGATTTTCTGGAAGTCTTTTTCATGTTTTTCTAATATAAAATGAGTTATTTAGGGGTGTGCAAGAAAAAGAATCCATTATTCGTGTAAGGATAGGATGGAAAAATCCAACTCTTGCGATCACCGATTGTCATCGCTTGGCAAGCCTCAAGTGCGGATCCAGAGGGGGGGACAGGGGGTCTGGACCCCCCCTGGAAAATGACAAGTTATATGGGTTTCTATAGGTAATAAGCAATTGGACTTACCTTGAAAATGTTGGACCCCCCTGGAAAATGTTGGACCCCCTCTGGAACCTTGAAAAATGATAGTTTTCTTCGAAATTAACCATTTGACTTCAGTAAAATAAGCTGAGGACAAAAAAAAAAAAAACGTTGTCAGAGCTTTTTTTGTGAGATTGACCTGGACCCCCCCCCCCCACGCCCCCCCCACCCCGACGAAAATTCCTGGATCTGCGCATGAGCCTTATGATGCCATTTGGTGATCCTCGGGACAGATCTTTCTATCCCACCCTAACACTCATGATAGATTCTTACAAACCCATCATCAAGAACTTAAATGGGTCATGAATTCCAACCCAAGGCAGTGTTGACCATTATCAAAAGTATTACTTTAGTGTTCTCTTAGAAAATGATTCTTTTCTTTCCAGGTTAGAGGGTAACAGGATGAATATACCCCACCGCATCCTGACCCCAGATGACCCAAATAAACCGTTCAGTAAAGCGCTCACAGAGAGTGACAGTAGTGGAGACTATGTTACACCACTCTCCTCCATGGCAGATGTAAGTATTAGGTTCTTGTAGAATTTATCACCATGTCTGCTTTTATCAGCACTTATAAAGTTTCTGATAAAAATTAAATGAGTTAGGAATTAAGCCAGTACCAGTTCTTTGTAGTAACCTCCGATGCTTTTACATTTACCAGTGTGCTTATTAGGTAAAATATGATAAGGCCAAATAAAAAGGATTTGTGTTTAGGGTAACCCGACCCTACCTAAATTTACTGGTTGGAATCTAGATTTTTTTCCATGTTTTCGAGAAAAAAATATAATTTTATGCATTTTGGAAGGTGAAATGCCTTTCAAAATGTATAGAATTATTTTTTTTTCCAGAAAAAAAAAGCAAATTAAAAAAAAATATGTGTGCCTACCCTACCTAAAATTTTCAAACCTGTTACCTGAAACACACTTATTTTTTTATTTAGCCTAATATTTGGTGAGGTAGCCATATAGATGAAAGTGTCAAGGGTTGGGCGATATTTGTATTTCAATGTATTCATAATTAAGGTGCAAAGAATGTCTTAAGGATTAAGTGTTACACTGAAGGACAATGCTTAAAGCACACAATGTTGTACATATTAAATGACTGTCTGACTGAAAAGCAAAAAAAACGGCAATATTTTTTAAAGTTCGACTTCTAACATGTTGCAGTTACTCAATTAAACTTTCCTTGCTAGTGCGTGGCACTTTTCATCTTTGCAAACAGTTTAGACCCAGATTTAAGGACCGACATTCTGATGTAGATCCAAACCATTTGACACTCTGATTGTGTTCCTGGCTATAAAATGTTGACTGGACAGACTGATTTAAACAATGCATATTTACTATGAGCTGAGTAGTTTGAACCTCAGTCCCCTGAACAGAAGTCTCACCTGCTAGAGAGAGACAAAACATTATCTGTGTGTACTCTTATATCTCTGAGCACCAGTGGATAAAGGAATTGAACATATCTGGACATTTTGAACAAGTCTGTATGAGATTACAAAAACCTGCGTTAAACGGCCACTCAAAAATAAACTGAACAAAGATCTTAATGACAAATGATAGCATGCTCCCCTTGGAGTATTCTGCAATACTCTTGACCTGAATTAAGCGATAATTGGTCTTGAAAACCAATTTTCGTTCTTTTTAAGAGTGGCATTATGGGTAAATATGGTAATATGAAATGGTTGAGAAAAAAAGTTGAGCATATTCTTTGCACTCAGACTTATATATTATATCCTATGCATTATAAAATCTGTTTTTCACACACCCACACTTAATGCAAAGTGCCCTTCATAATCAATTCATATGATCAAAAACCCATTAAAAGCATGCACAGAGGTTAAACTATTGCATACTGATGTTAATGTGTATGTCTAGCGACAATGTTTACCACAGCCACACCAATGCCCACTCACAATTTAAGCTACATTAATTAAGCAAGTTGACACACCTTACAATAGGTCTTGGTCTACCTGCGAATCACCATATCTCAAGGCCATTATGCCCACACTCTGACCTTATGATACGAGTGTTATAACAAAATAATTTTCTTATTTCTCCACCAAAACATGTGTTGTGGGTGCCCACTGCTCAGAAGAACAGTCTCATTGAGATGGTTCTTATGAGCACAACAAATGATGAACTGATGAATAAGAATATTTTCACAATTTTACGCGGCACCCCCAATTTTCATTCATCTGTACATACGCCCACCCACACTGTTGATGTCATCTGAATATTTAGCAGGCTACTGTAGTGTCTGTCTGTCTGTCTGTCTGTCTGTCTGTCTGTCTGTCTGTCTGTCAACTTTTACCACAGAGCTAATTTCAAGCAAACTTCCCACAATGTACAGAAGCTGACCCTCTACTTAAACAGCTGCAAGAAAACATGGCCACCAGTGGAAAGAGTCTGAAATCTACTGGTCAAAATTTTCAAATAATAAATAGCAAGCGCAGAGAGTCTTGAAGAGTAGCGCAGAGAGGGTTAGACTTGGAATCAAAGGCCTTGAGCAATCAATAGATTGTGGGAGTACATGTCTTGCTGTATCACCTTGGATGAAGGTGCTTTCAGTCAAGAAAAGACAAGATATCTTTAAAGTTTTAACCTTTTTCATTCGAATGGATTACAAAAGTATAGAATTGTCCATTTTGTATTTTATGGGGCTGCCAGTCAATTTTTTTATAAAATGATGTAGATTGCTTTTATCTTAGCAAACAGTGCTGGTTCTTCACAGTTTGTCAAAGTACCTGTTTGCCAGTATCCAGAATGAAATCTGATCAGTGGGTGCCCTCCCAATGAAATTCATTCAATAGGACTCGCAATCATCCTGTCTGTCTGAATAGGCTAAATAAGGTATGGTGATATGCTATGGCAGCTTTTTCCCCAGTTAGAGAGCTTTTTGATCAGAACTATCGATTTGGGAATAAGTTTTACTATTCCTTGCGTAAGACAGCTATTTTGAGCCAATAGCCCGATGGATTATGATAGGATGTCAATTTCATCATTAATTGATTGATATCTGTTGATTACTGTCTGCTGTGAATATCCACTTTCTACTGGAGTCCTAGTGGAATGGAAGCATTGAAATTGTTCTGAAAAGGAAGAAAGCTAATAATAAAAGCAGCAAGAGAGCCAATGAATTCTGTAATTCATTCAGTGAATCGAGTTTTAATTTTATTAATGTCATATTCATAACAAACTGTGGTGTAATGAATAAGCCACTAGCCATAAGCCACTGTGGTGTAATGAATAAACCACTAGCCATATAAACCAAGTGTCACAGGCTCAATCCACCAGGCTTCACCAGTCTGTCAGATGAGACTTTAAGCTGTGACCCCGTCTCCATATGACCATAGCTGTTGGTGGGAAGTTAAACACACACACACAACAAAGATTTGATCTATGTTTGCCGCTGAACTCAGACTTGCATGTGACATTTTATTAATAAATGTATTGACCCAGATCAGCTGAGAAGCCACCTTTAGTTCAAGATATTACCTCTGATTCAGGTAGGGCGGTTGACAGTGACTGACATAAGTATGAATACCCTCAGTACTGGTAACATGCAAAGGAGAAGCCATTGTGAGAGGACAAATGACCGTCGCGATTAAGCCAAAAACAGTTGCTGAACTAATGTCTAGGTTGAACTGACATGAAAGTTACAGCCCAACAGATTTTCCTGACAAACTTTAACAATATACATGTACATTTACTGAGAGACATTCCTGTCCATTCCAGACTGCTCACGGGACAGTTCACTTTCCATTACTTTACATTGGCTTGATGAAACTGGCCCCTGGAAACATAATAAAATGTATGCTTATTGTTTCTTATAACATGGTTAGCTTATTAGCTAGCTTGTTCTTTACTGAGATAGTCTGCCTGGACATCTTCTATAATTGAGTTATTTCTCTAATGTAATAAATGCAATATAATCACACATAACAACACATTCCCATTATTCATTTATGGGCAGGCATGATGCTCTATAATTAGTTACAGTATGATAATACGCCAGTGAAATCTGATCACACAAGCTATTTAACACAATGACAGGGGACATTCAGAAAGCAGGCTGTACCTATTAATTTAGTGTGCCTGCAAGCCTGGGACAAAACAGTTTCATCAAAGTGCAGAAAGACCCTTGATGATTAGGATTTTTTTTCAGTCAAGAAAAGATTAGCTATAGAGAGACCCTGCATGGACAGGTTTCTGAATGGGTATTTGTCAGTTGCAGACTGCTGAAGTGTATACTATGTAAGTTTAGGTTGAAGACTGCCATGGAATGTGTATTTATGAAAGTTTAGGTTGAAGACTGCCATGGAGTGAGTAAAAATTTATAAAAGTTTAGGTTAAAGACAGCCATGGAGTCTGTATTTATGAAAGTTTAGGTTGAAGACTGCTGGAGTGTGCCATTATGAAAGTTTAGGTTGAAAACTAAAGATCTACGAAAGCTTTGAAGCATGACTGTATTTCCAATATTGATATGCTGTTCTAGAAAAAAAGGGTTTCATAAATTTACGGTAAATGTTCTAAAATTTCGAACACTCTAAAATTACGAACACCTTAAATTATCACCGAAAATAATTTTTAAAACATCCCAAAAAATCGAACACTGCCCTTTTTCGGAAAAGTGAATTTCTAAAATTACGAACACACGTTATTTTCGGCGGAAATCGATGTCCGTTAAATGTTTGTCCCATCTGTGTTCGGTATACTTCTACCGTACAGCACGTGAGCGGTATCGACATTTTGGAAGGTTCCATTCTACTTAGATGGGTAATCTGGCACGTGACGTTCTATTTCGCATGCCAGCGCGCGACATTATTCAAGGTCACCAGCATTGACGAGCTTGATGCACGGACAAGTTCCTGCAACGATTCTGAAACTGTTTTGACTAACCCTATTGAGTATATGTATCCACCCAAATGACTGAGATCATTATTTATGACCAGAGGTCGCGTACGTGAAATATGCACGTTGACACACGCATAGTGTGCTGTGACACGTACTCGTTTTTTTCTAAAGAGAGAGAGTTGCGGAAAATGAGACGATCACTTAGGAGAATGAAATAAGTTGATGTATTAATTGGCTTTTCGCTTACTGTAAAGGCGGCACCTCATAAATGCGTAATTAGGACTAGTCAACCTTAGGCATAGGTAAAAGCCGAAATGGGGGCGTGGTTTAATTCAAAAGTAACTGTATCATCTTGTGCCAAAACCTCATTCATTATTTAGTCCTTAAAACGCCAGCAAAATAACTGCACCTGAAAATGTCTATTTAACATAAGCAGGGAGGCAAACATTGTGGACCCAGATCAGACTGCTCCTACAGGAGCAGTCTGATCTGGGTTCACACTGTTTATCTATGAGGCTTCAAATAGTTAAGTGGAGATGACAAAAAACATACATTTTGTGATTACGCGCTTTAAGGGTTAATAAAAGCGAGTTCAGTGTGTATAGGACGGTAAGGTTTTTCATGAAATGCACGCACGTTTGCGCGGCTCAAATAGATTATTAACTCTTAACCAAATTATAAATAAAACCTGATTTCCCTTCCTTAGCAGATGAAATAGCCGAACCACACCCAGATATGAATATTAAAGTTGCCACCTTTACAGTAAGCGAAAAGTCAAGTAATATAGTGATTGCCGTGGACGTTTGGAACACAAGGGGTCATTATGCAGAGAAAATCGTGCAAGTCGCATGTTTTTTCTCACCGAGACATCCAATGCGGAAAATAAAGCCATCGTACAGTATATTTAATATATACCGACATGCCTGCAAGAACTCGCACGCGGTCATCATCTCATTTTTATTCACTGTACATTACCGTTAACTTAAGGCTTAAATATGTGTGATTCTCAGGTTATCCGACGGACACGCCCTCCCCTCCCCTCCCTTTTAAGCATTTTAAAGGATTTCCCAGTTCAGCAATATGTCCAAGCCACGTGCGACACGGAGGGCACTTCTATCATTCTAATTCTATGCGTGTGCTCTTTTCTTGAACACAGCTTGGACCCGAGCATTAAATCAACTTGCTCGGAGCCCCATATGAGCTTGTAAAGACCCTGCTGGTACTTATGACAGATGTGATCAGCGAAGGCTCAGGAGAGCATGTGTGTTTGCACAATCTTGTCAGGGTCTCGCTCACTAACAAAGTTTAAAGTGGATGAAGACTAGCCAAATAAGAATTCTAGACATCTACGTACATTATCTTTAAACTACTTGTCAGCGGTTTTAATCAAATTCCTCAAAATGGAACGTTTTAACAAACTGTTGAGCCGATCGCGGCGTGAAACTGCACATGGAAGGTCCTACGAGTGCATTACCGGTATAATGTACGCACAGACGCACATACATGTACCAAGAAATAAATTGATAGTAGCATGATTCTGCATCTTGATGAATTTAATATTTACATATTTAATTTCATGAAATAAGCCATCTATGCGAGCAGCGAAGGCTCAGACGAGCCTGCGCACCCACGGAAAATCGCCAGCGCCTTAACTGCCCACAAACACATAGAAGAAATGCATGCCGTGGCTGTGAATTTAAAATCAGTAAAGCCCTTGAGGTGATGGGGACATCTCGGAATTCGCTTTGTTTACCACACGTCTGTAGGGGGGGGGGGGGGGGGGCTGGGCCCGGTACTGCTAATAGTATCAGCCGCAGACAAAGAGACAGGGTAATGGTTCACGGACATGGTTTGAGATCAAAGAAGCCGACTATCAGACCACGTGTTGATGTTGTTTTAAGACTCGGGTAGCACGCGGTGGGAATTGGCGCACGAAAACGGACTTAGCACACCAAACATAATTGCCTAGCTGTGTCTCCTTTTCATGGGTTTGCATGAAAAAAAACCCAAACAATTTCAATGAACTCGAGCATGAAACGGCGCACTGCTTGCATGAAAAACTAGATTTGTGGTACTTGTCTGAATTTTTCCATTTCTTTGAGATATGAAAGTACCCAGCGTATCGTACGCATCGGCTCGAAGCCAATATATCATAAATTGAGCCGCGACAAAGTGTGGCATTCTGACGAGTGTCGACTCAGACGAGCCTGAACAGCCTCCTTTTAAGCTCACAAACTCCAAACGATGTTCAGTCAGTAGCTTAACACTCATAGAATATTCAAGCGACTAGCATAGCCTCTGATCAGGCTGTGCATATGCGCAGGCTGATCTGGGGCTTTGCTGATTGTTGGAAATCTCATGTCACGGCTTTCGAGGCATCGGACGCAAAGTCGGACATTAATTCTTGCTCGGACCCAGTATGTTTATTGGGTCCGAGATTCTTGCCCCTGATTTGGTTTGGCAAGACCTCGGAGATCTTCTGGGTCCAAACTATTTTCAAACTTTGAAAGCAGGTGGTAGAGAGAGAGAGAGAGAGAGAGAGAGAGAGAGAGAGAGAGAGAGAGAGAGACTAGCGCTTGCATACGAATCTCTTGTAATCCCGAAAAATATCATGAATGGGTGCTGAAAAGCTTCTCGTGCGCATCGGCTTTTGCACGACAAAGTCGGAAATTCGACAGTATTGATGCTTTCTATGCTTTCTATCGCATTCCCAAATGTTTAAATTGACGAAACATTCTTTCCTGAATTCCATTCGGATCTGATCTGGATCCGAACTCTGACAACGTTTTTTTTTCTTTTTTAATGGAGAGAGGATCCAAATATCACTAAAAGCGGGCCATCATCGGCCCGCCAGCGAAACGCCTTTTAATGGCGTTTCGCTGGCGTGCCGATGATGGCCCGTCGTTGAATGCTGGCTTGGTTGTTCTGAGAATTTCAGGGGACTCGATCTAGTATTGCTAAGGGGTCCGGACCCCCTGTCCCCCTCTTGATCCGCGCATGGGACCGGACAATGTATACACTTATGGAGATATACTGAAAATCCATTTTATCGTGCGCATCGGCTTTTGTACGACACTTTGCATACTTTCTATCGCATGCACAAATTTTTAAATTGATGAAACATTCTTTCTTGAATTCCATTCGGGTCTGATCTGGATCCAAACCGTTTTTGCAAATGTAAATAGAGATCGAGAGAAAGAGAGAGAGACTGGTACATGCACATCATTTCGGGAAAATCAAAGTGCATCGACAGATCGACAAGTAGAGAGAGAGAGAGAGAGAGAGAGAGAGAGAGAGAGAGAGAGAGAGATGTGTGTTCTTTTTGAATTTCGTCATTTTTTAACTCTGAGAACTCGACTACGTATTTCAAAGCTTCGTGTATATCTTTGCAAAAGATTCTGATCGACGAGATGTCCTTGAGTGACTGTATTACATCATAAACGGCATTTGCGCAGATGGAGAGCAAGCGAAAGCGTTTTGGTTTTCTGAAGGAAGAACGAAAGTGTAGCGATTCATCGGTAGTCCGAGGTTAAATAAGTGGACTTTTACGACTTGTAAGTAAATTGAGTGACATAACATGCACGTGCCTGGCTCTCGACTTGGCAATTACCGCACGTGCTGTACATTTTACTGACTCAGTCCGCGGTTGAAAAGAAAAATGAGAAGATAGCGCAGAATCATATCGCCGTGTTTTCAGCACGTAACCGTCGTTTCTACCACATTTTTACATGCATATATACCGTTTTTGTTCATGCTAAAGACCACATTCTAAAATTACGAACACAAGCACTTTTTCTGAAACGTAATTTCTAAAATTACGAACAGCGGAAAAAATAATTATTTTTCAGTGTTCGAAATTTTAGAACATTTACCGTATTTACATCTGCTATAAAAGCTTTGACATACACAGATGCTCCAGCCCGAGTGGCTCATTTTACACATTCTGCATCAATCTTTTGAAATAGAAAGACCCAAAGGTCATTAATCAGAGGTTGTGGTACATCTATACTGGAGTGTTCATGAATGAAAGTTTAGGGCGAAGACTACTGGAGTCTGTATTTATGAAAGTTCAGGTTGAAGATTGCTGGAGTGTGTATTAGGGAAGTTTAGGTTGAAGATTTCCGGAGTGTGTATTATGAAAGGCAAGGTTGAAGATTGCTGGATTGTGTCTTAATGAAAAGTTTAGGTTGAAGACTGCACTGGAGTGTGTAGGTTGAAGACTGCGGAAGTGTGTATTATGAAAGTTTAGGTTGAAGACTGCTGGAGTGTGTATTATGATAGGCTAGGTTGAAGATTGCCGGATTGTGTCTTAATGAAAAGTTTAGGTTGAAAACGGCTGGGGTGTGTATTAGGAAAGTTTAGGTTGAAGATTTCCGGAGTGTGTATTATGAAAGGCAAGGTTGAGTGTGTAGGTTGAAGACTGCGGAAGTGTGTATTTATGAAAGTTTAGGTTGAAGACTGCTGGAGTGTTTATTATGAAAGGTTAGGTTGAAGATTGCTGGAGTGTGTATTTATGAAAGTTTATGTTGAATACTGCTGGAGTGTGCATTATGAAAGTTTAGGTTGAAGACTGCTGGAGTGTGTATTTATGAAAGTTTAGGTTGAAGACTGCGGAAGTGTGTATTTATGAAAGTTTAGGTTGAAGACTGCTGGAGTGTGTATTTATGAAAGTTTAGGTTGAAGACTGCTGGAGTCTGAATTATGAAAGTTTAGGTTGAAGACTGCTGTAGTGTGTATTATGAAATTTTAAGTTGAAGACTGCTGAAGTGTGTATTTATGAAAGTTTAGGTTGAAGATTGCTGGAGTGTTTATTTATGAAAGTTAAGGTTGAAGATTGCTGGAGTGTTTATTTATGAAAGTTAAGGTTGAAGATTGCTGGAGTGTGTGTTAATGAAAGTTTAGGTTGAAGATTGCTGGATTGTGTCCTAATGAAAGTTAAGGTTGAAGATTGCTGGAGTGTTTATTTATGAAAGTTAAGGTTGAAGATTGCTGGAGTGTGTGTTAATGAAAGTTTAGGTTGAAGATTGCTGGATTGTGTCTTAATGAAAGTTTAGGTTGAAGACTGCTGGAGTGTGTATTATGATAGGCTAGGTTGAAGATTGCCGGATTGTGTCTTAATGAAAAGTTTAGGTTGAAAACGGCTGGGGTGTGTAGGGTGAAGACTGCGGAAGTGTGTATTTATGAAAGTTTAGGTTGAAGGCTGCTGGAGTGTTTATTATGAAAGGTTAGGTTGAAGATTGCTGGAGTGTGTATTTATGAAAGTTTATGTTGAATACTGCTGGAGTGTGCATTATGAAAGTTTAGGTTGAAGACTGCTGGAGTGTGTATTTATGAAAGTTTAGGTTGAAGACTGCGGAAGTGTGTATTTATGAAAGTTTAGGTTGAAGACTGCTGGAGTGTGTATTTATGAAAGTTTAGGTTGAAGACTGCTGGAGTCTGTATTATGAAAGTTTAGGTTGAAGACTGCTGTAGTGTGTATTATGAAAGTTTAAGTTGAAGACTGCTGAAGTGTGTATTTATAAAAGTTTAGGTTGAAGATTGCTGGAGTGTTTATTTATGAAAGTTAAGGTTGAAGATTGCTGGAGTGTTTATTTATGAAAGTTAAGGTTGAAGATTGCTGGAGTGTGTGTTAATGAAAGTTTAGGTTGAAGATTGCTGGATTGTGTCCTAATGAAAGTTAAGGTTGAAGATTGCTGGAGTGTTTATTTATGAAAGTTAAGGTTGAAGATTGCTGGAGTGTGTGTTAATGAAAGTTTAGGTTGAAGATTGCTGGATTGTGTCTTAATGAAAGTTTAGGTTGAAGACTGCTGGAGTGTGTATTTATGAAAGTTAAGGTTGAAGACTGCGGAAGTATGTATTTATGAAAGTTTAGGTTGAAGACTGCTGGAGTGTGTATTTATGAAAGTTTAGGTTGAAGTATGGGGAAGTGCGTATTTATGAAAGTTAAGGTTGAAGATTGCTGGAGTGTGTATTTATGAAAGTTTATGTTGAAGACTGCTGGAGTGTGTATTATGAAAGTTTAGGTTGAAGACTGCTGGTGTGTGTATTTATAAAAGTTTAGTTTGAAGATTGCTGGAGTCTGTATTTATGAAAGTTTACGTTGAAGACTGCTGGAGTGTGTATTATGAAAGTTTAGGTTGAAGATTGCTGGATTGTGTCTTAATGAAAGTTTAGGTTGAAGACTGCTGGAGTCTGTATTATGAAAGTTAAGGTTGAAGACTGCTGGAGTCTGTATTATGAAAGTTTAGGTTGAAGACTGCTGTAGTGTGTATTACGAAAGTTTAGGTTGAAGAATGCTGGAGTGTGTATTATGAAAGTTTAGGTTGAAGACTGCTGTAGTGTGTAATATGAAAGTTTAGGTTGAAGACTGCTGGAGTGTGTATTTATGAAAGTTTAATTAGGTTGAAGATTGCTGGAGTGTGTATTATTAAAGTGCTGGAGTCTGTATTATGAAAGTCTAGGTTGAAGATTGCTGGAGTGTGTATTATGAAAGTTTAGGTTGAAGATTGCTGGAGTGTTTATGAAAGTTATGTTGAAGACTGCTGTGTATTATAAAAGTTTAGGTCGAGGAGTGTGACTATTATTAAAGTTTATTGCATAAAGTGTTTGTAGGCGGTCATAATGGGGCAATACAAACTAATCCCAGAAGAGCTGGGTATGTCATTATTTGTCATAAAAATGACAGTTTACTTACATACCTGACATGGACCAGATAATATTGTGTATTTATTTTGTCATAGTGTAGCATCAGGTTAAATTTAGGTTGACAAATTACCATTGACAGCTAATTTCCATAGGCTATTGTTATTCTCCTATCAATTTCTTAACCAATTTCATACTGATCATAGGGATATCATCCCTTGCAGTGGCGGATCCAGAGGGGGTTCAGGGGGTTCGCTGGTACCGCTCAAAACCCAAGGAGTTCATTTTAAGAATTTGATATTTCATTAGTAATAGTATTGATTTATCATGTGGTTTAAAAAGCATAGACCCTGATCAGCTGTCTTCATTGAGAGCCAGTTAACCTGGATCTATTCTTTTTTTTTTTTTTTTTTTTTTTTTTGTTTTGAAAAAAATCATGTGCACGAACAGTGTGCTTTTTAGATGGAATGCAATAATCTTGTTGATCCATAGAGAAGCTGCATGAGATCTGTATCATCCGTGCACTAAGCAGCGCCCTAGATAAGCTTTTGGGTCAATTGGGTATTTACGCAACCTGGTTATCCTCAATTGCGTACTTGCAAAAACAATTGCGTATTTTTATATATTTTTACGCCACGTTTTTGGCAGTGATTACACACGCTTTCTTCTTGAATGAAGCCATGGCGAATGTGCCTACATATTTACTCTCATTGTCTGCCTTTCTGAGTATCAAACTAGCGGATTTTATCGTACCTGAAACAAATCTCATCGCTTTGTTGACATTAGCTGATTAGTTGCTTGCATCCATTTTGCAAAGTTTTTCCGCTAAAATACTTGACTGGCGCCGATATTTTATTTATAAATTGAAATTATACTGTGCGCTCGCTAGTAAAAAAAAAATCAATACCCGACTGGCATTTGTATATTACACAAATGGAAACGAAATGGACCAAACGGTACGCAATGACATCGCATGTAATTGCATACCGATCGACGGAATTGCTTTTCGGTACGCACGCATTTAATTTTAATTGCTTTTTTGATGATTTTAATTGCGTATTTACGCAAATACGCTGCTTATCTAGGCTGCTGACTAAGTAAGTAAGTAAGTAAGTAAAGACTTTATTTAAAGAGGGTTACAACATTTAGCAAATACAAACGAGCACAGTGTAACAGCTAATCTTCCATGAGGCCCTCTATAATGGTATATACATTATACATATGTACATAAAATTACATGTTTTTATACAAAAAATAAATAGATTACAAGTATCAATTATCACAAGTTATTACAAAATATATACATAAACAGTTTGAATACTCCTATATAATGATCCTAAGGGTTTCATACCGAAAAGTTTGCAAATGAGCAAAACAGTGTGGACACAGTCCGGTTGCTACGTATGGGCAAACTGATCGTGTCCACACTATTTGTCTACTGGTCTGCATTCTTTGAATCCATAAGATTTATGGTGTCCTTAAATTACAGAACTTAATTTGGTAATTGTAACTCTTAGGATTTGTTCTGTAGTTTCTTTAAATCTGAGTGTTTGGGGACATAAGAATATAATGCACTCCAGTCCTCTGTAACAAATGCAAGAAATTTTATATAGATATTACATATCAATTATGCATGGGTGAAAGTTCATAATTTCCAAAATACTGAACTTTAAAAATTCAAATCTTAAAATCTTGCAGAATACCCTTGAAATAATCACAATTTCAAGTTGAAATGTTGATTGTCTTTAGATAAACTGAAAATAAATCAGAGAAGCTATCATAATCAACTGAATTCAGTATCTTAAGGCTGACTTTCCACAGAAAGTCAGCCTCAAAATCCTGAATTCAGGAATAATCCTGAAAACTCTCACCTATGATCATATTCACCCAATCCACCACAAAACACTAATAACTGCAGACAAGTTGAAAGACTTAATTGAAATTCAACCCTTTATGCACTAATGGATTCTTTCATCAGGTTTGACACAAATAGGAATATTTCCGGGATTAAATTATTGCATCTCCTTCTCTGAGATCATTTTTGTCTTGGCAAACAGTGCCGACCCTGATGAGATGCCGTATTATGCAGCATTTCATCTGGGACTTCATTGCTTGTAAAAGTAACCGTTTAGAGATACCAGTATTAACATAAAGGGTTAAAATACAAGCATAAATATTATAAATTTGAATGTTAGTTGTTACTATTCAAAATCCACTTAATACATCTGCTGTGGAAAGTGTCTGTAGTCTCTGCATTTTTTACATGTGCTGGCAGACCATTCCACAACAGACATCCAGAGTACCTTAAACTGTTTTTGAAATATTCTGTCCTAGGCTTAGGTGGCACAAAACAGCCAGCAGTAGATGATCTAAGACTTACATTTGTATCTAAAACCTCATTTCTTAGAGTAAAATGATCAGAAATATATTGTGGGGTCAAATTGTTGTAAACCTTAAACATAAATTTCGCTTTTCTGAGATAGAACCGATCATAAACAGACATTATCTTCAAAGTTCTCATGGCCTTGTTAATATCATCAACATTATAATCGAGGATTACCCTGCATGCTCGTTTTTGTAGTCTTAATATCTTGAGTTTATTGGTTTCGGATGAGTTTCCCCAAACAATGTTGCAGAAGTCTATATGGGGTTGGATGTAAGATTTGTAAAATTGGACTCTGTGAGTTTGGTTCAGGAATTTTTTTATTTTTGACAAAAGCCAAATGCTTGATGCAATTTTCTTTGTAAGGCGTTTAATATGTTCAGACCATGTCAAGTTATTATCAACATATACACCTAAAATCTTTTCATTTGTTATCATAGTTAGGGGTTCGTTATTGAAATTTAGATCAAGGTTATCATTATTTAGCCTTTGTCTTTTCTGATTTGTTGTAACAAGCATAACTTTAGTTTTGGCTGAGTTAAGTATCATTCCATTGTTTTGACACCAAATGTGTAAGTTATTGATAGCGATTTGAAGATTATTTTCAATCTGTTCCACAGAATCCTGAATATCATACAAAGTTGTGTCATCCGCATAGAGATCAGTTGTCACGTTATCTGTGTATAATGGTAGATCATTAATAAATAGTAAAAACAACAATGGCCCTAATATAGAACCTTGTGGCACGCCATATGAAATTTGCTTAAAATCAGACTTAGTGTTATTTACTGACACTTGTTGTTTTCTATTTGTAAGATAGGTATTGAACCACATTAAAGCTTCATCCTTTATGCCATAAATATCAAGTTTATTTAGGAGAATTTGGTGATCCACAAGATCAAAAGCTTTCTTAAAATCCACTAACACAACACCAATAATTTTACCTTTGTCCATAGCATTCAACCAGGAATCGATCATATTAATCAGAGCGGTTTCATGAAGAATATTTTTTGGGGTGCTTGAAACTCCTGATATTTTTGGGGGGTGAACGGTAGATGCGGCGCACTGTTTGCATATTAATTAGCAATATGTATAGGGCTGTTCATGAGAAAATATTCTGATACATATTGATTAAGTAAGTATTGGACAGCCCATTGTGCACATTAAGGGGTCACAAGTAGAATTTTCTAAATAATGATGTATTTCTGTCCCATGAGGTTGTTTTAATCATAGCAAACAGAGCAGACCCTGATGAAATGCAGCATTATGCTGCATTTCATCTGAGTCTTCACTGTTTGTTTAGGGGTTTCTGGTATACAAAGGGTAAACATCAAAGGTAGAAAATCACACAGGCTGATCAGGATACTCTGCTTGTAAATAGCGGTTAATTAGATAGAGGTGTGAAGTTCATAAAAATATCCTGCATGATAAGGGTTGAGTAAACGCTTTATCAAATCAGATTATATAAAACAACAGTACAGCATCTGGAGAAGCCATTGCAGCTTCTAGAAGCCAGCTTATCAATGGATCTACACTGTTCAGGCAAATGTTAACTGAATGAACTGCATTGTAACAGATGGTTGGTTAGTCAGCATTGAAATTGATACTGCTTAACTCCCTTTAGCATTCTGCTTCACCCGCCAAGTATGACAAATTGTTAGTTTGCTGTGTCCTGTCTTTATCAACATTTATTTTCAATATGTTAACCTTTTATTTGTATGAAACGGTAGATGTTTCTGTCCTAACCCTGCCCTTCGCCTGCTACAAAAAGAATGCATCTAAAAATATTTGCTGCATGTAAATGCTGACATCAAGGACTAATTTCGACAAAGTCTGGAACTTGTAACAGACAAACAATGTGGACCCAGTTCAGACGGCTCCTATAGGAACATAGGAGCAGTCTGATCTGGGTCCACTCTGCTACATGGACATTTTAAAATGGACTATTATAGATGATACAGCAGATGATATTTAGTCTTGATCTATTTACTGAAGTGGAAGATGCAGCATAATAAGCATACATTTTAACTTGAGCTGGCTCAGTTCAATTTTTGCATAAAAATCAAGAAAAATACATACACCATCTTTTGATGCCAGGTCATATGGAAATAGTTTACTATTCCTTAACCTACTGAAGTTCATTCAGGCAAGCCTGCTTAAATATCATTTGGGGAGGTATATCGTCGGATATATAGTAGGAAATTATGTGGCATTTCATCTGGGTCTTCACTGTTTGTATATATAAAGGGTTAAGAGACACTTGACAGAAGGTGAAAAGTGCCCTTGTCTCATGGTAAGGCTCACCACATGATGTATTAGTCATTCTTAACTCTTTTCATGCTGAACTACAATATACCCTGTTTTGAAAACACTGAAGAATCCAGTTGATCTACATCTACACTGTTTCTGTAGAGACACTGTTTCTGTACAGAAAATTAATTTCATGCCAAAGAATTAAATCAAATGTCCTGTAAATGGATGCAGATCAGGATAATTTTTGAGCAAATTGGTTAATTTAGCAGGACCAGGGCTAGTTCTGGAATGTCATAAATAGTAGCCCATATTTATTGTTTATTATGTAAATTATACTTTATTTACTGCGACATTGGCATATTATGGAAATGCTGGAAATGCTAGATGTAAATATTGTGGAATACATTATATGAAAAAACACAAACAACATCAGAAACTGAAAACAGATGAATGGATAAATTGTAAAAAAAAAAGCTTCAGCAAAGTGAAATTGTGGATACTAATATACTGAATTCCACAGTCAATGCAACTCTCCGTTTAATCTTGAATAATTATGTTCAGTTTTAGTTGATTGATTGGGCATTTGGCAAAGAGATGGGCTGACCATTTGCAAAGATGGCATTTGAAGCCCAGAAATGAGATTTTTTTTCCATTCGCCTAAAAATGCTTCATAACTGAAGCTTGGGTGGTTTTGAAAATTTTTCAAAAATCATCGTTTTAGAGCAATTTATTGCAAAACTGAACACGACAGTCACTACTTCCGCACACCAAAAGAATGTACAGGGCTGCGTAGCGCAGTCAGTAATATGTCTGGCAACAGATATGGGTCTAACTGCAGATCCAGGGGTCGCGAGTTCGATCCCGGCCCGGTCCCATACTTTCGTGGAGATTGATCATGAAATAATTTCTACGGTTATTCTCTACCCTTTTGCTGAATCATTCAAAAAGGGTTTTTGTCAGTTACAAGCGAAAGTATGAGCACGAAGTACTAGCTTGCCCTGGAAAAAGTGTGGTTAGGAGAACTGACCGTCCTGCCATGACCATAGCTGTTGACTTGGGACGTAAAGCAACAAAAACAAACAAAACAAAAGAATGTGAAAAACATTTTTCTCACTGATGCTGCGTAGCTTTTCTTCAATTACACAAAGTAAACCTAATGGTGACAGCTGCAATGACGTCAACCACGTTGCCAAGTGACGTCAATACCCCCAAAACGACTCATGATTAACGGTTACTGAAAGTCAATGGCGATTCCTGGCGGTGCTAAGAAATTAAAATTACAAATCTAGACATTTCACTAAGTGATATACACTTACTGGGAGAACATTCAAGATTTTGAATGTATGCATGGTTTTGAAAAATCACTATCGTGTGCACATGAAAGGCGGAAAAATCATTTTGTACCCCAAAGCGATAATCTGCACATGCACACTGAAATCTTGGATTTGACAATGCAGAAATTAGTCCGGACATTTTAGTGATAATCTGGCACAAATGTTATCAGATTATAAATTATTTGAAAAATGAGAGGAAAAAATAAAGTTGCATTGGCAGTGGAACACCGGGACAAACAATGCAGATCTGTCTGATCAGAACCTTTAGTCTTCGTTATTCTGCTAAACATTGCTAATTAGTTTTGATGTCTTAATTTTCCTTTAGAGGATGAAGCTACTTTATACACTCTATCCTTATAGAAATTGAGACTTTGAGAGATTTGACTTTTGATTGATTTTGGGTTTTCAATGACTTCCTTATTGTAACCAATTGTATAATAGATCCTGATCAGTTAATCTTTCTAAAGTTGATCTGAGCTTATATCTACAGCCATTTGCAAATTGGCATAAATATGTCATAGCATATTTTATAGATATCTCATATTTGTTATTAACATTTATCTTTTTTTATTCCATAAAATGTAATTATTATTTTAAAGTTATAGGGTTTTATAGCAACTTTTGAATATCAAAACATAGAGTAAAGCACTCAAACCCTTATCTAGAACTCTGATCCTTCCATAATGCAATTAGAGGATTAAGTGTGGCCTCAGTGATATGGATGAGGCCATTTTCCCCCATGAACCAACAATGATGTAATAATCTGCATGTTTGGCTATTACCTTTTAGATAAGGATATATTACCAGACAGTTCTGGGATTATTATACAAATGCCTTATTATTATTATTATGATGAGATATAGAAATGGTTACATATCATTTTGAAAAGGTAGGTTAGTTATTTTATAGTTTTTGCCACATACTTGTACCAGCCAAAAAGTCATTCTTTAGCTCTTTGCATGCTGGGTAATTTTTGTTGTCTGCTGACTTATTTTCAAGCTTTCAAAATCACGTAACTTTTTCAAAGAGTCTTTCAGGAACAATTTCAGAGTGTCAAAAGGTTTGGATCCAGATCAGGTACCGACATCCTGTCGGTCCTGATCTGTTCAAATTGTTCGCAAAGGCTATCAGCAGACAGCAAAGTTGCAGGGAGCGCAGTGGCTCAGTGGTAGAGAGCTTGACTGGAGACGAGAGGCTGCGGAATCGAGCCTCACCGGCGTCACTGCGTTGTGTCCTTGAGCAAGAACATTAATCCTAGCTTAGTACTGGTTCAACCCAGGAAGACCCGTCCCTACATAACTGAAAGATTGTTGATGGGAGGTAAAGAATCAAATCAAACAAAACAACAAAGTTGCCACTAACATTAAGGTGAGAACAGGCCTTTAGTTAAGAGTGTGTACCAAAAATTTAATTTTCTTATTTTTAAACCAAAACATATGTTGTGGTTACTCAAAAGAACCGTCTCAATGAGACGGTTCTTTTGGGCACCCAAAACATATGTTAAAACTGATGGGTAAAGAAATATTTACTATTTCGCGCTCAAAAATTTGTTTATCTAAACCTATGAAAGAGTTAAGCATACAGTGGAGAGGCCTGCGAGCCTTCGTTTATGATCATCTACATCTTTTTTGTATGCAAACAGTGAAGGCTCTAGAGTGGAGAGACTGCATGAATTCAAAGGCTCGGTATAGTCTTCACCAATGAGACCAATGTGATGTCATTATGTGGCATCTCATCAGGATCTTCACTGTTTGAAAAGCTTGGATTAAACTGCAGTCTTCGTGGACAGAATCATATCATAAGCATACACGATATATCGAAATTTAAATTTCACGAGCTGGCTTATATTCAAAGATGGAGCCTAGAGGAAATTTGATATTTATGCAGGTGTTGCCGTATATATCCTAAATTCACACCCTTACTTAATGGTATGAGGCAATTTTACAACATGAAGAGTTATATGAAAGGTTTGTTTGTTCGATTGATGGTTTATGTCCCAGGCAACAGTTTTTCATAGCATGTACAGTGGCGGATCACAAGGGATTCAGGGGGTTCAAGCGTACCCCCCTCCCCGCCCCCGTTTTTAAATATCCTATTGAAATGAAATAATTTGGTCTCAATGAGACCATGGGATATTTAAGGAGAATAAGATCAGCAAAGCGAACCCCCACACCTTTATACATATGAACCCCCTTTCCAGGAATCCTGGATCCGCCCCTGATGTACGTTATTCTATATATGTGAACTTGTTCTATTGCAGGGTGGGAGCCAGGGGAGTATTGAAAGTATTGAGAAGCACTCCAGTCTGCCCCGGATGAAAAGTTATGATGCCGTGGTTTTCGATGTCCTGAGAGTCTCCCCAGATGATTTCGCTGTAAGTTAATGCGCTGAAGTGAAGCCTTTTTTCTCACAAACTGAAAAATGGCAAATAAGAAAGAGAGTGACTGCTGTGTGGTCGTACTGAAGTGGTAAATGTACATGACAGTGAACACAACTATCCTGACCTAGGTTTCGTCTATAATAAGACTTTATGGGTTTCCTGCTATGAACAGCATTATTGGATTCTCGACCACAGAGTCCAAAAAATAGCAGGAAACCCCTGAAGAGTCTTATTATAGACGAAACCTAGGTCGGGTTAGTCATTTTCAAGCCATGGACAAAGCCCAGGAGTCCAAAGTTGTGGCAGCCCTGCTGCTAGATTTCTCAGTCACTGTCATGAAAAATGGCAAATGTTTCATTTGTCGACAAGTGGTACATAGACAAACAGTACTAGTGGAGACCAATGAGATGTCATTATGTGGTATCTCATCAGGGTCTTCACTGTTTGAAAAGCTTGGATTAAACTGCAGTCTTCATGGACAGAATCATACAGTGCACTTATAAAAATTATGCCTGCAAGCCCATACAATATATTACATAAAAAATAGTGAGTATGATCAGGAAATACCACAATCACAACTGCAGACAACCCCGGGGCACTGCGAGAAAGAGCCACTCAACCTTTTTTCCACAACCTAAGAGGGGAGCACAGTGGCTCAGTGGTAGAGTGCTTGACCCAAAACGGAGGGGCCTCGGGTTCGAGCCTCACTGGCGTCACTGCGTTATGTCCTTGAGCAGGACACATTAATCCTAGCTTAGTACTCATTCAACCCAGGAAGACCCTTCCCTATATAACTGAAAGATTGTTGATGGGACGTAAAGATTCAAATCAAACAAAACAAACAACCATTTTCAAATTCTAATTAAGAGTGGTATGAATGTCTTAGAGATTTATAGCTTCACGGTAGAATATTCATGGGAAGAGCCAATTGTGGGCAATTACTCCCGATTTACCATGCCGAACACATTCATGATTTGTTGTGGAAGCGCGTTGAAATAGTGACAGTATGAATTTGGCTTTACTGGTCAACATATCTGATAGGGAACACTCTGTAACTCATGTTTCGTGAAGAGTCTATCAATATTGATCAAATTTATTGAGCCCATTTGCACTTTAACCTAGTATTGCATTGCATTTGTTGATCACATTACAATGAGATTTCCAACAATGTGATATGTGCGACCAGCAAAGCCTCAGATCAGCCTGCGCATACGCGCAGTCTGATCAGAGCCTTTGCTAGTCCCTTGAATATTCTATGAGTGTTAAGCTACTGCCTGAACATCATTTGGAGTTTCTAAGCTTAAAAGGAGGCTACCCAGGCTTGTCTGCGTCTACACTTGTCAAAATGCCACATTGTTGGAAATCACATGTCGCAGCTCAATTTTGATTGCTGCCTTCTCGGTGTGGAATATTTTGATCAACTGAACCAAGATTGATACGGAGTGTTATTTTTCACCGGTTTCACAGAAAAAGCAAAAAAAAATGCATCCTAGGGAGAATATTACTAGAATCGTTGAGGGAAATCATGTTTTGAAATTATATTTCTGCCATCTCGGAGATAATTTAATGTTCTTTTACTGTAATCATATCTGGAACATTGCAGCAAGGGAATGTCTCCTGCTGATAAATTACCTTTTATTTGCAAAAAGCATGAGAGTTACCATAGACCGCGATGCAAGAAATCCCGTCTTCAGGGTTCCAACAAGTATTACTCAACCATGGCCAATCTGCTTAGCGATAGAGACAAGTTAGAATAATGAAATTCTGTAAGAAGAAAGATTAGTCAGTGAGTGAAAAATAAGGGAAATGATCAGACTGCGCATTTCTGTGCAAATGCACAGTCTGGTGTGCCCCTTTGTTTTTGTTTTGTCCCCCCCCCCCCCCCCCCCCCCCCCCCTGCCAATATTTTGTCCTATTGTCCTAAAATTGTTGCCTGCTTACTACGTCTGGCTCATTTATTCAAAGTCACACCAGCAAAGCAAACATTTTGAACTCTGATCAGGCTACAATTTTACCACTTTTCAGCTACAGTCAAACACATTTTGAACGACTCTCACACCAACAAGACAGCAATAATGTTTTATTTCTGTAATATTCCGTTCTCTGAAAAAGGGCTATTTTTATAGTTGGAAAGAAATCAGGCCAAATGTTTCACATTGGAAATGTCAACTGAATTAGTCATAAACTATATTAGTCATATATATAAGTATTGACATTTTCCCAACAATAATATCAGTTTCTGTTTCGGTCAAGTATGAGCTTTACAAAAAGCTGGCATGTAGTTTCTCTGTATTTTATGCTTTTGCTCTCTGTTTGACATAAAACAAAATGTGATGGGAGCGCATTGGCTCAGTGGTAGAGTGCTTGACTCGAGACCGAGGGGCTGCGGGTTCGAGCCTCACCGGTGTCACTGCGTTGTGGTCCTTGAGCAAGACACATTTAGCCTAGCTTAGTATTGGTTCAACCCAGGAAGACCCGTCCCTGTTTAACTGAGAGATTGTTGATGGGACACAAAGAATCAAATCAAACATAAAACAAAATGCAATATTCCACCCAAACACAATTAATGATGTTTCCCCAAATCATCTCTTTAAGTCATTGAGTAAGGATTTGCAAATTGAAATAGCTATGTCTTCTAGGGATACAATGCTAGAAAGTTATTGCCTGATATGATGATATCGCTGATATCAGTGAATTTTGTCCCTCCTAATGTGAGCCGTGACATGTGATTTCCAACAATGTGGCATTATGACAAGTGTAGACTCAGACGAGCCTGTGCAGCCTCCTTTAAAGCTTAGAAACTCCAAATGATGTTCGGTAAGTAGCTTAATATTCATAGAATATTCAAGTGACTAGCAAAGGCTCTGATCAGACTGCGCGTATGCGCTGGCTGGTCTGAGGCTTTGCTGGTCGCACATACCACATTGTTGGAAATCTCATGTCGCGGCTCAATTGTGGTTTTGATGGATGCTCATAGACATTGTCTTTCATTCAATACTTACCGTTGTATCCAGCGGTCCCAAGCTCGAGTCCCAGCCCCTCCAGTCCAACAGACAACATAAAGCATGAAAAATTTCCCAGCATACAAAGAGTTAACTGAAATAGCCCAAAGATAGGTGATTTAATGTATTTATTTATGATCCCCAGGACTTTAGTTAAGAATGCGTAACAAAAATTTAATTTTCTTATTTCTCAATCAAAACATATGTTGTGGGTACTCAAAAGAACCGTCTCAATAAGACAGTTCTTTTGAGCGCCCAAAACATATGTTAAAACTAATGGGTTAGAAAATATTTACAATTTTATGCTGAAATGTTTTGCTTATCTAAAACTATGATCCCATTTCTGTTTCAGAGTCAGATCACGTTGATGGACCTGCCTGTGTTCAAATCTATACAGCCTGATGTGAGTACTGTGAAGTTTTATAATTCTTATCACATGTTGTTGTGTGAGGGAGCGCAGTGGCTCAGTGGTAGAGTGCTTGACTCGAGACAGAAGGGCCGCGGGTTCGAGCCTCACCGGCGTCACTGTGTTATGTACTTGAGCAAGAACATTAATCCTAGCTTAGTACTGGTTCAACCCAGGAAGACCCGTCCCTTTATAACTGAAAGATTGTTGATGGGCCGTAAAGAATCAAATCAAACAAACAAACATGATGTTGTGTTATGCCATTTATTAAAATCGATAAATCACTAGTAGTTTATCAATTTTATTAACTTAATTTAATGACATCCATGCATATCATAATCAATATTGTATAAGTAACGACCAAATCTTAACGTTTTCATGCTTAAAATGCAATTTGAAAGTAACTATGATATCGTATGATAAAAGGAATTGAACATTCTTGCTCCTGTATTATTAAATTTATCAAACAAAACATGATAAAATGCTTGGCAAGCCCCTAATTTTAACGCTTTTTCCCAATTCTCCTTTTATGAATTCAATACACATCGGCACTCTGTAAGATTGTCTAAGTTTTCAGGATGATTACTGAATTCACGATTTATAAAGTGACTCTGTAGAAAGCCACCCTCAAAATCCTGAATTAGGCTGGTTATAATAGCTTATCTGGTTTATGTTTTGATTATTTTAACCATTTAAACTTGAAATTATGCATGTCTTAGAGTAATTCTGCCATTTTCTATTTACCGGTAATTCTCCATTATCTTGGTCTAGCATTTGTGAAGTAAGATTTTAACATGTAAATCAGTATTTTCATGAACTAGTAGTCCTTGAAAACCATTGTAGAGTCTTTTAGAAGTCCTTGAAAAGTCCTTGAATTTTACACTAAACTTGCCTGCTAGTTAGTAAGGATTAGTACTGTGTTCAGTAAATTTTCTAAAATTTAAAAACACTATAATTCTTTTTCTGCTTTTTTAGGAGCGCAGTGACTCAGTAGTAGAGTGCTTGACTCAAGATCGAGCGGTTGTGGGTTGAGGCACTAAGTTGTGTCCTTGAGTTAGACAATTTATCTTCTGCTTAGTACTGGTCAAACCCAGGAAGACAGACAAACTTTCTGTTTGCAAATAAAGAATAGGTCATTAGGGCTGGGACTCACAAATACCTTGCGAGAAAAGCAAACAGGAAAGACCTTGATCAGACTGTTTCTGGGTCTACCCTGTTCGTTTAAGCTTTTGCGGTAAGCGACTACTGTTCAAAGTTTTAGAGCATTTAACTTAGTTTCTGAGCATACAGTTCAATTTGATGTCGGTTGTACTTTTTTAGGAGCTGACATCCTGTGCGTAATGAAAATTTAATTTTCTTATTTCTCAACCGAAACATATGTTGTGGGTACTCAAAAGAACCATCTCAATGAGATGGTTCTTTTGAGCACCCAAAACATATGCAAAAACTGATGGGTAAGAAAATATTTACATTTTTACGCTGAAAATTTTTGTTTATCTAAACCTGTGGTTGTACTTTTCAGGAGCTGACGTCCTGTGCCTGGACAAATAAGGAAAAGCTCATCAAGGCCCCTAATGTTGTTGCTTTTACTAGAAGGTTTAATCATGTAAGTACATGTTATTCTTTATTTTGTAACGGGCCGCGAAACACAGTTGGTAATGTGTCTGCTGCAGATCCAGGGGTCACGAGTTTGATCCGGGTCCCTGTCCCATACTTTTGCGGAGATTGATCATGAAATAATAGCTACGGCCATTCTCCTCCCTTCTGCTGAATCAAGAAGGGTTGTTGTCAGTCACAAGCAAAAGTATGTGCATGAAGTACTGATTAACCGCTTAGTCAAGCTTGCCCAGAAAAAAGTGTGGTTTGGTGAACTGACTGTCCCGACATGACCGTGGCAAAGCAGTTGACTGGGACGCGAAGAACCAAGCAAAATAAAAACTTTATTTTGTAGTGTTCCTATATGTCACCTCTTCAATCACAAGTTCTGCTCCGCCTACTTCAGCATCTATGCATTTTTCGTGGGTGAAAGGTTTCATGATTGTGTGTAAATTCAGGAACACAGAAAACCTGAATTACTGTAGGCACAAGCCAAATTAATGATGTTTGTCTATTTCCAAAATTATTTATGCTGTACACTAAATCGGCCCCAAATCCTGAATTAGGCTCATGCTTGTGACTTTGTCTATTTCTAATCAGTTATTGTCTACACAAAGTCAGCATTATGCAGCTTAAGATAAATTGCATGATTTGGTTGGGAGAGTGACTTCTATTCATTTGCTAGAAGAAATACTGTAAATCTGCGAATTTTCGCGAGGTTTATATTTTCGCTAAACTTCGCAATCTCAAAATGGGGAATTCACTGATGTTAACTAATATAGTTGAATCATGCCCTAGTAGCAATTTTTAATGTTGCAAATATGTGATTAACCCTATTCACCAAAGCGAAATTATGGAGAAAACTTCCAAATTTACAGTAGCAAGTGATGACTATTTTTACTTGCTTTTTGCAAAAAAAAATCTAATTGTTAAATTTGATTGAATGAATGGTTAAGCCAAGGAAGGATCAAGTTCACTTAATTGTAAAGGAAGTGAAAAAAAAACAACAACTTTTATGGTTTTTGATGTACATCCTCCCCTCTGCGTACATTCCCCCACTCTTCTCTTTATTTTCCTCTCATTTTTTCTCAAGATATGGTCTATCACAAGGAAACCTTATTTTGTTGATAGGGAGCACAGTGGCTCAGTGGTCGACTGCTTGACTCAAGGCCGCTCGTTCGAGCCTAACCAACATCACTGCCTTGTGTCCTTGAGCAAAACACATTAATCCTAGCTTAGTACTGGTTCAAACCAGGAAGACCTGTCCCTACATAACTGAAAGATTGTTGATGGACGTAAAGAATCAAAAACTGATTTTGTTGAATGTGAACTACAAAGGTGCAGACCAGCTTGCACATCAATATAGTTTGATCAGCGCCATTATTTGCTCTCAGCTGACCTTGATATATGCAAAATTTCAAGATACTACGTGTAGCTAATCTCTGTAGCTGAGCAGGCTGGATGAGCCATACCTGGCCCAGGGGTTATGAAACTTTTTCATTCTTAACTCAACTGAGCATGGAAATTTCAACTGCTCATAAAAACTGAAAAGTTGAAAAATAAAAACTTTTCTTGTTTTCAAACTCTCATATGTTGTATGTATCATGCTCATAAACGTTAAATGACAACAATTGTTGTCAATTTAACATTTATGAGCATGATAAATTTCATGTTCAGTTGAGTCTGAAAAAGTTTTATAACAGTGAGGCCTGGTTACCTGAAGTCGGGTTTCCTCACAACGAAGCCCATGTGTAACCTGTATGTGACCTGTTTTGTGTTTTTGTTTCAGGTAAATTTTTGGGTACAGAGAGAAATATTAAATACCCATACAGAGAAAACGAGAGCTGAAGTCTTAGCACATTTTGTTAAGATTGGAAAAGTAAGTAATTTTGAAAACATTTGTACAAGAAATATTGTGACAGTTTGAGCCACCAGTTACCCCAATAAATGTCCTAGGTTGTAGACAAAGACGAGGGTCTACATTGTGTGCCATTCTAGCAACGATTTTGTGTTTTTTTTTTCCTTATAAAATTTGTTTGAATTGATGTTGTCATTCAGTCAAACCTGTGTAAAACAGTCACTGAAAAATAGACAAAACAAAGATCTTAATGACAAATGTTAGCTTAATAAAGGTCGAAGTATTGCAGAATGCTCCCATTGGAGCATTCTGCAATACTTTTGACCTGCATTAAGCGATAATTGGTCTTGAAAAACAATTTTTGGTCTTTTTGAGAGTGGCCATTTTAGACAGGTATTACTGTATTTGATGTAGTGCAGTTTGTAGAGACTATATTTTGCGGTTGTTCACAGCTAGCAGCATCTTGAAATGATGTCTGAAATATCGGTGATGCCTGGGAAACCGCAGTTTGCAGTTTTGCGAGATTTTATGATTTAAGCAGCGTAACGTAGCAAAATACTGTCTCAACATCACACTAGGTCATATGACAACATCCATCCAAATAAAACAAATACTACCGGGCGGCGTACCGCAGTTGGTAACGTGTCTGGCTACAGATGCTTGTCTTACTGCAGATCCAGGGGTCACCAGATCGATCCTGGCCCGGTCCCATACTTTCATGAGGATTGATCATGAAATAATTTCTGTCGTCATTCTCCTCCCTTCCGCTGAATCATTCAAGAAGGGTTGTTGTCAGTTACAAGCTAAACTATGTGCACAGAGTACTGGTTAACTGTTTGTTCAAGCTTGCCCAGGAAAAAAGTGAGGTGAGGTGAACTGACCGTTCCAACATTACCATAGCTGTTGACTGTGACGTGAAGCAACAAAACAAACAAACAAACCAAACAAACAAATTCAATATGAAAAACTTAAAAAAAATTGCCTGCGTAAAACACAATCTGTTCGAGGATGGGTCAGACCAGAACTGGATATGCAGATCTGCCAGTGCCTTTAACTGTTTGGACATTAAGACTTCCAGCTCATAATAGATAACTGTGAATGCACTATTGAATAATGACTTAGAAGAGTAGAATAACTGCATGCTTGGTAATTTTCATGCTTTTGTTGTCATCTGCTGCGTTTTCTCAAAATTAGCTTTTTATGCCCCCAAAGGAACTTTGGGAGGCATATAGTAATCGCACTGTCCGTCCGTCCGTCAGTCAGTCCGTGTGTCCGTCCGTGTGTCCGTCCGTCCGTCCCGCTTCGTGTCCGGTGCATATCTCCTATATTCTTTGAGGTAGGAATTCCAAATTTGGTGTGTGGATGCATCTTGGGATGACGGAGTGTCGCGTACCATTTTCGGGTCACTGTGACCTTGACCTCTGACCTAGGTTTTAGAAAAATCGTGTCCGGAGCATATCTCTTATATTATTTGAGCTAGGAATCTCAAATTTGGTGTGTGGATGCGTCTTCGGATGACAAAGTGTCGCGTACAGTAATTGGGTCACTGTGACCTTGAACTTGACCTCTGACCTAGTTTCTAGAACTGCATTTAGTCTGGTGCATATCTCTTATATTCTATGAGATAGGAATTCCAAATTTGGTGTGTAAATGCATCTTGGAATGGCGGAGTGTCACATACCATTTTCGGGTCACTGTGACCTTGACCTTGAACTCTGACCTAGTTATTAGAATAATCGTGTCCGGAGCATATCTCTAATAATATTTGAGCTAGGAATCTCAAATTTGGTGTGATGATGCATCTTGAGATGACAAAGTGTCGCGTACCATAATTGGGTCACTGTGACCTTGAATTTGACCTATGACCTAGTTTTTATAATTATCGTGTCCGGAGCATATCTCTTATATTATTTGAGGTAGGAATCTCAAATTTGGTGTGTGAATGCAACTTGGGATGGGGAAGTGTCGCATACCATAATTGGGTCACTGTGACCTTGAACTTGACCTCTGACCGAATTTCTAGAAACTGCATTGTGTCTGGTGCATATCTCCTATCATCTTTTAGATAGGAATTCCAAATTTGGTGTCTAAATGCATCTTGAGATGACGGAGTGTCGCGTACCATAATTGGGTCACTGTGACCTTGAATTTGACCTATGACCTAGTTTTTATAATTATTGTGCAGGAGCATATCTCTTATATTATTTGAGGTAGGAATCTCAAATTTGGTGTGTGAATGCAACTTGGGATGGGGAAGTGTCGCATACCATAATTGGGTCACTGTGACCTTGAACTTGACCTCTGACCGAATTTCTAGAAACTGCATTGTGTCTGGTGCATATCTCCTATATTCTTTTAGATAGGAATTCCAAATTTGGTGTCTAAATGCATCTTGAGATGACGGAGTGTCACACATACCATTTTAGGTCACTGTGACCTTGACCTCTGACCTAGTTTTTAAGAATTTTTGTGTTCAGAGCATATCTCTTATATTCTTTGAGGTAGGAATTCCAAATTTGGAGTGTATTTGCATCTTGGGATGGTGGAGTCTCACATATTATTTTCTGGCCACTGTGACCTTGACCTCTGACCTAGTTTTAATAATAATTGTTTCAGGAGCATATCTCTTATATTATTTGAGAAGGGAATCCCAAATTTGGTGTATGAATTCATCTTTGGATGGTTGAGTGTCTTGTACCATTTTCGGTCACTGTGACCTTGACATCTGACCTAGTTTTAATAATAATTGTGTCAGGAGCATATCTCTTTTATTATTTGAGATAGGAATCCCAAATTTGGTGTGTGAATGCATCTTGGGGTGGTGGAGTGTCTTGTACCATTTACAGGTCACTGTGACCTTGACCTCTGGCCTAGTTTTTAGAAAAATCATGTCCAGAGCATATCTCTTATATTATTAAAGGTAGGAATCCCAAATTTGGTGGGTGGATGCAACTTAAGATGGTGGAGTGTCACATACGATTTTTGGGTCACTTTGACCTTGACCTCTGACCTAGTTTGTAGAATACATATCTCTTATATTATTTGGGAATCCCAAATTTGCTGTATGGATACATCTTTAGATGCTGATGTGTCACATACCATTTTTAGGTCACTGTGACCTTGACCTATGACCTAGTTTCTAGAATACTCGTGACTGGAGAATATCTCCTATATTATTTGATGTAGATATCCCAAATTTGGTGTGTTGATTCCTCTTGGGATGGCGGAGTGGTGCGTACCATTTTGGGTCACCTTGACATTGACTTCTGGCCTCATTTCTAGGTTTATCGTGTCTGGAGCATATCTCCTAGATTACAGCTAACTTTCCTCAAATCTGTCTTATGCTTGACCAATTCCTTTGGGGGCATTCGTCACATGACTGTGACATTTCTTGTTTGAAAAATTCTTTCATGGACACTATCAGATTCTCAAACAGTTTGGATTCAGATTGGGCCCGCCGTTTTGTCAAGCTGGATCCAGGTCCAAACTGTTTGCTAAGACTATCAGCAGACAACGCTAACAGGTAAAGAGTTAATGTAGAATTAGTCTCTTCATTTTCCCTGATGATTATTTTGTCAGTTAATGCTTTCATAATCTTTACCTACAGCACAGGGGATTGCCATTAAAATTGCATGCAGCAATCTCAGCAGGATATTCAAGGTCAATGATAATACGCTATTAGACAGAACATTGCGATATCTTCTTCATTTCTCCATGAAATCATTTGTTGTGGTCCTCATTGGATGCAGCACATTGAGACACTCCAATTGAGTACCCACAACAAATGTTTTCTTTGAAAAATGATAAAATCAGCACCTCCCTTATTGATTCTTTGCATGCTTGGTAAGTTTCATGTGCTCTCTTGCCGTCTACTAATTTTTTTCAATATTTATAAAAAATCTATCCCAGAATGCCTTCAGACAGTCAAAACATTTTTTCCTTTGGGTGAACAGTTTGCAACCAGATCAGGCCCAACAAAATGTCGGGCCTGATCTGGATCCAAACTGTTAATGTAAAGTTATCAGCAGACAACACCAGCAGGTAAAGACCTATGATTTTAAATTATGAGGAGATATAAAAGGATAAGTTTGAGTATAAATATAAACATTATGTTTCCTGTGCCTGCTGATTTCATGTTATATTTCCAATGATATCCTATTTCTATAACAGTTTAAGGCTTTTAAAACTGTTAAAGCACTACCTATTATTTTCAGCCGACGACTTTGTCAAACTTTTTGTCTTTTACTATTTACCTACTAGTGTTGTTTTACAAACAATTTGGATCCAGATTAGGCTCTACAAAATGTCGGGCCTGATCTGGATCCAAACTGTTTGACACTCTGATGGTATTCCTAAAAGATTTTTTTTTGAAAAAGATTATCTGCTTGAACTATAACATTGATATTCGTCCTTATTTCTTAAATGAGCCCTGCATGTTTGGGAAATTTTCAGTGCTTTTTTGTCGTCTACTGACTTTTTCTCAAACATATGATGTGGGTACTCAAAAGAACCATCTCAATGAGATGGTTCTTTTGAGCACCCAAAACATATGTTAAAACCGATGGGTAAGAAAATATTGACAATTTTAGGCTCAAAAATTGTGTTTATCTTGACGTATGTTTTATGTTTTTCAGAAACTTCTTGAGCTCAACAACCTTCACGCTGTAATGGCGGTTATTTCAGCTCTACAGAGCGCAGCTATCTTCAGATTATCAAAAACATGGATTGTAAGTTCATATATTATCATATATTTATGTGGCAAATATCGTGACAACATTTGAGTTTCAACCACTTTCTTACCCTCTGCACCCCCATCCTCAATATCCTTTTTATGCCACCGCCATGATAATGGCCGGGGCATTCAGTGTTACCCCTGTCTGTCCGTCTGTACTTTAAGTATGTATGTCTGTCCCAAGATGACCGCTCTCTAAATCGAATACTTTTGATCAGAATTTTATGATACTTTGCCATATTGTTTAGTACCATAATGTCTTCTTCAAGTTTGATAATGGTCCATATCGCACCAGGCTTTTAGTAGTTATGGCCCTTTGTTTATGAAAATTCACCGTTTTAAACGATGTCTGCTTTCTAACTCGAATATTTTTCAGAATTTTATGAACTTGGTCACATTGTTTAGTACCATAATGCCTTCTTCAAGTTCGATAATGGTCCATATCGCACCAGGCTTTCAGTAGTTATGGCCCTTTGTTTGTGAAAATTCACCGTTTTAAATGATGTCCACTCTCTAAGTCGAATATTTTTTATCAGAACTTTATGAAACTTGGTCAAATTGTTAAGTGCCATGATGTCTTCTTCAACATGTCGCACCATGCTTTAAGGAGTTATTGCCCTTAGTTTATGAAAAATCATCGGGCTCTCTAACATGAACATTATTAAGTACTATAATATCTTCAAGTGTCAGAATGGCCCATATCGCATCATGCCTTCAGGAGTTATTGCCCTTTGTTAATGACAATTCCCTATTTATACTGTTTTTTATAACAATAATGAGGGCATCCGTGTCCCATGGACACATTAATTTGATTTTCTAGTTTATTTCCTTGCTAGCGTTGACTTGTCGGCTTCTGACAATCTTTGCAAACAGTTTGGACCCAGATCAGGACAGACAGAAAGTTGGTCCTGAGGTAATGGACATTATTACTATTGTACCGATTAAAATACCATGAAGTATTATATATATATAATAAGAGTCTTGCCTTTAGTTAAGAGGGTGTAACAGAAAATAATGTTCTTTATTCTCAACCAAAACTTATGTTTTTGTACTCAAAAGAACCGTCTCAATGAGACCGTTCTTTTGAGCACCCAAAACATATGCAAATATTATGGGTAAGAAAATATTTTCAGTTTTACGGTGAAATTTTTTGTTCAAACCTGTGGTTTGAGTGAAAAATTGTAGATCTTTATAGGATTGACTGACTTGGCAAATGTAATAGAAAGTGATTAGGATTTAGCTAAAATGAGATGATCATGTTTACCTTAATAAGATCCCAGTGTGCTTAGTTTTTGTTCCAACAGTAAATTGCTTCGATGAGGAATATAAAAAGGGTACAATTTTGTAATATTGGAGTCTTGACTCTTTCTTTGCTAGCAACAACTTTATTCATCTGCTGTTAACCTTTGCAAACAGTTTGGGCCAAGATCATACTTCTGTAGGTCCTGATCTGGATGCAAACTGCTGACACTCTGGTAGTGTTCCTGAATGAAGTAAAGGAAGTCACCGATTCTGGGAGGGCGCTCCACTCCTAATAGTCTGAGGAAAGAAGCTGTCTTTTTAAAATACAGTAAAACCTGTCTTAAGCGGCCGCTCAAAATGATGACAAAAATCGGGTTTTAAGACAGATTATCGCTTTATGCAGGGCAAGGGGAGCATTCTGCAATACTTTCGACCTTCATCTAGCTACCATTTGTCATTAAAATCTTGGTGACTTCTTGAACTCACCAAATTTTGATGCTGTGAATACTAAATGGTTCACAGTAAACATTTTCTATATCAGAATCATTAGGTGCTGTAGTGTTTGATAAAAAGATAAATGTAATTAGGCTTGATGGATGAGCAGATGAACACAACTTGTGACAGGTGAAAAACTGTTTCCGCTGAGATCTTACAAATTGGAATTTAAGAGCCATCAGAAATAGATATTTTTAACTTACATTGATAGGCTGGATTTGCTTGTTCCTTGGAAAATAAGCTAGTAATTTAATAGAGTTAGGGAGAAAAGGTAACCTCATGATTTATTTCTCTGAAAAAGTAAAGGTTAGTTAGGATCCTCCTATCCTTGATAATAGGCATGTAACATTGCTTTGGATGACAAGGGTTATCTGATTTTCTTCTCTGAAAAGTCATTTATATTTTTGTCAAGCTTAGCTCAAAGTAAATGAAAAAGTGTTGAATGGCTGCAAAATGGATAAGATGGCTAGCGGCTAGTGTTTGACTATTTCTGAAGACAGGAGTTTCCCCTTCCAAAATAACCTAAAAAATCTAGATCCCCACTCTACAGTAATGCTAAATAACCAAAGCCTGATTGAAAATAGATTGACCCCCCCCCCCCCCCCACCCCCTAAAAAAGGTGTTAGAAGCCCTTAAACTAAGAACAAAGTCATAAAATTATACCGTGCAGTCCCTTTTTAATGCTAAAATTGAGGTACATTGGAATGGACTGTGTTATGAGAGAATTGTGTTACAAAGGGACAATTTTATAGAGGAATTATAGGGAAATGATCGTTTCATTTTCCTATAATTCCTTTGCAAAATTCTATGGTAACAGAATTTGTGAGCAACATGACCATTGTATGTCCAAATCCATGTTATAATGAGTTATGTTATAAAGGTAAAGTAAAACCTGTGTAAAACGGCTACTCAAAAAAAGAGAAAACAGATATCTTAATAACAAATGGTAGCTTAATGAAGGTTGAAAGTATTGCAGAATGCTACTTTTGACCTGCATTATTAATGCGATAATTGGTCTTGAAAACCAATTTTCGGTCTTTTAGAGAGTGGCCGTTTTAGACCGGTTTTACTGTACGTTTTTTTTATGTACTTCACTCCTACCAAATTAATAGCATGTACATGTACTTACATGGTTGTTAACAGTGTGGGTCCCAATCAGCTGACTTCCTAACTGATCTGGATCTACACTGTTTCAAAAACAAGATACACCCTGGTTTAACATGCAAAGGGTTAAGGAGTTAAAGGGAGATAATATACTAAGTTGTCATTCTCTTTCAGAACCTTTCAAAGAAAGAGAAAGCCTCATATGAGAAGATGGCTGATTTATTTTCGGAAAACAATAATCGTCAGAGGTTACGTGATTATATGGATAATGTGAAGCTTCCTTGTATTCCGTATTTAGGTGAGTTACTCAACATTGGAACTCTCATCTTTCTGGTATTAGCCATTTCTTCTAGAAAGCAGTGGACAGAAATTGTAAAGTTATAAAACCACTCACCTTGTACCCAGGGAAGCAGGTTTGATCCCCAGCTCCTCCAGTCTGTCGGGTGAGACTCTTAAGCTGTGGCCCCGTCTCCATATGACATAGCTGTGGTGTGACGTTAAAGGCAAGGTCACTCACTCGCTCGCTCATTTATAGCATATGAAGAAAAGCCTTCATTAAAAGCCCATGATGACCTATCCTGAGTTGGGCTATAGGTCAACATTTTTGGTCCGAGTCTTTATTTATATCCATACTTTGTCTATGTGAGCAGGGGAGGCTCAGTTGCTTGAAAACGTGATAACAAACAAAATCTCGTGTGCTGGCTCGAATATTGTTTGCTTGGGCCCAGGCGTGTAATAAAAAAAAATATCTTATTATTTCTCAACCAAAACGTACGTTGTGGGTACTCAAAAGAACTGTCTCATTCTTTTGAGTACCAAAACATATCGTACGTTGTTGGTACTCAGAAGAACCGTCTCAAAGAGACATTTTTTTTGAGTACCCAAAACATACATTAAAAGTGATGGGTAAGACAATTTTGAAAATTTTACACTCAACAATTTTGTTTATTATGATCTATGCTTGGGCCTATCAGTCTCAATATGAACCTGCAGTTTTTGTTGATACAGTCATCTACAGTCATTCAAGGAGCGCGGTGTCTCAGTGGTAGAGTGCTTGACTCGAGATCGAAGGGTTGTGGGTTCGAGCCTCACCGGAAGCAGTCATGAGGTTACTGTATTTTAAAGGTTCCACATCAAATGTAGTTTTAGATGAGATGAAAGTGGTTTATGGGGAAGATGCCCCGTCATATGACGCTGTCAAACACTGGCATGGTCAGTTCAAGTGCGGTCGTGCATCAGTGGAAACTGTCCCAAGCGTTGTGTCCTTGAGCAAGACACATTATCCTCTGCATAGTACTGGTTTAACCCAGGAAGACTCATCCCAACCATGACTGAAAAAATGTTGACTGGGACGTAAAGAATCAAATCAAACAAATTCAGTCATCCAAGCTGTCTCTGTTTATACCCTTAAAGCACAGTACCGGGTAGTTTTGCATGCTTTTTGTCATCTGCTGAATTTTAGAAAAGGTTGAGCATATTAATAGCTTTTGACGAGTCTGTCCGGCCGTCTGTCACCCGTGCAAGCTAGGGTCTTGAAAATTTATATGTGGATTCCTTATGAAAAAATAGCTGACCTATATATTTTTTTCTTGTCTCAGTTATCTCCCATTCTTTAGTTATTCCCCTTGATTAAGATAAGATGGCTGCTAATAGGTGGCTAATCAGGTGAGCCTTCATACTATAGAAACACAACAGGGCTTTTTTGCATGGTACAGCTGATTTCATAACAATAGGTCTGGCAGGACATTTATGACTTTTTGGTTTATTTTTCTCTCAGACAGTTGCTATGGAAACCAAGTTATTAAAATATGTTGAGGTTTTGGAGATGTGGAAAATGAATTAACTCTTTGTCTACTAATGTCATCTGCTGATAAACTTCACAAACAGCTTGGAATCAGATCAGGCCTGACAAAATGTCAGGCCTGATCTTGATCCAAACTGTTTGACACTGATGCTATTCTTGAAATAATTTTTCGAAAAGATGATTTTGAAAATCAGCAGACGACACAAAATCAGCAGAAAAATTACCCAGCATGCAACAAGTTAAGAAAAATATGATTGATGAGTTGTTTGTTTCTTTCTGTGTTGGGAAAACTAATTAGTAAAAAAATGTTTTAAACTAGAGTAGAACAATACATGAGGTACATTTATTGAGTTTCTTGACTAGATTGATCAGGGAAGTACAGTAAAACCTGTCTAAAACGGCCACTCAAAAATAGTCAAAACAAAGGCCTTTGCGACAAATGGTAGCTTAATGAAGGCTGAAAGTATTACAGAATGAGAGCATTCTGCAATACTTTTGACCTGCATTAAGGGATAATAGGACTTCAAATCCAATTTTGGTCTTCTTTGTGAGTTGCCCCTAAGACAGGTTTTACTGTACATTTATTGAGTTTCTTGAGTAGAATGATCAGAGAAAGTATGTTACCTCTTTGCCTACCAGTGTGGTCTGCTGATAGCCTCTCCCAGGTCAGGTGTGACAAAACTTCAGGCCTGACATGGATCTAAACAGTTAAACACTCTGATGCTATTCCTGGAAAAAGTTTTTGCAAATTTTAATGAAACAAATAATTGCAGATGGCAAGATATGGATGACCAGCTGGCAAAGGTTTAAGCCAGAAATTTGCTTGCTTTATACAGAATCTTTACTTGCTAAAATTGATTTCAAAGCAATTATTTGGTAATAAATGGTAATTGCCCAGTGATAGTTTTCACTAATTTCTGGGGGAGCGCAGTGGCTCAGTGGTAGAGTGCTTGACTCTAGACGAAGGGGTCACAGGTTAAAGCCTCACCAGCATCACTGCGTTGTGTCCTTGAGCAAGGACATTAATCCTAGCAGCTGCTTAGTATTGGTTCTACCCAGGAAGACCAGTCCCTTTATAACTGAAAGATTGTTGATGGGAAAGAAAGAATCAAATCAAATAAACAAAACTAATTTCTGGGTCCTTGTGCTGTCAATAGATATTTGTTCTGAAAAAGTTGCCTGCTTTCCATGTCTGCTGTACAGCTGTAGCTGGTCTGTCATAAATATTTAAGGGGCAGATGTTGGAATAGACATAAGGCCAGTAAGCAAAAATAACTTGCGTAAAATTGCGATTATTTTCTTATCCATCTGTTTAAACATGTGTTTTGGGTGCTCTAAAGAACCGTCTCATTGAGACGGTTCTTTTGAGTACCCACAACATATGTTTTGGTTGAGAAATAAGAAAAATAATTTTCAGTTACACACTGTTATCTGGGGGCCTGAATAGAGATTTCAAAATTTATTTTTCTGTCACTTTAGTTTGTTTTATCTTGGCAAACAGTGTAGACTGGTGAGATACTGCATTGTAAAGTGTCTTCTGTCTGTTGTTACTGCATGTATCTGCTTACAGATATCAAAAAAGCATCTGAAAATGTTGTCGGCCTCATTCGTCTGCTGCAGTTATTTGCTACATCATTGACTGATATAAGTGTAGAGACAAACAGTGTGGACTCAGATCAGACTGCTCCTAGGAGCAGTCTGATCTGAGCCTACACTGTTTGGCCTAGAGGCTTCTAAAACATTTCAGCAGACAAAAAAATCAGGTATCTTAAGTAGTGATTGGCACTTTCAGGGTTAATTATGACATGTCAAAATATTGGTAGACATTCCTAAGTTAATGAGTAATCTTTCATTTTATTTTGACTCTGACCATGAAGTACTGTCTTTTTCTTCTGCATTGGCAAGGTTAATTAATGCAACAGCTTTGGCATGTGTATGGTTAATTAATACAACAGCTGTAAGATGCCATTGCATATTTGTGGCATTTTTTTTACACTACCCTAGATCAGACCACTTATTTCTTATTAGTTATCCGAACAATTTATGTTGTTGTTCCTTATTTGAAGCATTTCAGCTTCCAATGAGCGTAATAGCTAATGTTTTGAAGGACAAATAAAGAAAAAAAATGTAATTTTTTTATATAATTGACAAATATTCACTTACCTAGAACTCTGTATAGATATTGAATAAGTAATTATTGTATTCATTCTGCTGCAGCTGTCAATATTTTGATCAGTTTCACTGAATTTCTTGTCTACTGGTGTAAATTGCTTCCTTGCCTTGGTGCTTGAATGTATTACAGAAATTATTGTAGTATCTGAATATTCAGAAACCTTAGCTCTATGCCTACTAATGTTTGTTGCAAATAGTCTGGACCCAGATCAGGATCCAAACCTGTTTGATGCTCTCATGGGCAAATCCAGAGGGGGGGGGGGGGGGGGGGGGGGGGGACATGGGGTCTGAACCCGCCTGGAAAATCATATGTGCCTGCAGGTTTTGGTACAGATCCCCTTGGGAAGCAATTCGAAGGAGGACTGTACGACCCTACTCTGTGAAACATGTTGATGAAAAAAACCAAACCAATAACCCAAACTGTCAGGACCCCTTGACCCGTGCATGACTGAATGTATTCCTGATTTTTTTTTCAAAAAAGTTGGTTTTGGAAACAATCAGCAGATGACGAAAAAGCATGAAAAATTTCCCAGCATGCAATCAGTTACCTTACCATACTCAACCATTTATGTACTAATGGAGTCTTCCTTCTGGTTTGATACAATAGACTTGGAATGTTCCATTGTATATATTTAGGGGTCACAGGTCTCAGAGAATGTAATCAGCAGGACAAAGGTTTTAATGTTATACATCGGAATCAAATAAACATGCCAAACTCATCATTTTCAGACTGGAATTAATGCAGTTTAATGCTATAAAATGGCAGACTGATTACCGTGTTCTTTGCTAGCAGCAACTTTTGTCATCTGCTGATAACCTTCGCCAGATCAGGACTGACATAAGGTAATAACGTCGGTCCTGATCTGGGTCCAAACTGTTTGACTCTGATAGTGCTCCAGAAAGAATATTTTGAAAAATATAATTTTAAAAAGTCAGCAGAAGACAACAAAAGCATGAAAAATTACACAGCATGCAAAGAATGAATGCTATAGAATATGAGTCTGATTATTATGTTTGTTCTGATTAGAACATGTCAGACTCATCGCGAGAAAACCTGTATTCAGGGTTGACTCAAACCAACCTGCTCAGCTGCAGAGGCTAGTTAGAAGCAAGTTTAAATATTATACTTGTCAGTAAGTGAATATAACAAAGGTGCTGGCCCTTAGGTTATAAAACTTTTCATGCTCAACTCCGCTGAGCACAAAATTTATCCTGCTCATAAATGTTAAAATGCCAACAATTGTTGGCATTTAAACATTTATAAGCATGATAAATGCAACATCTGAGAGACTTAAAGCAAGAAGCTTCTTCATTTGTTGGTATTTTAGTTTTTATGAGCAGTTGAAATTTCGTGCTCAGCTGAGGTGAGTATGAAAAAAGATTTATAACGTTGGGGCCTGATCAGACAAACAGACTGTTGTGTTTGCATGTGCTTTTCATGTCTGAGAATTTGTTACTGATACTAGGAGTGAACTAAAGGTAAAATGTAACTACAAGGGTATTACTTGATAGAAACATCTTTCCAACCAGCATCTCTGCATGCTGGGAAATTTTTCATGAGTTTTTGTTGTCTGCTGATTTTTTAAAGAAATAGATGTTTTCCAAATATTGCTTTCAAAAAACATCATCAAAGTGTCAAACAGTTTTGATCCAGATCAGGCACGACATTCTTTCGGACAATCTGGAACCAAACTGTTCAGAAAGGCTATCAACAGAAAACACTAGCAGACACTTAAGTTAACTCTTTTCTTGCTAGCAGCGACCTTTGTCCTCTGCTGATAAGCTTTGCAAACAGTTTGGACCCGAACAGAACCGAAATAACATCACAAACTGTTGATGCTGGTTTTTTTTCAAATGAACTTTTTCAAAAAAATCTTTCAGGTGCATGCTCAGAAGTCAGCAGATGACAGCAAAATCATGGAAAAATGCACAGCAATGGCAGATCCAGAGGATGTTCAGGAGGTTCGCTCAAACCCCTCCCCGCCCCTCATTTATAAATATCCTATGAAAATGGAATAATTTGGTCTTATTGAGACCAAATTATTCCATTTTCATGGGATATTAAAGGAAAATGAGATAAAATCAGCAAAGCCAACCCCATACCTTTATACATACGAAGCCCCTTTCTAGAAATCCTGGATCCGCCCCTGCCCAGCATGCCAAGAGATAACTTTATTCTGATGATATATCTAATGCAATAAGTTTCAATTTCAGGTTTATACCTCACAGATTTAATCTATATAGATGTTGCTCATCCCCACCATGGTGGTTTAGAAAGTCAGCCACGTCGGTTACAGATGAACAATATACTACGTGTTATAGCTGATTTTCAGCAGTCAACTTACGGTAAGTTGTTCCAAAATATTTTTATACAAAAATCACTTACAACAAAAACATAAACCTGTGGAAAAATTGACTGCACCAGGCCTTTAGTTTAGAGTGCGTACCGGAAAAATAATTTTCTTATTTCTCAACCTAATCATATGTTGTGGGTACTCAAACCGTCTCAATGAGACGGTTCCTTTGAGCACCCAAAACATATGCTAAAATTTATGGGTAAGAAATTTTTTTACAATTTTACGCTGAAATTTTTTGTTTATCTAAACCTATGTGGTGTGCACCTATTGTACCCAGAAAGTTTATGGTTTTGTTCAAAATAGACTGGTAAAATTAATTTGTTTGAATTACATGTATAGACAAAGACGGGACATATTATTTCAATAAAAACTATAGTTTTGTGTTTGTCATTTTCATTGTGCATAAGCCTTTAGAAACCTTTGAAAAACCCTTAATTTTTTTGCACCATGTACTAAGATCTGGTTCTGGACTATTTGTCTACACTTCTTTTTAGAATATATACAATTCCTTCATTTGGTGGATTTTTTTTGTTGATAAAAGACTCTGTCTATATGCCATATCTTTGATGTGTTTCAGATAATTTAGAGGTGCTAGATCATGTACAGAACTATCTCAAGTCGGTACGCTATATAGAGGAACTACAGAAATTTGTAGAGGATGATAACTATAAGTGAGTATATAGAACAAAAGAGAAGATAAGGTAGTAAAATGCTCTTATGAATCAGTAATAAACATAAGGTACAAGTTGACATATGCGTACAGCGAAGATTCAAATCAGTCTGAGCATCGACACAGTCTGATTAGTGTCTTAGTTTTCTGCCTGAAGAAACGTTAGATCCTTGACTATCCATAGACGGCAATTTCTGCACCAAATAAAGGCACAATAATTTTATACTAATTTTCTAGTACTCATTTCTCCATTATCTCAGTCTAGCATTTCTGATGTAGAATTTGAACACTTAATCTGGATTTTTCATAAACTTTAAGTCCTTGAAAACTGTAGGATAGTATTTAGAAGTCCTTGAAAAGTCCTTGAATTCTACTCAAACTTGCCTGTATGAACCCTGTAGCACGAGGAAAAGACATTAAAACACAGACAAACGGCAAAGCTTTAAGTATTCTACATGTTCCATCATGATCAGGTTATGAGGGAGCGCAGTGGCACAATGGAAAAGTGCTTGACTCGAGACCTAAGGACTGTGGGTTCAAGCCTCACCAGGGTCACTGAGTTGTATCCTTGAGGAAGACACATTAATCCTAGCTTAGTACTGGTTTAACCCAGGAAGACCCCTCACTACATAATGGAAAGATTGTTGATGGGAAGTAAAGAATCAAATCAAACAAACAAAATGATCAGGTAATGGTTGAATATGACTATATTTCAGGCTATCATTGAAGCTGGAAACCCCTACTAGCAATATTTCGTTATCCACGTCAAGAGAAGATGTTTCTAGTATAGCAGTTACTCCAGCTGTAGAACTCAGAAATCCAAATGCTCTTACTCCCGGTCCTGGTGGTAGCAAGTATAATCATGGCCATCGGAAATCTAAAAGCCTTAGTGCAAAGTAAGTAATATCTAAACATACAGTAAAACCTGTGTAAAATGGCCACTCAACAATAGACAAAACAAAGGCCTGATGACAAATGGTAGCTTAATGAAGGTAAACAGTATTGCAGAATGCTCCAATTCTGCAAGACTTTTGACCTGCATTGAGTGATAATTGGCCTTGAAAACCAATTTTTGGTCTTTTTGAGAGTGACCATTTTACACAGGTTTTACTGTATTTTACTTAGAAATTCAAAGACCTAGCCTCAAGGTTATAAAACATTTTTCATGCTCAGCTCAACAATTGTTGGCATTTTAACATTTATCAGCATGATAAATACACATCTGAGAGTTTGAAAGCAAGAAAAGTTTTATTTTTCAGCATTTTATTGGTAATGAGCAGTTGAAAAGTCATGCTCAGTTTAGAGCATGAAGAGTTTTAAAACCTTGGGGCCTGATTTAACAGTGTTAATCCAAAATAACACTGTTTGCATGCACAGATCAAGAAAGTTATTTCAAAGGGGGTCCAACTTTGACTAAGTTTTTTTTTTAAAGTTGATACTACTATAAGCAGGCCATTATCATCCCGCCAGTGAAACGCCATTTAAATGGCGTTTTTCTGGCGGGACGATGGTGGCCCATAACTGAATGCTGACTTGGTAGCTTTGTGGTTTTATAGGGGATCCTGACCAGTATTGCTAAGAGACCCTATATTTTTGTGATTTTTCTAGGGGTCCGGACCCCCTATCCCCACTTCTGGATCCGCACATGGTTTGACATTTCAACTCTATAGTATTTGAGTAGTCTTAAACAAAACATAATGATTACCAACACTATATTACAATATTTCATCATAGACACCCTTTGTCATTGATATCATTAAATGATCACGCAGGCTAGTCTGGACAAGTGCACAGACTTCAGATTCTTCCCTGCTCACATACACAAAGTATGGATGTAGATGAAGGCTCAGACTAAAATTAAGACCTAGATAGGTTGTAGGGAGCGCAGTGGCTCAGTGGTAGAGTGCTTGACTCAAGACCGAGGGGCAGTGGGTTCGAGCCTCACCTGCGTCACTGAGTTGTGTCCTTGAGCAAGACACATTAATCCTAGCTTAGTACTGGTTCAACCCAGGAAGACCGGTCCTTACATAACTGAAAGATTGTTGATGGGATGTTAAAAATGAAATCAATTAAATCAAAAGATAGGTTATGTGTGAATGTAAAAAGCCTGTGTCCAATGAACTTTGGCATTATTTCAATCTCCGGAAATTGAAAAAAAAAAGCGTCATTGCATTAAGGCACAGCCTAGAATGAACACTGTTGTATGTTATCTTATAGATATAGATATAGTTTGCATGCTGGTGTTGTTGTGTGCTGTTAGTGTGAACAGAGTGGTTTATTTAATTTTTTGTAGTTTTTCTTGTCCCAGCTTTTTAAGCTGTACCCACCCTCAAGCAGATCGTACAATGAGTCTTCCAGTGAAGTCAACAGCCCCATACCTCCAAGGTGTACGACATCTCCTAGACGACAGTGTCCTAGAGGAATCACCGTGTACCTCCAGTGATGGTTCAATATCTGGCAAAAGATCAGGTAAACTACAAGTTTACATATTAGTTAGTTTAAACATATTTTATTCGAGATAACACACAAATAATTGCAGTATACATACATACATACATACATCTGTAAATAATATAAAGGATGAGAACGAAAGCAAAGCTTATATAGTTCTTCTCCCTGTCACAATGTATGTGTTATGCTTTAGCGGAAGTTGAGTATAGTTTAGCACATTGAGCGGTGGATGTTCATTTAAAACAAAAAGAGTACAAGAACAGAAAAGAAAAAAACACGAAAACATACAGCTTTGTGAAAACATAATGAATAAATACAATAATTCGAAAAAATGATAACATCATCTTAAAGGCTAGGAATATCACTTGGGTATGGGGCAAGGGTAGGGGTGTGGGATAAGAGTAGACACCACAGACCAATTGGAAGGCTGAAAACGTGTAATAAATATGTATATATAGCCCTAAGGTAGCTTTATGCTTGATTAGGTTAAACGTTTGGTGTCAAGTATATACTTGTGAACTTGTTCCAGAATTGCAATGTTTGCTTCATGTGATAGTGTTAAACTGCCAGAGAGAAGGAGACTTAGGGTAGGATTATATATATTAGTCTGTTTGTACAAGGTTATTTTTTCCATCAGACTTTGTTCTGGTTTTCAGTTGTACAAACATATTTTGATAAGTAGAAAATAATGACAGCCTCAAAAATAGAGAAATCTGATATTGTGTACATTTCCAGGTCCACTCTTCCATTATCACATGGGTGAAAGTGTTCAGGATTATTCCTGAATTCAGGATTTTGAGGCTGACTTTCCATAGAAAGTCAGCCTCAAAATGCTGAATTAGAAGAATTATAATAGGTTATATTATTTATATAAAGTCTGTCTTAAGACAATAGGCCATTTAAACTTTAAATTGTGAGTATTTAGTGGGCATACTGCAAGTTTGAAGATCGAAGTTTCAAAAGTTCAGGATTTGGAAATTTTGAACTTTTAGCCATGTTATCATTCTATTTACTGTGATTTCGATTACCTGGTTTATCTGACCTATAAAAGACAGTTGTCAGGACCCGAGGGTATAAATCCTTTTTCATGCTTAACTCAGCTAATCATGAAATTTATCCTGCTCATAAATGTTAAAATGCCACAATTGTTGGCACTTCAACTTTTATTTGCAGGATAGATACACCATCTATGTGCATAAAGCAGGGAAAATCCTTATTTTTCAGTATTTGAGTTTTTATGTGCAGTCAAAATTTCATGCACAGTCAAGATGAGCATGAAAAAAGTAGTATAACTGCAGGCCTGTTCATATCTGTCAATTCGGAACTAACATTTCAAAATGCTGTTTTAGGCAAAGGATTATTGAATTTCATTGTCCGAAGAAAGTGGGAAGTTCCAAAATGACTGAGTTTTCAGTAGCAAGAGGTTTTATTTCTACTTCCAGGTTTAGAAGTAGAAGAGCCAACAGAGTCGAGTTCCAGTGACCAGGAAAGTTTCTGGCCTTCTCTTAACAGGTACTCATTTATAACAAATACAAAAAAATAACTTGATATGGTAATTGTTCTCAAATTTCAAAGCTGATCTAAATGGTGTCGTTGATACTTCATTTCTATCAACATTCAATTACACAGGTGTAGATAGACAAAATTTTGAGCATTAAATTGTGAATATTTTCTTATCAAATTTAACATTTGTTATGTTTGAGAAATCAGAAAAATAATTTTTGATTACCCACTCCTATCATAGAGGCATGAAATACCTATAACTTCCTTATTTTAAGCCCCATTTTTAAATCAAATTTGAGATAGCTCAGTGGCTCTGTGGTAACCGAAGGGTCCCAGGTTCGAGCCTCATCGGCCACACTGCGTTGTGTCCTTGAGCAAGACACATTAATCCTTGCTTAGTACTGGTTCAACCCAGGAAGACTCGTCCTGATATAACTGAAAGATTGTTGACTGGGACGTAAAGAATCAATTCAAAAAAATAAATAATCAGATTTGCAACAACATACTAGATTTGAGATGTACAATATTTGAAATTTCAGCAACCTAAGAGCATCACAAGATGCAGGTACTGCCTCGTTCCACCAAACTTTCACTTGTGAAGGCTGCTTGAGAAGAAAAACAATACTCAAAGATGGAAGAAAACCCACAGTAAGTTTACGCCATATTAAATAGCTCTATTAGCCTCTATATTTAAAGGGGACGGCAACATTGAAAGCAAGTGAATCCGTAAACTTCAAATTGAATATTTAGTGGGTATTCTGCAAGTTTAGAGATTGGAGTTTCGAAAGTTAAGGATTTTGGAAGTTTTGAACTTTCACCCATGTATATATGTGAAGCTCAAATTATATGCCAAAAAAAACATATTCGAGTGGGTTGACAATATATTGTAGAAGGATTTTTCACAGGTTAATAAATTATTGCTTCCTTTTAGTCATTTGGGCCAGCATATGAGGTACTGGTACTTATCGCACATGTACAAAGTCAGTCTTTAAACATGCATGCACAGCTATCAATGGCCTAAAGTTTGATCTAAGCCTTCATTATCATCAATTCTTGGTATGTGAGACTCTAGCCAGATTGCATGCATGGGTGAAAGTTTTCAGGATTAATCTTGAATTCAGGATTTTGAGGCTGACTTTCCAAATTAAGGAGATTATAATAGCTTCTTTGATTAGTTTTCAATAATAGCTTCTTTGATTAGTTTTCAGATTATCTAAACACATTTAACCAATCAAACATGAAACTATTAATTTTTGTAGGCATCTGGCAAGTTTAAAAATTTGAATTTCTAAAATTCAGGGTTTTGGAAATTTTGGAATTTCATCCATCAGCATGTGAACACACTCGTCTGCGGCTTCATTGTTGACTGATATGAGTAGTACTAAAATCTCACGTGCTGATTCATTTATTCTTTAACCAGGATTCTTAATTAATAAGTTATGGAAAACAGTGTAGATCCAGATGAGACGGCTCTTATGAAAATAAATGATAACCATTAGGTTCTACACTGTTTCCCTAAATCATCTTGGTCCATAGGTTAACAGAATTTTACTTTTCTCTCCTAGGTTGCCTCCTGGTCGAGATACTGGATGGGGTTATGGGACACTAACCTTCTCTATTTTCCTGCTAAGTCATTACGAGGAACAGACAGAAATTCGGTAAGTTTTATCTCATATCTCATAGATCCAGTTAAGCATAAGATGTATGCGTGTGAACTTGCAATTATTCTCCTGATAAAAGTGCATAATTGAAAATAATTATAGCCCTGCTTTTAAAAGTGGGGCTAAACTGGATTTGGGTTGTCCATCATTACGTCTGTCTGTCATGATTTAATTTCCGCTTTTAATTCTTGAGGACAAATTGATAGAATTTTACTAAATTTTGTGTAAGCATTGATATTGATAAGATCTAGCTTGGGATTGTTACACATCATTTTTCAGGCATTTGTAATAGAGTTATGGCCCTTGATTGATGGCAGAATTTCAATCAAAATTTTGTCTCCGTTCAATATCTTGTTTTCTTATTTCTCAACCAAAACATATGATGTGGGTACTAAAAATAACTGTCTCAATGATGGTTCTTATGAGTACCTACAACATACGTTTTGGTTGAGAAATAAGAAAATAAAATTTTCGTTACGCACTCTTCTGAGTATGATATTGCTAATTTGCTACTCTCATTGTTCTATTTCAGTTTAAATCTAATCCTAGTAAGATTCTGTTTCAGTTTAAGTCTAATCCTAGTAAGATGACGTCAGTGGTAGGATGGATGGTAGTCCTAGGAGATAACCCGCTTCAACCTGATGCATTCCAGCTAACAGATCCAGTCAAAGGCGAGTCCCTTATAGTAGTTAACTTGATTTTGTTTGTTTTAATTCATGCTTTAAGACGCCCCAGTCAACAGTTTTAATTTCAGTCAGGAGCCTCCCAGTGAATTTGTTACCTGCCCATCCTGCATCTTTTGCGCATAATTTTGTCTCTGGGATGCAGAGTTTTTATTTTAGCAAGTCCCAGGATGCAATAGTATTGCAGACTTGTCATTAAAAGTAATATTCTGGACTCATAAGTATGCAGTTGGACTCATTGATATGGGAAACAGCGAGTCCCAGGACCCATAAGCCCAAAATTGTAAATGAATCACTGAGGAGCCGCTGTGGTATAAGAGAAAAAACATTCACCTTGTAAACCAGTGATCGCAGGTTCGATCCCCCTCTTTTCCAGTCTGATTGCTGAGGCCAAACTGTGGCCCCTTCTTTCCATGTCCTTAGCTGTTGGTGGAAAGTTTAACACACACACACAACTTTCCATATTGGGGACATTTATTTTCCTGGTTTGAACCTGCATTAACATGGGTGAAAGTTTTCAGGATTATTCCTGAATTCAGGATTTTGAGGCTGACTTTCCTAAGAAAAGTACTTGAATTTAGAGGCCTTTCTTGAAAAGTCCTTGAAAATTAAATCTGCCTTGAAAAGTACTGGAAAATCACTCAAAGCCTTGAAAAGTCCTTGAATTCTACTATTTTCTGTAGTACTTTAGCACTGTTGATAAGAAACCTAAATTGTGCCTTTATTTGCACAGCAATTTTATAATAATTTTCCAGTACTAATGTCTCCATCATTTCTGAAGTAGAATTTGAACACTTAGATCAGTATTTTCATTAACTTTATAGTCCTTCAAAACTGTTGGAGAGGCTTTTATAACAGGCTTTGCACAGGCTTGAAAAGTACTTGAATATACAGGACTATCTTGAAAAATCCTTGAAAATTAAATTTGCCTTGAAAAGTACTGGAAAACACTCAAAGACCTTGAAAAGTCCTTGAATTTTACCATTTTGCAGGAGTATTCAACACTGTCTTTGGAGACCTAAATCTGTATAAAATTGTGGTGTCTTTATTTGGTGCAGCATATGCTGCACCAAATAAAGGCACTACAATTTTATAAATATTTTCTAAAACTAATATTTTATGTAAAGCAGTCCAACATTTCCAAAGTAGTATTTTAATGTGTAACTCAGTATTTTATATAAGTTTTCAGACCTTGAAAACACTAGGAAAGTCTTTAAAAAGTCCTTGAAAAGTCCTTGAATTTTACACAAACTTGCCTGTATGAACCTTGTATAAGTCCTTGAAAAGTCCTTGAATTTTACTCCTACTTGCCTATATGAACCCTGTTCTAAACCTATGGGTCTGTTCTCTGTTTCAGGCAATGTGTATAAATTCCGAGCAGGAACACAAGCTCAAGCACTCACATGGTGTCGCCATCTTAGTGAAGCTTCGAAAAAGTTTAAGTCACAGGTAAGACGGACCAATACTCCTATAGGATATATACCGATTCTTTTGAAACTTCACTGGATTAGGTGATTAGGTTAAGATGCACCAATACTCCTATAGTTGCGGGTCGATTTTTTTTCAACCCAAATATTACAGAGTTTTTTTTGTTAGCATGAAATGTAGCTGATTTTTTGCATACAAGCAATTGTTGGGATACAAATTTATACATGGCTTGGTGCCAAATCTATTGTATTAAATTGTAAAACAGACTAGGAATATTCTTTTCGCTGCGAAGCTATACCCAATATTTTAACATGATTATGACATTTGTCTCATTATGACATTTGTCTCATTTTACGATAGCAAATGGCCAAACGTGGGCCAGAGCAATCAAATAATATCCTATCATACATCAACCACGTTGGGGGTTCAAAGAATCATAATTGACTTGATAATTACGTGATTTTCGAAATAAGTCAGAAATAGCTGTCTCAGATACATTTAGCAGTATCGTCAGTGGGCTTTCTGAAAGTAAAACTGAAAGTAAACCAAAATAATTGGGAGAAATTAGACCAGTTTTCATTGCTTATTAACTTTCAGATGGATACCCAATAAAAAAACTTGAAAAACCCAATTTGAAATACCCAATTAAGCCAAAAAGAGGTGGGTAAATACCCAATTGCTATCAATCCTTATCTGGAGCTATGGCGAATCAGTCCTACAAGACGGTGCAAAATGGGGGGCAGTCAAATAATAGTTTTTTTGCATGAAAAATATCATCGTCTTTTATTTAAGTACTTCTATATCAGTAAATGAAACAAATTTGGTTGCTTTTCTATGAATTAATTAATGAGGACAATTCAAGTAAATTTTGGAGTTGATGAGATTATATAGCAAACCTGGGATACACATTAAACTGTTTACAATTACAAATTTGTGAAACACACCCCTTCTTAAGTTGAGTGTTGGCTTATTCTTCCTGAATGCAAAAAGACACCATATTGTGATTGGATGCAAGCGCCCCTAAAAATATAATTAAAAATGAGCCGTGGCATGGGATTTCCAACAATGTGGTATGTGTGACCAGCAAAGCCTCAGATCAGCCTGCGCATACGCGCAGTCTGATCAGAGCCTTTGCTAGCCCCTTAAATTTTTCTATTAGTGTTAAGCTACTTACTGAACATGATTTGGAGTTTCTAAGCTTAAAAGGGGACTGTGCAGGCTCATCTGAGTCTACACTTGTCAAAATGCCACATTGTTGGAAATCACATGCTGTTGCTCAAATGTTTTTTTCTTTACATTTCAGACACCGCCAAATTTAATAACTTTTGACTGAGCTCTTGAAAGAGCTCTGTTTTGGTATAACTGTGATACTCTCTACTTCCCTGCTTCCAATTGGTCAGTATATGGTCATGTGATGCCACTGCCAACTGACTGGTCAGATATCCTGTCTGCTGATTGGCTGAACTGACAGATGACCTGCATCAGGTTATGAGATAAGAGCCAAGATGGATTTGATTGGATGACAGACAGTGAGAAGTGAATTTGATTGGACAAAGTGGATAAACTGTCAGACGACTCCAAGCAAATGTTATTTTTATCATAATGTACACATAATGGTCAAAACTCTTTGGAATTTTAACCATTCTGAGTGCATAATATAGAAATTTCGGAATTCAGGAGACGGTGATTTGCCAATTATTCCAGACAGGTATCTGGTGCTTGTGTTGAGATTCTGTAACAGGAGAGAAATATTCTGAAGATAGTGACTTCACGCTAATGTGCAAAATCACAAGTGTTCTCATTGTGCCAGTGTTTATGGACAATCACGGCTGATAGTTTGTTTAAAGTCTTTGCAACATATGCAGCTTTCAAATACAAGCAGACACTAGGTATGTTTTATGAATAGGAAGATATATGTGCCTTGCCACGAGGAATGCGACCAAAGGCACAGATTAGCCTGCGCATCTGTGCAGTCTGATCAGTGCCTTTGTTCGCTCTTTGAAAAGTATAATAGCTAAACTAGCTGCATGCAAAGGTTCAGATATCTGGCTAGTTTCTGTAGCTGAGCAAACTGGTTTAAGTTGTACTGGTCCAACATAGATCCAGATAAGGAAATTTTATTTTCGTAAAATTTTAATTATTTTCTTACCCATTAATTTAAACATGTGTTTTAGGTGCTCAAAAGAACCGTCTCATTGAGACGGTTCTTTTGAGTACCCACAGCATATGTTTTGGATGAGAAATAAAGAAAATAATTTTCCAATACGCACTCCTATCTGGAGGCCGTTCCAAGCCCTCGAAGACCGGTTTCTCATGTCGAGGCCCATATATTGTTTGTCTGTTAGAAGTCATAGAAGTATTAACAATTAAGCCTTGCTTCTTATAGTGTTGCATGCTTGTATTTGAATTTTAGCTTATGGATGATTATTTATTGTAAAAGATCAACGCATACAGACAAGCTGCACAAGCTTTTTTTTAAATTCATTATTCATATGAATAAATAAATCCAATTTTTTCTTCTGGCATATACAAAGTATATTGTCAGAACAGGCAACAGTGTTCAATCTAGAGGGGGCCATTGGCCCACTTTTCTATCAAATGGCCCCTCGCTAAAGCTAGAGTGGGCTATATTTAACATTATGTGAATGGGGAAATATTAGGCAGTGTTTAATTTTCATCTTACAAAGGGACTGAACTGTACAACACCATTTGCAAGAATAACCTTTTAGAAATTTTCAGTTTTTACTTGCCTGCCAATGAATGATTCAATGAGAACCAAATGTGCAGCTTGATCAAGTGCCAAAATAAAAGCATTTTCTTACCAAGAAAACCAAATAACTGCATTGAGCAGTGAACTGATCTCTGGTCACATGATCAGTGTGGATCACATGACAAACTGCAATATACATGTGTAATGGGATCATGAAGTGTTTTTGTTAAAATGTGTTGAGACAACATGGGAAAAAACGCAAGAAAGCATTTGAAAAAGAGATGGGCAGATATTGAACCCATCCATACCTAATGCAGGGGACAAAAATATTTCAAAATTGCACTTGTCACGCAGGACGAGTGACTTACAATTTTCACTCGTCCTGCAAACATATGCACTTGTCCTTTAAAAGCATATGAAATAAAGAACATAAGGGAGTAGTATGCAATATGACTTTTTCGAGTAATTCTTCCCAAAGCACTCATCCTACAGGACGAGTACTTTGGGAAGAATTACTGGTCCTATCTAGATTTCACTCGTAATTACGAGCGGAATTTTTGTCCCCTGTCTAATGGTATGAAATGTTGACTTGGTGATTTTTCTCATGTGCTGCCTCAGTGTTTTCATGTCTTATAAAGACAGGGTATTAGATGAGATAATAATGCAATAATTCTTGTCTTGTATTAGTTGGAACTTTGGGACACCTATGTCACTATTTACGGAATATGGCTATCAATATGGCTATATTTTGCTGTGTGGTACCTAGGTGGTATCTTGGTGTTCCTCGTTCCAGACTTACTTTGTCATTGTATGTAGCAATAACTATTGGCTATTTCTGTTAGTATTATTGCTGTTAGCCCAAAGTTGTCCATCATGCAAAAGACAGCAAAAAAAATTAGAAAAAATTCTCAAAACGGAAGAGATATTCAGTATTGTGTGAAATAGCAAAATTTTCGATATTCTAGCTAGTCAATGAGGCTAAAAGGGGTGAGCTTAACCAGTCACCAATTCCAGACATGTTACTTGTGCTGCTACCACTAGGGTAAATAAATAAATCAGATCTGATCAGGTTTTCACAGCAGCCTAATGGAGTTCTATAAATAGCACGGACCCTAGTCCTAGGAGTGCATATATGGGTTTTGTTAAGAACACCTTTCTTTAGGGTTTGTGAACAGGGCAGTCACAAACCAGTCTGCGTAACAGAAAAAATATTTTCTTATTTCTCAACCAAATCATATGTTGTGGGTACTCAAAAGAACCGTCTCATGGTCAGAGACGGTTCTTTTTAGCACCCAAAACATATACCAAAAAATATGGGTAAGAACATATTAATTTTACGCTGATTTTTTTGTTCATCTTAACCTGTGCACAGAGATTAATTAGAGCATTAAATTTTTGCATGAAACAGGTTTCGCCATTTTAAATTTTTAGAGTGAGTAACAAAGGCGTTGATCAGACTGTATGGATGTATTATGGATGGCTGGTCTACCTTTGATGTTTGCATGCAAGAAAATCAGGTCATGTGACCAGGCCCTTATATAACAAACTGGAAAGGCAAGGGGACAGAAACAGCCATTATTCTTGTTACACTGCCCATGACATGCAATTGTTTTCATTCCTTTTTAATGTTTTGTGTATTTTAATTGAATTCCTTTCTGAGCCACAATGCATTTCTCTGTCTGGAGACCCCAAAAAATGTGATTAATCCTAGACTATTAGAAAATTATTTGAATCCTGCATTAATATTGGAAACCCCTAAATGAGCACTTTGGCAGGCAAACAGTGAAAACGCAGACGAAATGCCACAGAATGCATTTCATCAGGTTCTGCACTGTTCGTCTAGAAAAAGTACATCTTAATTTTGAAATTATTACCTGTGACCCCTTCATGTGTACAATGTATCATCCCAGGCTCAATGTATCAAGCCAGATGGAAGAGTTCATTAGTATACTAAGGGTTAATCTTAAGTTTTGCTCATCTGGCACTATGAGGGTTAAAAGAAGAGAAATGAAAATAGAGCTCAATTTTTGGTGTAAATTTCCTTCAGTTTTATACACAGATTTTTAAAAATAAAAGACTTTGGTTGTATTTTTGTATTATTTTTATAATTCTGTGTTCTGTGTCTTTAATACTATTTATGGACTTTCCCATAGCTTTATGCTGTTTTGTTGAGGACCTGCTTTGCCGATTATGCCAAGAGGTATCATATATTTTGATAGTAAAACCTGTGTAAAGCGGCCACTCAAAAATAGACAAAATAAAGGTCTTAATGTCAAAGACAACTGGTAGCTTAATGAAGGTCAAAAGTATTGCAGAATGCTCCCTTTGGACAATACTTTTGACCTGCATTAAGCAATAATTCTTGTCTTTTTGAGAGTAGCCTTTTTACACAGGTTTTATTGTAGTTGAGGTGTTTTTTTACATAATGAGAAGTGAGTTTCCATTTCATTTGTAGAGATGTCTTACATTTTAATCAATCTTCTTCAGAAACTTGCTATTTGACGGCAAACTGTGTAAGCCATTATCTGACGCAGCATTTGATCTGGATCAGCTCCATTTTCTTAAGTATCAATATTGGGTCAATTCTCAACTGATGGAGTGTTCAGTACTTATCGTTTGATTGCATAGTATAAGTTACAAAAAAAGCTAATTATTTTAACTTTGAATGACACAACCAAATTAATTAAGCAGGAAAAGCATAAGCGGCATAATCAGACGGGAAAAGTACATGCAAACAGCATGTTTACTGTTAAGAAGGTGATATTACAAATTAATTTTTACATTTCTCAACCAAAGCATATGTTGTGGGTACTCTTTCATTTGAGAACCCACAACCTACATAAAGATTGATGGATAAGAAAATAACCATTGTGTTCTGTAAATTGTTCAAAACGTTTGCTAAATAAAACCACGACACGTGTCATAATAGGTATATGCAGGTTCTCAGCAGAATTGGGACAATTGGTTTTAATAGTAGCAATTTTCATTGCATGACTATTTTGTTTGTATGTTCAAATATCTTCATCTCATTAGAAGGGCTGTTGTTCCGTTAAACTTGTATTTACAAAAAAATATGATGAAAATATTTTGGTCAAAAAGAGTAATGTGAAAAGATGAAATATTTTTATGTGTTCGTAAACGTGTGTATTTGAAATATTCTTTACTCAAAATGTATGTTTTTCTAAAATTTCTAACATCAGTTGGCTACAAAAAGGTCTAGACAAACAGTGCAAACCCAGATCAGACTGCTTCTGAAGAAGCAGTCTGATCAGGGTATTCACTGTTTGCTATTCAGACAAGCATTTTGTGAATTCCAGCCCTGAAAACCAAATTTTATTTTTAGAGCAGAAAGAGAAAGGTGTTAGAAATTTTAGAATTTTTACCATAGGTCTCTTATCAGTTCACATGTATATGTTAGAGATTGAAAAGTTTTGAACAGTGGTAACCCTCATCAGAATGGTCAATTAGGAGCAGGCTGATATGGATTTTACACTGTTTGGTCAGACCTATCTGTCTGATTATTTGTGGTCAATACAGCATGAGAATTGATGAACTTAAAGAACTGATAACGTTAATAATTGTACACCCTTTTACAGTGATATCCCCATAGCCATATAATCATGATTATATTTGCAATGTATGTAGTTAAATTGTATTAACGTTCCCTAGTTAACATGTTATAATGTAAAGGATTCAAGCAGGCTTGAAATTGAAGGACTGCCTTGGAAAGACATTGAAAAGAAAAAGAAAATCACTTGAAACATGCTGGTGGTTTTGCCCTTGTAAATATCATATTTTTTACCATTTTTATGAAGGACATGACATAGGATAGCATGAACACATCTAGTTATAATAATGCAACTCTCAAACAGTGCTTGAAAACTGGAGTCCCTTGAAAAGTCCTTGAATTTGTCCTCCTCTTGCCTGTATGGATCCTGATGTAACTACCTGTATTATCATTGACATAATTCTATTCCAGTAATACCTAGTCATTCTCTATTTGTTAAAATGTGCTTTTTTCACTTTGTACCATTTTGAAACCATGCCTATGAAAGACTACTAGTTTTTTTCCAGGACAGGTGTGGTTTATTGTGAAGCCAGTATATGTGCTGATTCTCTTTGCAGATGTATTAGGATGTTTTATATGGGGTTCTTTTCTCAGAATAAACATAAGTATTATGAAGATATATCTCCAAATGTTTTACAGGGCTGGTTGAATGATACTTGAAGGCTATAATCACACACCTCAAACTGGGCAATGAATGTACACATGTGAACCACAAGCCAGTCAAAAGCTGTCCTGTAGATTTTTTTGGTAATATGCACCCCTTATCCTGCCAATGTTTGTCCTGAAATTGTTGTCTGCTTATATGTGTGCTCCATATATTCAGATGCACTCCAGGATGTTTTCACTTTGGAAGGAACTGCTATGAACCCTAATCAGACTGCTCCTGAGGGGTCAGCCTGGTCAGGGTCCATAGCGTTTACAATATAGGCTACCAAAGTACAGAGATGACATTCATCAAGAATGGTGGGAAAAGGGCTGTTTTCTTCTGGGAAATCTACACAAAATATTCCCATGTCTGCCAATGTTCTTGTCAGCATAATATTATTAATAATGTATGTTACAAATGTAACCATATGATGCTATAATACTCTATTATAGATGTTATGATGTGCTAGTTAGTAAAGCTTTAGATTTGATTTCATGTCACCTTAAAACTCTGTGATCAAGTTACAAATATTGTCCATAGATTGACAGGAAAAGATAATCGAGCAGGCTTGGTACCTACCTCACCCAGGCCCACGTCTTCAGGGATTCTGACCAGCTACAGAAACGAGCTAGAATATTGAAATTTTGCATGTAGCCAGTTTAGATGTTCTACTCTACTGAAAGGGAACAACAAAGGCACTGATCAGACTGTGATCTGGAGCCTCACTGGCGTCACTGCGTTGTGTCCATGAGCAAGACACATTTATCCTTGCTTAGTATTGGTTCAACCCAGGAAGAGACGTCCCCACATAACTGAATGCACTGATTAGACTGTGACCTGCCCCTTTGTTGTTTGCATACAAAAAAGTCATTTTTTCTCGTGTTGAGGCCCATATAAGAAAAGGCATTCTTTAAACATGCAGGTCTATTAATAAAGTGAGATTTGATGTACGATCATAGGGCCAGTTTGGCAAAAATATTTGAGCGTAAGATTACGATTATTTTGTTATCGGTCAGTTTAAACATGTGTTTTGGGTGCTCAAAAGAACCGTCTCATTGAGACGGTTCTTTTAAGCACCCACAACATATGTTTTGGTTGAGTAATAAGAAAAATAATTTTCAGTTACACACTCTTATCTGGAGGCCTGTAAACTTTCCTCTAATATTTAAAATTGCCTGTGTGTGGGCAGTGAAGGTCCTGACAAGACAGTGAATGCACAGGCTCATATGAGACTACAGAGCCTGCCTGTGCGATAGGTATCAAACCCTCATGCAGTGGTTCAATTCATGTTGCAAGCTTATATTTTAAGTGATATGAAATTGGGCTGATAGCTTCAAAGGGTGTAGTTTTGATGGTGAGTTAAAGTTTAACTCTGCTTGCTAGTGGTGACTTTTGTAATCTGCTGATTACCTTTGCAAACAGTTTGGACCCAGATCAGGACCGACAAAATGTTGGTCATGATCTGGATCCAAACAGTTTGAATGGTGACTTTTGTCGTCTGCTGATTACCTTTGCAAACAGTCTGGACCCAGATCAGGACCGACATTCTGTCAGTCCTGATCTGGATCCAAACAGTTTGATACTCTGATAGCGAAAGATAGTCCATGAAAGGTTTTATTTTGAAAAAAATAAGTTTGAAAAATGTCAGCAGACGACAAAAAAGTCATGAACAATTACCCAGCGTGCAGAGTTTATGACTCGCAAAACCTATTTAGGTCAGTAAGTTCTAGCAGTAGTTCAGTAGGTGCCAACGTAGAGTACAGCAATACATTGTGAATAGCTCCTTTTAAGCTTAACTTTTTACTGTAAAATTTGATATTTTTGTATCTTAACCAAAATATTCTGGTATGTTGTGGGTACTCAAAAGAACTATCTTAGTGAGATGGTTCTTTTTGAGTACCCACAATACAATATGTTTTTGTTTAGAAATAAGCAAAAGATTAAGAAATGCATCCATCAAATGAGGCAATCTTTTAGAAAACCACTAGAAATGCAAGTTATTATAGGTTAAATACCTTGTAGTTTAGGTGGTCAATAGATTTAGCCCAGTCTCTGAATTGACAAATTATGAGAAAGTAGTCATTATCACATAGACGAAACAAAGGTTCAAGTGAGAGCCTGGGTATCTGATGTCTTGATTGATAAATCAAACCATACAAGAAATTCCAAGTGATGATTTAATGTTAATCCACCTTACTGGATTTGGTTTAATGTCAGTCATCACCCATTGCATGGGTGAAAGTTTTCAGGATTAATCCTGAATTCAGGATTTTGAGGCTGACTTTCCATAGAAAGTCAGCCTCATAATGCTGAATTAAGATTATAATAGCTTCTTTGATCAGTTATCAGATTATCTAAACACAATTAATCATTTTAATTCTAAATTTTCCATTTTTGTAGCCAACCTGCAAGTTTTAAAATTTGAATTTCAAAAGTTCAGGATTTCGGAAATTTTGAACTTTCACCCATGCCATTGTATGTTATTGTTTTAATTAAATGTGGACAGATTAAATATCAATGAGGATTATCTTGCATCATTATGTTTTATTTTGCATTCTTGGCAAGGATTTTAATGCAACATTGTATGCCCTGATCAGAAACAATATATAGCATCAGGTGTAAGTCTACACTGTCCACCAAAGGACCGTTATTTTAACGCTATTCGCATGGGTGAAAGTTTTCAGGATATTTCCAGAATCAGACTTTTTGGAGGCTGACTTTCCAATGTCAGACTCAAAATACTGAATTAAGCAGTTAATAATATCTTCTCTGAATTATTTTTTGTTTATCTGAGGACAATATACCATTTAAACTTATAAATGTTAATATTTTGTTGGTATACTGCAAGTTTTAAGAGATGAATTTTTTTTAAGTTCAGGGTTTGGAAATTTTAACCTTGAACCCATGTATTCACCTATAATTGGGTAAATGAAAAGGCATTGCCAAACTAGAATGAAGAAATTGTAAAACTATTAAGCATATTATTACTCATAGCATCATTAATATTAACTCCATCCCCTTTGTACTCATTTAGGCCAGCTCAGGAGATACTGCTACTTCTCCCATAGGAGTTAAGTTACTATTTTAAGTGTGCATGTACCACTATCCTGGGAACATAAAAAGCTGGCCCTGAGGATAACTTTCATGCTCAACTCAACAATGCTGAAAACCAGACTTTTCTTACTTTCAAACATGTTGTATTTATCATGCTAATAAATGTTAAAATGTCAACAATTGTTGGCATTTTAACATATATGAGCATGATAAATCTTTATGGTCATTTTATTGGAGCATGAAAAGTTTTATAACCCTGAGGCCAGGCCCCAAGGTTATAAAACTTTTTCCATACTCAACTCAGCTGAGCACAAAATTTATCCTGCCATTGTTGACATTTTAACATTTATTAGCATGATAAATACAACATCTGAGAGACTTAAAGCAAGAAACTTTAGCAGTATTTTAGTTTTTATGAGCAGTAGAAATTTCATGCTCAGTTGAGTTGAGCATGAAAAAAAGTTTTATCAGCCTTCCCTGTTTGCCTATGTGAGAAGTAGCAATATCTACCAAGCTGGCTCTTATTTTCTCATTTCTTTTTTTATCGCAAAAATGTTAAAAAAGCCGAACATTTAATAGTTCTGGTAAAGGAAAAATTAAAAAACCTGAAACTTCTATGTGTATGTTTACTTGAGTTCCCAACTTGAGATCAAGAGGTCCCTGGTTTGAGCCTCACAGGAGGTACTTTGTTGTCTTTGAGCAAGACATTTTATCCTCATTGCTTTGTACTGGTTCAATCATGGAAAACTTTCAGACCAGACTGACTGGGACATTGAAAACCACTAAAATTCTTTTGAACAAAATGAATGCTTGCACACCAACGAGGTAACTCCCTCAGGTGCAGCACACCACTGACTGTATCAGGAGTGACCCAGCAGCCGAAGAATGACAGAGTAGAAGTTGGCATGGATTCCGGTCCCTAAAAACTGTTCTGCTTTGAAAGAGTGTATGAAAAAAGGACATGTCAGACAGGTCCAACCATTGGAGATTATTTTGGCAAGTATAAAATAAATCTGGATGATGATGAAACGATGAGAATCCAGATTTTTAGGTTTCTTTATAAACATATGTTGTGGGTACTGTAAATCCGGATTTCATGAGAATTTTATTATTCTTGCAAATAGCTTAAAAGACATATTTGCCACACTAAAGATTCGCCACTAGGGCATGATTTACCTGCACCAGTAACGACAGAGGGATTTCGCCATTTCTCGAGGATTTAATTTCATCAAACTTCGCATGAATTTACAGTACTCGATAGAGGTGTCTCATTGAGATGCTTCCAATGTGCACCACAACCAAAGTTACCACCGAGAGCTGAGAAATATCTCCATTTCAGCCGCAACATGATTTACAACAATGTAGAATTTTGACAAGTGTAGACTCTGACGAGCCTGTGCAGCCTCCTTTTAAGCTTAGAAACTCCAAATGATGTTCAGTCACTAGCTTAATAATTATAGAATATTCAAGCAACTAGCAAAGGCTCTGATTAGACTTAGGTATGCACAGGCTGGTCTGAGCCTTTGTTGGTCACGCATACCACATTGTTGGAGTCTCATGTCACGGCTCATTTTTTTTGTCGAAAAAAACAACAACACAACAACAACAGTGTCTTATCTAGAGCATTGAGTGTTTGCATTATCCAGTAGTCCACTATCGAATTGCATTCTCATCTCTTCTTCACACTGATGTTTCAACGAAGATAACTCTGAACATAGCATGTGCTTCTCTCCATGAGTTATCCATAAAATGTCTTGTGCTTGATGGATAGACTTTAAGGCAGCAGTTAGTTCACCGAGATAGAGCTGTAGTTTGCCGAATTTCATGAGTTGTATGCCAACTTGAGGACTTCTATCTGGATACAGCTCTCTGCAAGATAAACAACATTCAGGGAGGGCAGTGGCTCAGTGGAAGAGGGCTTGACTCGAGACCGAAGGGCCGTGGGTTCGAGCCTCACCAGCGCCACTGCGTTGTATCCTTGAGCAAGACATTAATCCTTGCTTAGTACATGCTTACAATTAACAAAATCACCCCCCCCCCCTTGTAAATTTCAATTTTGAGCCCCCTATCATGAAATCCTGGATCCGCCCTTGATGCTGTTAAGCAAGATGACTGTCAAAAAAGTCTACAAAGCACTCCATCACAAGACCAGAACCTCTACCAGATTTGTACCTTGGGTCAGTAATGTTATAAACAAGATTATTTTTTAAGTTTTCCTTTCCACTACTTTATTATGCACGGCTTATTTTGGTGCACAACGGTTTGGAATTTTTATTAATGAAATTGAATGCGGAACACTGGTAGACGGTTTAACAATTTGATAAGTGCTTTCTTTAAGAAAACTTTTAATGACAATACCACAAAATTAAGTCCTATGAAACTATTAGAGTTAAAAACTAAAAAGGTAAATCCTTTTTACTAGCTGGTTTCCAACTATAAAACATCAATAATAGTCCTTCCTATAAATTCCAGGATTCACTTCTATGGTAAACAGTAAGACCAGTTTTCACAGAAAGTCAGTGTCAGAGGAAATCCACACTAAAGTTTATTATAATAATCCGTACAGATGGCAATATCCAGCCTGAGTTCACTATAATGGCTTAAACGTTACTGATCCTAAAATTATTTTCTCTCTATCCCAAATTGTCTCTGCTACAGTTTATATATGCGCATGTTCTTATCACACAAATTACTAAATTGTAAAAGTCTCTGACACTTCTCACTGCTCAGGATATGATCATCAAAGGTACTTTGATTGCTAAAGATATAGACATTAAAGTTGCCATATCAGTTGAGATCACTGTGACTAGTGTCTATTATCGGTTTTAGATCACTGATTGGCATATCAATTGTCAGAGCTGTAAAATCTACTTCCTTCCTTTGGGGAGTGATTATAATCAACAGCCCATAGCAATTCTAATAGCACTTTGATCTCATTTCCTGGACAGTCACCCAATTTATTTATTTGTTTATTTATTTTCTTTGACAAGTCACTAAAACACTAAAATTACAACCAAGAAATGGTAAAACTTTATGAACCCATTTGCATGAAATTTTACAGCATAAAAACTTTTGCAACCACAATTATGCATTAGCATTAAAACTGTTCAAATTTGAAACAGGCACCCAAGGATTATTTCTGTGAAGTTTTGCAAAATTATGGAAATATTCTTTTATCTCTATGCCCCCTGGAAATTCTCATGCTTTTTTTGTTGACTGCTGATTTTTTTCAAAATCAACTTTTTCGAAAAATTCTTTCAGGAATTATACCATCTGAGTGTCAAACAGATTGGCCTGATCTGGATTCAAACTTTCGACAAATTTCTCAGCAGACGACACTAGAGTTAAGTACCCACATCATAACTTTTGATATGTGATAATAATGAATCTACACAGTCTGATCAGCACCTCTTGTAATTCACTCGCTGGACACTGATTCCTATTCTAGCAGAGCAGCAAGGATTAAGCCTTATTGCAGAAGTCAATGTTTGTTTGTGTTAACGCTTTACATCACAGTCAACAATTGTTCAGTCATGCAGGGACGATTTTCTGTCTTCCTGGGTTGAACCAGTACTAAGCAGTGGATAATGTGTCTTACTCAAGGACACTACACAGTGACTCCACCAGTGGCAAGTCTCAGACTAGCAACCTTTCGATTCCCAGTTCAACACTACCAACTCAACCACTATGCTCCAATCAAAAGTTCAAGACAGGTCAGTGTTAGATTTACGCTTGATTTCTATTGGGTCCCTGGGACCCAGGGCATCAACAAAAGTTGAGTCCCATGTAAATTTTACTGAGTCCCAGAAAGTTTCCCAACCTATTTTTTTGCAATATTAAACACAGAGAAGTTAGCTAAAACTACCAATTAACTTTAATCTCAAACATTTTCAGTTTACACTAAGTGATTGACGATCAATTAAAAAAAACCCAAAAAAAGCAGACTTAGCAGTGATGGAGTCTTTGACTATTAAACTTTTTCGCTTTTAAAAAGTCTTTACTTGACGCTCTAGACCAAGATTATTGTACTTGTGCCTGTTGAAAATCGCTGAATCTGTCTGTGAACGCATTTTTAACGGATAAAACATTGATTTGTGATAGTATTGGCTTCAGAATACACTTTATTAAGTTATTTAAATGTTTCTAGTGTGATTCCTCGAGACAAACGCCATTTTTACCCAGCAAATCCATTTTGGAAAAACCGTAAATCATTATTTATAGCTGAGCCTCGTTCTGATTTCAACAGTTGCTATGAACAACGGTTGTCAGAAAACCACAACTGAATACTATTTATAGCAGTCTCTTTGTAATTTTAAAGCGTTGCAAGGTACAAAAGACTGATAGTCAAGGGTTTTAACTCTCTTTACTATTAAGCTGGCTTAAATGTGTTGAAAGTCGACTGCTTTTGATCTTGCGTTCCATGGACGCATGCTACTTGTCTTTTTTGCGTACCAGCAATTTTCGTTGCGTATTTAGATATTATTACGGAGTAAACGCGAACACTGCAGGTTTTTCAATGACATGACTTGTTTACAGATCAACTCATACTGAAAACTCAAGCTGAAAATGGCTGTTTTTCTTTAGCTCACCTGGCCTAGAGGTTATAAAACTTTTTTTTCATGCTCAACTCAACTGAGAACGAAATTTCAACTGCTCATAAAAACTAAAATACCGACAAATGAAGAAGTTTCTTGCTTTAAGTCTCTAAGATGTTGTATTCATCATGCTAATAAGTGTTAAAATGACAACAGTTGTTGGCATTTTTATATTTATGAGCAGGATAAATTTTGTGTTCAGTTGAGTTCCGCATGGGAATGGTTTTATAACCTCGGGCTACTTTTGAGGTATTAGTATGGCAATGGTCTGTCTTCCATCCACACTTTTAAAGTAATATGTCTCCAAAGTTACTCGGCCAATTTTAATCAAAATTTCTTGCAAGGCATCATCAGATAATGGGAAAGGCTGCAGAATACTTTTGGGCTAATTGGATCTGAACTCTGGTTGCCATGACAACATATAGCTCCCACAGACTTATAATTGAGTAAAAATCTTCTTCTCTGATACATGAGGCCCACATATTATATATTTAGAAAGTAGCAATGTTAAGTAGTCCCTTACATTACCTAAATCCTGCCAATCAAGCCCCTGAGGTCCAAACTGTCCCTGAGCTGGTGATCAAGTGTTTCCATAGGCTTATAGGTAAAACTGTAAAACTTAATTGCACCCCACTCCTCCTATTTTTCATGGAGGGCTATCTAATCAATAGTAGGCCATTCTATTTTGATCAATTTGGAATAAAATGCACCCAGTAAACCAGAGAGTAGCCATATTCAGTATGTAGTAATGTCTTGTGGTCACCTACATAAATTCTGCCAACCATACCCTTGAGGTCCTAATTGGCCACGTCCCAGTGGTCTTTAGCTCCCATTGACTTATCGGGGTAAAGACTTAAAAAAAAGCCTTGAGGCCCTCAGCTTATATATTTAGTATGAACCCTGCCAAACATGTCCCAAGGTCCTAATTGGCCACTCCATTGTGTTCATTTGCTCCAATGCAATCGTAATTAAAAAAAACTTTAAAAATCATCTCTGAAAACTCAGGTGAGTGGTATAGGCTCATTGGGCCTCTGTTTAACTTTTTTTGTAAAAGAAGGAGTACTGTCATAAGTTATGGGTTATGCTTACCTGTAGGGTTCTAAAGTCTCTAAGCCCCAGTTTAACGCCAGCTCCCACTGTTCTTCATCAATGGCGGCGTCCAGGCCTCGATCTAACAACCTCACCAGATGTGTATTGAATTTGTGTAAGACTGGCTTTACCTTAGCCAAACATTCCTTACACATTGATAGTATTGATAGGGAATCTGAAAGAAAACTTCATTAGAAACTCACTTGTCCCCAACAACATACAGTAGAATCCTAGGGACTGGAGATTTTATTTCTAAGTATCAAAAATTTGAAATTATAGGGAGGTAGACATATGAAAATAAAATATACCCCCCCCACACCCCTCACAAATGATTATTATAAGTTTTTTCCCCTATCAAACATGGATTTAGTGTGCATAAAAGAAACGTCTCCTAGAGACATTTCTTTAACCCACACGCAACACATGTTTTTATACTTTGTATTAAAAATATAACTAGCACACAATGGTTCTTATCGCATCAGCAAGCAGCTAGGTAAGACTGCTCAGTCTGAACACAGCGGTCACTACTGAGTGCTTGCTAGAGAATGGTAATGGATGAAAGAAATGTCTCTAGGAGAATAATACATGGATAATGGATTATTTTTTTTGCTCACCACTAAACATCTCATTTTATATTGGAAAAACATGAAAAAGACTTCCAGAATATCCTGAATATGCTGAGATGCAACATGGTGGTGTAATTTTAACATTACAATGACATCATGGATCGATGTGTGGCCAGCGTGTGGCTGTTCTTTTTTTATCTTTCCCTAGGGCTGGTATGTGTATGTGAGATAAATAGAATCCATCATTGGTGTTCAGTGGGGACAGAAAAATCCCAACCCAGTGAGTTTCCCACTGAACAGTGGACCAAAGGGTTTGGATTTTTCTGGAACCACTGAACACCAATGGTCGATTCTTTTTCTCATATACCACGACCGTAAGGTACAGTACTGTGTAATATTTGTTGATGACGTCACCGAGGTCAATGTTTACAGTCAATGACGCGCGCTGTACAAATGAACTTGAAACAGCGAATAAACAGCGCATTAAACAATGAACAAATGGTTATTTCATCAAAATGAATTTACAAGAACTAGCTTATCAGCAACAGTGACTCGAGTAAGTAATCTTGTTGAGGAAAATGTGTGTGTGTGAGTGTGTTTTTACATTGTAAAGGCTCCCGGTCCCGGTGGATTCAGTCACTCATTTTGCCTGACACAACAGATTAAATATGTCAATCGCAATGCACTCAGCATGTTCAAAGCATTGAGTAAAGGTTGTAAGTAAGAATGCGCAGTTTTACTTTTAAACCAAGTTGAAGGCTGACTTAAATCGCTGAAAATTCAACATTGAATTTTTTCCGGACTGACAATAATTCAACTTTTGTTTTCGAAAGGAATACAGTCATTCACCAAAAATGTTATCTCACATTAGCAACCGGCCGCGTGTGGCTTATCTCGTATTAGTTACGCTTATCTCACATGGGTAGGGATGTGGGACAGATTTTTCCGACAGCGAGCTTACATTGGGATCACTAGATCTTGTATGTGTTGGTATGTGAGAAAGAATTATCTCACATGGGAAAAACAACAGATATCCCGATCTGGTGTGTGAGAAAAAGCACTCTTATCATATGGGCTAGCCAAAATCCTTAAATTTAGAAATTTGCCCCTGATTTAATTAAATGTATCCTAAGTTCACTGATACTTAAAGCTGCATAGTCTGTAACTTTTGATCTTCTAATTTTAAAAATAATGTTTTTACTTTTCAAGAACACAGTAAACATACTCAAATTCAGGAAAACATTTTACCATTTTCGTAAATCTTAACAAGTTATCACTATCAAAACAACTGCATTTATGTTAAAATTCAACGGTCTAGAATTATTGGAGGGACACAAATAATTACCAACAAGAGAAAAACACACCTATTTGATAAGAAAATTCACTTTTCCATGCAGTTTTCAGCTGTATTGAACATTTTTATTGTGAAAACATAGCTTAATTTTAATTTTTAAAAATGATTTAAAAAGAAAATAATTTTTTTCGAAAAATGTTCATAGTTACAGAGTATGCAGCTTTAAGTCAGAACAGTCACTTTGTATGACCAAGGTAAAGTGAGAAATTTCTGTTTACTGTATATTACTTAATATTGGCAGCATCAAAATGTTACGATTTTAAAATACTGGCATATTGGCTTACTTAAATTTTGGAGGTGTTGCAAAAGAATGCCTTTTAAAGTTATTTTTATTCTCATAGGGGCTGCTCTTAAAAAAGAGAATATGCTTCCTTTTAACTCAAAAACAAAATTTGAAAGGTAGAGTATGCACCCAAAATATTATTTTCACCAAAATGTTGATATTTACATTTTTGAACCCCAAGAATGTAAAATGAATGAAAACTATCCGGAAACACCTCTGTACTTTGTTCCATTTCAAATTCAAAGTTTCATACAGGCAAGGTTGTGTAAAATTCAAGCACTTTTCAAGAACTTCTGAAAGACTTTCATACTGTTTTCAAGGACTGAAAACGTATGAAAAATACTAATTTACACGTTAAAATTCTGCATTTCTAAAGAAATTAGTTTTAGAAAGTTATAGTATAAAATTATGGTGCCTTTATTTGGCGCAGCATATGCGGCACACAAGTTTATACTGATTAGGGCCTTCAAAGACAGTGTTAAAGCCTCCTGTAAATGGTAAGATTCAAAGACTTTTCAAGGCCTTCTGAGTGTTTTTCAAGTACTTTACAAGGCAAATTTAATTTTCAAGGACTTTTCAAGACAGTCCTGTATATTCAAGTACTTTTCAAGCCTGTGCAAACCGTGTTATCTATTGTTTGGGCAAATGAAAATTTCTTTAGACAAGTGCATTCCTGCCATTTACTTGTCCCTGGGCAAGTATCAATTTTTGCTATTTCCACACCCCTGCTTGAGCAGGTATGTTGAGCTATCAGAATTCAAGTTCTTGTGGGTTCTAAGTACAGGAATGCTGGGGTAAACATTTGATGTGAGATATTTTCCCTTATGTTTTACCATGGTTCTTCCTAGCAGCTTCAATTTTCTCCAGAGTGTCAATACAACACTGAATACTAGTCCTCCCAAATGTCTTGAATTTCTCGGAGAAATCTTGGATGCCACATTTCATACACGACACTGGCTCATGATCTAAAAATAAAATAAAAATCAATATAAATATATCAAGCTATGACTGTTAAATTTTTATTTCTGCCACGAACAATCAAATAAATATATTATGATATGATAAGAATTTGGCCAAAGGCGGTGTCACGCCTGCCCAGTTAAGTGAAAAGTAACTTTTATTTTTGGGCCTCATAGGGGGCCAAAATAGCCCTTTAATGCACGTAGCTCTTTCAACCTGTGACTCCTAAAATGTAAAATGCACCATTCAAACTTTCCTTTCTCTATACTTCTGAAGGGTCCGTTTTTCCAGATTATTTAGATGTCACAACAACTGTCGTTATCAGTGTGGAGTTGGTAAAACTTCTCCCTGTACATCGATATAGTTTGATATTTTTTCATATTCTGGTCTTTCAGGAATATTGGGTTCTGACGGAAAGCAGAATACCGCATAAGCCGGTGCTTGGGGGTGTGAGAGTTGTTGCACTTTCCATTAGTCCTCATGATCAGACTCAATAAAACCGAGTCTTCTGTTTTCTAATATTGTAGGTTCTCTCTATTTCTTAGGGATCCATTTTTCCAGATTATTTATTGTATCAATCAAAATGGCAAAATCTGTCAGAATAGCTCACCATCAAAAAGGAAAATGCAGTTGTTTTAAAATTACTATCGCTAGTTGGCTGTCAAATAGGCCTAGACAAACAGTGCAGACCCAGATCTGAGGAAGCAGTCTGATCAGGGTCTTCCCAGTTTGCTATTCTGACAAGCATTTGCAATTTTTCCTCTGATTAACCAACATTATATAAATTGAAAATAGAAAAAGAAATGTGTTTGAAATTTCGGAACATTTACCGTTGCTTACCATCTGTTGTTGCTACACACCCATCACAGTTTTGTTTAGGACATTGCACACTTGACATCATATTATCCTGAAATACAAATGAGCTTATCAAGACAGTTTGCCACATGCAGATAGAAAGGAAGCGTGGGCCAGGGTGGCCCAAGATGACTTGGAGGATACTCACAGAGAGAGACTGTCATGAGTGGAATCTCAATGAGGTTGATCCTTTTGATAGGGATGTGCAGCTAGCCAGCTACCTGGAAGGGAGTCCACTAATGTGGATGATCCTCCTGCATCTGCAATCTAAATGCCGATGATGATGATTATCACATAAGGGAGCTGTGTATGCGCATTTGTACCTATACACATGAGCAGTCTGGAACACACCAAGTAGGGACCCTTAGTATTCTGATGGGTTTTCCAATGTAGATAATGCAATAAGGATGGAATTGTCCATTTTATAATCTAAGGGGTCACAGTTTTCTAATTATGGTGTATTTACAACCCCTGAATATTGTTTTGACACTCAGCAAAAAGTGCAGATCCTGATTAAATGCAGCATTATGCTGCATTTAATCTGGGTCTTCATTGTTTGCAAAAGTACTGGTTTAGAGGTTTCCTGAATACAAAGGGTTAATGAAGTGTTGGGCCTAAATCTAGGCCCCTAGCTTCACATGATAGCTTCCCATGCATATTGCACGACCGGCAGGTGTGCACTATAATCACTGTGTGAGTCTGCTGTCTGTCTGTCTGTTACGAGTTAGTGAAAATGCTCTTAACTCTAGAACTACATGGTATATTTTGAATAAATTTTGCACATGTATGCATGTCAACATTGTCAAACCACTGGTATGCTAAACAGCCTTTTTTTTGGTGGACGAGGCTTTGCTGAGCATCAGTCCGGCTGGTCGTGGTCAGTTAGTGAAAATGTTTATAAGTGGAACCACACAATATATATCGGATCAAATTTTGCATAATTATTTATTTTAACATTGTCCAGTCACTGGTATGTAAAATGATTACAAGGCTTCACCAAGCATCATTTCAGCTGGTCAATGTGTTTTAGTGAAATGCTCATAATTCTTAAACCACATCATATATTTTGATCAAATTTTGCATCCTTATACTTTTTAACATTGTCTAGACACTGGCATGCAAAACATTCTGGCCCTGAGGCTATAAAACTTTTCCATGCTCAACTCAGCTGAACTCATAATTTATCCTGCTAATAAATGTTAAAATGCCAACAGTTGTTGGCATTTTAACATTTATGAGCAGGGTAAATACAACATCTGAGAGTTTAAAGCAAGAAAAATCAGTGTTTTTCATTTTTGTTTTTATGAGCAGTTGAAATCTTATGCTCAGCTGAGTTGAGCATAAAAAAAGTTTTATACCCTCAGAGACTTTTCTTAACAGATTAGCTTTATTTGGAGTGTACATATAGCTAAGATATGCGGAACTTTATCAGTGCCTATGCTGCAAGAAACCTCAAAATTCAAAAACAGGTTTCTTTAGAGTAATTCAATCATTATGAACCATATGGTATATTTTCATTCAATTATGTATAATTCTGCAGGAAATGACCAATTTGCTTTCCACACATTCCTTCTGGCACAGGTAACTGATTAATCTACGTTCACCACGGGTGATGCACATTACTCTCAGTTGATTTTAAGAATGACTTAACACATACAAGCCATGACATGAGATTTCCAACAATGTGGCATTTGGACAAGTGCAGACTCATACGAGCCTGTGCCGCCTCCTTTTAAGCTTAGAAACTCCAAATGATGTTCAGTCAGTAGCTTAATAATCATAGAATATTCAAGCAACTAACAAAGGCTCTTATCAGACTGGGTGTATGCGCAGGCTGGTCTGAGCCTTTGCTGGTCCCACATACCACATTGTTAGAAATCTCATGTTGTGGCTAATATGCTATCGGCAACACTATTTTCAAATGTTTTCATCCGATTATGTCTAGTGGACCCTTTTATCTAACAGAGTGGAAATATCCATTGTCAGCCACAGGGGTTACTAGCATTATTGTTTTATAGTATTTTCTTGAGATTTCCAGATAAAAGTGAAAAAAGTGTTGACCTTGATCAAATGCCACAATGTGGGTCTATACTGCTTGCCTAGGCTTTTTTGGGGGGGTAGCTAAATGTACTTTCAGAGAAAACTTTTTAAATATACATTCTAATGCACTTGCCTTTGTAACGCAATGTCTGATTGAATAACGTCAAAAATTTGTGACAGTTTACCCTGCGATATACTGCAGGAAATTATAATTTGACGTCATTAATTACATCACATTTCGTTGGATGATGTGAAGCTTTATATGACTTTCAAAGCTCTGATTCGAGACAAAACTGCAGAAGTGTATTAGAATGAGGATAACCATATTCAAATTTTCATTTGGGGAGGTATATCGTCGCCGTAAAACTAAATTTCCAACTACATACCTGACGATATACCTCCCCAAATGAAAATTTTGAATACAGTTATCCCCTAATTGGCAAGTGTAGAAGACAAATAGAATCAATCATTGATGTTCAGTGAATACCTAAGATCAATTCTTTTTCTCACATACCATACATATGAAAATGACAGGTTTAGATAAATAAAAAAATTCCATGTTAAATTATAAATATTTACTTCCCCATCATGTTTAACATAAGTTTTTGGTGCTCAAAAAACCTGTCTCATTGAGACGGTTCTTTTGAGTACCTACAACAAATGTTTTGGTGGGGAAGTACCCTTAATGAAAGGCCTGTACATGCAAGCTTACCAGTTGTTCATCTAGACAGCGGGGACAATCACAATCAAAATAATACTGTTCCTTAAGTTGTGTCTTTCTCTCTGAAGAAGGGGCTAGCTGGTCTATGTAGCTGATTCTAATCTGAAAAACAACCACATAGATGATTTGAGCCGTTACATGTGATTTCCAACAATGTGGCATTTTGACAAGTGTAGACTTAGACGAGCCTGTGTTTCTTCCTTTTAAGGTCAGAAACCTCAAATGAGGTTCAGTCAGTAGTTAACAGTCATAGAATATTTAAGCGACCAGCAAAGGCTCTGAACAGTCTGCACGTACGCACAGGCTGGTCTGAGCCTTTGCTGGTTGCACATACCACATTCTTGGAAATCTCATGCCACTGCCCATTTATCAAAAATAACAATTTGTTTTAAGGATTTACATCTCAGTCAACAATTTTTCAGTTGTGTCGGGACAATTTCCTGTCTTCCTAGGTTGAAACAGTAGTAAGCAGACCATAAAGTGTCTTGCTCAAGAACACAAAACGGTCACTCTGTCGCGGTGAGTCTCAAACTAGCAACCCTTCGATCCCTTGCAGCCCATAAAGTGTCTTGCAAAAGAACACAAAACAGTGACTCTGTCGCTGTGAGTCTCGAACTAGCAACCATTCAATCCCCAGTCTAATGCTCTACAAACAGAGCCACTATGCTCTGCATCAGAATTGACAATATCCTACTTAATATCCTTTATAATAAGGCCAAATTAAAAAAATAAGTATGTTTTATGTAACGGGTCTGAAAATTTTAGGTAGGGTAGACAAACATTTTTTAAAAAATTCTGGAAAAAATTATCATTTTATGCATTTTGAAAGGCATTTCGCCTTTCAAAATGCATAAATTTACATTTTTTCCAGAAAACCGGGAAAATAAAAAAAGGTTTCACCAGTAAATTTAGGTAGGGTCTGGTTACCCTAAACCCTTGTATTTTTTTTTTATTTGGCCAAATGAAATTACATGATAAAAATAATTATCAACAAGTGTTGGGATTAAAAGAGAGTATGCACTTATAAGGGCAAATATGGTATTTGAACTTGAATTTTGACCTTAGCTTTCATTTACGATCATTTACGATCCTACATTGCATGGGTGAAAGTTCAAAATTTCCAAAATCCTGAACTTTAGAAAATCAAATTTTTAGACTTGCAGGATGCCTACAAAAATTAATAATTTCATGTTAAAATGGTTTCATGTGTTTAGATAATCTGAAAAATTAATCGGAGAAGCTGCCATAATCTCCTTTATTCAGCATTTTGAGGTTGACTTTCTATGGAAAGTCAGCCTTAAAATCCTGAATTCAGGCTTAATCCTGAAAACTTTCATCCATGACATTGTGAAATGTCAGCAGCACTGGTGTGACTGTCCAAATGCACAGGCATGTTGGCTATCTTGGATACCTGAATGGAAAGAGTTTAGCTATTCATAATCTACATGTCGCTTTGGTGTCTCCCACCAAGTTTCGGTTCAATCTTACATAAAGTCTGGGAGGAAATGTCCTTCTCAATAATTTCAAGAAGGCTGCCATCTTGGATTTTTTAGCAATTCTGAATCTCATACAGGTTTAGATAAACAGAAATTTTCAGCGTAAAATTGTTAATATTTTCTTACCCATAATTTTTAGCCTATGTTTTGGGTGCTCAAAAGAACCGTCTCATTGAGACGGTTCTTTTGAATACCCACAACATATGTTTGGTTGAGAAATAAGAAAATTATTTTTCTGTTACGCAATCTTAACTAAAGTCCTGGGGACCGTTTCACTAACGATCTTAGCGCTAAGAAATTCGTAAGTTCATTCTTAAGAACGGTATGCGTTTCACAAACGCCATCGACTTACGAAATTCTTAAGGATTTCGCTAAGATTTTCTTAAATATTGTCGTAACTTTACGACAGGGGGGAGGCGATCTTATCTTTCAGAAAATTTCGTAAATATGGCCGCCTCATCTGTCCCAACCAGCATACGGAACAAAATTCGCTTATTGTTCTGTCAAAACGTACTATTTATCGACAAAATTATCGGAGGGAATTTATTTTAGATGAGTACCTGTCGCCGGAAATGATTTAGACTGTGTAAAGAGTCCGAGTTCGACGAAATCGATCCTACTTTCGGTTTGAATCGACACGTTTTGAACTATTCATTTATTGTTTGTTTTATATATCAAGAGGAGTGTGTCACGGACTTAACAATAATTTCATTGGACCTGTCTGCTGACACAAGAGAAAGTGAGGAATTGGAGCCTGCTGACACCTGTCTTTGTATAGTCTACACAGATAAATTGCTGCAATGTGTTTACACAAGAGATCTTCAGAGTGAGTACATGGCTTCTCAGCTGAAACAGCCCTATCATAGAAATTAGCCTAAGTGAGGATAAGGTTAGATCTACATGTACTGCTGAGGAGCGCAGTGGCCTATTGATGGTAGTGTTCGACTTGAGCTCGAGTCCAGGGGTCGCTGGTTTGAGCCCCTCAAGAAGTACTGCACACATGGCACTGTGTTGTGTCCTTGAGCAAGACATTGTATCATCTGCATAATTGTGCTGGTTCAACTCGAGAAACGTCCAGATAGGGTGGTAAAAATGTTGACTGGGACGTAAAGCATCACCTCAGACAGACAAAACGTTTTCATTTTATCTGTCTGAGGGCTTTCCCTGGCTCAGAATTTGTTGTAGCCAACACTTTAGCCAAATGGAAAAAGGTTGGAGCCAAAAGAAATTGACTTTAGCCGAGGTTTTAGCCAGAAAGTAGTTTCAATAAGTTGTTCTATATTTAACCGATGACTTTTGCCATCTGCTAATAACCTTTGCAAACAGTTTGGACCCAGGTCAGGCCCGACAAATTGTCGGGCCTGATCTCGATCCTAATTGTTTGACACCCTGATGGTATTGAAAAAATCCAGCATTCAAAGAGTTAAATATGGCACAATGGTAAAGTGTGCAGGAATTGGAAAATCCAAAAGCTGATCAAAATAAACATTTTCGCAGATATGTAACTTTTGAACCACCTAGACTAGAGTGTGTTTTTTTTACTTTTTAGCCAATATATTACATTCGTAGCCACTCTCCATTTTTAATAGCAAATGGCTATAATGGCTAATGGCAGGGTGAGCCCTGGTTCCAAGTATGTTGACTGGGACATAAAGTATCACCAAAGACAGACAAAACATTTTCATTTTTTCTATCTGACAGAAGAATGTGTTCGAGCTAACATGCATTATTTATATATTGACTGGACTGTAAAGCCTGATTTGCAGACAAACATTAATACCTCTGTCAATCAAATAATGCACCAGTCATTTACACCACTGACCCCGGGAATCCCCTACTGGAAATATGGTCATAAAAAGCTCTGCACTATGTATGGGGACCGCTCAAGGGTCATTGCCCCCCACTTTACAATGATAAATTCCTAGGGGTATATTAACTATATTTGCATAATTGCAGAAGATCATGTTTCTGACTACTGTGGTCCTGTGGGGGAATTCAAGATGTGCATTATCCCAATTATCATCTGACCATCCCTGTAGGAGGGAGGGGGGTTACAAATTACTGTAGGGGGAAGCTGTGATAATGAGGTCAGAGTGAGGTGCAGCATGTCTGTCTGACATTTAGACAAACTGTATATGTATTTTTGAATCCCTAGTTAGATGGCAACATTTGCGTTCTAAATATGATATCTCTTAATAACTGAACGCAAGCGTAACAATTAATAACTGTATATTTTGCTTGCTAGATAATATTTTCTATAAATTTGCTTCTTTGGCAGCAGGAAAAGTAATTGGGGGCATAATTACAGTAAAACCTCGAAAATTCTAATGCCAATTTTTCGTAAATACTCGCTTATTTATTCGAAATCAATTTGGGGCACTTTGGATCCAGATAAGAGCTTATAGGACCTATTTTTGAAATATTTTTTATAACTGTCTTTAAAAAAATATGTGTTTGGGTGCATAAAAGAAATGTCTCATTGAGAGGTTTCTTTTACGCACCCAAGACATATGTTTGATAAATGATAACAATCATTTTTGGGGGTTATATATTTTTATGTATAACTCTCTATAATTCGAATTTTCAATACTTAAAAATAAAACAACTTTGAATTTACGAGATTCGACTGACTGTACTTTTCTATTTCATTTCTGTATTCCAAAATAAGCATTGTACTCAAATTGTGCCTGAATTAACCCTTATCCTGCTGATAATTCAAACACTATAAGCCCTGATCAGACAGTTCGATCGAAAGGGAGCAGTTTGATCCGTGTCCATATTGTTTGCAATATAGGCCACCAAAAACATAGATAGTAGAAGAGAGCAGATGACAGATATTGCCGTGAACAGCAAGAAAAGGGTAAAAAGAGTGCCTCTACCTCCAGATAAGTGTGTGTGATTGAAAAATACTTATCTTTTATCTAAAAAAAAAATATGTTGTGGGTACTCAAAAGAACCGTCTCAATGAGACATTTAAAATGATAATTAAAGAAACAGACAGTTCTGCACTCAAATATTTTGCTTATATAGTACTGGTTAAACGCAGATGAAACATCCCAACATGACCAAACGTTTGTTGACTGGGATGTAAAGTATCATTTAACTCATAAGAAAAATAGAAAACATGCTCTCTTTTTAAAACAATTTTTCAACCTAGATGTCTTAAAATTACAAATCTCATCAAGATCTTCCCAGTTTGCTCTGAATGGCCTGCAACAAACTTAAAAAATTATATCCATCCTTTTTGAGAAAAGTGACTTTAAGTCAGATAATATGTTAGACATATATTGTAATCGGGTCCATTTGTCATTCAGACTTGCTCATAACACAAACTCTTTCATTTTTAGATTGAGGGTGATGTGGCACAATGATTACCTATGATGTGTAGATTACAATGAAGGTTTATGATCGCCAATATGACTCTGGAGTAAAAGGTCAAGGTAAAATATATTTAAAATATGTCCTTCCACTCCTAAAAGGAACACTTCTTCCATTTTTTCGACCAAGGGTGTTCAAATTTGGCAAAATGATTGCCTACTGAGTTTAGATTTTAACAAGGGTTCTAGATTACCAATATGACATTGGACTCAAAAGGACAATTAAGGTCAGATAGACTTAGAATTTGGCTTAAGGCTTATAGTATGAACTTGTCTTCACTTTTTGACTGGCAGTGTTCATATTTGGCACAAAACCTGACAATTCAAAGTTAACAGTTCATACTTCACCTTCATGGTTCATACTTCACACTTCACACATTATTAAGTGTATGGAATACAACAGAAAGTGACAATTCTAAGTTCACACTTCACAGTTCATATGTCACACTTCATAGTTCAGACTTTACTCTTCATAGTTCAGACTATAATATGCACACTCTAGTTTCAGTTCTTTGGTGCATTCTTTGCTTCCAAAGGATACCCTTTTAAGTACATATTCACACTCCTTACTTAACACTCCACACTTCATAATTCCCTCTTCACAGTTCATACTTCAAGTCACACTTTAAAGTTTACACTACATAGGTTTTAGATCTTTAAACACCTTACTGTGACATATTACTGATAAAAATGGTGTGTGTTGTTGCATGGTACATTTTTGTTAATCAATATAAATCGCATCAATCTTGCAATATTGATCTTAAAGTGTGATATTAAAGGTGTGAATTACTAGGCATGATGTATGAAATTTGAAGTTGGAACTATGAAGTGTGAAGTTAATTGTGAAGTATGAACAGTAAAGTGTGAAATGGAACTATGAGGTATGAAATGTGAAGTCTGAACTGTCAAGTTTGAACTGTGAAGTGTGAACCATGAACTGGGACATATAGACTATGAAGTATGAACTTTCAAATGTCATTTTATGTTTCCATAGTTCAGACTTCATACTCAAAGCTTCACAGTAAACTCCTCTTAGTTCATACTTCATACATCATACTTCACAGTTCAAGCTCCTTCTCACTTCATTTGTACTTCAAACTAGACAGTTCAGAATTCAAACTTTACGCTTCATAGTTCACATTTCACCCTTCTGTTCATAGTTCATACTTTACACTTCATATTTCATGCTTCATACTTCATTGTTCAGACTTCAATCTTCATACTTAACACTTTATACTCCAAAAGTCTTACTTTACACTTTATAGTTATGTGCAATGGGGGACAGCGCAAAATAACATTTTTGAAGTTCACAGTTCATACTTTACCGTTCATACTTCACACTTCATAGTTTACACTTCATACTGCACACTTAGTAGTTCGCATTTCATAAAAGTAAGTAAGGTTGCAAAGATCAGGAATCGATACAATCAAGTACCACACCTGACCCAGGATACCAATGGGAAAGTGACAAACTCACAGAAGACACCACAAACGAGAGCCAAGAGGTCAGCCCTTTCCCAGCAGGTGACCACGAAGCACATATAAACAGACGCGCACAAAACATAGCAAACACAAGACAGAACAAAAACATAAGAGATCCACAAAAGAAGTACCGCCTTGGAACGGTCAGTAAAATATTTTACTGGAGGGCTTAAACCAGTCAGATTTAAGGCTGCATATTTCACACCATACTTTGAACAGTTTGAATTGTGAAGTACGAACATTGAAGTATGAAGTGGAAATGTAAAGAATGAAATGTGAAATCTTAACTGTGAAGTTTCAACTCTGAAGGGTGAAGTCAGAATTTTGAAGTGTGAATCATAAACTGGGAAGATTAAAATGTGAAGTATGAAATGTGAAGTATGAACTTTTAAATGACACTTTCCCGTTTTCCATTGTTCTGGCTTTATACTCCAAACGTCACAGTACACTATTCTTTGTTCATAGATCACATTTCTAAGTTGACGCTTCTTACTTAACAGTTCACACTTCACAGTTCAGGCTTCATAATTCAGTTTTCACACTTAATTCATAGTTCAAACTTCACACTTAATAGTTCAGACTTCATAGTTCACATTTCAAAGTTCAGACTTCACGCTTCATACTTGGCACTTCATACTCAAATTTATAGTCATGTGTGGGAGACAATGTAAAGTAACCTTTGAAGTTCACAGTTCACACTTCACAGTTAGCACTTCACACTTCATATTTCACACTTCATAGTTTAGACTTCATACTTCACACACTACACACTTCATACATCACATTTCATAGTTCAGACTTAAGGCTGCATAATTCTCACTTCATACTTTGCACTTTATACTTTACAATTCATACTTCCCAATTCATAGTTATGTGAGTGAGACAACGTAAAAAGACATTTTTAAGTTCACAGTTCATACCTCACGGTTCATACGTCCCACTTCATGGTTCTGACTTCATTCTACACACTTAATTGTTCGCACTTCATTTGGCATACTTAAAGCTACGCACTTCCCACTTCATACTTCACACGGTTTGAATTGTAAAGTATGAATATTGAAGTCTGAAGTTGAACTGTGAAGTATGAAATGTGAAGTTTGAACTCTGAAGTTTGAACTCTGAACTGTAAAGTGTGAACCATGAATTGTAAAGTATGAATATTGAAGTATGAAGTTGAACTGTGAAGTTTGAAATGTGAAGTTTGAACTTTGAAACATCACTTTTCGCTGTCCATACTTCAGACTTTATACTCCAAACATCACAGTACACTCCTCCGAGTCCATAGTTTACAATTCACAGTCGACGCTTCTTTCTTCACAGTTCACACATCATAGTTTCATACGTCAGTTTTCACTATCCATAGTTCAAAATTCACACTTAAAAATCAGACGTCATAGACATAGTACATATTTCACACTTCATAATTAACACTTCCTAATTCAGACTTCATACTTCACACTAAATGCTTCATAGTTCAGACTTCGTTGCACAACTGTAGTGACATTTAAAAGTTCACAGTTCAAACTCTACTGTTCATATTTTAATTATCATTCTTCATTTTTCACAGTCCATATTTCATAGTTCATACTTCACATTTTATACTTCATAGTTCATGCTTCACACTTCATAGTAAATACATCCTAATTCAGACTTCATACTTCAGACTACATGCTTCATAGTTCAGATTCGTTACATATTTACACTTCATATTTCGCACTCCACACTTTACAATTCGTACTTCACCGTTCATTGTTATGTGTGGAAGACACATTTAAATGCCATTTCAAAGTTAACTGTTTATACTTCACATTACATATTTCATACTTCAGACTTCACAGTTCATACTTCACATTTTATATTTCTCATTATATATTCACACGTCAGAGTTTATACTTCATAGCCCACACTTTTTACTTCACATTTAACACTTCATAGTTTATACTTTACACTTCATATGTCAAAGTTCCTACTTAACAATTCATACTTCACACTTTTTAATTATGTGTAGGAGACAACGTCAAGTGACATTTCAAAGTTCACAGTCCATACTTCACACTTTATAATTCACACACCATACTTCACACTTCAGACTTCACAGTTCATTTTTCACACTTAATACTTCACATGTCACACTTTATACTTCACAGTGTATAGTTCTTACTTCACACATATAAGTTCACACTTCACAGTTCAGACTTCATACATCACAGTTTCCAATATTTAAACATGTGACAGTGAGGCATAACTGATGAAAATGGTGGGTGTTGTGGTTAACTACCCTCAACTACCCATATCCTCCATCTCCTCCTCCTATCTCCTCCTCTACTACCCATCTCCTCCTCCTAAACACTCTCCTCCTCCCATCTTCTCTATTCCTCCTCCTCCTATCTCCTCATCTACCCATCTCCTCCTCCTATCTCCAATCCCCTCCTCCTAAACACTCTCCTCCCCCTATCTTCTCACCTCCTCCTCCTCCTATCTCCTCCTCAACTACCCATCTCCTCCATCTTCTCCTCCTATCTCCTCCTCTACTACCCATCCCCTCCTCCTAAACACTCTCCACCTCCTATCTTCTCACCTCCTCCTCCTCCTATCTCCTCCTCAACTACCCATCTCCTCCATCTTCTCCTCCTATCTCCTCCTCTACTACCCATCCCCTCCTCCTAAACACTCTGCTCCTCCTATCTTCTCACCTCCTCCTCCTCCTATCTCCTCCTCCTATCTCCTCCTCCTATCTCCTCCTCAACTACCCATCTCCTCCATCTCCTCCTCCTATCTCCTCCTCTACTACCCATCTCCTCCTAAACACTCTCCTCCTCCTATCTTCTCACCTCCTCCTCCTCCTATCCCCTCCTCAACTACCCATCTCCTCCATCTTCTCCTCCTATCTCCACCTCTACTACCCATCCCCTCCTAAACACTCTCCTCCTCCTATCTCCTCCTCAACTACCCATCTTCTCCTCCTATCTCCTCCTCTACTACCCAGCCCCTCCTCCTAAACACTCTGTTCCTCCTATCTTCTCACCTCCTCCTCCTCCTATCTCCTCAACTACCCATCTCCTCCATCTCCTCCTCATATCTCCTCCTCTACTACCCATCTCCTCCTAAACACTCTCCTCCTCCTATCTTCTCACCTCCTCCTCCTATCTCCTCAACTACCCATCTCCTCCATCTTCTCCTCCTGTCTCCTTCTCTTCTACCCATCCCCTCCTCCTAAACACTCTGCTCCTCCTCCTCCTATCTCCTCCTCAACGACCCATCTTCTCCATCTCCTCCTCCTATCTCCTCCTCTACTACCCATCTCCTCCTAAACACTCTCCTCTTCCTATCTTCTCACCTCCTCCTCCTATCTCCTCAACTACCCATCTCCTCCTACTATCTCCTCCTCTACTATCCATCTCCTCCTAAACACTCTCCTCTTCCTATCTTCTCACCTCCTCCTCCTATCTCCTCGACTACCCATCTCCTCCTCCTATCTCCTCCTCTACTACCCATCTCCTCCTCCTAAACACTCTCCTTATCCTATCTTCTCACCTCCTCCTATCTCCTCTACTACCCATCTCCTCCTCCTCAACACTCTCCTCCTCGTATTTTCCCACCTCCTCCTCCTCCTCCCATCTCCTCCTCCTAAACACTCTCCTCCTCCCATCTCCTCCTCCTAAACACTCTCCTCCTCCTATCTTCTCACCTCCTCCTCCTCCTCCTATCTCCTCCTCTACTACCCATCTCCTCCTCCTAAACACTCTCCTCCTCCCATCTCCTCCTCCTAAACACTCTCCTCCTCCTATCTTCTCACCCCTCCTCCCATCTCCTCTACTACCAATCCCCTCCATCTCCTCCTCCTAAACACTCTCCTCCTCCTATCTTCTAACCCCCTCCTCCTATCTCCTCCTCTACTACCCATCTCCTCCCCCTAAACACTTTCCTCCTCCGATCTCCACCTCCTCCTCCCATCTTCTCCATCTCCTCCCCCTAAACACTCTCCTCCTCCCATCTCTTCCTCTACTAGCCATCCCCTCCATCTCCTCCTCCTAAACACTCTCCTCCTCCTATCTTCTCACCCCTCCTCCAATCTCCTCTACTACCAATCCCCTCCATCTCCTCCTCCTAAACACTCTCCTCCTCCTATCTCCTCCTTTACTACCCATCCACTCCATCTCCTCCTTAACACTCTCTTCCTCCTATCTTCTCACCTCCTCCTCCCATCTCCTCCTCTACTACCCATCTCCTCCTCCTAAACACTCTCATCCTCTACTACACATCCCCTCCATCTCCGCTTCCTTTCTTCTCACCCCTCCTCCCATCTCCTCCTCTACTACCCACCCCCCTCCGTCTCCCCCTCACATATAATGATCAACTTTTAAATTATCGTTGAGAATAAATTTGATCTTGGATAGTGGCACATATAAATAAGTCTTTTCCTTTTTTCCGTCAGCTTTATTCACACCATTTGATACTCATTGTAGAATGTTACATTGTCTTAGTGATGTGTGATTGGATCTGCACCGTTTCTCAATGTGCTAGTCTTAAATGGGTTAATAAAGTGTGTTTGATATCATTTTTATGTTAAACGCTGTCTATCACTTTGAAACTTAGAAGTTCAATTTTTTTCTTTCAGATATTAATCAGAGATGTTTACTATACAGAAACAGACAAGGTGGAGTTACTACAACTACAAGTCCCAGAGGCCCAAGTTTTGTGTAGGATTCGAAGTAGCACCATTTGAAAAAAGTGAAACGTTTGAATAAGACACAATTGGATAAAAAGCTTTCAAAGAAGTTAACATTCCATGAAGCGTTAGAGTGTAGCATGGGTTTTACTAGACGAAGCTCAATAAAAAAGCAGGGTTTAATTAATAGTTGTGTGTGGGTTTTTTTCAGTTTATACATGACCACTACAGTGTACTCTCATTAATTCGAATCCTTAAACATTAAACTACCTTTTAAAGTCCAATATGTAATATATACAGCTGCATTCTAAAGATATGCTGACTTGAATGTACTTAGGGCAGACTCAGTGTATAAAATAACCACTGGTTTCATCTGTGAGGGTTCATAATAATTGTGAATTGCCTGTGGGTATTTACAATATTTGTGAATGCTTGGTTTGGGTAGGACGCAGGTGTTCAGCCAGGTGCGGTGTTGACATCTGTGATTGACATGTTTATGTTTTTATAGGGAATTCTGACACCAGTTTGTTATTATTTTTCAAATGTCATATTTATTAGCCTGTCAATTCTGATGGGATGTTTTGACACTTTCAAAAGGTCATGATGACAGATGTTACTTAGTTTAGTAAAATTACATAAGCCCAATAAATAGATTGTGTCAATTCTGACATTGATTGGCAGAATTGCGCAATACATTTAATCATATGACCTTGGGGAATTGCACAACTGGTGTGACTATGAGTCACTTTTGTATCTTCTGATTGGTTGATATAAATGGAAGTTTACCTATGTAGAGGGCGCTATATAGTAAACTTGAAATATGATTGGTTAGTGATGATGTCATTAGATGGCGCTGTGGTCAGATTCTATCACGTGACTTCATGGTATATAAGATGAAACCCAGTGGCAGAGCTTCAGACCTTGGTTAACATTTGGACATAGACTTTGGTTAGACTTTGGAGATTTCGGAACTTTGGGTTATAGATAGTTTCTAGAAGTATTTTAGTTGGACTTAAGAAGATTTAATAAAATTATAAAATTGTGAAAGTTGTTACTGAAATTTACAAGACTTAGAAATTCTAAAGAGACTTTGAAAACACAACGCGAACTTGAAGATTAGAATCAACTACTACCTTACAAGTGAGACTGCTCCGGTTTGTGTGCAAATGTTCTTCATACAGCACATCGCATTGACATGGTTCTTGTATGTTCTCATTAGACATACAGCATATCTTTGGATATATTAAAGTGAAAGTAATCATGTTTAGCCTATGCACTGGTTATCCTTTTATAGATCAGCTATATTTATTCAAACTTCAAATAAAACAACGAAAAGTTTGGCCCTAGGGACTTTGATTTAACGACAGGCCTTTAGTTAAGAGTGCTTAACAAAATAATAACTTTCATATTTCTTAACCAAAACATATGCTGTGGATGATCAGAAGAACCGTCTCAAAGAGACGCGTCTCAATGAGACAATTGTTTTGAGTACCCAAAACATATGATAAAACTGATGTGTAAGAACATATTTACAATTTTTACGCTTAACGTTTTTGTTTATAAACCTGTTTAAATGTATATAAACTTGTGCAGTACAACAAACTTTTCAGACTATGCATGATTGACTATTGCTAAGAAACCAAAGGGTGTTGGAAAAACGACCCTACATGTAGCTAAGCATCTAAACGCTTTTGCCATGGTAAATCATTTCGTTTGTAAAATGCTGTATTTTGAGCTCACCTGCACACAGGGAGTTTACATTTTAACTTCTCTCTAGACAAGCAATGGCATGTGAATGGTCAATATGGGCTTTTGTGATCCTTTGATGTCCGTTGTCATTATGCAAACATAGTTCCCCAAGAGTACCACAGTGATCTATAACTTTAATCCCCTCCACTCTACACCAGCAATACCAAGTGAATGGTAGTCAAATCACAAGTTTGACCCTATGAAAATATTGTTCTTGGAAATCAGATGGTCAGTTGAAGTAAACGTTCATATGGGGCAACTTTTTGATATTAATATGACTATACGGTGCAGCTCACAAGATCAAATTGGCAGTCATGAGGGTCTCAATGGGGTACATCAGAAATCAATAATCAGTAAAATATAGGCCCAAAAGTTGGTAATCAGTAAAAGCTAGGCCACAAAATCAGTAATCAGTAACTATTAGGTACAAATATCGGTAATCAGTAAAATTTAGGCCCAACACTCATATCAGTAATCAGCAAAAATTTGGCTACATCAGTAAACTTCTTTTTGGTGAAGCTATTCTTTAATTCATTTCTCTCTGAATCAAAAAGTAGGACAACTCTTTCAGATGTGTCTTTTTGCATGCAGGCCCGGTGCTTATAAAAGTTTTTTCATTCTCAACTCAACTGAGCACGAAATTTCATCTGCTCATAAAAAAGCTACAATACTGACAAATAAAAAAGTTTCTGGCCTTAAGTCCCTCAGATGTTGTATTTATATCATGCTAATAAATGTTAAAATGCCAACAATTTCGTGCGAGCTAAGTTGAGCATATTTTTTCATAACCTCGGGGCCAGTTTCAACCCAGATTGCCTTGCGATTCGTAATATAGAAGCATCATTCTGCTATTCGGTACAGACTAGATAGATCTACACATGTTGAAAGTGAAGCAAACAATTCTTACACACCCCAATGGTTAAGTCATGTGATATATCGAGTAACAAATCACTGAATGGAGTACCCTAGCATCATTTAGCATCATCTGGCTGCCTGTTCGATTTTTATGACGTCGCCAATCACATAAAGCCTTGTAATAGTGACAATAAATGGCTCAAGGCGAGCTAATGTGATCGGTTTCGTCCGTCGTCCGTAAACTTTTTTCTTTCCTGAACCACTGGTACAAATTAGAATGATTTCACAGGAATGTTCCCCATAATGCCATCAACCAAAATTGCATAAATGGTCATTCGGGCCGCTAGAGCTCTAGATAAGAAATCTTTTAAACGACATCTGAACCACTCGTCAAATTTCAAAATAATTTCACAGAATTGTTCCGCGTGATACCCTCCACCAAAATTGCACAAATGGTTCGCTCTGCTGAAGAAAAGAGCCACCAGAACTCTAGATAAGAACTATCTTCAAATGACATCTCTTGAACCACTGTTTCAAATTCAAAATAATTTCACAGAGTTGTTCCTCATGATGCTTTCTATCGAAATTGCACAAAATTTTTAATGGTTCTGCTCCGCCAAACAAAGGGACCGCCAGTACTCAAGATAGGAAATATCTTTAAACGACTTCTCCTGAACCACTGGTCCAAATTCAAAATAATTTCACAGAATTATTCCTGATGGTGCTCTCTACCAGAGATACACAAATGCTTTCGCTACACAGAACAAAATGGATGCCATAGCTCTAGATAATATATCTTTAAATGACATCTCTTGAACCACTGGTCCTAATTCAAAATAGTTTTACAGAAATATTCCTCATAATGCCCTAGTCCAAAACTGCACAAATGGTTTTGTTCTGCTGAACAAAAGGGCCACCAGAGCTTTAGATAAGAAATCTCTTCAAACGACATCACCTCCCGATATTTTTGGTTTGATTCTTTACGTCCCAATCATTAATTTTTCAGTTATGGCGGGACAGGTATCCCTGTGTTTAACCAGTACTAAGCAAGGATAAATGTGTCTTGCTCAAGAACACAACGCAGTGATGAGGCACTGGAAGGGGGGGGGGTCCCAGTATCCCATATCCCTTTTATTATTTTGAAAAATATTCCATATCCCTAAAATAAATATGGCAAATATCCCAAAATTCAGAAAGCATTGTACCAAATATCCCTAAAACTGATCCAAGTATCCCGTATCCCTTTAAGTATTTACAAAAATATCCCGTATCCCTTTAAATTTTTTGCCAATGTCTCTGTATCCCTAAAAACCCTTCCAGGGCTTCAGTGATGCCGGTGAGGCTCGAACCCATTGCTTGACCCGTGACAGTCTAATAAACAAACATGCACATTCAGCGTATCAACTGTTACAGTGATGTCCGGTGATCGCATAACCCATGACAGCCTTCAGACCTCATGCCCAGTCATCGCATAACCCGTGATAGTCATCAAAACTCAGACAGCCAAGCCATGACCCGTAACAGTCATCTCCAGTCATCGAACCGTGACAGTATTTGGAACTTATGTCGAGTCATCGCATGACCTGTGACAGTCATGTACAGTAATCGCATGAACCTATTTAGAACTCATGTTCAGTCATCACATGACCTTGACAGCCATGCCCAGTATTCGCATGAACCATCACACACTTCCCAACTCGTATCCAGTAATCGCATGACCCGTGACAGTAGTCATGAAAAATCATCGTTTGACCCGTGACAGTTATTGCATGACACACGATAGTCTGCAAAACACATACACAGTCAAAACATGAACAGCGAGCCGTGCCGAATCATCGCATCAGAACGCATGTCAATATATGGAATGACGAATGCATTGTTAGACAAATAACTCTTCGGAACTCATGCCCATTCACCGCATGACCCGTACCAGTAATTGCATGATCCGTGATAGTCTTCCGAACTCATGCCTACGCATAACCTGTAACAGTGATGAGGGTCTGGATGGGGTATAATGATTAGTGAATAATGGCCCTTTTTTACAATGAATAGTGAGTAATGTGCCAAAAAAATAATGAATAGTGAATATTGAGGGCCTAAAAAATAATGAATAATCCTATTTTTTTAATGAATTGAAGAAAAATATAATGAATTGTGAATAATTAGATTTCTTTGCCACCTTTTTTACTGTAAATAAATAATTGGTTTTATTTTAATGAATAACCAAAATTTTAATGAGATGAATAATGGGCTAAAATTTTAATGAATAGTGAATACCAGACTCCCCCCCCCATCCAGACCCTCAGTCATGTCCAGTCATCGCATGGCCCGTGAAAGTCATAAAATGTAGCACAGGTTAACAGCTAGATATGCTGTGCATTTTTCAACGACCAACAGTCTTGGTCAGAAGTGTTGTTTGTTTGTTTATTCGTTTGATTTGATTTTTTACGTCCCATCAACAATTTTTCAGTCGTAAAAGGACGGGCTTCCTGGGTTGAATCAGTACTAAGCTAGGATTAATGTTCTTGCTTAAGGACACAACACAGTGACTCCGGTGAGACTCGAACCCGCGGCCCTCGGTCTCGAGTCAAGCACACTGCGCTCCCTGTCAGAAGTATCGATACCGTTCCGTAGGCTTATTTTGCCTACAAGAGTTTTCAAGAGCTGAATTTTTACAAGTGACTAGATCAGTCACACTTATTTTTATTAATCAGAGTGATAAGAATCAATGTTAAATGTAAGAAGTAACTTTCAGGAATTATTTTTTCTATGTAATACGAGAATGATTAGCGCACTACCCTCTTTTTAAAGTATTTGAGACCTTTTTCCCAATTTTCTCTGATCTGTTTTGATGCTTTCAATTACGTCCGCGCTTACGCCCGCGCGCTCGTTGCTATGGATTTTCTTACCTCCGACGGAAGAGTAGCTTAAGAATTCTTAGCTAAGAAAATGCTATGAAACGCACCGCGCTTAAGAAAATGTTAGTGAAACGCACTTTAAGAAAAAGATACGACAATCCTTAAGAAGTTCTTAAGCCTAAGATTTTCTTAGCGCTAAGATTGTTAGTGAAACGCTGCCCTGATCTCTTATGTTGCTCTAATGTCTCCTGCTAGTTTCAGCAATCTGACATATGATTACATGTTGTTTCATGATTATCAAGATGGCTGCTTTCTGGAACAATTTTAGGCTGAATCTCTATATTGCCCTGTAGGGCTTCCACGTCTACATAATGGATGGCAACATTTTGTTTTTGTGCAATTTGTTGAGTTGGGTGTGTTCTAGAAAAAAAAGAGATCTATAACACATGCAGCTCATTTAACTCTTCGCATCCTGGGTAATTTTTCATGATTTTTTTCTCGCCTGCAAATTTTTTTCAAAATCAACCTCGAAAAATAATTTCATGAATATCATCAGAATGTCAAATAGTTTGGATCCAGATAAGGCCAGACAAAGTGTTTGCAAAAGTTATAAGCAGACGACACTAGGAGATAGAGAGTTCAAATGAATTACCTTGTAGGGTTTTGATGTAGTGATTTGTTGTAATGATCTGACTACCAGAGTGTTCCCATGGAATGTAATCACAGCATTAGCTTCACAACTGTGATCCAACATTGATGCACTACAAAAAACCAAAGGACCAGATTAGTTTGTGAGATACAGGGAGCTCATTTGTGCATACGGAATTGTCAGGTTGATCTCTGCGAGATTGAGCCTATTTTAGAACATTATCAAATTCAATCTTATGAAATGCCCCACTTTTTATTTAATATGGCTAGGCATGGATAATGGTGGGCAACAGCCAGAACTCCTTTCTCAAAGCCCACATGGGGGCATAAAATTGGGCGTCCTGTGCATGCTCTATATGCCATACTGCACTGTCATTCAAACTGAAAATCAATCAATTAGTTAGTGAGGCACTCACCACACACTATTAAAAATACATGTACCTTGTATATGGCAAATCAAACAAAATAAAAGATAGTGGACATTTAAAAGCCTGAAACTTGGTTACTGGTGAAAAAATTAGATTTTGCAGGTTTTAGGGTTTAATGTAAATTTAACTCTCCATGCAGTAAAAGATATTCAACAAGACTTTAAAAGTTAAATTAGATTGTAGAATAACAAGAAATACTTATCTGTAACATAACAAGAACAGTCTAGTCCCTTTAAAATTAAATTTTTTAAAAGTAAAATTTATTTTAATAAGCATACCTACCATATATTTATCTTATAGCTACAACCCTGTTGCCACCAATACAAACTTATGAGCCGTGACCTTGGGGTGTCCCTGTTCAGGACTAAATATAGACTCGAATGACATCACGGATTCACCAGAAGTGAAGCACGGAAGTGCACGTGACTTCATAAAATTTGTAAATATTATTAATAATAATATAAAACAAGACTGAGGGGTATTTCCTGGGAGGTGGGAATTTTCCAGATAAATATATGGTAGGTATGCTTATTAAAATAAATTTTACTTTAAAAAAATTTAATTTTAATAGCGCTACTACCATATATTTATCTTATAGCTACCCAGAATCACCAAAAATGGTGGGAGGAGTCTTTACACCAAGGTCGGCTCAGTATAAGCTTCCAGAGATAATCCAGAGAATCTTAGAAGTAATTTGAAATAATCAAAGTACAAGATCCCATAAAACTGAGTCGAAATGAGTAGATATAATCTTCCAGCAACCTCAGTTTATCTCTGGATGCAGCCCTTAGGCATATATCTAAATAGTACTATTCAGCAAGCTGTCTCCATTGGTTAGTAGATGTTAATTATCTAGATATCTTAACCCAAGGGAGCCTGCTTGTTGGGCCCCCTACCACCTTTTTGGACAATCACAACAAGACCGATGTCGTGTAAGTTGAATGTTGCCCACGAATGTAGTAGAGATAGTGTGAGTCAAAGACCGAAATGTTTACCATACAGCTGCTGTAATGATTTCATCCAGTGAGATGAAATTAAGGAACTCTGATAGAGATCTTAGCTTGTGTGGTTTAATTTTAAGAAGCTTAGCCTGACTGTTAGAACTTTGCTTGTAATGTAAGCATGTTTGATAGTATTCTGAACCCACTTGGAGATCATATATTGTTTATATCATGATCTTCCCTTGTAGAAAGAAATCTTCTACTATTTTTATAGGACAGAAGAGACAGTTGGAATATTAATAGAATCATGAGCCATGAAGGAAAGCTGATTCTACTTATCCTAATATTAAGTAAACCATCTATATAGCTAAATCTAAGATGATCTTAATGTACATGTATAACAATGCATGTACCCGTGACACTCACTCTTCTAGCAGTAGCCATGGTGAGTAGTAGTACAGTTTCATTTATAAATAAAGCAAGTGGCCTCACATATATGTGAACGAACAAAGAACAAATCCCCTTTTTAAGGAGCTCGTGATTTTCCTCTGGCTTCTGAGTTTCGTAAGATTTAACCAGTTCAGAAATAATATGTGATCCTATGGTATATCCGGATTCGAATTTCAAAATAGAGGTCTTATTGATCTAGGCCTTCACTTGTGTTAACTAGACATTGCTTTTCTATGACCATAATATCAAGAAATCAGCAATTACATCTGGAGATGCCTAGATAGGATCAATTTGGTTCTGACTTGCCCACTAAACAAAGACTTGCAAATTTTACATCATAGACTTTCCTTGTAAACTCTCTACAAGCCTTAGGGACATGATCTGCAATTACTTGAAATTTTAATCTCTGATGGATTGTTGAATTTTTAAGTAACCCTGTGTGTAGTTGCAGAAGACTGGAATTTTGTTGCTTTACGTCCCAAGTCAACAGCTATGGTCATTGCGGGACGGTCAGTTCACCTAACAACACTTTTTCCTTGGCAAGCTTGAACAAGCAGTTAACCAGTAATCGTGCACATACTTTCGCTTGTAACTGACAACAACCCTTCATGAATGATTCAGCGGAAGGGAGGAGAATGACCGTAGAAATTATTTCATGATCAATCTCCACGAAAGTATGGGACCGGGCCGGTGTAACAGGCCGGAATTTCCCCCCAGTCAGTTTTTTCCCCGGGGAAAGAATGGGCCGGCCCATTCTTTCCCCGGGGAAAAAAAAAGCCGGCCCATTCTTTCCCCACCCAGTCAGTTTTTTCCCCCCCACTAATAATTTCAAAAATCATAATGGAATTATTATTTCTTTGTATAAATTTAAAAAGCCGCTATTAAATTAGCGATAGGACTCAAAAGTACTCATACTTATTGCTGTTTGGTTGTGATTTCTAGGGGTTCAGACCATTCACTTTTACTATCAGTCTTTTGGTTTATTGTACTCTTTCACTGTATCGAAATACTTTCGAATGACATGTCCAAGAGATCTTCAACTTTAAAACCCGTTTAGCTAACTGGTACTTCTAAATAGGGGGTGGGGAAAGACTGGGCCGGCCCATTCTTTCCCCCCTCTATTATTTTCTAACCTTTCTATTTATCTCTCAGTCTTAAGGTTTAACCTACTCTTGCACTGTATCTGAACACTCATGATTCTTGCACTGTATCTGAACACTCATGATTGTCTTGTCCTAAGGAGAAATTCAAGTTCAGAAAGCATTTAGCTAACTGCATGTTCCTTCTCAAAAGTGGGGTGGGGAAAGACTGGGCCGGCCCATTCTTACCCCCCTCCATTGGGTTCTAACCTTTCAATTTATCTGTCAGTCCTTGGTTTAAACTATTCTTACACAGAATCTGAACACTCATGATTGTCATATCTCAAGGAGAAATTCAAGTTACAAGCATTCAGCCAAATGATTCTTCTAAATAGGGGTGGGGAAAGACTGGGCCGGCCCATTCTTTCACCCCTCTATTATTTTCTAACCTTTCTATTTATCTCTAAGTCTTAAGGTTTAACCTACTCTTGCACTGTATCTGAACACTCATGATTGACATATCTCAAGGAGAAATTCAAGTAACAAGCATTCAGCCAAATGATTCTTCTAAATAGGGGGTGGGGAAAGACTGGGCAGGCCCATTCTTTCCCCCATCTATTATTTTCTAACCTTTCTATTTATCTCTCAGTCTTAAGGTTAAACCTACTCTTGCACTGTATCCGAACACTCATGATTGTCTTGTCCTAAGGAGAAATTCAGGTTAAGAAAGCATTTAGCTAACTGCATGTTCCTTCTCAATATAGGTGGGGAAAGACTGGGCCGGCCCATTTCCCCCCCCCCCCCTCACTCCATTGGGTTCTAACCTTTCAATTTATCTGTCAGTTTTTGGTTTAAATTACTCTTACACTGAATCTGAACACTCATGGTCGACATATATCTAGGAGAAATTCAAGTTACAAGCATTCAGCCAAATGATTCTTCTCAATAGGGGGTGGGGAAAGACTGGGCCGGCCCATTCTTTCCCCTCTCTATTATTTTCTAACCTTTCTATTTATCTCTCAGTCTTAAGGTTTAACCTACTCTTGCACTGTATCTGAACACTCATGATTGTCTTGTTCTAAGGAGAAATTCACGTTAAGAAAGCATTTAGCTAACTGCATGTTCCTTCTCAATAGTGGGGTGGGGAAAGACTCGGCCGGCCCATTGTTTCCCCCCCTCCATTGGGTTCAAACCTTTCAATTTATCTGTCAGTCCTTGGTTTAAACTACACTTACACTGAATCTGAACACTCATGATTGACATATCTCAAGGAGAAATTCAAGTAACAAGCATTCAGCCAAATGATTCTTCTAAATAGGGGGTGGGGAAAGACTGGGCCGGCCCATTCTTTCCCCCCTCTATTATTTTCTAACCTTTCTATTTATCTCTCTGTCTTAATTTTTAACCTACTCTTGCACTGTATCTTAACACTCATGATTGTCTTGTCCTAAGGAGAAATTCACGTTAAGAAAGCATTTAGCTAACTGCATGTTCCTTCTCAATAGTGGGGTGGGGAAAGACTGGGCCGGCCCATTCTTTCCCCTCTCCATTGGGTTCCAACCTTTCAATTTATCTGTCAGTCCTTGGTTTAAACTACTCTTACACTGAATCAGAACACTCATGATTGACATATCTCAAGGAGAAATTCAAGTTACAAGCATTCAGCCAAATGATTCTTCTAAATAGGGGGTGGGGAAAGACTGGGCCGGCCCATTCTTTCCCCCCTCTTTTATTTTCTAACCTTTCTATTTATCTCTCAGTCTTAAGGTTTAACCTACTCTTGCACTGTATCTTAACACTCATGATTGTCTTGTCCTAAAGAGAAATTCAGGTTAAGAAAGCATTTAGCTAACTGCATGTTCCTCTCAATAGTGGGGTGGGGAAAGACTGGGCCGGCCCATTCTTTCTCCCCCCCCTCCATTGTGTTCTAACCTTTCAATTTATCTGTCAGTCCTTGGTTTAAAATACTCTTACACTGAATCTGAACACTCATGATTGACATATCTCTAGGAGAAATTCAAGTTACAAGCCTTCAGCCAAATGATACTTCTAAATAGGGGGTGGGGAAAGACTGGGCCGGCCCATTCTTTCCCCCCTCTTTTATTTTCTAACCTTTCTATTTATCTCTCAGTCTTAAGGTTTAACCTACTCTTGCACTGTATCTTAACACTCATGATTGTCTTGTCCTAAAGAGAAATTCAGGTTAAGAAAGCATTTAGCTAACTGCATGTTCCTCTCAATAGTGGGGTGGGGAAAGACTGGGCTGGCCCATTCTTTCCCCCCCCCCTCCATTGGGTTCTAACCTTTCGATTTATCTGTCAGTCCTTGGTTTAAACTACTCTTAAACTGAATCTGATCACTCATGATTGACATATCTCAAGGAGAAATTCAAGTTACAAGCATTCAGCCAAATGATTCTTCTAAATAGGGGGTGGGGAAAGACTGGGCCGGCCCATTCTTTCCCCCCTCTTTTATTTTCTAACCTATCTATTTATCTCTCAGTCTTAAGGTTTAACCTACTCTTGCACTGTATCTGAACACTCATTATTGTCTTGTCCTAAAGAGAAATTCAGGTTAAGAAAGCATTTAGCTAACTGCATGTTCCTTCTCAATAGTGGAGTGGGGAAAGACTGGGCCGGCCCATTCTTTCCCCCCCCCCCCCTCCATTGTGTTCAAACCTTTCAATTTATCTGTCAGTCCTTGGTTTTAAATACTCTTACACTGAATCTGATCACTCATGATTGACATATCTCAAGGAGAAATTCAAGTTACAAGCACTCAGCCAAATGATTCTTCTAAATAGGGGTTGGGAAAGACTGGGCCAGCCCATTCTTTCCGCCCTCTATTATTTTCTAACCTTTCTATTTATCTCTCAGTCTTAAGGTTTAACCTACTCTTGCACTGTATCTGAACACTCTTGATTGTCTTGTCCTAAGGAAAATTCAATTACGAAAGCATTTAGCTAACTGCATGTTCCTTCTCAATAGTGGGGTGGGGAAAGACTGGGCCGGCCCATTCTTTCCCCCCTCTCCATTGGGTTCTAACCTTTCAATTTATCTGTTAGTCCTTGGTTTAAACTACCCTTACACTGAATCTGAACACTCATGATTGACATGATTTCTAACCTTTCTATTTATCTCTCAGTCTTAAGGTTTAACCTACACTTGCACTGTATCTGTACACTCATGATTGTCTTGTCCTAAGGAGAAATTCACGTTAAGAAAGCATTTAGCTAACTGCATGTTCCTTCTCAATAGTGGGGTGGGGAAAACTTTCCCCCCTCCATTGGGTTCCAACCTTTCAATTTATCTGTCAGTCCTTGGTTTAAAATACTCTTACACTGAATCTGAACACTCATGATTGACATATCTCTAGGAGAAATTCAAGTTACAAGCATTCAGCCAAATGATTCTTCTAAATAGGGGGTTGGGAAAGACTGGGCCGGCCCATTCTTTCCCCCCTCTGTTATTTTCTAACCTTTCTATTTATCTCTCAGTCTTAAGGTTTAACCTACTCTTGCACTGTATCTTAACACTCATGATTGTCTTGTCCTAAGGAGAAATTCACGTTAAGAAAGCATTTAGCTAACTGCATGTTCCTTCTCAATAGTGGGGTGGGGAAAGACTGGGCCGGCCCATTCTTTCCCCTCTCCATTGGGTTCCAACCTTTCAATTTATCTGTCAGTCCTTGGTTTAAACTACTCTTACACTGAATCAGAACACTCATGATTGACATATCTCAAGGAGAAATTCAAGTTACAAGCATTCAGCCAAATGATTCTTCTAAATAGGGGGTGGGGAAAGACTGGGCCGGCCCATTCTTTCCCCCCTCTTTTATTTTCTAACCTTTCTATTTATCTCTCAGTCTTAAGGTTTAACCTACTCTTGCACTGTATCTTAACACTCATGATTGTCTTGTCCTAAAGAGAAATTCAGGTTAAGAAAGCATTTAGCTAACTGCATGTTCCTCTCAATAGTGGGGTGGGGAAAGACTGGGCCGGCCCATTCTTTCTCCCCCCCCTCCATTGTGTTCTAACCTTTCAATTTATCTGTCAGTCCTTGGTTTAAAATACTCTTACACTGAATCTGAACACTCATGATTGACATATCTCTAGGAGAAATTCAAGTTACAAGCCTTCAGCCAAATGATACTTCTAAATAGGGGGTGGGGAAAGACTGGGCCGGCCCATTCTTTCCCCCCTCTTTTATTTTCTAACCTTTCTATTTATCTCTCAGTCTTAAGGTTTAACCTACTCTTGCACTGTATCTTAACACTCATGATTGTCTTGTCCTAAAGAGAAATTCAGGTTAAGAAAGCATTTAGCTAACTGCATGTTCCTCTCAATAGTGGGGTGGGGAAAGACTGGGCTGGCCCATTCTTTCCCCCCCCCCTCCATTGGGTTCTAACCTTTCGATTTATCTGTCAGTCCTTTGTTTAAACTACTCTTAAACTGAATCTGATCACTCATGATTGACATATCTCAAGGAGAAATTCAAGTTACAAGCATTCAGCCAAATGATTCTTCTAAATAGGGGGTGGGGAAAGACTGGGCCGGCCCATTCTTTCCCCCCTCTTTTATTTTCTAACCTATCTATTTATCTCTCAGTCTTAAGGTTTAACCTACTCTTGCACTGTATCTGAACACTCATTATTGTCTTGTCCTAAAGAGAAATTCAGGTTAAGAAAGCATTTAGCTAACTGCATGTTCCTTCTCAATAGTGGAGTGGGGAAAGACTGGGCCGGCCCATTCTTTCCCCCCCCCCTCCATTGTGTTCAAACCTTTCAATTTATCTGTCAGTCCTTGGTTTTAAATACTCTTACACTGAATCTGATCACTCATGATTGACATATCTCAAGGAGAAATTCAAGTTACAAGCACTCAGCCAAATGATTCTTCTAAATAGGGGGTGGGGAAAGACTGGGCCAGCCCATTCTTTCCGCCCTCTATTATTTTCTAACCTTTCTATTTATCTCTCAGTCTTAAGGTTTAACCTACTCTTGCACTGTATCTGAACACTCTTGATTGTCTTGCCCTAAGGAAAATTCAATTACGAAAGCATTTAGCTAACTGCATGTTCCTTCTCAATAGTGGGGTGGGGAAAGACTGGGCCGGCCCATTCTTTCCCCCCTCTCCATTGGGTTCTAACCTTTCAATTTATCTGTTAGTCCTTGGTTTAAACTACCCTTACACTGAATCTGAACACTCATGATTGACATGATTTCTAACCTTTCTATTTATCTCTCAGTCTTAAGGTTTAACCTACACTTGCACTGTATCTGTACACTCATGATTGTCTTGTCCTAAGGAGAAATTCACGTTAAGAAAGCATTTAGCTAACTGCATGTTCCTTCTCAATAGTGGGGTGGGGAAAGACTGGGCCAGCCCATTCTTTCCCCCCTCCATTGGGTTCCAACCTTTCAATTTATCTGTCAGTCCTTGGTTTAAAATACTCTTACACTGAATCTGAACACTCATGATTGACATATCTCTAGGAGAAATTCAAGTTACAAGCATTCAGCCAAATGATTCTTCTAAATAGGGGGTGGGGAAAGACTGGGCCGGCCCATTCTTTCCCCCCTCTGTTATTTTCTAACCTTTCTATTTATCTCTCAGTCTTAAGGTTTAACCTACTCTTGCACTGTATCTGAACACTCATGATTGTCTAGTTCTAAGGAGAAATTCACGTTAAGAAAGCATTTTGCTAACTGCATGTTCCTTCTCAATAGTGGGGTGGGGAAAGACTGGGCCGGCCCATTGTTTCCCCCCCTCCATTTGGTTCAAACCTTTCAATTTATCTGTCAGTCCTTGGTTTTAAATACTCTTACACTGAATCTGATCACTCATGATTGACATATCTCAAGGAGAAATTCAAGTTACAAGCACTCAGCCAAATGATTCTTCTAAATAGGGGGTGGGGAAAGACTGGGCCAGCCCATTCTTTCCGCCCTCTATTATTTTCTAACCTTTCTATTTATCTCTCAGTCTTAAGGTTTAACCTACTCTTGCACTGTATCTGAACACTCATGATTGTCTTGTCCTAAGGAAAATTCAAGTTAAGAAAGCATTTAGCTAACTGTATGTTCCTTCTCAATAGTGGGGTGGGGAAAGACTGGGCCGGCCCATTCTTTCCCCCCTCTCCATTGGGTTCTAACCTTTCAATTTATCTGTTAGTCCTTGGTTTAAACTACCCTTACACTGAATCTGAACACTCATGATTGACATGATTTCTAACCTTTCTATTTATCTCTCAGTCTTAAGGTTTAACCTACTCTTGCACTGTATCTGAACACTCATGATTGTCTTGTCCTAAGGAGAAATTCACGTTAAGAAAGCATTTAGCTAACTGCATGTTCCTTCTCAATAGTGGGCTGGGGAAAGACTGGGCCGGCCCATTCTTTCCCCCCCTCCATTGGGTTCCAACCTTTCAATTTTTCTGTCAGTCCTTGGCTAAAACTACTCTTACACTGAATCTGAACACTCATGATTGACATATCTCAAGGAGAAATTCAAGTAACAAGCATTCAGCCAAATGATTCATCTAAATAGGGGGTGGGGAAAGACTGGGCCGGCCCATTCTTTCCCCCCTCTATTATTTTCTATTCTTTCTATTTATCTCTCAGTCTTAAGGTTTAACCTACTCTTGCACTGTATCTGAACACTCATGATTGTCTTGTTCTAAGGAGAAATTCAAGTTAAGAAAGCATTTAGCTAACTGCCTGTTCCTTCTCAATAGTGGGGTGGGGAAAGACTCAGCCGGCCCATTCTTTCCCCCCCCCTCCATTGGGTTCAAACCTTTCAATTAATCTGTCAGTCCTTGGTTTAAAATACTCTTACACTGAATCTGAACACTCATGATTGACATATCTCAAGGAGAAATTCAAGTTACAAACATTCAGCCAAATGATTCTTCTAAATAGGGGGTGGGGAAAGACTGGGCCGGCCCATTCTTTGCCCCCTCTATTATTTTCTAACCTTTCTATTTATCTCTCAGTCTTAAGGTTTAACCTACTCTTGCACTGTATCTTAACACTCATGATTGTCTTGTCCTAAAGAGAAATTCAGGTTAAGAAAGCATTTAGCTAACTGCATGTTCCTCTCAATAGTGGGGTGGGGAAAGACTGGGCCGGCCCATTCTTTCCCCCCCTCCATTGGGTTCTAACCTTTCAATTTATCTGTCAGTCCTTGGTTTAAACTACTCTTAAACTGAATCTGATCACTCATGATTGACATATCTCAAGGAGAAATTCAAGTTACAAGCATTCAGCCAAATGATTCTTCTAAATAGGGGGTGGGGAAAGACTGGGCCGGCCCATTCTTTCCCCCCTCTTTTATTTTCTAACCTTTCTATTTATCTCTCAGTCTTAAGGTTTGACCTACTCTTGCACTGTATCTGAACACTCATGATTGTCTTGTCCTAAGGAAAATTCAAGTTAAGAAAGCATTTAGCTAACTGCATGTTCCTTCTCAATAGTGGGGTGGGGAAAGACTCGGCCGGCCCATTCTTTCCCCCCCTCCATTGGGTTCAAACCTTTCAATTTATCTGTCAGTCCTTGGCTTAAACTACTCTGACACTGAATCTGAACACTAATGATTGACATATCTCAAGGAGAAATTCAAGTAACAAGCATTCAGCCAAATGACCTGTTCCAAAGAGAGTATCAAGTTTTCAATCCAACAAGATTATTGGTACTTCTACATTGTTGGGTGGGGAAAGAGTGGGCCGGCCGATTCTTTCCCCCCCCCCCCCCCACCCCCCCCCCCTCCATATTGCTTGGATCTTTCAATTTACTGTTTAGTCTTTCGGTTTATGTTACTCTTTGACTGTATCAGAACAATTTTGAATGACCTATTCCAAAGAGAGATCAAGTTTTTAAACCAACAAGTTAATTCGTACTTCTACATTGTGGGGTGGGGAAAAACTGGGCCGGCCCATTCTTTCCCCCCTCCAAAATGTTGGGATTTTTTCTATTTATCCTCTAGACTTTTGGATTATGTTATTCTTTTGCTGTATCTGAACTCTCTTGACTTAATAATATTACCAAGCAGAGAATCAAGTTTTCAAGCCAACAAGTTTATTTGTAATTGTAGGGTGGGGAAAGACTGGGCCGGCCCATTCTTTCCCCCCTCCTTAATCTTTAGATCTTCTATTGATCGTTTCGTCTTTCGGTTTATGTTACTCTTTCACTCTATTTTAACATTTATGAAAGACCTATACCAAAGTGAGAATCAAGTTTTCAATCCAACAAGATTATTGGTACTTCTACATTGTTGGGAGGGGAAAGAGTTGGCCGGCCCATTCTTTCCCCCCCCCCCCTCCATAATGCTTGGATCTTTCAATTTATTGTTTAGTCTTTCGGTTTATGTTACTCTTTGACTGTATCTGAACAATTTTGAATGACCTATTCCAGAGAGAGATCAAGTTTTTAAACCAACAAGTTAATTCGTACTTCTACATTGTGGGGTGGGGAAAAACTTGGCCGGCCCATTCTTTCCCCCCTCCAAAATGTTGGGATCTTTCTATTTATCCTCTAGACTTTTGGATTATGTTATTCTTTTGCTGTATCTGAACTCTCTTGACTTATACCAAGCAGAGAATCAAGTTTTCAACCAACAAGTTTATTTGTACTTGTAGGGTGGGGAAAGACTGGGCCGGCCCATTCTATCCCCCCTCCTCAATCTTTAGATCTTCTATTGATCGTTTCGTCTTTCGGTTTATGTTACTCTTTCACTCTATTTTAACATTTATGAAAGACCTATACCAAAGTGAGAATCAAATTTATAATCCAACAAGATTATTGGTACTTCTACATTGTTGGGTGGGGAAAGAGTTGGCCGGCCCATTCTTTCCCCCCACCCCTCCATAATGCTTGGATCTTTCAATTTATTGTTTAGTCTTTCGGTTTATGTTACTCTTTGACTGTATCTGAACAATTTTGAATGACCTATTCCAAAGAGAGATCAAGTTTTTAAACCAACAAGTTAATTCGTACTTCTACATTGTGGGGTGGGGAAAAACTTGGCCGGCCCATTCTTTCCCCCCTCCAAAATGTTGGGATCTTTCTATTTATCCTCTAGACTTTTGGATTATGTTATTCTTTTGCTGTATCTGAACTCTCTTGACTTATACCAAGCAGAGAAACAAGTTTTCAAGCCAACAAGTTTATTTGTAATTGTAGGGTGGGGAAAGACTGGGCCGGCCCATTTTTTCCCCCCTCCTTAATCTTTCGATCTTCTATTGAACGTTATGTCTTTCGTTCACTCTATTTTAACATTTATGAAAGACCTATACCAAAGTGAGAATCAAGTTTTCAATCCGACAAGATAATTGGTACTTCTTCATTGTTGGGTGGGGAAAGACTGGGCGGCCCATTCTTCCCCCCCCCCCCTCAATAATGCTTGGATCTTTCAATTTATTGTTCAGTCTTTCGGTTTATGTTACTCTTTGACTGTATCTGAACAATTTTGAATGACCCATTCCAAAGAGAGATCAAGTTTTTAAAACCAACAAATTAATTGGTACTTCTACATTGTGGGGTGGGGAAAAACTGGGCCAGCCCATTCTTTCCCCCCTCCAAAATGTTGGGATCTTTCTATTTATCCTCTAGACTTTTGGATTATGTTATTCTTTTGCTGTATCTGAACTCTCTTGACTTATACCAAGCAGAGAATCAAGTTTTCAAGCCAACAAGTTTATTTGTAATTGTAGGGTGGGGAAAGACTGGGCCGGCCCATTCTTTCCCCCCTCCTTAATCTTTCGATCTTCTATTGATTGTTTCGTCTTTCGGTTTATGTTACTCTTTCACTCTATTTTAACATTTATGAAAGAACTATACCAAAGTGAGAATCAGGTTTTCAATCCAACAAGATTATTGGTACTTCTACATTGTTGGGTGGGGAAAGAGTGGGCCGGCCCATTCTTTCCCCCCTCCAAAACCAGATCTTTCTATTGATCAGTTACAATTGTAGTCTTTCGGTTTATGTTACTCTTTCACTGTATCTTAACACTTATGAATGACAGATTCCAAAGAGAGAATCAAGTTTTCAAACCAAACATTTTATTTGTACTGCTACATTGTGGGTAGGGGAAAAACTGGGCCGGCCCATTCTTCCCCCCCCCCTCCCTCACCCCTCCTAAATGTTCTGATCTTTCTATTTATCTTTCAGTCTTTCAGTTAATGTTATTCTTTTAATGTATCTGAATACTTATGAATGACTCATTCCAAAGAGATAATCAAATTTTCAAACCAAAAAGTTTATTGGTTATCTCCCTCCAAAGTGTTCCAACCTTTGTATTTTATCTTAGTGAATTGATTCTTCCAAATAGTGGGTTGGGGAAAGACTGGGTCGATTTTCCTTTAACCCATTCAAATAACCATTTTGAATTAAGAACATACTCATTTTGTTTTTTTGAATAGGCTAACCATTTATAATCAAATCCTTCTACACCCTCTGCACTTTTGTGCTGTGTTGAGGGTGGTAGAGTCATAATACAGCTATTTCAGAATGATATTTAATTTGATTTAACTGCACAATGACACATATATCATTTTCAAGCCTTTTCCGAAAAAATAACATGGGGGGAAAAAACTGACTGGGTGGGGAAAAAACTGACTAGTCAAATCTTTCCCCGGGGGAAAAAACTGACCGGTCAGTTTTTTCCCCGGGGAAAGAATGGGCCGGCCCATTCTTTCCCGGGGAAAAAACTGACTGGGGAAAAAACTGACCGTTACACCGGGATCGAACTCGCGACCCCTGGATCTGCAGTCAGCTTCGCATCTGTAACCAGACAAATTACCGACTGCGCTACGTGGTCCGGTCTTCACCCTTTTGACGGTTGAAATATGCTACTACTGTTGTTTGTCTTTTGATATGAGAACCGTCAAGATCTTTATGAACTGATGAGCATTCCTCAATGCCAATGAAATGACCATCATTGTTAGATGCAAATATGAATCCGAGCCCAATAGGCTGGAATCTGTGTAAATCAGATGAAAGGGAGGATTTGCCCTCATGGCAATACCCTGAAGGAAGAAACGATGTTGTTTCCACCAATCGAGTAGATGTAAAACATCCAGTGACAACTTATTTTGAAGTTGAAGCTGTAATGCTTGTGACCTACATAGAGTAAGCAGGGACATATTGTAATGGTCTGAGACGCAATCTGCCTAACACTACAACGTCTGCTGCTGTATTGAATTGCCCCAAAAGAAAAGGAATTCTCGAGTTGAAACATATGTTCCTTGAGAAATTTCGTGACATTTCTAAAAGAGTTTGAACTCTGACTTGAGTAACTCTAATCATACGAGTGGCAAATTCTATTCCTATAAGAGTGAACAATTCAAAGAAATCAGGTCGGACTTTCTTGATTGATGACCAGTCCCAAAGATTTGATTTTGGTTTTTTGTTTGATTTGATACTTTACGTCCCATCAACAATCTTTCAGTTATAAGGGACCTGTCCCTGGGTTGAACCAGTACTAAGCTGAGATTAATGTTCTTGCTCAAAGATACAATGCAGTGACGCCAGTGAGGCTCGAACCTGAGGACCCTCAGTCTCAAGTCTAGAACTCTACCACTGAGCCATTGCCCTGAATATTAAAGTGTCTGTGTTCCAAAAGAGATCGAAAATTTGAATTTTCGATAATCAATTGTCTAGATTGAAGTGTAGAATTATAGTTCTTCTCCTTAGGTCTGTCAGATTCAAAGAAAGTAAAGAAGAAGAAAGCTAAGATCAGGAATTGATACAATCAAGTACCACACCTGACCCGAGACACCATTCGAAAATTCAAAGCACAAGGAAAAATGCCGAAACATTATGCTGAATGGCATTCCTCACTTATCTCTATGTTTTAAAAACCTGAAATTCTGGATGAAAACATATAAGTTGAAAGTAGTTAGATCTGTGATCAGAACAAGGGCAATCCCCTGGTAAAAACCCGGGGTTTCCAGTTGAATTTCCTCCACTGTCCCTTGTGACTTCTTCCTCCAACCTGTACTTAGTGATTGTTGAAGGAAAATAAGTTCTCTAGATAAAGTCGAACATTCTATGAACAGGATTGATAACCAAATTAGTCAAAGAGAGGACCCATTGGTTGTCACAATATTTTTCAATTTTGACGAAGTGTGCCAACTTTTCTACCAACATGATTTGTGGTTGAAAGAGACAGTGGAGTAGGTTTACAAAATTTACAGCCAGAGAAGGCCCCTCTATTAGAGGGGGCCACTCCGTCCTACCTAAATAACCCTAACCAGAATGTCAACCTCTGGGTCTAGGTTTACAATTTAATGGTCAAGAATCTCTATTACCAGGATTAGAATTCTTATGACATACTGGGTTATTAGATCGGACTTATTCTCTGTTGAGATGCCAAAGTAGCAGAGCTTTGAGGACATGATGAGATACTGCTTTAGTGATCAATTGTTTCTATTTATATCAAAATTCTCTTTATATATAGAATCAATTTGACTTCTAAAAAGAGTTTGAAGCAAAAGGAACAATTCTAAGTTGGTTCTTAGCTATTAAAGAAAAGTATGTTTCACAGAAATATAGTGATTCTAAAATCTGAATATTCTTGCTGTAGACATTTGAAAACAGCAAATGAGAATATATATCTATATGAGGTAACATTCAGATCTTATGTCTCTTTGTTGTTTAATGTATAAATAAATCTAGTCTTTTGATGTGAATCTGACACTTGCCATTTAAAGTAATAAAGACGGCAAAGATCAGAAAACGATACAATCAAGTACCACACTTGACCCAGGTATACTTGATAGATTAAAGACAGATTAAGTTTTCTAGAATCACTGTCAGGTGAAGTAGTTGAGGTCATATACTTCACTGCATGAGCCTGAAAATATTTCAAGTTGGCAAGAGCCGAAATGTCTTTAGAGATGTCTTTAGTCATCGGAAGCCAACTTCAGTGCAGGATTAATTGTTAATGAAGCTTTAACTGAATTTGAATGACGTTAATGCTGTCCATAATTAATGTGGATTGAGGAAGAGGAATTGATTTCCTCTCCTCTTTTACCATCTCAGACTCAATGCTGGACTTTGGACAATGACTATCTTCAACGCCAGATTCTTAAATGAGAAATTTTCCATCCATAGAATAAGGAAAAATTCCATCAATAATATGTGCAAGTTCATCTTCCTATTGTAAATCCAATGGATCTACGTTGGAAGGTTACATGAAAAAATAGTAAGCGAGTATGATCAGGAAAACAACCCCCTGGCAACTCGAGGAAGAGCGGCTCAACCATTACGAGACACCAGGAAGATAAATTAAGTAAAGCAACCAGCTCTCTCTGCAACATTAGATTTTTATGACAATCTCAGCCTCAATACTAGACTTGGGTCGAGAATTATCCTCAGTAATATGGGGTTTCTTGAAATTTGATTTTGATGGAGATTAAAAATCATCATCCTGATGTCTCACTGTCAGACAAATTTCATGTGTAACAGTGGACCTCGAAGGGCTAGGTTACAAAGAGTGTCTAATTGGAGAAACTGACTTCACACCAGCCTTTTCGTTATAAGACTTCTTGCTTCTTCTATCAGAAGAAGAAAATGATGGTAATCTCCGTCTCTTACGGCTATGTCTATGTCCACAATGCTGTGAGACGGACCTCATTCTACGATGTCTCTTCTTATATCTTCTCGACCTAGGTCTAGAAGAACAAGAGCTACTAGATATTGAAGAGACCGATGAAGAAGAATGCCTGATGCGTTTTTTTTTTTTCTCCGATCTACGTTTCCTCCTAGATGGAGAACTTAAAGAAGGTGACCGGTTATTCGGTGAACTATTTCTTAAAGGTATTCTGAAACCTTGACCATCAAGTCTGCTTGGGCGATCAGTCGATTTAGAACGATCCCTAGAGACTACTGATCGTCGGTGTCCGGTTCAGTCTGGTACATTATCAGTTCTATAGCCTATTTTCCGGAAATCAGAACTGTTTGTCTGATCCGGTCCAGTAGAATATCTGTTTCTACTGGTAACAGTTGGACCTCTGCCAGAACTATGTCCCATATACTGAATTTTAGTAGGCTGTTCAGTGGATGACCTTTGCCACATTGGAATTCTTCCATGTTGTACAGAAGACAGTTTGAGCTTACCGGTAGACTAATCTAACGTCCTTTGACCGGTAAATACCTCGACTGTCCCGTGACCGGTGGACTCGTCTGGAGATTGACACCCAGTTCGGTCCGGTCCGATCCGGTCTCGCGACCGGTGGACTCGTCTGGAGATTGACGCCCAGTTCGGTCCGGTCCGATCCGGTTCCGTGGATTTGGTCGGTGACTTTTGTCCCGTCCGGTCCCTTCCGGTAGATAATGGACCGGTCAGCCTGTCCGGAGACTGCTGTTCCGGTCCGCCCGGTCCGGTCGAACATAATTGACCGGTAGACTTGTCCACGAATTCACCACTGGTAGATTCATCCAAAGATCGTTGACCGGTGAATCTGTCTGGTGAAGAATGGGATCGAATTTTCCAGTCAGAAAAACCGGATCCCGATGGAGGTGTACGGCACTGACTTCCCCTTCCTTTGGCCTTAGGCCTGTCCGGTTGGTCAGTGTGGCGCGGTACGATATCATCCGAAGATGATATGCCTCCCGGATTGATCGTATGATCAGAAAGGTCATCTACCCCGAACATCTCAGCAGGTGCCGATTTCTTCTTCGGTTTGACCGGTCTTGCAGAAAATGCAAACTGTTCTTTCTCTTTGGTATTCTTCTTCCCCATCCTGGCTTTGTGAGAACGTCTCTGTTCAAATTTTAACCATGTGCTTAGGGGCCAGGAACAGCAGATTTCACAGGTGTTTTGCCTGGAACAACAAGAACAACTAGCACATGACGGGTGGTTGTCCCACAAGGCCTTAAAATGTCCACAAAAACCTTTTGCTTGGGACATAAGGCCTTGAGGAGAAACCCGGGAAGAAAACTAAATAAACAAAGCAAAATACGAATTTATCGCCCAGAAAAAACTGATAGTTATTCACTCGAAACGAAATGGCGGACGTAAGCGAAAGCACCTCTCGACGAGTGAAAAAAGGACAAATTCGACTATAAAAAATAATCCAAGACGAAATGGACAAAGTCCATTCAGACGGAAAAAATATATATAAATGCGAGAAAGGTGAACAAAATTCACAGACGAGGACTCGCGGTAAATATAAGAAAGTATTGGCAGCAAAATGATGAAAATAGAAGGAGCATAACAACCAAGAACGATGAATTTTAAAAGAAAATTCTTCCGATTCAAAATGTCTGCCTTCTTCCTTTCACCAATACAAATTTTATGAAGTCACGTGCACTTCCGTGCTTCACTTCTGGTGAATCCGTGATGTCATTCGAGTCTATATTTAGTCCTGAACAGGGACACCCCAAGGTCACGGCTCATAAGTTTGTATTGGTGGCAACAGGGTTGTAGCTATAAGATAAATATATGGTAGTAGCGCTATTAAAATGGTATGTTTGCAGTCCGTTGGAGAGGGCCCTGTTATTAGTGAATTGTGTTACATACGTTTAGATAACCAATTTTTTAGGTAAAATTGTAAATATTTTCTTACTCATCAGTTTTGACACATGTTTTTGGTGCTCAAAAGAACCGTCTCATTGCTCTGTGGACTTATCAGGCATCCAGATAAGATAAAAAATTATCTTACTCATTTCTCAGCCAAAACATATGTTGTGGGTACTCAAAAGAAGTGTCTCAATGAGACGGTTCTTTTGAGCACCCAAAACAAATGTTAATTTTGATGGATAAAGAAATATTCACAATTTTAGGCTTTACATTACCTCAAATATATTCCAGTTCCTATACTTTGTAATTCTCCATCCCAGATAGTAAAGCTATTGATACTCATCTGTAACAAGATACAGCAGGATTTCAAGGTAATGTGCGAAAGATCTCAATTTTCAAAATCCTGAACTTTAGAAATTCAAATCTTAAAACAAGAAGGGTTGTTGTCAGTTACAAGCGAATGGATGTGCACAAAATACTGGTTTACTGCTTAGTCAAGCTTGTTCAGGAAAAAAGTGTGGTTAGGTAAACTGATCGTCCCAACATGACCATAGCTGTTGACTGGGACGTAAAGAACCAAACAAAAAAAGCTGTATAACCTTGGTGCCAGGTTTAATTGGAAATCAGTGACCAATGATAGAAACTTCTTTGTAAAGTAAGTCTTAATCCTGCAACACCGGTATGAAACTTCATAAACAGAACAGTCTGCTCTGATAAGGAAATCTTTCTGGTTCTGTATATGGAGGCCTAAAAAAATCACCTAAAAACCTTAGTTTTCGATTCTGACAGTGCTTTTATGGTGTAAAATAGTGAAAAAAAAGGAGAATGTAGTGCTCCACTCTAGGGTTTGAACTTCTTACCAAAGCTGATGTGAGCTTCAGATTGTGTATGTTTTGTCTGAATCTTCTTTGTTGAGAGGTAAAAGGTTGTTTACCTCACAACAAAAAGGATTCAGACAAAACTGTACACAATATGCAGCTTGCATCAGCTTAGATAGGAAGTTAAAAGACCAGAGTGAAGCACTGCATTCTACTTTTTCACTATTTTACACAACAAAAGCACTGAATAGAAGGTGATTTTTTTCAGCTTCTATATACAGAACTGGCAGTTTCCAGAGCCCCTGAAATGTACAACATTTTCCAATTTTGTTGTTTTTACAGACAGAAAATATGACTTGATACATCATGTGAATTGCTTGCAGCAGATGATTTCATGAAATTTCAAGCCTCATCCCCTAACTTTAACACAAAGAAACAGATTTTGTGTTAATGCCTTGCATCCCAGTCATTAATTTTTAAGTCATGATGTGACAATTTCCTATCTTCTTGGTTGAATCAGTACTAAGTAGAGGATAAAGTGTCTTGCTCAAGGGCACAATGCAGTGCCTTCAGTGAGTCTCTAACCCAAAACCCTTTAATTTCAAGTCTATCTCTCCACCACTGAGCAACTGACTTATATGATACATATTACATTCTATTTTATTTTGAGGGCCTCATGGAAGATTAGTTGTACTGCTAAATGTTGTCACCTTTAAATAAAGACTCTACTTACTTACTTACTTACAAGCCTTGCATTTCATCTCTTTTTCGCAACAAGTTTAATAAATTCAATAATACAGGAGCACAAATGTTAGATTCTATTTATCATATGCCATTACGATTACTTTAAATCTCATTTCTGTCATAAAAATGTTAAAATGTTGTCATTATGTATGCAACGTTGTTATGGATGTCATAAAGTTTCCAGAAAATCTATAAACCACTAGTGGCTTATCGATTTTATTACTTGGCGTTTTTTCACTCCCAGATGCGACGTCATATGATGAGTAACAGTTATAACAATTGTTTCTTACCTTACCAAACATTTCTAAGAGCTCCCCACTAGATGGCAGATTGACAGTATCACCTGCATACTGTTGTAGTGTAAATAACATCTGGACAAACTGCTCGGACCTTTTAACATCCTCTTGGATTTCTGCTGCATCTGAAACAAACATTTTCAAGAAAATCATATTCCAAACATTCATTTGGACTGATCACAAAAGTTCATAATTGATCACTTTGTGCTCAGTTGAGTTGAAATATGAGAATTAATTACATTATGTACGAGGGTCATCCAATAAATAGCGAGAATTTCCTTATAATGTAGAGTTCTTACCATTTAAACATCATATAAATTATGTAACCATTAGGTGGCATAATTTGTTACTTTATGTTGTAGTTTATAAAACAGATTCTTTTTGGAACTGATCTGCACATGCCAGTAACCATGGTAACCATTTTAAGACAACCAGCCAGGTTAGCTTTAATACCATGTTTCGTTGCTAAGCAAACAAGCGACATCACTTTATATATAAAGTAAATATATGCCTACTTTTTCTATTCAAAGGGTTTGCGACTGGTTCCTGTGGGTTGTTGGGTGCTATTTTTCATTTTTATTTAAATTTTGATAGAACATTCAGTGAGCAAACAGAGGAGACCCTGATCAGAGGTTTGATCTGGGTCTCTGCACTGTTTGCTTATGTCCCACAAAAAGGACACTAGGCTTATATGTCATTCTTTATAAGTCATTTTTATTTGACCAAACAGCCCTGAAATCAGTCTTAACTTATTACATGACTAGGCTTATCAACTGAAAAATGTAACAATGGCTTTTATTTTTAAAAAAGTTTTTAATGCTAAAAAAACCCCAACTTACGTGACATGAGATCATCAAAACTTCTTGACCAAATGGAGTTCATTGGCAGCTGTAAAGTACACAATGTCAAATCTTACAAGTGTTGTCTGCTGATAACCTTTGCAAAAAGTTTGGATCCATATATTATTATATATACTCAGTGTAAGTTTCATGGAATTACATCCATTGCTTACTAAGATATGACTGAGACGACAACTCATTGACATTTAGGCAATCAAAGGGCAATAACTCCTCTATAACTAAAGACATCCTGACGAAACTTAATGTGCATTACCATACCATGGCCAAATATATTCCGTAAAAGTTGAATGAAATTCCATCTATTGGTTACTGAATGGATTGAATGGACAAATGTATTGATATTATAGCAATTAAAGGGCAAGAACTCCTATACAACTGATGACATCATCAAGAAACTTCACTTGCATCATCATATAATAGCCATATATAGGGTACTCAGTAAAAGTTTCATGAAATTCCATCTATTGCTTACTAAGCTATGGCTGAGGATGAAACAAGTCATTGTAATTTAGGTAATCAAAGGGCAATAACTCTTCTATGTCTTAAGACATCCTGTGTGAACAATCATTATGCAAAGATTGAATATAAAGAAATGAAAAGTGTTGCTGTTATAAATTTCACAAACCAGGCACCATCTAAACATTCTGGTCGGGAAAATGTCGAAGTTCAACACCCCCCAAAAATGAGAAAATATTCATGAAAGGTGCACAAAATACACGAACAAAATTTCTAATTGGTCACCTCTGCTAATTGGTCATCCTTTATATTTGATTTTTGCAAAAAAAGGATGAAAGATATAACATTGAAACTTGGTACATACAGTAAAACCTTTCTTAAGCAGCCACTCAAAAATAATCAAAACAAAGATCTTAAAGACAAAGGGTAGCTTAATGAAGGTCAAAAGTACTGCAGAATGCTCATAGAGAGCATTCTGCAATACTTTTGACCTGCATTAAGTGATAATCGGTCTTGAAAAACAATTTTTGATCTTCATTTTGAGTGGCCGCTTAAGACAGGTTTTACTGCATAATTCTTAGACCCTGATAATTTGTTAACCATACTAAAGATTGGGTTATTGTTTTTGAAACTGATTAATTTAACTGTTGAAAAATTGAATAAAATAGAGATGACCAATTAGAAAATTTGTTTAATGTAGAAGGTGCACATCTTCAATTTGTGAACAATCATTACACAAAGTTTGAAAATAAAGCAATAAAACTTTGAGAGTTACAGATTACACAAACTAGGCACCCTGAAAGTGTTTTGACGGACAGACGTCTTCAAGAATGGACACTAATGCTAACCCTTATACCCAACAAAAAGGCATAAATACCCAATCTATGTACCATACCCAACAAGTGCCTCTAAGATTTGTTGGGTTCATTGACTGACTTTGCTTAATTCATATGTAAAGTACCCAAGAATGCCCTGTCCAATATATGGTCACTTGAATGCCAGGACAGATGGATGGACCGATGGAGAGGACCCACTACTAGATCTGTGTTTCACTACTGGACCTGTGTTTCACTGAAGTTATGCAGCTAATTAAATTGAAATCTGAATCTCCATGGTGTCCCAATGTCTCCCATCAAGTTCCAGGATAAACTGACATATAGTTCAACAGGAGATGATGTTTGAAGAATTTCAATTGCACCATGGTGGCTATCTTGTGACCTTGGAATAGAATGATTTGAGAATTCTGAATCTCAATATTACCCTTCATGATGCCTCACAAATTGTTTTAAATCCCACTGATGGTTCAGATGTAGAAAATGTGAAAAGCTAATGATGATGACATCAGGCCATACCATAAGTTGACCTAGTGCTGGAATAAAAGACCAGGCCCCGAGGTTATAAAACTTTTTTCATACTCAACTCAGCTGAGTACAAATTTATCCTGCTAATAAATGTTTAAATGCCAACAATTTCAGCATGATAAATACAACATCTGAGAGACTTAAAGCAAGAAACTTCTTTATTCGTCAGTATTTTAGTTTTTATGAGCAGTTGAAATTCCGTGATTAGTTGAGTTGAGCATGAAAAAAGTTTTATAACCTCTTAGTCAGGCCTTAAGTTAAGAGTGTGTAATGAAAGCATAACTTTCTTATTTCTCAACCAAAACCGATGAGACAGTTCTTTTGAACACACAAAACATAATTTAAAACTGATTTGTAAGAAAATATTTACAATTTTACACTCAAAAATTTTGTTTATCTAAACCAATAAAGGATTGATGCTGTAAGAATATGTATATACCTGAAGATTTCTGGAAATAATCAGTCTTAACATAAGCCTTACAGAATCCATGGGAATCTTTGGTAGGACATTCTTCAAACATTTACATTCTTGCTTGTGAACAGTCCAATCTCTCCTCTGAAAAAACAAGATGTCTGAATAACTGATTCAAGGAGTTTCTTTAATATGGCTGTACCTTAACACAGGCCACCAGATAAGAGTGCGTAACAGAAAGTTATTTTTCTTATTTCTCAAACCAAACTCGATGAGACGGTTCTTTTGAGCACCCAAAACAGATGTTTAAACTGATGGGTAAGACAATAATCACAAGTTTACGCTAATTTTTTTATTTTACTAGCCCTATGTTAACACTTGTCATGCTGAATATTTGTATGTACTACACTCCTCCCGAATTTGCATCCTGTTAACCTGCAGCATTCCAGTTGTAGGCATGCATTTTCAATCAGAGTGGAAGACAGTTCACCATAAGTCAGCTGATCTGGATCTACAGTGTTTTCAAGAGAAGATATATCTGGTGTGTTTCTCTCTTACTTATCTAGCCCCTAAATAGACCCCCACACCAAAAATGAAAGAAAAAAGAAGATAAACAATGGTTTAGAAATACTTTTCGCCATAAGTCATGCCAGACTTGTGCCATGATGTCCATGTGCAAATTAATAAAAAAAATAAAGCATTAAATTAAAAGTGAAAATTATATGAAAAAATATGGTAAATGTTGTCAGATCACTGAGACATAGCGAAATCTGATGTTACCAAAATGTTACATAGGACTTTAGTTAAGAGTGCGTAACAGACAGGTACCTCTTATTTTTCAACCAAAACCTATGTTGTGGGTACTCAAAAGAACCGTCTCAATGAGACGGTTCTTTTGTTTACCTAAAACATATGCTAAAAAATATGGGTAAGAAAATATTTACAATGTTTACAATTTTACGCTGAAAATTTTTGTTTAGTAAACCTGTGTTACATACCTGACACACCCTATCACAGTATTGTACAAAGCCACAAGCTGTACATTTCTTCAAATTTTCTCCTCTGAAATAAAGAATAGCTACCATAACCTTTATGGCTACCATGCTTTTACTTAGGGAGGCATAGGTTCAGAAACAAAACAAAAATTGAGTGTAGAATTGACTTAAATTGTGAAGTCTTTTATTAATCAATTTAAACATTTGTTTCGGGTGCTCAAAAGAAACATTTCATCGAGATGGTTCTTTTGAGTTCCCACAACACATGTTTTCATTGAGAAATAAGAAAATTAATTTTAGATTACACACTCTATAAAATCTAAAGGCCTGTAGAGGGTAACTTTTCAGGGATTTTCCTCGGCCTGATTTGGGGCCGAATATCTGCCCCTTCCCAATTAAAAAGTGAGAAAAAAATCCCAAAATGGTGTGTATCATTCTCAATTCTGTAGTTCTACATTTTATTAAAATTTCATGAAAATGTGAACAAAATTAACAAAGTTACAGATGCATGAAAATTTGCATAAAAATGTGACTGAAAACATTTTTTTATTCACATTTTTATGAAAATTTTCATGAGTTTTTATGATGGGCATTTAATGCAAAATATTCATTACAGCTTTACACTACCAATTTTTTAAATGGTTTTAATCCATTTAAAATAGCTGTCCAGTTCCTTTAGACTATATATCAAATTTTCCCAATTTTGATGGCCCAAATGTTTTTTTTCCCAAATTCAACAGGCCCCTGGCCCCGACTTCAGAAAGGTAGAAAAATCCCTGCTTTTCATCTCATTGCAATTTATGCTACTTTACATGTCTTTACAATAATGCTACTTTTCATGTCATTGCCACAAAATTTACAAAATTTACCTATCATTTAACCCTTTGTATACTGGAAACTCCTAAATGGATACTTTGGCAAACAGTGAAGACCCAGATGAAATGCAGTATAATGCTGCATTTCATCAGGGTCTGCACTGTTTTTAAGATTAAAACAACCCTCAGAGACAGAAATACATCATAATTTAGAAAACGCTACCTGTGACCCTTTAAAGTACACAATGGGAAGTCCCATGCATATTGTACTAACATGTACGGGAAAATCTATCAGAATACGAAGGGTTAACAAGGGTTGAAGTGCCTCTTGATTTGGAAATTCTAACCCTTGAATTGATAGAAACTAATCAATGAGTTGTTCAACAAGAGTTGGTTGCTGTACTATTCATTTGCAGTATGAAAGTAAGTTTTTTTCTTTCTGTTGGCCGAGTTCCGGTGCCTATACAGTCACATTGGGTAGAAGTAAAACCTTAATCTACCGTTGAAAAATGTGTTGTGATAATTTTTGATAATGAAAAAATGCAAAAAATAAAACTGAATCACGAAGATACTGTTTTTTTTATATTTTAGCCATAAGACTGAGGGATTTGTTTGATCACCAAGAGTGTGAATGTTAAGGCTAATTTTGAGAGAGGCAATCACATGTTACATGTTGTATAGGAACAGGCCTAATGATATCTAATGGGGACTCCAAGGCCCTTGGTGCTTTCCAAATAGCTTGCAAGATTATTTCACAGCTTTAGGTGTTTCCTTATACTCAAAGTAAGGTTTAAAGTCGGTTTTCAACTTTTTACTCACACACGGGTACTGCCATACACTGTGCAATCTTCTCAGAACCAATTCGTTGATTGCCAACTAGGTGTGCCTATTTCATATTATGTCTAACAAACCATGAGTGACCCCTTGATATGTATAACCATAACAGGCTCATTGTTTGAAACTGGGTGGAAAAATTCATTAGTGTGCCCTTTGAGGACTGGAAACCCTTAAACATATACTCTGGCAAACAGTGGTCTACCTAGGGATGTGCATGCCGAATAGTCCCCTTTTTCAGCACTACCAGGTATATGATAAGCCCCCTTTTTCTAAGAAAAAGTATATGACTGACCCAGTTTTTCATCATTGTTATATGAATGGTCCTGTTTTCTGACGTCCCTGTTTGAAAATACTCACATTTTTGCTCAGATATTCAGCTCAGAAACCAAAATTGTAATATTATTTGTTTACATACAGCAAAGAGGGTATATAAAAATCAAAGAACAGTATATGAATATGTAAACATTTTGTTCAATTAAGTATATGAATAGGTCATTTATTTTCGAAGACCAAGTATATAACTGGGGTAGGTTTAAAAAACTGGCTCGCACACCCGTACCAAAATTATCTATTGGGTATTTACCAGGGTTTTCCCAAACGCAGGATATTGCGTCTTTGACTCTCAAAAACGGTCACTGGACATTTCGGCCCATAACAATTTCGGCCCATGTCAATTTCGGCCAATAACCAAATCGGCCTATACAATTTCGGCCCATATGTATAATAATGTATTATTGGTATGTTTGTATATAATTGGTATAATTAGATCGGCTTGCCTATAATTATCCACACAAACATATAATAATTAATAAGAAATTTTCGTTTTAATTGATTAGGAGTACGTATGTAAGAGAAGAGTTCATCATATAGGCAACAGGCAACCAAGGCTCAGACGAGCCTGCGCATTTGCACACTCTAGCCAGAGCGTTTCTTGCTCGTAGGGCTGCCATGTTTACGAAATTTGGTAAACGTTTATACGAGTTCCAGTAACCGAAACGATGCTGTTTAAACGTAACTTCCAGATCACTTTTTTTTCATTATGCAGATCGGTAAAATCGCCGATATTTTCCCTAAAAAACATTTGAAAAATGTACCTTGTCCAATTATTCGAAATTGTTTCAGGTTGGGTGTTGTGATAGAACTTATTTCAAGTAATTGGAAAGTGATTGCAACGTGCGAAGACTCGTACATTATGGACATTTTCTTCAGTTGCAAGCGTGTAATTAATGAGTGGACACACACAAGACATTACTGCGAATCGTCACGTACGCATCAATACACACGCCGACAGGAAGTAAGCAAAACAATTCACATGCGTCTCCTCAATAGCTGTTAAAAATGCAGGAATACAATTGTTCCAAGCAGTGACTGAGTGAGACAATATTCAGGACATTTTTATATGGCCCGTTGAGCATGTCCGCCATAATTTCTAATTGCGGTAGATACTTTATCAAATACAGCGGAATCTGAGAAAACAAATAATCTGATTTGATGATCCTTGCTTGTTTTGTTGCTTTACGTCCCATGTCAACAGCTATGGTCATTGCGGGACGGTCAGTTCACCTAACCACACTTTTTCCTGGGCAGGCTTGAACAAGCGGATAACCAGTAATTCGTGCACATACTTTCGCTTGTAACTGACAACAACCCTTCTTGAATGAATCAGCGGAAGGGAGGAGAATGACCATAGAAATTATTTGACCGTAGAAATTATTTCATGATCAATCTCCACGAAAGTATGGGACCGGGCCGGGATCGAACTCGCGACCCCTGGAATTGCAGTCAGACACGCATCTGTAGCCAGACACGTTACCGACTGCGCTACGCGGCCCGGTATGATTTGATGATCCAGATCGAGATGTGACGTATCACTGTTTAAGAAAATATTTTTCATAAGGAAATGCTATTAATAAACCACGGTGGTTGTCACGTGCTACAGTTCGTGTAAACGGTAGGTCAATTTTGTAAACGTTTATTGCAGAAACACCAAACGGTGCCGTTTACACGTGTAAACGTGGCAGCCCTACTTCCTCGCATATGAAACGCCAGCGATTCTTTCTTAATCCATTGATTCAGTTAAATCACTGAACAAGTTGCATTTGCCAATGGAAAATATATATGTGATTTATGATTATTTCTTCTGATAAAGATACCAGTCTAAACATTTTCTAGTCTTTACTAGTTTGTAAAGTCAATCTATTTTCCGTTTTTTTCTCACTTAACTCTATTTATCAATTTTAAATATTTTCAATAATATATAATCTCATAGCCCCAGATAAGGCTGCGTATTGCGTATTTACCGGTTGCTTGGACCCAAAAATGCAATTAAATTATTTTCTGTGCGTACAAAAACGCAATAAAAATTCTTGATACTCAATTCCGAACTTTTTCATAGCGTATGATGCTTTGCGATTGCCGTTTTTGTATACAACACTGGCAATTGTCGGGTACAGATTTATACACGGCATGGTGCAAAATCTAGTATATTAAATTGTATACCAGAACATTCTTATCGCTGTTTAGCGGTACCCAATATTTACACAATAACGACATTCATCTCACTTTACGATAACAATGGCGAAACATGGGCGAAAAGCAATCAAATAATATCGTTTCGTACAGTAGTAACTCAACTTTAATACCGCGTTGAAGGTTTGAAGAATCATAGATGACTTGATAAATACGTTGGATTTTCGAAATAAGTCGGATATAGCGGTCTCAGGTGTACTAAAACAGTATTGGCAGTGGGTTTCTGAAAGTGAAACCGAAAGTAAACCAAAAAAATCAGGAGAAACTAGCGCAGGCCCGGTTTCATTGCTAATTTGCTTTCAGATGGATACCCAATACAAAAACTTGAAATACCCAATTTAAAATTTGAAATACCCAATTAAGCCAAAAAGAGGTGGGTAAATACCCAATTGCTTCCAATCCTTATCTGGAGCTATGAATCTCTTTAGCAGAAATCCAGGTTGACAAAATTTATGGGCCGAAATCGCTTTGGGCCGAAACTGACATGGGCCGAAATTGACGGAATCGAGACAGTTCACGCACTTTGAAGACAATTCACCGACAGAAATGAAGACAATTCACCGACAGAATTGAAGATAGTTCATCAACAAATTTTATATTGTATTTATATGGAATGTCACAATTTTCACCATTTATTGATGTTATAATGAACGAAGGCCTAATACAAAGCTAATTAAATTACCTATTTGCTATTGCAATATGATTTATTAGACATGCATACAACTACCTATATAGCGATCATTACATTGTCTGAGCGAAATGGGAGCGCAGTGGCTCAGTGGTAGAGTGCTTGACTCGAGACCGAAGGGCCGCGGGTTCGAGCCTCACCGGCGTCACTGCCTTGTGTCCTTGAGCAAGAACATTAATCCTAGCTTAGTACTGGTTCAACCCAGGAAGACCCGTCCCTTTATAACTGAAAGATTGTTGATGGGTCGTAAAGAATCAAATCAAACAAACAAACAAATTGTCTGAGCGAAAATACGTCTTATATCACTAACGTAAAAAAACTATATAAAAATAGAAAGGTAGGCCTGAACAAATCTGTTTAAATTCAAAAGGAATGCTTTGAATTGCTGGTGAAATTCATCAAAAATAATGTATGATTGGCTATAGGATCACATCAATATAGCTTCATGCAGGAATCAAAAGTCTGTCTATTAATCTTTAATCAGACCAACAAAATATCGCTTTCTCAACAAATTATATAAACATATCACCTCAAATCATAACTCATCAAAATTTCTTCACAATAATTAATTATATGTCAATAACGTGATAAAAAGTGTCGATGAACTGTCTTCAAAAGTGTCGGTGAACTGTCTTCAAATATGTCGGTGAACTGTCTTCAAAAACCGTGTCGGTGAATTGTCTTGTCGGTGAACTGTCTTGTTCCCAAATTGACATGGGCCATTTTGGTATGGGCCGAAATGACCTGGAACCTCAAAAACAAGATTGGGACCCCCCAAAAATTACCATGTGCGTAAATTTTACACAACCTGATTATCTTCAATTGCGTAGAGCAGTGGCATGTATTATCAACATGCACATAGGCAGCGCAGTGACTCAGTGGTAGAGTGCTTGACTTGAGACCAAAGGGCTGCGGGTTCGAGCCTCACCGGCGTCACTGCGTTGTGGTCCTTGAGCAAGACACATCCTAGCTTAGTATTGGTTCAACCCAGGAATACCCATCCCTATATAACTGAAAGTTTGTTGATGGGACGTAAAGAGTCAAATCAAACACCGCACCAATTATTACGAATTTGTATACTATCGGAAATTGCTCTCATGAGAGTTAAGCGAAATGGACACACCTATTCAGGCATCTATCACAATACAGTCCTCTTTGTTTCTGTACTAAAACATGAGCATAAGGTTCTTCTTCTAGTAAAATGGTTCCATGCGACATGACTTCAAAGCTTTGACGATGAAACTCGAAATTTTTACCACAAGTCTTCTTTTTTGAGGTTCCGTCAATCAGTGCAACATTAAATTCTTCTCTCTTAAAATATCCGACTATATTTTTAAACGTCCCCAAGTCAAGTACTGCCCGAGTGTGATAGTATGCTGCAGCCCGAACCGCGAAGAATGGATGTTATATCGTCATTATTTCATGTAAAAGCAGTCCTAAATAATTTTAATCAATTGTATGCAGAAGTGTCCGCCATTACATCGTGAATCGAACAACGAAACCACATCCGAAAACGTCAATACTCTCGACGAACGTAGACCCAAAATATTTAGAAACAGTGTTTCCGAGGGCTTAGCTAACGTTAATATACGGAAAAGAATGTTTTATCCTCTTATTTAAAGTGGTATAGAAAGCAATATAATGTCACGAACTAGTTCTTTTGCCCTTTGAAGAAAAAAAATACAGATATACCGGGGACGTTTTAAAATGTAGTCAAACATTTTAAGAATGAAAGTGGCGACAAATGACAACCGTAACACTGGTTCTAGCGATTTTTGATCCGCGTTCGTCGATTGTTAAGAGCGTTTTCAATTGCCGCCTATCCGGTGTTGAAATAAAAAAAAATCAACAGAAACATGGAAAATGTAAATTATTCCTAGCCCTTGTTTCGGATTGTTTTGGCTACTTATTCAGTATATGAATAAAGAGACCGGATAGGTGGCAATCGAAAACGTTAATACTATCGACGACGGTAGATCTAAGATCGTTAGAAATAGAGTTTTCGATTGCCGTTTGTCACCCGACTGGCGACAAAAAGGCGATCGAAAACACTGTTTCTAGCGATTTGTGATCTGCGTTCATCGATTGTCATTTGGATTTACCAAATTATATACATGTACTCTCAGTACAACAATAGACATTTTAGGCAAGAAAAGCAGACAATGTGATAAACTAATTTTTTAACGGGGTCGATGTGCAATTGTTTTAATATCCAAGTTAATTTAAATTTACATTCTAAAGATTTTAGGCATAGCATCTTCAGTCTTTATGTCTTATGATCTTACTGAACACGTTAGTTACATGTTTTATTGCATCCTTTACCATTTTAAATCACAAATGCTCATGTACATAATGTATTTTGTTTTTATATGTATAACTGTTTATATGTTTTGTTTTATAGAGGGCCACTTGGTAGACTGGCTAATTTAGCTAAAAGTGAAACCCTCTTGAAATATTGTATAAATAAATAAATAAAAATTGTTCCTGGCGTTTTCGACTGTCGCCTAACCGCTCTGATAAAGGAGCGTATTTTATGGTAATTGAAAAAGTTTGGTCATTTTTCCATAAAATACTATAGCGACGATATCTTAACTTGCAGACGATGTCCTTGAGCGGGCTTAAATGGCAATGAAGGCCTCTGCTGCCATGAAGACCGTGGCCAGTGATTGGTGGCCGATGAACGATCAGCCGCATTGCGACACGTTAAATTTAGATGAAATGTACAACTGTCAGCGATTAAAACACGTCAAGTTTCTGTAGTAAACACTTATAAGGTATTTAGCAGATTTTATGTTAAGAAGAAGAACGAAAAAAATAGTACTCAACTATCGGTCAAAATGGCATATCATCAATTCAGCGCACCTCTCAAACCCGCTCATCGATTGAGCGCAGATGTAACGGAGAACCATTTCACTTGGCATATGACACTGAAATAGATTTCAGTGGAGAAAAGGACAGAGAAAATTACGTGAAGGCGATAAGCTACAGATGCCTTCCCTTCAGACCTATCTCGAGCTTTTAAATGTGCTTTTAATGAAACTTTGAACCAAAGATATGTGCGTTTAATGGCACTTTTTACCAAATAACTTAATGCATTCTGTTCGTCATTCCACCTCCCCGTGGCGAGCAGGGGGCAACGGATAATACACGAACGCAGATGTTCATGTATTATACGGCTAACGGAAGGTAAATAAAGGTATCTCCAAAATGCTTGAGCTCAATCGATGCGCAGGGTTTCTGAACTCTATAGAAATCCAGCGCTGAATTGATGACATTTTCGCTGAATATGAATCACCGTAAAAATAAATGTTATATCCGTAGTGCACATCTGCAGCTACAATAACATATCAGTGTGACCAGTTTTTGAGGCAACGTGCAAGAGCATGTACTGGCACGCGCAAACCAGATATAGCATGGAACCTTTAGGTCCTACTTAATTTTCATATCTAACCTACTAGTGCGTGTATGACCTTTCATTTCGCCATGGGTCATACGACGTACTTTTCCATTTTTATTAAAAAAATTAATCGGATTCAGCAGGTCCAAATAATCAAAGTTTCGATACAGCGAAGCAGAGCCAGCTCATTAAATTTTGAACAAATGTAGTCTGCTTCTGTCGCCTATTGAAATGTTTTAAAGGCCTTTTCGAAAAACAGCGTAGACCCAGATCAGACTGCCTCCGAAAAAGTAGTATAAGCTGGGTCTACAATTTTTGCCCCTATGCTTACATTAGTCAAACAGCGTTAGCAAAAGGTATGCAGCAGGCGACTTTTTCAGAAGAATTATTCGGAGGCGCTTTTAAGTATAAAACATTTGCCCAGCTATCTAGTGGTGCTCAAGTCAAACTTAACTTTGTGTGTGCAGACAGCGAAAGGTTCTGGTGAGATTGCGCACATGCGATAGATATCAAACTCTATAGCCTCCTCCCTCCAAATAAATAAATAAATAAATAAATAAATAAATAAATAAATAAATAAATAAATAAATAAATAAATAAATAGATAGATAGATAGATAGATAGATAGATAGATAGATAGATAGATAGATAGATAGATAATAAATAAATAAATAAATAAATAAATAAATAAATAAATAAATAAATAAATAAATAAATAAATAAATATGGGACTATATTGAATTATAAAGGGGATAAGCGAACAATTATTTGGCATTCTTTCAGTGTATTTGTTGGTCCTAAAAAGGACCGTTTTTATGGCCGAACTGGTCGGCATGACTGTCCGGAGACATGTCAAACTTTCATCTCGCCAACACCATCAACATTTTCGTCATCGGGATCAGCAACATTTTCTCCGTCAACAGCATCGCCATCGCCTTCATCAGCATATTCCAGCTGCCAGTCGTCGTCGAGTTCTAGATTATCGTCATCGGAGTAATCATCGAAGTCGGAGTAGTTATCGTCGTCGTCGTCTTCATAGTCATCGTCGTCGTTAAGGCCGAGTTCATCTTCTGTATCATGGTCGGTGTCTGTGATGATCTCGACGTTCTGACCGTACAATTCCCGGCGAAGGTCGGCAATGTCTTCAGCCATGTCACGTGCGTACTCGTAGAAAACATTCCTGACGCCCTCAACAACGGCAAGTCTAACGCGGAGGTTGTAGCGAAAACTGCGGAAGCATTCCAATTTCGCACTCTCATATCTCTTGGTAAGCCCTCGGATCTTGTCATTGAGAAGAATAATCTGTTCGCATGCTCGAACCAGCTGTCGCTCATGTTCTTGAAGCTTGTAAGTCTTCGCCCGTCTCTCAAACATGGTTCCGGGTTTGGTCGCCATGATCAGATGCTATGTTCAGTGCAGTAAGAATGTTATTAGAAAAGTGAAGGTCTAACGAGACACGAAGCCTTTTATTACTCATTCACGGTCTAGTACCTCTGTAAGTGACACTGGGGTGTATTGTCACCTAAGGTGTCAAATTTTACAGCAGGAAATTCCTTGACACCTTGCAGAGTAGGCTAACTCGGCCGGCACGCGTCAGTAAATACACCGTCTACTCGCGATTATCGATCATTAGTGCCGATCTCTGATTAAATCATTGTCAGCCCATGACAAAACGGCACTTTTCAGGTAAAGATATTATTTGAAGATACATTTCCTAAAAACTTAAGTCAAACCCAATCTTTCATTTATGCGAACAGCGAACGATTTGACGAGAGTGTGCGGCACATGTTCGTCTGAACATTAATTGGTCCCCAAGTGAATCATTAATAGTTTCTCTTTTTAACCAGTTTATGCCTAATGGGATTCAGTGGACCAGCCCGTTTCCGTTTTAAAGGTTGCTGGGTGATATTTTTCTGTTTTATTCAAGCTTTAATAGAACCTTTTGTAAGCAAATAGTGGAGAGCCAGATCAGACGCCGCGTTCTGCCGATGTCCCATAAAATGGACACTATATGCTTAAATGGGTTAAATTGCATCTCACTTTCATATCTGGGTCTTGTTGTGAGAAAACCTGAATGCATGCTTACAACAAAGGCACAGACCAGTCTGCGTATCCGAGGAGTCCATTGGCGGATCCATCCCACCCCAGTCTTTAAATACCCTATAAAAATGAAGTAATTTGGTCTCAGTGAGACCAAATTCTTTCATTTTTATGGGGGTATTTAAGAAAAATGACAAATGAAATAGTTTGGTCTCAGTGAGACAATACCATTTCATTTTCATGGGATATTTGAGAAAAATGAGGTAAATCAACCATGCAAACCCTCATACCTTTATACATATGAAACCCCTTTCCAGAAATTCTGGATCCGCCCCTGGAGTCTGATCACTCTCTGGAAAGTATGATACCTTAGCTTGCGATATTTAAGTTTAACAGATTCTATAGCTAGTCTCTGTAGCTGGGCAGGCTGATTTGAGCATGACCTAGTCGCATACCCCGAAGGCAGGTTTTCTCGCGAAACAGGGTTTCTTGCGACAAGACCCATATCTCGGACTCGTCTAACAACCATCTTCTTGGTTGTGGCATCAGTAAGTTCCTAAAATTTCAAATCAAATCCAATATTTCGTTTGTGCGAATGCCTACAACATCAGAAGCAGAGACCAGGCTGCATATCCGAGGAATCTGACCAGCGGTCACACAATCTTGCGAACGTCATCTAAACATTGTGCAAGGTACTTTTTGCGTGGTAATGCAAATCTCAGTTTAATCTAAATCAGATAGGATTTGGCCATGTTTGGACAACAAAAACAAAAAAGTCTTTAGAAAATCTTGTAGATGTCTAATCTGTTTGAATAACTAATTGATGGGATTATAAGGTGTTTAGAGAATATATAAAGGGCTTCTTAATAAAAATCTATATTTTGAAAATGTGGAATTCACATTATATAAAAAAAAGCTATACCACCCTTATCAACTTTAGCACGATATAGTTCGTGATGTGCAAGGTCTACACTGATGAAGGTGGTATAAAATAGTTATACCATGGGTTGTTCACCTGAACGTAAGATAATCCACTCGCTAAAGCTCGTGGATTACCTCCACGTACAGGGGGACAACCCATGGTATAACTATTACATAATGCGACCCTTTTAGCTTTCTGTTCATTCCCTGCTATGCACTTCGCCGACGATACGGAACTCACATTAACCCTCTTTATTGCGTAAACTGATCTGCACCTGTGCTTATTATATACACACCGCATATATAGGCGGCAATCTAAAACGCTTTTAACAATCAACGAACGCGGTCAAAAATCTCTAGAAACAATGTTTTCGATTGCCATTTGTCGCCAGTCGGGCGACAAATGGCAATCGAAAACTCTGTTTCTAACGTCCGGACACCCTGGAAAATCCCAAGAGGCTATATGTCTCCTAACAAATAGTGGTACGGACCCTCCTTGGGTCCAATGGCTCTCTAGGGAGGTTCATGTGGCAGATCAAGCCTGACGTTCTATATATATGTTATTGGTTGGCGGGTAAAGCTACATAAAGAGTAAATTATTTATTTTTACCTATTTATTTATACAATTTTTTTATAGAGGGTGACACAATTAGCTAAGATGTCCGTTCCTCAATTTGCTATTCATTCCGGATATGAAAGAATCGAGTTTCAAATCATTGTTTTTAATATACTTTTGTAAATTATCAGTGCCAAAATCAAGAAGATAAAATTTTAAATGTAAGAAAATGTACCTTAGCATATTGAGAAGGGTTTAGACTTAATTAACAGAACAGGGCTGTTCTGCTCTTAATTGACGCAGAACTAAATGTAACATTTTCTCAAAATACGTTTCGATTGTAAAGAATGGACCCTGCAAAGGACATACACTCAATTTTCCTATTATAATTTTGACAACAGATATCCGGTTATCTTAGAATAATCAATCTTATAATCTAAACTATCGAATTTAAATTAAAATGGTGATCAGGAGCAGAGAGTTACGTCAAAATCAAAGGGACCACTGGATGCACTGGTGCGCATGACTATTATTGGACATCCTCACGGCTTCAACCGACAAGATTTTGGAGTGGCGGACCCAGAGGGGGTTCAGGGAGTTCGCTTGATCCCCCTTCCCCGCCACCCCCCCCCCCCCCCCCCGTTTTAAATATCCTATGAAAATGAAATAATTTGGTCTCAGTGAGACAAAATTATTTCATTTTCAGGGGATATTTCTGAATAATGATTTAAAATCAGCAAAGCGAACCCCCACACCTTTATACATATGAACCCATTTCCAGAAATCCTGGATCCGTCCCTGCTCTTGTTACAGATGTTATATTTATCATGGTAATAAATGCTTAAATGCTTACTATTGATGGTATTTTATCATTTATGAGCATGATGAATTTCATGCTCAGTTGAGTTGAGCATGATTTTTATAACCTAGAGCCCTATAGACGTAAAAGAAAAAAAGTGAAATAATACAGATCAAGAAATACCACAATCGCACACTGCAGACCAACCCACGCACCGTGAGGAAGAGACACATAACACTAACAGTCACAGGACATCAGGAAGACAGTCAAAGTAAAGTAACCATCTCTCTCCCTCTCTTCCCCATATCTCTTCCCCATCAAGAGTAAAGGACACTATACTGTATAACAAAACCTGCACGCTGGCTATTCGGTCGGAAGGTCCTTTGTTTTATATACGTAATGAATTATAATCTATCAGATTGAATCATTAGATAAGAAGCGACTAATTATGCTAATAAAAAAATAGTAGTGTTTGAGTTTGCTTGAAAAAAGATTCAGTTTCTGGTAAGTTTTTTTCTTTGCTTTAGAATATAGACATTCTCGAATACACGTTCGAATCGCAATCATTCCGAGTCATAGAGAGTATCATCTCCCTACCACTGAGATCGGATCTGTGCACTGAGCCAAATAGGGCAGGTGTCTGTATGTGATGAAAATATGAGTGACTACATAAACTCTATCTAAAATCAGATGGAGGTGGAAATGCGATAAAGAAACGAGTGCGGAAGCACGAGTTTCTTTATCAGAAATGTCACCTCCCTAGATTTATGAATCCCATATTTTAAATGACTGTATATTAGGAACCAGTTATTTGTAACCGCGGCCCTCCGCGACTGGGAACAGCGGGGACTTTGGCTTTTAGCACACACTGCGCAAACAGCCAGATGGTAAAACTACGACAGTTTTCCACCGCATTTTTACAGCCTAAATGGATATGGGTCGTCCGGCATTGCGGATGGACGTCATAGAGTCCGTCATAATTTCGTTTCCGCTCATTATCTTGAGAACATGTTGATAGGATTTTACCAAATTTTGTATATTATGCGTACAGTTTGTCAAGATCCAGATTGTGATTGTTACACATGATTATTCACACATTTGTAACAGTGTTATGGCCCTTGGCTCATGTAAGAATTTCATTCAGAATTTCGTTTCCGCTCAATATTTTGAGAACTAATCGATAGAAGTTTCCCAAATTATGTATGTGCATTGCTATTGACAATATCTACGTTTGGATTGTTATCTTTCATTTTTAACAAATTTGTAACACAATTATGGCCCTAGATTGACGTTAGATTTTCGTTTCCGCTCAAAATCTTGATAACAAATTGATATAATTTTGCATAAGCTTTGATATTGAAAAGATCTGAGCTGCCCCCTCCCCCCCCCCCCCCGGTGTTTAATTACACATAGTTTTTACATTGTGGTGCTAGGGGATTTTCCCATTACATCTTATCTCTCATAAACATGCTCTATGAAACAAAACAAAAAACAACAACAACAAAAAAAAAACAAAAAAACAAAACAATTAAAATCAGGTTCTCTCCCATTCGGAATGTTTCTGATCGGTGCACGACTTCTCGTCGAAAACCCTTTCGTCGAACATGACAACTCGTCGAATACGACTGCTGGTCGAAAAAAACGGCCAAGTCCGACACTTGGTCGATTTTATTTTTATCTGAAGTACGACACCTAGTCGAAAAAAAAATCGACCAAGTGTCGGACTGAGCTTTTTTCGAAACAAGACTTTGTATCATTATATTTTTCCTGGCATCGGTAAACAGGATTAACAATAGGAAAAATAGATAGGTATGTATACTAGTCAAAAGTTCTAACCGGCCACGTCCGTAGATGGAGTGTTCATTTTAACATTTTAGAGTTCAATATAAATTTGGCTTTTGAAATGAAAACGTTTTGCGTGTGATTGGGGGTTATTTCAAAAAGTCACGACTCACAAATTGTGCGAAAATGCGAATTTTGAAAATGGGGGTACCACTATTCAAATTGGCATCCTGCATGTACTGTTAAACACTTTTCAATATCTCTACTGCTAAGGGTACATGACATGTCTGGCTGTTTCGAGATGCAAAAGGACTAGTCAAAGCATTTCACGTTTTGAAGAAAATTAATAAAATGCAGGTGGCCGGTTAGAACTTTTGGCTAGTATATTTTGAATTGGTGTGAGATCAGCTCGACTTTTCACTATTGGTATTATTTAGATCTACTTTTGGATCGCAGATTTATTCACATTCTCAACACATTTTCAATTTCGCATTATCTCATTTTTCGACCAAATTTCGACGAACTTTCGACAGATGTCCATTCGACGAGTTGTCTTTCGACGAAAATTCGACGAATGGTCGCGTTCGACGTGTTGTCGGAATCGACGGAAGGTCGCATTCGACGAAATGGCTTTCGACGAAATGTCATGGACGCGTTTCTGATATCGCTACTCTTCTGATAACATACCGGCATACACTCAACTTTTTGAAACTTGCTCATTTTGTTATCAATACGGTAAAGGTCCTTAAATTTCCGAACGATAGTTGACTAGACAAACAGCGCAATCCCAGATTAGACTGCTTCACAAGAAGCTCGCTGACCAGGGCTTTCCCGGATTGCTATTCTGACGTGTGTTTTAGGAATTCCAGCCCTGATAACCAACATTGTATTTGCAAAAAAAAAAAAAGGAAAAAAAAATTTAAACATTTTATTATCCTGATTACCTAACATTTAGATGAGAACGCTAAAGGTGTGAATATACAAAAAATGCACATGTTTCATTTTATGCAGTGGCCGATCCAGAGGGGGCTCAGGGGGTTCGCTCGAAGCTTCATGCAGAATGTCCTTATTCTAGCTAGGCTGTTTAGCTGAGCAGGCTGGTTGGAGTCTTTAGTTTGTCGGAAAACACGAAGACGGGTTTTCACGCGTCGCGGCCCAATATGATGTTTACTGAAGCTGACACTGGCACGTGCGGGGACACGCGTGTCCATGTATACAATACATAAGATACCTGACTATATGTGACACGTTGTTGAAAATATCGCGAGTCAATTCTAGAGAATATACCATCACAGGATCTGATCATACTCCTGACAATCCATGAAAATAAACTGAGCCAGCACATGAGATTTTGGTACTTATCGCATATGCGCAAACCAGTGGCGGATCCAGAGGGAGTTCGCCCGAACCCCTCTTCCCCCTCCCCGTTTTTAAATACCCTATGAAAATGAAACAATTTGGTCTTAGTGAGACCAAATTAATTCATTATCATGGGATATTTAAGAAAATATGAGGTAAAATCAGCAAAGCGAACCCCCACAATTATATATTATATATGAATCAAATTTCCTGAAATCCTAGATCCGCCCCTTACAAACGCCTCAATTGAACACCCATGGTGTCGTACCTAGCAGAACTAGAGGTCTACATTTTGGTCGGAGTCTTCATCTACACCCATCTAACAAACAACAAATAAAAGCTATGCACTTGCGATGGCTTGCATGAGCCCTTGTTGCTCGGCGATGCAATAAGTACCTAAATCGCAATTGCTGTCTCAAATATTAAATCTTAACAAAATTAGATAGATGTCTTTTCTTTTCGGCACTAAACGATTCTTCTTTTTTCTTTGATATTAAAAATTCACGTCACACAAACTTAAAGCTGATTCAGCTTGCACCCGTTTTATAGCAATGTATCAACACATGCTTAATTTTTTATGCTTATGTACAAACGAGAGCGTTATCTACTAAAACACACGACTCATGTACTTTGATTTCAAGCGCAAACATAAGTAATCCCCTTCTCCTTCCCAGTAAACATCTTAAAGCGAGCCACCAACGGCCGGGGGTGGGGGAGGGGGTGAAGGGGTACTCCGATATTTTCATACATTCGGAGGCTCGGACCATTTTGAGGGTTCAAAATCTTGAATTTCAATAGTTTTGGGGGTTTTCAGGAAAAAGTAATATTTTTTTGGGTATGATGAAATTGTGGATATTTTTTGGGGTCATCACAAAACTGGACTACTTTAGGGGTCATTTATATATCTTTAGGGCTTTTTCTTAAGGTCAAGGTAATAATTGGAATATTTTTTGGGATATGCCTGATATTCCTGATATTTTTTGGGGTAGACAGTAGATGCTGGGTCCAAGCCTACGTATCAAGAAAAAATAGAGTACCCCCTGGGCCAACGGCCCACCAGCGAAACCCAATTTGAAGTGCGTTTCGCTAGTGGGCCGATGGGACTCGACACTTTATGCTTACTGGGTATCAGCACCTCGCCAGAGATTAAGCGTAAAAACTCACTCCGAGACCACCACATATTATGATACATGATATTGTGTTTTTATTTCTTGTTTATTTCAGCTCAGCTTGCCAAAACAATGTCCGAAGAATGGAGCCCAGAAGAACGGAGTCTTGAAGAAATACGAGAAAGCGTTTACGGAGAGTGTTTCTCAGATGTACATATCGGCGACTATGACCATTCAATAACGAGACCAACAGTCTCATTCGCGAGGAAATGCGTGGTCTGGTCACGTGACAGAAAAATTTACGAGACTGCGAGCAGAAAACGCTTGGCAGAGTTCAGCTCAAATCCGTATTTCAGATACGAGTATCCCGAGATTCCACGTCACTGGCCGGGCACCTGGGCCGTCATCACTAACAGAGATTTGAAAGGAGTTGTCGGTAGATTATCTCGTCCTTCTACAGCGAGACCGAGAACAGCACCATTACACACGTGGCTCAGAGAGCGCTACAAAACCCAGAGAGCTAAGTCAGCACCAATGAGACTTCCGACCGTGATTGTCAGGTGATTCCATTGGCGAAATGTTAGAGGATACAAAGATGTCACAAATTTTTCCGAGTATTTATCATATAGCGTGGATATCATGTAATGTAATGTCATAAAACAGTGATACAATGTATAATAATTTTCGGCGTAAATCAAATGTAACATCATAGCGACGCCAGTGACAGCGTTGTAATGCCACAATCGACACAGACCACATTCCTAACACCAGGGTCTTTCTATACAATTTCTATAGAGAGTCCCTGCTCACACCTATCACAGCGTGTTAGGAGTGTGATTGTCCAACATAGGGGTAGACATAAGAATCACAAACGTCTCACGCTGAATTTGTAATTTGCATTATTCTTTGGAAGTAAGCTTTACCGTTTCTGTTGAAATGAAGGTTGAAAGACGGATTCTTACTCGTATTCATTTTATAAAGCTCGCTGAGCCAAGATTCAAAAGCTGCATAAATTCCTGTTTAATTACCATGTATATGAGATTTTGGTACTCGTTGCATTGTCGCCAGGCTGGCCAGCGCAAATGCACGGACTCACCAGAGCATTCGCTGTTTGCCTATACAAAGTATGGATGCGGATGTAGACACAGACCAAAATTTAAGCATTTAGCCCCCTTCGCACATGGACGCGCCAACATGGGCGCCTTTGCGCCTTTGGGTCATAAGTACTTTGTACCAAAATCTCATTAGCTGTCGCATTTATCTTTTATTCCTCAGCATCAGCAAGACCATAACTTAACCCTTTGTATACCGGAACCCCTAAACGGGTACTTTGGAAAACATTGTAGACCCAGATGAAATGCCGCATAATGCGGCATTTCGTCAGGGTCTGCAATGTTTGCTAAGTTCAGAGAAACAAATACAAGATTTTTAGAAACTAAGAACCTGTGACCCCGGACCATCCTGACTTAACTGTATAAAACTTTATGGGAAATTCCGTTCGTTGTATGGAACAAAAGGCGCACATCAACCTATGCACAAGCACAATCTGATTATCATCATGTTGTTACACTGTACAAAAGTGCTTAGGATAAAAAACAAGTGTTTCTCAGGTCACTTTTTTGAAAAACAGACGAGGAAGGCAGGTTTTTATTTTTATTTTTTATATCCCAATAACCAGATGAGGCCACTTTTTAATATCATCGAAAACTAATGAGGCACTTTTTGTTCATTTTAAGTATAAAAATGTTGATATTTTGATTTGACATTATGAATAAAATAAATGAGACCACTTTTTTTATTCAAGTCTGTACAAAAGACAGATGAGAGGTATTTAAAACAGACGAGGGAGAGTATGAGAAACATTTTTTTTATATTTGGCCTTATATATAGAAAGTGCAATACATACACTTGCTGCATACATATATTTTCATGACTCTGGCTCTTCTCTGTAGCTGATTGTCGCTGGTCGTGAGCTTTATCTGGCCCAGAGCTTATAAAACTTTTTCATGCTCAACTCAACTGAGTATGAAATTTCAACTACTTATAAAGACTAAAGTGCTGAAAACAAAGAATTTTCTCGCTTCTATACGCTCAGATGTTGTATTTAACATTTATGAGTACGATACATTTCATGTTGAGTTGAGTTGAGCATAAACATGTTTTATAACTTCAATGCCAGGTCGAAAAAACCCGTAGACAGGTTCACGCGACCACTGTAACATATGTTATATCTCAGCAGAGAAGCTTACTACATTTTTGCTGAGACCTTGATGATGGGAGTACTGTGTTTGTCTTTGTTACGTTATGCATTACTTTGTGTCAATTCTAGTTTTGCAATCATCTTGAAGAGGAAGAGAAAGCTGTTTGCTTTGCTATTATTGTCTCACAGATGTATTGTTACTAAACATGTTCTGTGGCTCTTCTTCACGGTGCCGTGGGTTGGTTTGCAGTATGTGATTGTGGTATTTCCTGATCATACTCACTTACTTTCCGATGAGATATCCGAAGAAAAAGTAAGTATTTGAGAGGAATGGTTTTAGTCATATCATGTAGTGAAAAGATATCCATATGAACAATCATTAACATCATCAGGTTTTTTAAGTCAACCTACAATTCTATGTGGACCTTCGTCGCGAGAAAACTCGATTTTGTTGTAGAGTGAACAACAAAGGCGCACTGACCAGACTGCGCATCCGCACAGTCTGGTCAGCTCTTTTGTTATTCGCTCTCTAGAAACCATAACAGATACACTTGTTGTATGCAAAAATTGTAAGATACTAGCTAGTCTCGGTAGCTGAGCCTGAGCCGCGACATGTGATTTCCAACAATGTGGTATTTTGACAAGTGTAGACTTGTACGAGCATGTGTAGCCACCTTTTAAGCTTAGAAACTCCAAATGATGTTCAGTCAGTAGCTTAACACTCATAGAAGCTTCAATTGACTAGTAAAGGCTATGATCAGACTGCGCGTATGCTTTGCTGGTCGCACACTAGTACCACATTGTTGGAAATCCCATGTCGTGGCTCAAAATCCCGAAGGCATGCAGGTTGTCTCGCTTCAAGGCCCATTTATAAAAAGCATCAGCATGCCGATAACCATTTTTAGTATAGGACTAAGGGTGCATATGGCTGGGTGGCTGTCCCATTTATGGAACACAGGATGAGCGTAAATTGGGCTAAACTGTCACCTTTTTATATATCAGGTTTTGTCGACCTGTCATAAAGGTTGTTCGCCTTTTAATACATGTAATGTGATACAGCAAATTTAATGCGATACAGTAGTTTCCTTTTCAGGTACAAAAGTAAGTCAGAAACTAATTCGAAACTCTTTGTTTCCGAGCCGGCACTATACAAACAGACAAAAGTAAGCACACGTATGTGGTAATTTGCAAAAATTATCTATGGAAACGTAATCAAAACTGGTCTCTTGGTTAAGTTTTTCATGCTCAACTTAACCGAGCATGAAATTTATCCTGCTCACAAATGTTAAAATGGCATCAATTTTTGGCATTTTAACATTTTTTAGCAGGAAGAATAGAACAACTGAGGTTTAAAGGCAAGACAAATATTTTATTTTTGACCAGTTTACTCCTTGAAAGTCCCTGCTCAGTTGAGTTGACCATCAAAAAAGTTTTGGGTTAAACGTATTTGAGCATGAAAAAAGTTTTGAGTAAAACGTATTTTATTTGTATAGCTAATATACATATACAAAAATACAGTTGCACAATAATATGAACATAAAGTAGCATACACATGAGATTCTGAGTCTTCCTGTGTCCCATTAAAGCCTAAGATTTACTCGTACAAGTTTATGATTTGGTATAGTAGCAATTAAAATAGTACTAACTAACTACAGTTCAAGCAGATATATTCAGTCTTAAGCAAGAGAATACCACATTGAGAGATGAATATAAGCAGGATCTTAAGTCAATTCGAGCTGATGTAGTTCTACTTAAGACTGACATCACGGAAGTTATTGATAAGCTACAATCAGCTGCTTCTGAATGCCAACAAGCAGTTGAAAGAATAACCGATGAACGATGCAATGGTGTAGCAAGGGTAAAGTCAGATATCAAATTGTTCCGTTCAGATTTATGTTCCATCAATGAAACTATTGACTTGAACTACAGAGAAACAAATGACAAGCTCTCTAATATCAATAAACTAGAGAAGCGCATAACAAAGCTTGAAAACAAACTTGTGAAATGTAAGGAAAGCACTTCACCTTATGATAGAGCCCTCAATGAAACATTTAGTAGCGCAAATAACCTTACGTCATGTAAAAGTGCTTTTGCAGACTACAACACAGACAATACAGCAACCTGTGACTTTCAAGCTGAAATGATTCAATCAGAGGATACCACATCTTTTGAAAAATCAAAGAGACAAAGCAATCCCATTCGTAATGGTAAACTGGTTCAGTGTCCTGAAACTAAGAAATTTATAGACTCAATGCAGTTGACAACCAACAACCCCAACCTGTTAAGACTTCTGATAAAGTTCTCGATCGTACACTAGTCAATCAAATGTCTGGTGTGCAGTGTAATTCAGAGAAACAAGGTGACTCAATTTTTCATACAAGTAACTATGATGATAGGGATCCTGGTGATCATGTACCTCTTAGTGATATCCCACTGAAAAATCGCTATGACGCTCTAGTTACAGATAATGAAACCCATACTAGTACATACAGTGATGTTGTCAAAAGACCAGTGCAATCTACCACTAGTGACTCCAATAATGGTTTCTCCACAAACATCCCTGTTCGAATATCTGACAGACGTAAGCAAAAGGTTACCACCAATGAGCAAGTACCAGCTTTGAACTCGCGTGATGTGAGGTCAAAGCATCGTTTCTTGCAGTCTTTTGTTAATTCTGCTGATAATGAACAGGAAGAGACTGATAGAGATTTCATTCAACATGTTCGTAGTAAATCATTGCGATGCTATGTAGGTGGGTTCAAGTCAAGCATTACAGAAAGGTTATTGTGTAACTATGTACAACGCAGAGGCGTGTTTGTATCTTGGCTTAAATAAGAAGGTACCCTGATCAGAATTGGGCTGTTATTCAAATAAATGTTGATGGTGAGAGATGCTCTCATCTTTTTGAAGAAGGTTTCTGGCCTGAAGGTGTTCAGTGCAGACTCTGGTATACTAGAAATGCGTATAGGCGGAAATTGCAAACACGGTCTTATCTGGCTGATGATACAGAAACTTATGATAACATTCACGTTGTTAATGATGATACAAGCATTCACAGTTTTGTGCGCAATATTGACTAGACGCTCATTAGAGCATAATGACTGTAGTTGGTACTTACATTCTTTAATGGCTGAACAACTTTGTATAGCTTCATGGAATGCCACTGGTATCATGTCGAGTGCTTCGTATATAAGCTCTCTTCTTGATAAAAGACGAATCCACATTTTAGGTCTTTCAGAACATTGGCTATTTAATCACAATTTACATTTTCTTGATAGTATTAACAGCAATTATGTGGGTTTTGGTATTGCAGACAATGATTTGCTTCTAAATAGCAATAGACGGGTTGGCAAGGGAGGCGTTGCAATACTGTGGCGCAGTTCTTTATCTAACTATATATCACCCCTTGATATTGACAGTGACCGAATTTGTGGTGTAAAATATAGACTGAACAATGGATGTTTCTATATTATACAGGTGTATGCACCTAGTAGCAATCATTCCATACACATTTTTAGGGAATTTATTGACTACTACAATCAGTCATTTCAATGTATTCTAAAATGGGACATATAGTCGTCATGGGGGATTTTAACGCCCACTTACAAGGCCAAGTATATATCAAACCCACAGATGCTAGAGGTATTTATTTTCAAGATATGGTAAGGTATCATAATTTGGTAGCTGTAAATACACTCCCATTTTGTACAGGTGCAAATGTTATGGGGATATTTACGAATCACTTATAGATCATATATTAATTCCTGATGTGAAGCTTGATACTGATATATCATGTGAAATTACTGACGATCATGTTTTGAATGTATCTAGGCATCGACCAGTTGTATGTGTTATCTCTACAGTAGACACTTGTTTTGAAAATCTTAATTGCAATGCTGAATCACATATTAAATGGAAAAAAGTAGATGAGCATATATTACAGCTTTATAAAACCAAATTAGATAGTGCTCTTTTAAATAACGAATGTGGCGATATAGCAGATATACATAACAGGATCGACAATCGCTATAAAAATATTGTTACAAGCATAGTTAATATTTCAGACAGTGTTTTGCCAAACACTAAATTTAGGCATTTTCTTAAGCCATACTGGGATCAGCAGTTGAAAGATTTGCACGCTGTTATGCGACAAAGACGTCGTGAATAGATTCTTGATGGTAGACCTCGTAATAATGACCATAATTCATATCGTAGGTACAAAGGTGCTAAATGCTTATTCCGTTTTCAACATCGGAAATGTGCACAAAACTATCTTAATGAATTAAATAGGGAAATTGATGATGCCGCTGAACTTGACAGTGCTTTTTTCTGGAAAAAAAAATAAAAAAAAAAATCAAAATCCTCAAGCGCAGGTTCAGAAGTAGAATTCAATGGGCAAGACATACTAAATGAGTTGTCTCAGTCTTGTTCAGTTCTTGAATCTGATAGTTTCTCTGTCTCTGAAATTAAGAAAGCTGCCAAACTGTTAAAAACGAAAAATTATCGCGCAATCACTCTTTCGTCAGCGATTTTGAAACTTTTTGAACGAATTTTATTAAAACTTCTTGAAAACAATCTACGTGTGCCGCTAAATGGTTTGCAAGGTGGTTTTAGGCAAAAAACTGGATGTAATATGACTTCTGTGATGCTTAAGGAGTGCTGTCTTTTTGCTAAAGTGAATCACAGTAACTTATATTCTTGTTTCCTAGATGTGCAGAAAGCTTTTGATAAAATTTGGCATAATGGTTTATTTTTTAAACTGTACCAGAAAGGTATACACTCTAATTTGCTAAAGATTATCATCAACCTTCACAAAAACATGACTAGTCGAGTAGTTTATAATGGTCATTATTCAGTATGGTTTCCTATATTGCAAGGTGCCCGCCAGGGTGGTGTTGTCTCTCCTTTTATGTATCTTTGCTATAGCGATGATTTAATCAATGAACTTTGCAGATGTGTTAGCGGATTTATGCTGCTAGGCTTAGTGCTTTGTGTACTAACCGTGGCAGATGACATGGTGCTACTTTCCCTTTCTAAGAATGGTCTTGATATGCTGATGGGAATATGTTATCAATACTCATGTAAGTGGCGTTTTGGTTATGTTCCCGTCAAATGTTCTGTGCTTGTTTTTAATGAGACCAAGTTTGCGTACGATAGACATAAAAGGCAATGGCGATTAGGACCACATATTGTGAATGAAGATGTGAATTATAAACACTTGGGCGTCAATTGCAATAAATATCTCAGTATTGACATTAACCTTAAGGAAGCAGCAAACAAATTAAAAGGTACTTTCTTAAGTTTAGTTAACTGTGGTTTAATACATTCAGAAAGTCTACACCCATTATCATGCAAAAAGATTTATGAATCTGTTGTTTTGCCTAAAGCCCTCTATGGATGCGAAACTTGGTCTCCATTAACTGCAAGTGATTTAATGTCTACACTGATGTAGGTGGTATAAAATAGTTATACCATGTTTGTCCACCTGTACGTAAGATAATCCACTCGCTAAAGCTCGTGGATTATCTCCACGTACAGGCGTACAACCCATGGTATAACTATTACATGGCTGAGTACGGAACATTACTAGAGACATCCTGACGAAACGTACTGTGCATTATCACCCTATGATCATATCTATTTGGAACAGAACACAGAAATGTTTATCAGAGTATGGTTCCTTTGCGCTACATAACTTGAACAGACTCTTCCAAAATATAACATTATCTTATTAAAAAAGTTTTAGTAATAGTTATACCATGGGTTGTCCGCCTGTACGTGGAGATAATCCACGAGCTTTAGCGAGTGGATTAACTTACGTACAGGTGGACAAACATGGTATAACTATTTTATACCACCTACATCAGTGTACACCCTTGCACAACACAAGGTATTTAATCCTAAAGTTGGTAAGGGTGGTATAAACTCTTTGATTGCCTAGTGGGCTCTGTACTTAACTACGCTGCTGAGGTATGGGGATTTCATAAAGGCCCGGATATTGAATGCTTACACACACGGTTCTGACAAAACTTGGATCCGTACATGAAAGGTCTCTAACTATGATTATGTAGTAACCCTCTTGAAAATGTGCCACGTAATTTTGCACAGTATATAAAACATAAAAAATCTTCGAAATCAAAAGAATCAAAAAACTCAAAATTGGTGACCTGTAACTCAAGGTATACATGAACTACTCAATGTCAAGCTAACTGTTTAGCAAGTCATTGTAATTGTTTACCTAAAACGTAAAGTGGAAATCAGGCGTACACACCCGTAAACCATCACCGTTGTTCGTCTGGATACTGGTAAGTAGTCTTACGCTTTTAACATCATAACTGAGCCGTGACATTAGATTTCCAACAATGTGGCAATTTGACAAGTGTAGATTCAGACAAGCCTGTGCAGCCTCCTTTTAAGCTTAGAAACTCCAAATGGTGTTCAGCCAGTAGCTTAACAATCATAGAATACTCAAGCGACTCGCAAAGGCTCTAATCAGACTGCGCGTAAGCGCAGGATGATCTGAGGCTTTGCTGGTCGCACATACAACATTGTTGGAAATCTGTTGCACTGGCTCAACTGTTTTAGTTGACGGTAGGTGTGTGCCAAAGTGATTCATTTGGTTGAAGTAATGTTGAAACAACGTTGAACCATTGTCGCTGAGCAAACAGCCTGAGGATGGCGAGCCGAAGCTCGCAAAAACCAAAATAGGGTAATACAAATTGAAAACATGGATCCAGTTTTTTTCCCTTTTTTTACAATAGGACAGCACATGAGTTATTTTGGTGCTCACCTGGAGGCTCATGCGGGCATGTGCCGAAACGCATAGTCTTACTAAAGCTTTCAAAGTATAGTAGCTGACAAATAATTAATCATCTAGACGCATTTACACGCTTAAATAATGATTTTACGCGTACTATAATATTATTACAATGTTATTGCTACTTTGCAGACAACCTTTCTCGCAAATACGGCCAATATTACAATTAGTTACTCCATGACAAAATATACGTTTAGGCATTCAATTCTACCACAAACTTGGGATGGCATATCGAGGGGTCACAAGTAATATTTTTCATTTTTTAATATTATATTTGTCCGTCTAATGACTTGCTTTTCCCTTAGCAAACAGGTTAGATCCTGTTGAAATGTCGCAATATGTGACAATGCATCTGGGCCTTCACTGTTTGTCAAAGTACGCATTTAGGAGTAACAAGCATACAAAAGGTTAAACCGGCATGCTTAGTTATCCAGTGATTTTCGGGCTGAGTCAAAATCAACTCCTAGTTTGTAATGCTCGTCGATAGGAGATGCCAGATATGCATCGCTGTGCAACAGGTACCAGAATATCATGTGCTGGTCAAATCATGGGTTTTGTAAGATCCAATGACCAGTTCAGATTCGTTTAAGTAATTTCATCGAAGGTTTCCTTGTCTGATCGGCCACATTTGCAAATTTGCACGCAGGTGCAAAATTGCACCCGAGAACAAATTTGTCGCACCCTTGGGCCGCTTTCATATGTCAATAAAATGTGTTCATATGTGATTGGATTTGACCTTTAAACATACCACAAATCTTCAGTTTTACTTTAAGGAGAACCGTGGTTAGTGCAAGATACCGTCGCGTGAGAAAAATGCAACTGCTATAGGTTTAGCAGCTGTTGCAGCAGTAGACTGTCTGAAAACAACCGCGCAACGAAGAGTGGTGAACGAACATGCCTGAGACTTATACTGAGGATCAGTGGCGGAATGGCGGCCTCTTTTAACAGTCTCTGCGACAAACTGCGTGAACAGCTGCAACGGAATGCGCGTGTGGATGGAGTTGTTTAATTGGAACTGCAGCTGGGACTGAGGAATACAGGACAATCGGAAACCTCTTCGGAATAGCAAAAGATGTGTGAAACGGGTTTGCTCTGCGCTTCGAAATCTACGGAAAGGATTGGAACGGATTGTATTTAAAGGATGGGGCCACATTTCGACATTTGAAACTATGCCGCACTATATGTATAGGTTTGTGGTATATGTAGGTCAAGGGCAATGAACTGTTCCAGCTTAGTTATTACTGTAACAGTATAAACCCCAATGTGGCGTTAAATAAACCGAGTCACAAGAAAACGAGTCTTCGTGGCTAGCGATCAGGTGAAACTCAACTCGGTCTGCTAAGCTACTTTTATAGATAATAATACTACAAATTGGGTAACCGTAAAATAACTAAATGGTGCTTATGCACATGATGGTTTCTGTCTTTGTTGTTCGCAAAACCTCGGACCCAGTATACACAAACATAAAACATAAGATTTCTCACGAGATATATGTTAAAATAACTTAGTTGATTTGTCACATTTTTGGGGTCGAATATTATTCTGATTACATTTTGTTCAAATTGGAACATCATGAGATTTTAATACTTAACACATATGTGAGCACAAAGGCGCCAGACGAGCCTGCGCAAACGCGCAGTCTCGCCAGAGCCTTTGCTGTTCATATACATTACGTCATAACCTTAAAAGTAGATATAACCTAAGACAAAATAACTCTAGCCTTACGAGGTAGCTGTGCCACCCTACGAATATGCGATAAGTACAAAAACCTCGCATGCTGGATGAAATGCATTTGACTTGAAAGCCTATATGGAACGATTTTTCTAGTGTAAAGCATACGAGCCAGCGCACGATATTTCGGTACTTATTGGATATGTGCAATATGCGTCCATGCTGCATCCAGCGAATCCAGAGGTAATACAGTCCCTGAGGGGGTGTCTGTGTGCATGAGAGGTCCAGAGAAAATTATTCCATAAATGGTTAGAGACATATCTCAGGTGCAAGAAAATCGAGGGTGATTGGCTTGAATCATGGTGCGGTCCTAGAAATCCAAGATGGCCGCCAAGATGGCGGACAATTTTAGCCAAAATGTGTATATACATTAAATAAGCTGCTACAACATGCATATTGTTTGTTTTTGGACTCAAGATGTTTATTATAAAAGAAAAGAGGTGTAATTGTTTACTTTTTAGCCATTTTAGTTAATGTGAGCAGCATATTTCTATGACAAAAGCCATAAAAATGAGAAAATTTTGTCATTTTTTTAAAGAAAAATAGCAACCCTGGGTGATATTTTTTCCTGAATAGTCAGCCAAAGATACCTAATTATTTTTAAATTGGTTCTGATATCGAAATAGAGATTTGAACAAATGATGAACTTGTTTGCACACCTCCTTTAATGTTTATTTGAGTTTTTAAGTACCTTAAAAGTGGGTGGGGTAAACCAACAATCAACATGTTCGGGTATGTGACAAATGTGACTTTATATTTATTGTGTCTCTACCATAAATGAGCGCCGTCACGCAAAAAGGGTGCTTAACGTAATCGATGACGTTATGAGAAAATGACGTTCGAAGTTGACGCTAATTTCCGCGCCGAATTTGTTCAAAACATGTGCGCTCGCTATTAAACCATTGACACCATTCGTAGTTTGTTTTTAGTTTTCTCCCATTGAGGGCCTCTCCTATCCCATTTTGATTACATTGACGACGGCTAAACAAGCGAAATCTTTTGTAAAGAAGAAAAAAGACTTGTTTTTTTAAACAAAATTTCAACGATTGTCAAAAAGTGGTCAGTATAAAAAGGCGAACAAAGGTTACCCAAATTGCTTATAGATCTCAATCGAAACTAGGCCTAGAAGCTTCAGCTTGATCAAGGGTAACAACCTACGTCATAGCATTGATGTTGTAAGCAGGTAGTACGGCGCCATCTTTGATTTACAAGGTCAGTTTTCCCCTTCGTAAAATTAAACAAATGAGTGTCTGTACAAACAAAGCAGTGCAGGCGGTGCCTAACATCACACTTGAACAGAATATATAACGGTCACGCCCCGATATGCCGTTGCCTTTGTAATCATTCACCCACAAGAATCGAAGCGGGAGACACGAGGATAATTTTAGCAGTCACCCACTTCGATTTTTGTGGGTGAATGTTTACAAAGGCAACGGCATTTCTGGACGTGACCATTGTATATTCTGTTCAAGTGTGATGTTAGGCACCGTCTGCACTGCTTAGTTTTGACAGACACTAATTTGTACGACATTTACGAAGGGAAAAACTAACCTTGCAAATCAAAGATGGCGTCATACTACGTGTTTACAACCCCCACGCTATGACGTAGGTTGTTACCCCTGTTGATATAAATAAGGAAACTCTCTCCCTCTCTTATTCGAAGAAGATCGGAAGAAAGCCTTGGTCATTATTTATAAGAAACATTCACCGAGTCTGATGACCTCTGATCATCACTGATCACTTGTGATCATTCGTCATCACAAATTTAAAAACGCCTAGTATGTTGTACTTGGAGCTTCTTATCGTCTTACCCGAGTTGTAAGATCTGAAGAGCCCAGAAAAGTCCTGCTCATGACATACAAAAATCCCGGGGACATTTACAAGACGCAAGGGAAATAACCCAATCATAACTTGTATAGAGGCTCGGAACGGGATAAAAATCAATACGACGTCCGTCAACAATGTTTCAGTTACTGCATGAGCCGGTACTAAGCCTCAATACTAAGCAACGATCAAGATCAGTCTGGGCTTCCCTCGAGACTGATCTGTCTTCATAAATTAATATCAGATTGTGTCTCGGACATTTTGTTAGTTTGGACACGTATATGTATAATACAAGAGAGCTCAATTTTCGTTCCTCCTTTGTGATTGTGTGCACAGCGCAAGGCTCAGACGAGTTTGCACAGATGCGCAGGATCAACTGAGCCTTCGCCTCTTGCCTATGTGATAAGTACGAAAATCTCATGTGCTGGCCCGTATTTATTATCACTATCGAAAATCGGGGACATATTCGTTTGGTTTGATTTGCGTGTGCGTTTGTACACGAATAAATGTGCGAAAAATAACTGTTCCACGATCCCAGAAAAATAAGTAAAAATAAATGCACGCAAACAACTTAATTTGTCCGACATGCAGCCCAAAGCCAGCCAAATCCCTATCTCAGGCCACTATCGGTCTGCCAGCAAAACGCCGTTGGGATGGCGTTTCGCTTGCGGACCGACAGTGACCAGATATTACATGCTTACTGATGAGATGGGTTTGGACCTATGATATTGGGATGATAAAACGATCTCAAGCGTTAAATATTGTAGTTGTAGCGGAGCTGCTACTGGTCTTCACTGTTTATTCGACTGGAATAACTACTGTTCATTTGCTTTCTTTTTTCGTTTTGTTTTGGGGTGCAACTTATTAAATGTGGACATTGAATACAAGTTTGCCGTATGCTATTTAAAAGAAAGATAGATGTAAGTTTACACCAACTGAGCTGACAGCTTATCTGCCACTTCGTTTGATATAAACTTGCATTTTTTAGTGATTATAAAAACTTATTCGTTTTATCCAAGCCATTTTTCTTTGAATTCGGCCTGATTTCAGAATCATACTGCATAGAAACATCCAAAACCAAAGAATGGTCAGAAAAGTCTTATGGAGAAAACTATTCTGTATTCCATGCAGATAATGCAGCTGGTCAAAACAAACTTAAGACCATGCTTCATTATCTGCCATGGCGCTGTTTCAAATGACTAAATACAGAAATTAGTCTTCATATTATAACTGCTGGTCACACTAAATGAATATGTGATGTATGTTTTGGGCTTATAAGACTAAGATATATGCGAAACGATTCACAATGTTTACAACATCTTGCCTTGGATGTCAACAGTTCTGCTTCATTATTAATGAAGCCGTTTGTCCACCGTTTACGTGGTATAAATGGGATTCTTTTTTTAATAGAACATTAAAATGTTTTAGAGGAATTTCTAAATATTACCATTTCCGGTTCACTTAAATTGTGCCCGGCGTTATATTTGTGGAGTTTCTCCGACTGCGGAAGAGGAGAGAATTTCATTAATAAAGCCAAATGTAGATCTGAATGATCTATTAACCAGCATGCCAAATATTTTCAATCCAGGTGGACTAAGTGAAGAGAGAAAGTTATATTCAGTTACACAAACATGTACGGCCGTTCTGCAGTGATAAGTTTAAAGACCTAACTTGTCCACCTGTCAATTAATATAGCAATTTCAAAAGTGTGCAATTGCAAGAAATTTACAAAATATGGAACCTGTGAATTTAATTTGTTCATTTCCTACACACATTACCAAAATAGAGCTATACCTCAAATGATTGTTCATTTCCTACACACATTACCAAAATAGAGCTATACCTCAAATGATTTGTGTACTTTATATTTTGATTTGATTCTTTACGTCCCATCAACAATCTTTCAGTTATAAAGGGACGGGTCTTCCTGGGTTGAACCAGTACTAAGCTAGGATTAATATTCTTGCTCAAGGACACAACGCAGTGACGCCGGTGAGACTCGAACCCGCGGCCCCTCCCTCAACATAAATTACGCTAACCAGCTTTAAGGTAATTTTGGTTTTTTGCTTATCACGTTTTTGGCTGGAAACGCGGTCAGCGTGTGAATATTTGTTGTTTTCGCCCATGGCGATCACATATTTTCTCTAAAATAATTACAAATCGCCACGGAAGCGTAGACAAGCACACGATCTGGGAACTTGGTGCTTCCAGTTACGCTGCTGCTACGATCCCACTACGACAATGAAAATCCCGCTTCGCTTAGTCTACGCTGATGGCGTTGCAACTGCGACCTTGCCATGACCTAGGCGATGGAGCTACGCTTTCGTTGCGATTTTGTATCATTTCTATATACAATCTGAAGTTCGACTGTTTTATGTCTAGCTGAATGTCAACGATAGACGCGCTCAAGTCACTATGCTTCAGCTGGCCATTATGAACTAAAGACTTATGTTGGATGATAAGGTCCAGGCAAGACGGAGGCGGAGGGCCACACGGTTCTGGGTCTGTCCATGATTATCCGCAGATAGACGCATACAATTTTTGCACTATGACCAACTCGAAGATAGCTCTGTAATTCTTCAATTACATGAGCATGAAAACGCTCCGAGGTGGTCCTAGAATCTAAAATAGCGACACCAAACTTTAGGAGAGCATTTGAACCAGGCAATGAGTTAACCAGAACGCCCATGTTGACTATGTCTAAATAGCACAGTCGCCGCGGAAGCGCGTTAGTCGTAGCGAGGGCGTAGAAAGAGCGCACAGAGCGTAACAAGATCGCGAATAGCGCAGCAGAAGCGTAGTAGAAGCGTAGCTGCATCGCGGATGAATAACTCGGCGATTTCGCCACGATGTGACGGCGATTAAGCTACGATGCTCACGATGCCGCCGCGATACGGCTACGCCCATGAAGATCTTACTGCGATGTGACTACGCTTCCGTTGCCTTTCGAGTCCACGGCGATGTCGCTACGTAAATTTTGAGCAGGTCAAAACAATCGTCGTGAGGTGGCGATCATGAAGATTCTGAGCGCTTCTTCTATAACCTAGGCGCTTCTACTGCGCCCTTGTCGTTTCCGCTACGATTCTTGTCATTTTGGCCAAAATTTAGAATTGTAGCGGAATCGCCGTCGTTTAATAGAGACTATATTTGCCTTTAAATAACTGACAACAAGAAAAAAATAGACTCGGTACTCTTCTTAAAATGGTAATATTAAAAAAAGAATTCTCAGACTTTGATACATGCAAGGTTATTAGACTTTTCTTTTGTCGTTATAGTAAAATAAGGTTACTTTGTTACGTCATTAATAACGTTACTTTATAACGTAATTTTATACAGAACCTGACGAGGGTACCCATCTATTAATGACGTTTTAACCGTTTTATCGGCGTCATATAACAAAATAAATGTCAGAATTGGACTTTTAGCTCATTATAGCTAAAGAAAATCCAAAGAACTAAAATTCCATAAAAATTACGTTAAGCCCCCTTTTTGCGTGACGGCGCTCAAATCATTTTGTAGCATAAACATACAATAATATGTAAATCAAAAGAGGCCAGATAGTTCATTTTATGTTTCATTGAACAATATTGCATATAGCTGCCAAGATGGCCGCCAAATGCCTAAAACACCTTGTCACAGGCATTTAAGCTCCTACATCGCATTAATATGCTAGGAATCCAAAATGTCAACAAGAATAATAGTCATGCATTGAAAAAAATACTCTCCACTGCATTGTTAACTATGTTGAAAACAGCTTCAACATAAATAAGAACTTTATAATGTTACTGGAACTGAGACAACCACAAATACAGAACTGACCCGAGATGTTGTTTTTACATTTGTAATAAACACAGCAAGGGACACCAATTTTTCTGCATGTACAGTGTTTTGTTAAGCACTTTTTATAACTGCATGTTTGTACAAGACTCTCCCAGACATTGTTTTGATGGTAGATAGGAACAAGGGAGCCATTCTTGAGTTCATAGCCATAGTTTGTTGGGTCTGCTGTTACGTTTTGAAGACAATGCATCTGTGTATAGGTCGTGTACAGGCACCTCAGAATGTGCAAATGTAGATCAGCACTGGTAGGTGGTAGAGAATGGAGATCACTGACTTTACTTTGGTGGTACATTTCATACCTAAGATCATCCATAGTAGTGCATGTACTGTTGGGTTTGAGTACTTGTACAAGATATTGCTCAGCTTTGTGTATAATTTCATCTTGATTTGGGCTAGACAATGATTTTCCAAATTCAGAGAGCAGTTGGTGGTTTAAGAGCAGTAGTTTGGTTCCAACTTTGCTAGTTGTGTCACAGCCTGTAAGAATGTGTATTGCTGGGAGTACACTACATAACTCTGGTTTCCTTTCAAATATCAGATGTAACGGGATATATCTTGTAGAATCACCCACACCAGCACACATCCATAACTCAGAGAGGCTGTTTGTTTTCAGACCAGTGTTAAAGTAAAGTGCCAGGACCATGAAATCTGTGTCACTAGATAGAATAACGAGTCTCTTGGCTCCAGTCTGTGTTACATGAATAGCATGTGGTACTAACCGTACATCTGCCTCTTCTATAGTTAAGTCCATCTCTGATTATGACATCAAGCAGCCTTCTGCTAGTGACTGACATGGTAATAATATGTTTTGAGCAGTGAGATAGCTGAGCACTATTTCAACTTCTTGTCACACATTCGCTGCGTTTTCAATCACGCATTTTCTCAAAAACATTTGAAGTTTGGCCTTACTGGAGACTGATGCCTAGAATGTATCCATGTTGACAGGCAGTGGTGTATCCTCAGCTATCGTACTGATCTCAATAGGTTTCATTGTTAACCGTCTACTTCTTCTCTCTGTATCTTTGACAGAGCCTTCCTTATATGAGTCAAACACAAGATCTATTCCTGTTGCGTCTTGCATATGGCTATCAACATATTCAAGAAGGTTGAGCAAAAATCAGCAAATGTTCGCAAACCTTAGATTCTTATCTTTCTGACATTTGCTATAACATCAACTAGGTATGTTGTTCTTATGCTTTTCCAACCAGAGGGTGGCACCATATCATCACTGTTCAAACACTTTTCCATTTCATGACATAGAGCACTCTTAACTGGCTTCTTCATTAAACCATCTTCATCAAACAGGTAGCTTGCTGGAATAAGATCATATCTGAATAAAGTTTTTGTGCTGTATCCTCTAGCTTGGGCAATTTCTAGAACCTTGTGTCCTGCAGCTGCCTCACTTTTTTTTCTTTTTACTGGTTGTTGTGGATGGCTTTACAGCTTTGAATGACTGGCATGTTTTGATATTGTTCCTGTGAATTGTGTCTGATAATTTCTTGGTTCGGTCTAAAATTCTTTCTTTTCTGAATTCATTGTACAACTGAAGACTTTTTGACTCAACACTCAACATACCTTCTCTGACTTCCGTTGGCATGACTTCCTGAGATATGATATTATGGAGATGTTTCTCTGTTCCTTCTGTGATTTGAAATGGGTTTTCATATAGTTCTATGTATTCTAGCATGTCTCTTATATTGGATTCTTTTGCCTTAGTTTCTGCATCACTGAATCCGTGATTGACAGTCAGTTCATGATAGAATGGCTTCGACCCACTGAGTTCCCGATGGAGACTGCTGACAGCTATCATTTCATGGTATATCATCTCCCATTCAGCAATAAAGTCTTTCTTCCTCATACTACCAATGATGCCACCACTACTCTTCTGCGACAGATTAATTGTTTGTTCAAGACTTTGATCAGCAGCTACAGCCTTAAACTTTCCAGGAGTCCTCTTTACCACAAATTGACCTTGAAGAAATGCCTGATAGATTCCAGGAGCCGTTTCTGGTAAAAGCCGCATATCCTCCAGGTATAGGGAACACCATCGCAAGTAATTCACACAATCAAAAAGAGCAAAGAAGGGAAAAATGCACTGAACTGTGTGCAAATGAAGATTTCAGTCTCCTTCATGGTCTGCCTTCACCAGATTTTTCAGTTATGCAACAAGTGCAATAAACCTGTCCCAGTACTGAAATGTTTCGCTTAGCTTGCAGCCTTCATTTTTGAATTTCTGGAATGACTCGATCATACTTGCAGAACTGTTGGAGAACTCTTCTAGCAGTTCTCTATTTCTGTCTGCATCCTTTTCAGCTATGTGGTCCTGAAGTCTCTTTAGTGTCAGTAGTTCTATTTTGTGAGTTTCAGGATCCTGTGTTTTGAAGAATGCCGACCACTGCAACCTTTCCATTGTCTCACACAACAAAATCATACCTTTGAAAGACCTTACATAATGTGTCCCACCAAGTACAGACTGGACTACATTTGGTCCAAAGAAGCTGTTTTCTATCCATATGCTCTCTGTGCCATTATTCCGTAAATATTTTCCAAGGCATCCAAGGAATATTTTTGTCATGTGGAATGATCCCAAGCACAATACAATGTTTTCAAATTCTGTTGCATTGATATTGTGATCTCTCTTGCTATATGGTAGACGCCTTCATCACTAGTTACTGCAAGATGTGTTTGTAAAAGTTGGTTCAGTATGTCCTTGAAGTTCTTGAGAGCAGTGTATACTGTTTGATGATCTGTCACAGGACTAGGAATAACTGGCAAAACCCTACTATCTTTTGGCTTAGTGTTTCATTGGAAACAACTGAATTGAAAGTACTCTATGATGGCATTCTTTGGTTCTTGTTTTCTGGACCAATAAACCCTTCACTCAAAGATGACAGGTTCATTCTTTCTAACTACCATGAACAGTCAGTCTTTGATGTTTTTTTCTGTGCTGACAGTAAACAACTCTTCTTTCACACAGTAATGGGGTGGCAAATCTAGCTTCTTTACAGGTTTATGTATTGCTGTAAGTCCTGACATTTCAGTTGTTGCTGAAACACTTTGCTTCCATGTACAATATTTGTTTCAGAAATGTTAGGTTTGCTGAATGTTCTTTTAGGTTTCTCTTGAAATAATACAGACACCGTGTCATGACTACTTTAATACCTGACAAGGTGGCTTCTTCATGATCAAAATTATCAAATGCAGCTAAAGTGTTAAAATGGTGTTCATGCATAATGATTGAATATGGATGTTTAAAAATATAATGTGCAGCAATGCTAGTTGTATGGCTTGAACGCACTGCATGTATACAAAAGGGTCGAGCGGACTAATTTCTTTTACAAATTGAAATATGCAAAAAAATTCAAATAAGATTAAGCAATTCTGAATTAGTTTATATTTGTTTATACATTTACAACATAAGCTAATAAATGGTAGGACCAGAAAGCACATAAAGTCATGCTAGATACTCATATATCTGAAAATATACATCAGCCGTATGTTTACCCCACCCACTTTTAAGGCACTTAAAAACTAAAAAACAAGTTTAGGATAGGCATGCAAACATATTTATATTTCAGTCTAGTCTCTGAATATACCTCTGAACCATTTGCGATGTACTCCACCTTTTCTGGCTCACAGTTTAGGTAAAAATACTACCGACTAGTGGCTTTTTTCTTCAAATTTTGACCAAATTTTGTAACTTTTCTGGCCTTTGTAGTAATAATATGATGTTCAGTCAAGCTTTTATGGCATAGAAGTATATAATCAGACCTCTTTTCTTCTATAATAAACATTTTGAGTCCAAAAACAAACAATATGCATGTTGTAGCAGCTAATTTAATGTGTATACGCATTTTCGCTAAAATCGGTCGCCATCTTGGCGGCCATCTTGGATTTCTAGGACCGCACCATGATTCAAGCCGATCACCCTCGAATTTCTTGCACCTGAGATATGACTCTAACCTTTTATGGAATAATTTTCTCTGGACCTCTCATGCACACAGACACCCCCTCAGGGACTGGAGTAAGGGCCACGTTTTAGTATAAGCCTTCATCTACATCCATAATTTGCTGCTCGATCGCTGATGCGATAAGTACGGAAATATCGTGCACTGATGCAATTATATTGTAAGAGTAACTTGCTTGTTATATATTAGTGAGCTCTGTTACTGAGACCATAAACACAAACCATAGGATATGTAACAGCTATATTACGAATAAAGTAACAACTATATACTTCTACCACGACCTCTAAGTTATGACCCTCGATTCATTCAATTCATTTACCGTTACAATTACACCTCAAGGCGTTTTGTGGACGTATGAGACAAGAATTTGCATTGTAATCACAAAATAAAATGTCACAAACTATGTTATTATTCTGCCAGCCAAGAGTAGAAGTGACGTCATGTTTTGTTTACAAAGTTATGGGACTTACATTTTATGACAGGATTGATACACAATTGATCTATCGATTCGAGTTAGCTCAAGTGGTAGCGAGGAGGATTACTAAACCACAAAGATTTTTTTAGGTTCGAATCTCAATGGCTGATCTTTTTATTATTAGGTATTTTTTTTATTTTTCAGGCGGGGGGGGGGGGGGGGGGGGGGGGTCCTGATTTTATTATTCCCTTCATGTCTTATTTTTTTTTCTTTTATTTATTTTTTATTATTTTTTTATGTTTTATCCCTTTAACATATATAAGGCACATATATACAACATCTGTAACAACACAATCTACTGTAAATTCGGAAATGTACGTGACATAATTGATTAACCTATATATCAGTAAACAACAGAGTGATTTCGTCATTTCGCGAGGGATAAAAAAATAATAATAAATAAATAAAAAGAAAGAAAAATAAGACATGACGAGAATAATAAAATCAGACCCCCCCCCCCCCCCCGAAAAATGAAAAAAAAATAAATAAAAAAAGAGCAGCCAGTGAGATTTGAACCTAAAAAAATTCTTTGTGGTTTAGTAATAATCCTCCTCGCTACCACTTGAGCTAACTCGAATCGATAGACCAATTGTGTATTAATCCTGTTATGAAAGGTAGGTCCCATAACTTTGTAAACAAAACATGACGTCACTTCTACTCTTGGCTGGCAGAATAATACATGGAGTGTTTAGCGCCTGTTACGTTTGTGATCACATCCATAACAGGCGTTACTGATGTAATTTGTTATCAATATGGTTTAACAGAGCCTCGGTAACATAGCTCTTCCAGCTACTTTGACTCAATAAACGTGGGATGAATCATTAAACATATCAAGTGGTCACATTTTTAAATCATGGTGTAGTCCATTTCAGTCCCTGAAGTGTTTTTATCTTAGCAAACAGAGCTGGCCCCCAAAAAATTGTCGCATTATGCAGCATTTCATCTGGGTCTTCAACGTTTGCCAATTTACCAAATCAACAAAAAAATGAATAAATAAAAAAGTTTAACAGACATTAATTCATTTTGGCGATAAACTTGGAATATATTTGTAGATTTTTGAAAGAAAAAACTGAGGGCCACTGTTACTACTTACCCCACTTTGTGAGATTCACAAAAATTCACTCATAGCTAACATATATAGGGAATTCATCTTAAGGACGTATTATCTTTGAAACGACCCATGCGTGTCAGAGGAGGTTCAACTTTGACAATGCTTTTTAGTTGATGAGAGGATCGAAATACCACTATAAGCGGGCCATGATCGGCCCGCCAACGGAACGCCATTTAAATGGCGTTTCATTGACGAGCCGATGATGGCCCAAGATTGAATGCTGGCTTGGTAGCGATGTGATTTTTCAGGGGATCCGGAACAGTATTGCTAAAATCCCTATGTTTTGCGATTTTTCAGGGGGTGGGCCCGGACCCCCTGTCCCCCCTCTGGATCCGCGCATGCGACCAGCAAATTGTTTTGACGAAGAAACGACAATTATAACATGCTAATACAATAGTAGTTGGCAGTTCATTTTAACATAACTACATGTATGTTACTAATTTTAGATAATCATCACGAGAGATCCAACGTGGAACCAGTGGTTTGCAAATATCTGCGATTAAACCAGGATGTCAACAACCGAGGAGCCACCGCAATGTCCGGTAGACCTTGCTCCTGGGGAGTCCAGGTATATATGCCACGTAACAAGAAATATATGTTTGATTTGATTTTTACGTCCCATCAACAATCTTTCAGCTATGTAGGGACGAGTCTTCCTAGCTTGAACCAGTACTAAGCTAGGATTAATGTGTCTTGCTCAAGGATACAACGCAGTGACGCTCGAACCAGGAACTATATGTGTAATAGTCAGTCATGTTATTTCCGCTGTATATGTGGCAGCTCGTGAGATTTTGGTCTTTATCGCGCGCATTTGCGCAAAACCCATTTAAGTATCCGGCGGTGATAAAGTCAAAATATCAAATCTAATTCTTCATATACATCTATACTTTTCTAAGCCTGGTGCTGACTCGCCCGGGCTTTCGTTGCTCGACAATGCGATCAGTATCAGCATTGCGTGTGCTGGTTCATATACAGTAAAACCTGTATAAAACGGCCACTCTCAAAAAGACCAAAATTTGGTTTTCAAAAACAATTTCCGCATAATGCAGGTCAAAAGTATTCTGCAATACTTTCGACCTTTATTAAACTACCATTTGTCATTAAGATCTTTGTTTTGTCTATTTTTGAGTGGCCGTTTTACACAGGTTTTCTGTACATGTACTAAAAAAGAAGAAGAAACGCATACAGTATAATACCTATTATTTCATCAAAAAAGGTTTGGCAAAATCGTTTACAAAAGTTACAATGACATTACAGCTGCATTAGAAATATAGGTTTTATGCCATAGCTATGTCATCACCATCAGAATAATAATTTATTATTATGTGTGTGGGTCTGGAGGGTATGGGGTCTGGTATTCACTTATCATTAAACATTCCATTTAAATATTTGCTAATTCACTAAAAAGATTTCTATTATGCTCTTCCATGCCTTCCACAGACAGTACATGTAGTTCGTTTTACTATTTTAGGTTAAATCCGACCATAGAGAAGCACGAAGCGGCGCTGCTGTTATTGTTGGGATTTGCGGGGTTTTCGGTATGTCTCGCTATCCTGTACAGATACCTGAGGAGAAAAGTTTTCAAAGATAGTAAAAAGTTGGATACCGTGTTTGACGCTGGCGGTCGTATTAGCTTCAGCTTAACAGCTGTCACAGTGACGTCACAGATTCTCTGGCCATCAGACTTATTAATGACAGCTACGCTCATCAGCAAGGTAATGTATAATCACAACATGCTACGAAACTTCGAACCCCGCACTCCATCAATTTATATATTGAAATAAAGAACTTGAGGACCTCCCGAATTTGTCTCTAGTTTGATTACAGTAAATAAAATAATTTTATAACCACATATTTTTATCAGGTCGAATAAGTAATAGTTATACCATGGGTTGTCCGCCTGTACGTGGAGATAAGCCACGAGCTTTACCGTGTGGATTATCTTACGTACATGTGGACAAACATGATATAACTATTTCATACCACCAATATCTGAGTAGACCTTGCACACCACGAGCTATTTCAGGCTAAAGATGATAAAGGTGGTTAAGGATTACATATCATAATGCTAGTAGCATCTCGAAAGTAATCTTTTATATAAATCACGGGAGCGCAGTGGCTCTTTGGTAGAGTGCTTGACTCGAGACCGAGAGGTTGCAGGTTCTAGCCTCACCGGCGTCACTGCGTTGTGCCATTGAGCAAGAGGCATTAATCCTTCCTCAGCACTGGCTCAACCCAGGAAGACCCATCCGACATAACTGAAAAAAATGTTGACTGGGACATAAAGAATCGAATCAAACAAACAAATGATACGAATCACTTTATGCAAAAAAGGGTTTGTTATATGATATGCCATCAAAGTCCTTTTCTTAATGGCTGAAACTGCTTGTAACTGTTTTGTACAAAGCCCTTGCTTGATCGTGCTTGCCACATGCTGCTCTTTGGTATGTGAAAGGTCTGATTACAGGAATCCCAAAACTACTTTAGCTGTCGGACAGCCGTGACAAAAGCAACGTCTTCATGTCCAGTGTATCTTTTTCGTAACTAATCCTAATGCAAGGAATCCCAAAACTATTTTATTTGTCAGGCAGCCTTGATAAAAGTCATGTCTACCTGTCTACAACTAATTTTAGCTCTGAAAAAAAACCCCCTAATAAGTCATATAACAAAAAGATTGATGCATTCTTCTCTGATTAACATCACTTATATAATACCATACAGAAACAGAAAATATGCATTTCTGTCTTGTGCATATACCGTCTGATAAGCACACACACTAAGTAAAAAACACATCTGCGTATCTGAGGCGAATATGCATTATAATACACCAGCAGACCACTGGCATTGAACGACAGAGGGGGCATGATTTTCAATAGTTTGGTTTGTATTTGTGACAGGTGTGCTTGCCTTGACCCTATCAAGAGTATAACTGGGCAAAATATTATGCGATAATTGAGCCGCGACATGAGGGTATGTGCGTCCAGCAAAGGCTCAGACCAGCGTGCGCATACGCGCAGTCTGATCGAGCCTATGCTAGCCGCTTGAATACTCTATGACTGTTAAGCTACTGACCGAACAGCATTTGGAGTTTCTAAGCTTTAAAGGAGGCTGCACAGGCTCGTCTGAGTCTATTCATGTCAAAATGCCACATTGTTGGAAATCTTGTGTCGCGGCTCAATCATTATCTTCTGGCAATTTTGCAGTCTGGTATTGGTGGAGCTCTGTTCTTTTCCGTGGCAATTGTTATCGTCATACTGCTGTTCCCTATGCTGTCCCTTAAACTCAAGACTAGAGCTCCAGGAGCCAAGACATTTCCTCAGGTAAATACTATGTTGTTAAAAACGCAAAAAAAATGTTTTTTTTTTGGCACCGGAACATTTTTAGCCTCTTTACAGCGCCTCTGAGATGGTACCAGGCTACTGGGGCAGTTAAAGATCGACGCAGGTCTAGTCAACCAAGAATGACGGTCCGACGTCAAAATGGCACGATATTTGCATCGACAATATTCGTTACGACCGGCTACCGTCAGTGTCAGACGTTTCAGATTTTTAATAAAAAATATTTTATAACAATTAATTTAAACCACGTTCAATTTCTAGACAAAATTCAAATTTAGACCCTAAGGGTTTTGCTACTTGATAGACTGTTACTCATACAGTATTTGAGCTCAAAAGATTCATCAAATGTTTGCTTTGAAAATTGCGATACTACTGTACATGGTAAATTAATTCTAGTGTGCATCTCGTCGTAAATTACATGTTCAATAAGTTTGAGTTCCAAATATTTTTAAAAAATACATAGCCCAAATGTCTCTTCAGATCGCCTACGCCCTGTTTGGAAAGCCTGCTCACATTATGTTTTGTATCGTGGCTCTGTTCGTAAATCTGATCATCACAGCTAACCTTATACTCTCTGGCAAAGCAGCAATAGAGGTGAGTGTAATAGTATGTTTGTTTGTTTAATTTGATTTTTTACGTCCTGTTCAACAATTTTTCAGTTATGTCGGGACTGGTCTTCCTAGGCTGAACCAGTGCTAAGCAAGGATTAATGTGTCTTGCTCAAGGACGCGACGCAGTGATGCCAGTGAAGCTCGAACCCGCAACCCCTTCGGTTCCGAGACAAGCACTCTACACTGAGCAAACATTACTGACATTTTTGAGCCAAATCATTACATGTTGGTACTTATTACATATGTGATAATCGAAGGTCCAGATAAGACTGCGCAACTGCACAGTCTCTACTGAGTCTACGTTACTCGCACACACGAAGAAAGACGGCAAAGATCAGGAAACGATACAATCAAGTACCACACCTGCCCCAGGATACCACATGGGAAAGTAACAAAAATACAATAAACACCACCAACAAGAGCCAAGAGGTCAGCTCTTTCCCAGCCTCAAGTTTGCATAGTTTGATTAAATGTATACAGGTAAATTTGTAAGAACATCTAGCGATAAGGCGTACATTTTCCCTAGTTGACATGATTACAAACACCAAATTTTCAAATTGCCCTGTTTTTAAAAATTGTGTAGTTTGGCAGTAAAGTATGCATAGTAGGCAAAAAAAATACGTTTTAAAGCGATTCGCTATTTACAATACGCACTTTCTACCCCCACCCCTCATTTAACGCCTTTATACTGGGTGCCGTTTATATATATTAGTGTTGATATTTATGGCCATGTCATCTAATATATGTGACCAGGCCAACTGGCAGAGTCGTGTAGCTGCTAAACCCGCACAGGGAGTGACAGGGTTCATTGCTGCAGGCTTTATATGGTTTTCTCTTCCTACGTCACTATCATTCGCCACAGCTATGACTTACATGTCAATGAGTTACAGGAATGGCACACATCAGCTGGAATCGGGGAACATTAATGCAGGTTAGTATTACAACCACACCCTTTACGTTTTTATGGATTTTCCCATACATATTGATAAATAAGCATGGATCTTACATGTAGGTCGAATTTCTAAAAAAACACAGATTATCTTTACAACGAGTTTGGAAGAAATCGAGTGATAAATGAGTAAGTTAGAGTGTACACAAGTTCAGATTGACAGGCACTTTCCATTTGGTGACACTCTTGGATATCGTTAATCGTACAAAACATATTTAAACTTAGGCAAAAGTTAGATAAAAGTGATTCATGCGCGGAGATAAATGGCTACGTTAGAGTGGCCACAAAATATATGACAGATAGATGCATGGCTAGACTCATTCGTTTGCGGGGTCCTAACAACTTCAGCAACTACGTCAAGCTAAACGTTGTGTAAATGACAATTTCCGAACAGTGGCAATAAACGGAATAGCGCAAATTTTACACGATATAACAAAAAATAATTATGCCTACACTTACAAATAATCTATGATTTAATAAATGGTTGCTTATTGTGATAACTTATTGAAAGTAAGTAAGGGTGCAAAGATCAGGAATCGATACAATCGATGCCACACCTGCCCAGGATACCAATTCTATTCTAGAGGATATGTTTTGTCACCACATACAGTAGCACACCGCCAACCTATACTATATCATACACTACAAGACATACAACCTAGTAAAACACCATATCATACCCTAGCTATCAGTAGACCCAGCTCCCTGCTACATCTATTTGCAGCCAGTTTTAATGTTACGCTAAATTATATGTAATCAAAGTTATTTTGAGTTTTTCAATTATTTGAAGTAAGAAAGCGGGCGAAGATCAGGAATCGATATAATCAAGCACTGCACCTGACCCAGGACACCAATGGGAAAGTGACAACGTCACAATTAGACATCACAAACGAGAGCCAAGTAGTCAACACTTTCACCCACCACCATAAAGTCAGCTTGACCATATGTGAATGTAAAATTAATTCTAGCAATAGAATTAGTTCTGAAGTGCAACGTATTACTCTTTGTGTTATTTAGTGACATATTGTTACATGTACATGTAGCTACACGCTAAGTGTTAAGATTATCTAACGTAGCTTGTTACTCATTAACAGCATCTGCTAAAAGGACAATGTCATCTGCATAGAGCAGGATGCCAACAATATCATCGTCTATTTTAACATCTTTGCCACACTCAAACATGTAATAAAAGTCCTTATCACATATTATACATTAAGTCATTCTTAAACGTACAGCGGAAGTAAATAACTAAGTTTTGATATTAACCCTTAAAGCGCCATTCAGGACTGCGGCAGACGACAAATTTTGCATCACCTTTCCCAATTTTTGACAAAAATAAGGTATGATATTACATGCGAATCGTCTCATGAAATATCATGCATTATTTGTTATTTTTGAAAAAGCGACAAAATTTGAAATTGTCGTCTGCTTCAAACATATAGGTGGCGCTTTAAAGGTTAAAATTGATAAACGCCCATCAATAAACACTAATGAGTTGTGTGTGCAAGACGTAAACACGCTAGAGAACCCATGTACTCGAAAAGCGCAGTCATCGCGTGGTGGTCACAGTCGACGGGTGGAAAAAAATGGCGTGTTTATGTACACCTTGCTGTTGAAAAAGGTAATACATTTCTTAACATTTTGCTTCTGAGAGTATTTTTTGCTGATTATTGTTTCTAATATACCCAGCTTTGTATCTGCGTAACAATACGTGTGTGGGTTAAGCGATAGTCAATGCAGCGCCTTATTTATACAAAGAAGGCGATTTTTCTCCAAAAAAAATGATGAAAGATTTTTTCTGTTTATATTCTGAAATTTATGCTTACTTTAGATTAAACGCTAAATACCATGGCTTTAATGTGGAAAAGTTTGAAATCGGTGGGTAGAGCATTTTGAAAGTTATTCAAGAATTTAATACTGTACGCACAGTTCTCTACATCGGGTGTTCTGGCCCAATGATCAGGTGCTCATGTACGCAGTCGTCTGGATTAGATAATAGAGGACTGTACGCATATGTCGCGGAATGTCCATGCTATATTTGAGCCAGCACATGTGTTTTGGGGTACTTGTTGCATTTTCTACCAACGAAAACCCAGGCAAGCCTGTGAAGACTCGCATTATCCTTTGTTACTAATATACACAGAGTATGGATGAAGATAAAGACTCGAAACAAAATTTGGGCCTCTAGTCCAACTAGATACGTCGAAAGTCTTTAACTGATCAACGCAACGACTTCTTAGCAGGTGGCATGTCCCCATTAACAAATTCAGACGTGTTCAATCTTCCAATCAAATACATGGCCAGTGGATTTAACTCGTTGCATGCTGGGATATTTTCTATGCTTTTTGTCATCTGCTGATTTTACCTGATCTGGGTCCAAACTGTTTACTTAGGTTATCAGCAGGCGGCACTTGTATAGAAAGTGTGTGTGTGTGTGTGTGTGTGTGTGTGTGTGTGTGTGTGTGTGTGTGTGTGTGTGTGTTTGGAAGAGCTGTCTGATCAGGGTCTACTCTGTTTTCTGGTAAAGCTTCTGGCAAGCATTTGATGCGCAGGCTTGTCACAAACTTTAACGGCCGCATAAACGATAAAAACAAAACCACATGTGCTGGCTGAATTACCCCCTTCATGTATCCTAGGTTATATCATGCCATTTGCGATGAACTCTGTGCTTGGATCTGGAGGAGCTTTTCTGATGATGACAGTGTTGATGATGTCACTGATGTCCACCGGGTCAGGAGAGGTCATGTCAATTTCTTCTATTATTGTGTACGACATCTATAAGACCTACGTATCACCTTTCAGGTTTGTGATGTTGCATATTGACTGTTTATTTATGTGCGTGTTTTTGTTTGCCTGTGTTCTGATGTGTCTTCCTCTGAATGTCATGGGCCAGTGATTGTAACTTGATGTAGAATTATGAAATTTTCCATTAGCTTAATAGCTTATTTCATAGACCTTCCGTGCTTTTCCGGATTTCCATCGGGACTCAAGTCACATGTACTTATATCACATGACTTTCTCAGCCAATCGAAATTTGTTCCATTACCACGAGACCACAGTCGTATACGTGAAATCGTGTAGACTTTTTTGGCTGCAGTATAGATTTTCAAAGATGGCGGACGTGAGAGACAGCAAATCGTGAGTACACTTTCAATTACAAAATATGGCCTATTTATTTACACCCAGCGGCCAGTCATAGACGCTAACATGCTAAGAAAAAGCTGGATGTTATGATTTTCCTATTGTCTTTGCGCAGTTTGATCTGTTAAGCAAGAATTTGACAGAGAGAAACGAGTGACTTGCAGAAAGTTGAAACGAAGTGGAAACCAAAGCGGTTTTCTTGTTATTTTGTCTTTTTAACAGCAAATATTGCGATTCTTTTACTATATACAATAAGTACAGTCCTTGAAACTCACCCTCTAGTCCTGAAAGCCCAGAGAAACCGTTTTGGATGATGATATGCGAGATTCAAAATATCGGCCTTGATATCGTGTAGACCATGGCTCTTTTCCGTGGTGTATCGTGTAGACAGAAGCAGTTTTTGTAAATAATGCGACAGTGTAGACACAGGTTATGGATACCGTGTAGACACAGGTTATGGATACTGTGTAGATCCATAAAACTGGCAATCATCATCATGAAGCATTTTATCTGATTTACATGTAAGCAAACCATTGTTTTTAGAAAGCCAATATTGTGATTCTTGGCGGATTCAGACCCTAATAGAATCGGTTACCTCTCATACTGACCTGAGCCTTGGTTACACACATCTCTATTTAAGCTTACACACCTTAACCATAAGCTAAAAATGAACATGATCTAATAGCTGGATTTTGACCAAACCATAGAGTAACCATTCTACATGTATAGAACATCTCAATTTCGAGAGAGTACCACAACACAGGTTGGTATGAAGAGATAAGAAAAGACTATCAAATGAATTTTAACACACAAGGTAGGCGCCGCCAGATCGTGTGTACACTGGTTTATATCAATATGTCATTTTGGATCTACAAAAACAAAGTTGTCGACCGTCAAATGTTAGTGATCACCACAATGTGTAATTTGTATGATCAAAAACGTTGATTTTGGCAATCAGAAACGGTAGTGGACAGACCAAAGTGTTACTAATAATAACTCTATGTCTGCTAGTATCTACTCTGTTGATAACCTTTGCAAGCGGTTTGGACAAAATAAGGTCCTAATCTGAATTTAAACCAATTATTCTTTGATGCTTTACTTGACCTATGGAGAAAAAGGAATGATTGGAGAATAGCAAATAAAACGATAAGTCATAGATGGTTCTACATACTAAATGGTAACATACCATTAGATGATTCTACATACAGAATATCAAGGTTTTATGCCTTTGTGGTTTTAAACAAGACAATGTTTGTCATTTCTCCAAATAAGCCTGAAGATGTGTCTAGAAGTCTAACCCCTAGGATGCATTTATTTTGCCAGATGGTCTTTATGCTACAAATTCACAATGCACTGCACCCTTAGGAAGCCACATGATATAAATTTAAGTTGAGTGACCATACCTAATAGCGATCCACTTAGTGATTTTGCTTACCTAATACCAAGGCTGTAAGGCATGTTGGTTTCAGACAGGAAGAAACTTTAAAAGTTCTCCCCAACTAAAACTAAATAAAATATGTGACCTCTGATGTGTACTTGTAGCCCCAGGGTCATAATATTAACAAACTTGATAAAGTACCACTACGTGATGCTACATACATGTACCTAATATAAAGATTCTATGCCTAGCAGTTTGAGTCAAGAGATTTTTTATGTTTGCCTACATAAACCTGTGTAAAACATGTGATCCTAGGACGGGGCCATTTTTGAACAAGGTGACATTTAATACACTTGGTAAAGGTCTACTAGATGATAATACATATCAAATATCAAGGCTCTTTGCATGTAGTGGTCCAGATAAACTCAAATGTAATGATTGTTGGGTGTGGCCCCTTTGGTCACAGGGCCATAATTTCAATAACTTGGTAGAGGTCCACTGGCAAATGCTATATACAAAATATCAAAGCTCTAGCTCTTGAGGTTTCAGATAAAATATGTGTTTATGTTTCCCTATATAAGCCATTGTAGAGCACATGACCCCTAATTTGGGCGGCCTTTTCTCCCATACCAACAAATTGAACAAACATTGCAGATGCTAGATACCCTAATATAAAAGCTATCTAGGTAATTTTTTAAAGTATTCCTTTTAATCCTATGTGACCTAGACAGGCAACTGACTGTAACCATAGAAACAACTTATGAGGGGCCATATAATGATCATTTAAGTCAAGTTTGGTCAAAATCCAGCTGGAAGTTTATGTTCATTTTGAGCATATGGCTAAGGTATGGAAGCTAAAATGGAAGTTGCGTGCAACAAAGGCTCAGATCAGTATGAAAGATAACCGAGTCTATTAGGGTTTGCATCCGCCAAGTCTGACGAATACAATGAGTAGCTTAAATCAGATAAAATGCTTCATGATGATGCCCAGTTTTATGGATCTACACGGTATCCTTAAACTGTGTCTACAATGTCGCATAATTCACAAAAACTGCTTGTGTCTACACGATACACCACGGAAAACAGCCATGGTCTACACGATATCAATGTCGCTATTTTGAAACTCGCATATCATCATCCAAGACGGGTTTTCTGGGCTTTCAGGATTAGAGGGTGAGTTTCAAGGACTGGGCTTATGGTATATAGTAAAAGAATCGCGACATTTGCTGTTAAACATACAAAATAACAAGAAAATCGGTTAGATATCCGCTTCGTTTCAACTTTCTGCAAGTCACTCACCTTTCTCTATCAAATTCTTGCTTAACAGACCAAACTACGCAAAGAGAATAGGAAAATCATAAAATCCAATTTTTCCTTAGCTTGTAAGCGTCTATGGCTGGCCGCTGGGTGTAAATAAACAGGCCATATTTTGCAAATGAACGTGAACTCACGATTTGCTGTCTCTCACGTCCGCCATCTTTGAAAATCTATACTGCAGCCAAAAAAGTCTACACGATATCACGTATACGACTGTGGAGACCGAGCAGCCATGTGCTCGAGGCCAGCATCAAAACACCAAAAGAAATTCTGCTTTGTAAGCACACAGGCTTGCTTTATCTCCTTGCTATATCTTGATTTATATGTTTTAGGAGATGATGCATTGATAAGTTAGGGGTCTTTCATGCAAACCAAATATCTATGTGTCTTGGTCCACATCTGAATTAAGGGTGAGGTTGGCGCCGTTAAACCGGTTTAAGCCCTCCAGTAAAATATTTTACTGACCGTTCCAAGGCGGTACTTCTTTTGTGGATCTTTTATGTTTTTGTTCTGTCTTGTGTTTGCTATGTCTTTGTGCGCGTCTGTTTATATGTGCTTTGTGGTCACCTGCTGGGAAAGGGCTGACCTCTTGGCTCTGTTTGGGGTGTCTTCTGTGAGTTTGTCACTTTCCCATTGGTATCCTGGGTCAGGTGTGGTACTTGATTGTATCGATTCCTGATCTTTGCACCTTTACTTACTTTGTATATATTGCATACGAAGTGAGGATTAGTTGTAAGGGGCCACTTAGAGCCGCTTTGTAAGTTTATTGTTACCTCGAAAACCAATTTTATGTTTTTCAAACCGTTTACTGACTGAGTCGCTGTTTATGTAAACATTTCACCATTTGAACAATGGCTCCAAATATCCCAAAAACACCATTGTTAATGTGGCATCGAGCTTGCAAGTCAATCTAGGGATAGAAATTCCTAATATAACCAAAAACTACATAAATTTGCACGTTTTCACTTGTCGACACTGGGTATCTGCAATGTTTATTAAAATATACGTCACGTTGTTGGGAAGTTTTTTTGATTGGCCAGATATTTTTCTAATCGGGAGAGCTCGGAGCGAATCGGAACATGTTGGTAAAACTCGGTATGAAATTAGCTATAAAGTTTGGAAGATGCATTATATATATATATTGAGATGTGAATGGTTATTACTCCGAAATCACAGCATCGACATAACAACAAAATCTATGGCAAAGATTTGGTACCAGTAAATGCATTTAAGCCCCCCCCCCCCCCTCTCGGTGGCTTAGGAGGCTGTTGTTCGTTCTAAGGCGATGGTTCTGTTGTTGTTGTTTCATTGTTTATTGTTGCTCCCATTGTTTGTAAGGACTATATGTTTGGTCCTTGCTTTGTTATTATGTTCTTTGTGTCCTTCTAGTCCTTCTGGTTTTGGAATCAGCTTGATGGGGAAGAGAAATCTGGTTGCCTTACTTTAATTGTCTTTCTGATCTCTTGTGAATGTTAGTGTTCTCGAGCTCTTCCTCGCGGGTTGGTCTGCAGTTTGTGATTGTAGTATACCCGGATCATAATCATTTGCTTTTTATACGAGATTCGTAGCCAGTGTGTGCAATACCAGTGAGGCAATTCTTTTAGTGCAAACAATGTATACTTCGGTGTGGCAAGGGAAAATTATCACTTTTACAACCCATCTCATATTGTTAACTCCAGTGAAATATCTATTCCTGTGGACCTATAATTAACGAGTGTCGACTATATAGAGGATAGTTACTTTTTTAGGGCAAGACCGAAATTCATTTCATCGAATGAACATCAAAAGTGGTACATTTACGACTGGCACAGCCACTAGTGAAAGTATCACTTTTGGTGTTCAGGAATGAAATAAAATTTGTTGTGCATCAAATTTTTGTTTGCTTTAAGAAGGCAATAGTTCAGATTTACAAACCTCTTGATACAGTCTTTCAGAAAGCTATTAGTTTTGCATATTTATGTGGTGCCCATTGCTTTTTCTGTACATAATATTGGGTGTTAACTAAATAACTTAAATAGGGAGCGCAGTGGTTCATTGGTGGAGTGCTTGACTTGAGACCGAAGGGCCGCTAGTTCGAGCCTCACCGGCGTCACTGCGTTGTGGTCCTTGAGCAAGACACATTTATCCTAGCTTAGTACTGGTTCAACCCAGTAAGACCCATCCCTGTTTAACTGAAAGATTGCTGATTGGACGTAAAGAATCAAATAAATCAAACAAACAACTTAAAACTGCATTATTATGAATGGTTTTTGAAAAAAAAGAAGACGTTTCATTGCACATAAGGGAAAGCCGGCCTGACATAAAGCGCTATAATGCATTTTAACATTGTAAAATGAACGTGAATGTTCAAATTTGCAGTATGACAGACGTGATATGTTCAAATGTAACACCTATGCAAATGAAGACCAAATATTTAACCTTTTAGTCTTCCAGATAGCCATACATTCACGTTAGAAGAAGCGCTATTCACCAGAGCCATTTTCACATACATAAGCAATTATTTTGTTAAATGCCTCCAGATAAGATCGCGTAACAAAAAAACTATACTTATTTTTCAACGAAAATATATGTTATGGGTACCCAAAAGAACCGTCTGAGACGTAATCTAAAAATACTTTTCTTATTTCGCAACCAAAATATATGGTTCTTTTGAGCACTCATATCATGCGTTAAGCTCATAGTTAAGAACAAAACACAATTATATTATGCTAAAAACGTTTGCTTAACTGGACCTATGTACATTTTTCAGAAAAGGTCTCAAACCCACGGACTGTCCTTTATGCGGAAAAGACAAAGTAAGGCGTGAGTGCAGTTGCCCATCATCACTGAATTGTAGCGCCTGTCTGAAAGATACTACCAAGCAAACTAAACACCCAGGAGTCACTAACTACACGTGCAGTGTGCATGGGAACTACCGCCAATACGAAGCTCACCTTTTACGCTACAAGAGTTGGTGCATGCTATGGGTCATAATTCTAGTTGTTCCCTTCGGTCTTGTTCTCACCGAGTCTAAAATCAATCTACTCTGGGGAGTACTTGCGGGCACCACGCTGGGTAGTCCATTTTTGTTTCCCATCATCTTAACCCTCGGCTGGTCCAGAACAACTGGGAAAGGAGCAGTGGCAGGTTGGTATACAGTGGAAATTACGGCTTGGATAGCAGTATTGTTTCAAAAGACGTACTGACGCACTGACACAAGAAGGCAAAACAGCGTCTTTCAATAGGCGTAGTAACGCGAAAAAGGCGTTATATAACGCCTTTAAAAAGCCGTAATAACGCAAAAATGGCACAATTACACCTATCAAAAAGCGTACTAACGTCTTTTTTTGGGTTACTACTCCTTTAGATTTGCGTTAGTACACTTTTTTGCGTTATAATGCCATTCTTATGCATTGTCGTGCTTTCTTTGGCGTTAGTACACCTTTTCATTTTTTTTTGTCTCTCATGAACCTAGTAGTAATAGGCTTTTTGTACTTCCCCCATCAGTTTTTCGATGGTTTAAAATAGAAACTTCTTAAAATGCAATTAATAGTCTAGTTTGCTTGTACAGTCGTCATGGTCGATACTATATAAGACACTTTAATCCTATGTCTAGTTCCAGTTCAACCCAGAAAACGTTCCGATATAACTGAAAATTTGTTGACTGCGATGTAATGCATCATCTTAAAAAAAAACACGAGCTGGTTCAAATTAACTTGAAGAAGTTAAAACTGTCATAGATTGTTTTTCACCAATGACACGACTGGAACGATACACCTACATCTCCCCACCGCCAGCAAATCTAAAACAAATATAAAAATATCACATTGATGTCATGATGATGTGACGTCATTTTGAAATCACATAGTCAAAGTAATTTCTCCAGTTCACGATGTGTTATTATTGGGAAACTCTGCGAAGTTTTGCGAAAATAAAACTGCCACGGAAGCTTCTGAATTCACAGTATTCAATGTATAGTATATATACTTACAGGTGGTATAACTGGTTTAATTGCGTGTATATCCGGAATGCTGATAGCTGGGTCTAGGTATGATGGCGGAATCACGACGTCTGATAACTTCTTTTCCAACACAGCTAAGGAGTACAGTCTTTTATCTGCCCTTGGTGGAGGAGTTGTCTTCAGCACGACTGTCTGTGTAATAACGTCACTCTGCACCACCAAGGTTAAGACTCATGAGGACGAAGCTGACGAGTGGGCTAAAACAATGAGTATTGATAACCCTCTTAACCCATACCGCGCAGTCTACGCCGAGGAGTGACTTCTGAAACGATGAGTAGAATCTTCAGGCGAACCAAACGATGGGGATACGCTGCTGGGGGCTTGAGTCTATGCTTATTCCTTATCGTTATTCCAGCGGTGGCCTTAAGCTATGGCACTTTGAAATTTAATGAGTTTGATAATTGGCTGTCGGTCTGCCAGATATGGTGCTTCGTTGCCACCGTATTGGTAGTTTTGCTACCTCCTATTGAAGAAAGTATTCAAATATACCGGCAGTATAAAAAGGTCAAGAAAATGGGACTTTATAAGACCGCATCGGACGGAAACATGCACGGAAACATGCACGATGGAGTCCAGAATGATTATCCAAATCCAAACACATATATGTGATTCATAGAGAATAATATAGAATATAATCATGAACTAAACTAACATTGCTATAGCAGTGATTCAAACGACTCGCCATGAAAGAAATCATCCAGGAAATGTTTTTACTTACCTCATGATCCAAAGGATAGTTTTACTGATTTTCAACGAATGCATCCGGTGAACACATTAACTGATTTTGTCCCTTTACCATTTGTTTTTGTTATATGGCTGCTAGCAAAGTCCTTCTAACACTGGCTGAAACATATTGCCATAGCTTTGTACAAAAAAAAAATCAAGCTTGATCGCGTTTGCTAAATTAGCTCTCTGGTATGTGAAAGATCTGATGTCAGGAATCCCAAAATTATTTCTAGCTGTTAGACAACCTTGAATTATATCATATCTACCTGTCCACAGCTAATTTTGGTAGCCATGATAAAAGTCATGTATACCTCTGCCTGGTCCATCATTACACACAGACAACAAAAATAACATATATGTTTCATAATTTGTACCGTATAGATTAAGAATAAAATGGAGGGAAAAAAATGCCAATACTCTTACGGACCAACAAAATGTGATTAACATTATTTGGAATATCTAGAAACGTTCCTTATGAGGCATACAGGAGAAATGCAATATGCAGTGGGACCAGCCAGTGCTACCTTCACTTTCAGAAAAATGACCCGTCGTTAGAATATTGTTTAACGCCTACTCTAGGAGCCTACAGATGATGCTAGTTATACCCCCGCAAACTTTGTTTGTGGTGAGAAAACTGTTTTCACGTTATCCGTGCGTGCGTGATGGAGTTTGGTTCAGAAAAAAATAATTTTTGACAATATGACAGCTGTGAGAACTTAGACAATTTTTCCCTAATACGGTGTTTGTATATGCATAGATGGTGCATTTATGGGCCGATCAACTTCTACCACAGCTTTTGATAGAGCGATTTGATACTTTGCCTATACAATGTAAACACATTGAACATATGCATGAAGGAGTTTGGTTTAGAAAAAAAATTGTTGACAAAATGACAGCAGTGAGAATTTAAGACAATCTTTCCCTAATAAGGTCTTTGTATATGCATAGATGATGCCTTCATGGGCCGATCAACTCCTACAACAGCTTTTAATGGAGCAATTTGATACTTTGCCGATACATAGTAGACACATTGAACATATGCATGAAGGAGTTTGGTGTAGAAATTTTTTTTTGACAAAATGACAGCTGTGAGAACTTAGACAGTTTATCTCTAATAAGCCTTTTGTATATGCATAGATGGTGCCTTCATGGGCCGATCAACTCCTACTACAGCTTTTGATGGAACAATTTGATACTTTGCCTATACAAAGTAGACACATTGAACATATGCATGAAGGAGTTTGGTTTAGAAAAAAATATTTTTTTGACAAAATGACTGCTGTGAGAACTTGGACAATTTTCCCTAATAAGGCTTTTGTATATGTATAGATGGTGCCTTCATGGGCCAATCAACTACTACCACGGCTTTTAATGGAGCAATTTGATACAATATAGACACATTGAACATATGCATGAAGGAGTCTGGTTGAAAAGAAATTAATTTTTGACAAAATGACAGCTGTGAGAACTTAGACAATTATTCCCTTATATGGCTTTTGTATATGCATCGATAGTGCCTTTATGGGCTGATCAACTCCTACCACAGCTTTTGATGAAGCAATTTGATGCTTTGTCGATACAATGTAGACACATTGAACATATGCAAGAAGGAGTTTATAATTTTTGTTGAACTTAGACAACTATTCCCTTATATGGCTTTTGTATATGCATGGATAGTGCCTTTATGTGCCGATCAACTCCTACCACAGCTTTTGATGGAGCAATTTGATGCTTTGCTGATACAATGTAGACACATTGAACATATGCATGAAGGAGTTTATAATATTTGTTTGCACATATTCTACTGAAATCTTCTTTTCAAAACTAAGGTCTGCTGGTTTGAACTATAACTTGCCAAGTTTTTTTCACTGACTCTTACTGTGCGGGGGGGGGGGGGGGGGGGGGGGTGCGGGGGGGGGGGTATCTATTAAGCATTGCTTATTGACTTTTTTCATTACGTTGCAAAACAAATGAACTGCATGAAGATATTGCTGATTTATTGCAACACAGGTGATGACAACGTTCCAACGACAACGAAAAAAACAACAACAACACAACAACGAAACCCCAAATAAATACATCATCTGACCTGTTGCAAAATGAACAAGAATATTTTCATTGCAAGCAAACGCTTCGTTTTAGGAGTATTCGTCAATTGATTCATCGGAGATGTTATAAGCTACGTTTGAAATGAACTCTTAATGACAATTATCAAATCTACAATAGTAAACAGGGTCGTCGGTACGTATAGGGGTGGTGGGGATGCAGGGTGGTAAAACAGCCCCGTAGCTTGGTAAATTATGTCAAATTTCATTTAGTTTTCACTTGTAATTGTGTTTTTTAAAAAATCAAAATGTTCTTAATTTGTGCAGCGTCCCCCTTTTCCTTTGTAACAGTGTTCCCTAATCAGATATCTGCATACGGGCCTGGTAACGGACCTTGGATTTTTGCACATGCTTTTCAGTAATACAAGTACACATTTTTGCAATTTGTTAAGTCACCAGAAATTTGCATGGCTTTTAAGTTATGAAAGTAATGGTGTTTTAAGAATGTTCTCACATTTTATATATAATTGTTATTGTAAACGATTTACATTAGCACTGTCAACAAATAAAAGTATGTAAAGCCAAGTTAAAAAAATCGTATGGTCTGTTACTCAGTCTATGTAAAGCTGAACTAAGTGCCACTGTGTCTATGTGAGGTATTATAGCCTTATATATGTTTTTCAGGGTGGGGGTGTCATGCACATGGCTTATAATATTAAAATACTGTGAGCTCAGCGTGTGGCAGGTGATTATTTTGGACTTATCAGAATCAAGCTTTAGTTACTTTATGTTTACATACATGTTTTAATGTGTTAATAATTTGTTAATAATTGTGATTTATACGCTGCCTCTTGGGTGCCCATGGTTGGAAATAAACTTTATTCAATTCATGAGGAAAATGTGTGTGATGTTTTATTGTGTTTTTGTCACTTTGCTGTGTGGTGTACTGGGTCAGTAGTGGTACTTGATTGTATTGATTTCTGATCTTTGCCTCCTTACCTACTTTGGCAATAAATGAAACTTGTGCAATATGAAAGCCAACATTTTTTTCTTGTGTTGAATTTAACATATTTTCTTAATTTCCTGCTTTATATAAGGTCCACTTCTTTTTAATAGGCCCCTATCAAATTCAAAAAAAAATATAACAATGACTCATTCGTCCATCCACCAACGTCTGTTTGTTAACATGCTCATATATTTTTGCACCAAATTGTTGCTTATTTGAACCTGTTGACAATGCAGTCCCTGTATAACACAGGTTTTTACAAATATTTGGCTATACCTTAACACAGCCGTTTTGTGGTTCCAAATATTTAGTTCGCCTAAGTTGAAGGCTCATGTCTGAGTTAAAATTATACAAATGACTCATCGTCTGCCTGTCCGCCGGCGGCCCGTCAACATATTCAAATATATTCTTCTCTTAATCCCCCCAACTGATCTCTGATTTCATATGGAGAGTCCAAAGGATGGGGGAATGGTCCTGGTCACATGACAAAGATGACCGCTATGCTGATATATGTTTAAAATAGTAAGTATGATCAGGAAATACCACAATCACAAACACAGACAACCCCGTGGTACCGCGAGGAAGAGCCACTCAACCATCACGAGACACCAGAAAGACAAATTAAGCAAAACAACCAGCTCTCTCTTCCCCATCAAGATGATTGCAATGCTAGAATGGACATAAAGTAACGTACAACAAAACAAAGAACAATTACAGACTCCCACAATGGGGGTAACAATAAACAAAAAGTCAACAACAACAGAACCACCGCCTTAGAACGTACATCAGCCTAAGCCACCGCGGGGCTAAAGTGCATTTTACTGGTACCAAATCTTCGCCCTAGATTCTGCTGTTGTTGAAGTACAAGAAATGTTCAGCTCTCATGGAGGCCATCTAACTAATGCAATGTATCATCATGGAGAAACACTCTAATTAAACTAACACACCATGATGAAACAAAAAAGGGCTCATGACTCACAGATAGTCAGAGCTAAAGAAAGCCTAAAGTTGAGCCACAGTGGGCCCAGCTACAGATAAGCATCAGGCACTGAAACCCTGTAAATCCCTTTTGACTCACACTTGAGCCTTTGGCATAGAAAAAATATTTGGGAGCCACACAATGGCAGCGTTAAAATGAGGTATGTTAAGAATGGGACTGGACCATAAATAGTTTCAGATAAGGAACGATTTTGGTGAAAATATTTGAAAATGTCGATAGACGGACGATGGAGTCATTGGTATACATTAATTATTAGAATAGGAAAGTAGCCTATCAGGATTTATCATCCCTCAAAAGTGATGTCCACCAAGGCGAAGCAAGACCTCGCCTTGACATCGAGAATTCGACCTAAAATAAAGCCAAACATTGTAGATAAAATGTCAAATTTAGAAAACGAATGTTACTGTTTGCTTTCATATTGTTCTAGTTTCATTGATTGTCGAGTAACTTGTTACCAGGCCGGTACACCGGCATTTGATTAGGGGCTGCGAATGGAAGACTTTTACAAAGTGAAAGGGGAGGGGGTAGTGTGCATCTTAATAACAGTCCGATCTTCAGGACAAAATTACAAATAAAAACTTCATGACATTTGAAATAATTAGCCAAGCAAGGTGCTGTTCCCAGTTCCCCCGCATCCCCACCAACCTTTATCTACTGGAATGTTCACTTTTGTGGATTTGAGAATTTTTATTACTGCTTGACCTTTAGACAGATATCAGTTGCAAAGTTTCAAAAGACCCGGCTAAATCTGTAGGAGGGCTTGCGTTGTTAAACCATTACTAAGCAGAGAAAAAGTGTCATGCTCAAGTTACTGCAGTCCCGACTCACGGGGAGAAGATGTTTATCAAAACATATAAACCCCATAAGTCCATCTTGTATATCACTCATATCATAAGTTCCATAACTAAAGCCTGGCAATTATTTCGAAGTGTTAATAGTTATTTATCTGCACAATTTCAATCTCTGACCATTTTACACGGACCCAGAAGTCAGGGGTGTGCATAAGGTCAAACATTTTGCTTGCATGTTGCACTTCTATATTTCTTTCCTCTTTCCTTTTTGATATGCAACATGACCACTTTCAGATTTTTTTTATCTCTTGAGCCCACCCCAGGCGTCGAGGGTATGTAAATTTGCAGAATATTTGCTTGCATGGTGTTCTATGCTTCATTCCCATTAATTTCCTTAGTCCTTATATCGATTCTGAGGTCAACCATAAACGACATTTTATCAAAATTCCATTCATTAACAAAGGTATGGAGTTTATTGATTTACATAGTACCTTTAAGAAAAATTTAGTGATTTCATCTATTCTAAATTACTTTAATAATTCTGAAACTCCTATCATTTGTTATAAATATAACAAACCAATAAGTTCTACTATCTTTAACTTTAATACAATTGTAACTGATATAGATTCTAATACTCCTGACTCCTGAGATTGTCAAAATTCTAATTATTTATATCCCCCTGCAGGGCATTTGATTACAGGTAATCTAAATGTCATTCCTGGCGCTAGGGTTCGCAATATTATTTCTAAAGGTCTTAAATATAAATTTCCCTCTAATACTGATTTCCCTAAATTTCGTAGAGAGATGGCGGCTTCTTTAAATGACTTTAGTAATCGTTAGTGCAAACGGGAAAATGTTGAGCTAGATGCCTTGAAGGAATGGAAGATAACCATTTTTAAAATTATTGATACTCGTGTTTCATTTTACTCTCGTGATACACATCTTTTACCCCCTGAACCTAAATCTTCTTTTCGTCATCTTAAACGAGGTATCCAGGACTTTCATATGAACTATATGTTTTGGTTCCAGCAGATAGAGCTGCTTACAATGTTGTAGGAGTTTGAGGATTGTATTATATTAATGCTCTTAAGCGTGAGCTTGTTGACACTAATGCTTATAAACTGCAGCCTTCTTTGAGTGAGAGGGTGATTGTCGATGGTCATAGTGTCATACAGCCCTACATTTCGGTGTCAAAGCTAAAGAAAATCAAGACAAGGTTCCTGCGTTGTACTGGTTACCTAAACTCCATAAAAACCATATAAATCAAGATTTATTGCTGATTTTAGTTCTTGTACGACAACAGAACTTTCTAAATTGTTAACCTTGTGTCTAACAGCTGTTACAAACATGTTATCAAGTACATGAGAGATCCAGTAAAAAAACTATATTGGTCTATTAAAATTCAGGTGAAATTTTAGATAAACTTAAAGCTAGAGATTTCAATGCGACCAGTTTGTCTACTTATGGTTTTTCTACCTACTCTTTACACTACGTTTCCTCATACTTTAATTCAAGATAAACTTATGATCTTATTGAAAGAACTTTCCAGAGAGAAGTCTCTCCTTACCTTGCATGTAATGACAGAAATGTATGTTTTACTTCAGAAAAACCTGAAAAATATCATGCATGGTCATGTCAAAATGTATGATGCGCTGACCTTTTTTTGGACAACATTTTTATTCAATTTGGCACCAAGCTGTATAGAAAAGTAGTTGGAATTCCTATTGGCACTAATTGTGATCCCCAGTTTGCAGATGTATTCCTGTTTTGTTATGAGAGGGACTTTATGATATCTCTTTCTGGTGATAAGCAGGCTGATGTTATTGATGCGTTTAACACTACATCCAGATATTTGGACGATATTTTAAACATTAACAATCTTTATTTTGACAATATGGTAAGTCAAATATACCCTCCAGAGCTCCAACTTAATAAAGCCAATACCTCTGATACCAAAGCTGCATTTTTAGACTTGCATTAGTCTATTTCTAAAGATATTGTTTCTGCCAAAATTTATGATAAACGTGACGACTTTGATTTTAAAATTGTCAATTTCCCATTTTTAGATGGTGATGTTCTTTGCTCTACATCATATGGAGTCTATATCTCTCAACTCGATCGTTTTGCTAGAGCATCTAGCTATATTACTGTCTTCAACACTCGCAATAAATTGTTAACTCAGAAACTTCTTAAACAAGGCTACCGGTATCATAAACTTCGCAAAATCTTTTCTAAATTTTATAGGCGATACTATGATTTGATATCTAAATTCCAAGTTGGATTTAAATCTCTCTTGCACCAAGGAGTTTGGGAACCTGAATTCTATGGTGACTTGGTGTATAAATTGAAAGAGATTGTTGGCTCTAAAAAATTTTCAGCTCAGTTCATTAAAATAATTTCCCATTATAAAAAGATTGGCTATAACATTAATGTATTGCGACAGACTGCATGCTTGGTGGTCAACCCAATCGTGGTTGGCACCTTTCCTTTCCTCTTTAATTGCACGCAGGTGGGTCGGACTTCAGACTCTATGATGGTTCCGACTTAAGGCTTATCTCTGATGAGATGGTAGGGGCCTGATGCTTTTGCTGTTTGTTGGGCCCACCGAGGTTTACCTGTTGGACTTCTTTTGCTCCGGTACTCAGTTTTATTTACTGATGAGTCAAAATTTTTGTTTTATCTTCTTTTTATATCTTGATTATATATTCTTGGAGATGATGCATTGATAAGTTAGGGGTCTCTCGTGCAAACCAAATATCTATGTGTATTGATCCACATCTGAACTAAGGGTGAGGTTGGCGCACCGTTAAACCGGTTTAAGCCCTCCAGTAAAATATTTTTACTGACCGTTCCAAGGCGGTACCTCTTTTGTGGATATTTTATGTTTTTCTGTCTTGTGTTTGCTATGCCTTTGTGCGCGTCTGTTTGGATGTGCCTTGTGGTCACCTGCTGGGAAAGGGCTAACCTCTTGGCTCTCGTTTGTGGTGTCTAACTGTGAGTTTGTCACTTTCCCATTGGTATCCTGGGTCAGGTGTGGTTCTCGATTGTATCGATTCCCGATCTTTGCACCCTTACTTACTTTTATATGCAACACGACTACATTCAGAAAAGAAAAAATGATATTTTGACCCCACCCCGGGGTCAAGGGCTTTATGTAAGGCTAAAATATTTTGTAGCTGTTAGATTATGTTTCATCCCTTTAATTCGATATGCACAATGACCATATCCTAAATTAGTAGATTTTTCGCATCTGCCAGAGGCATCAGACCCTGGTCTTTTAAAATCATATTTTCAAATTTATGGTTCCTTAGACGGATGGCTGAGAATGGGTTTGCTCCCCCCCCCCCTAGGGAATTTTGCAGACATATCCTATCTTGTAGAGAATTGAAAGCCGAGTCTTTTAAGAGATGTTTGCACTCTGTGCTCCGGGGCGTTAGTCTGTAAGAGCCTGTAACATACGTTACTTAATCAAACTAAGAAAAAGTAAATTGAAAGTTTGGGCTACAAATTTAAGACATTAAAATATTTATTTTTAAATATCATTCATATAGTCTGCATACTGGATATCTCAACTACATATGACAGCCATTTGAACAAAATTGCGGCTTCCTAAGGTGTCATATGCGTTACATAAATCAGATAACCCATTAAAATTTGAAAGTGTGGCTAACATCATTTACATTTACAATCTCTCTGTGTGTTTTGCAAAATGTTTTTAACCATGTCTGACTAGCTTATGCAATTGGCTAACAGAAAAATTAAAGTTTGTTTCCCTAGCTTGAATATTTTTTCTGGAATAAGCAATTAAACAACCCTACCCCTACCCAGTTTTAAGGTGAAATGTTTGGTATTAAGACTAAAGTAAAAATAGTTAAAAAATATTTGCAGTTGATGAATGTGTTTCATTGTTTGGGATTTATTTGCTTATATGAAAAGACTCATAAATCTGCAAGTTTGTTGCAAAATTTTTAATATCAGAGGCTGTAACATATGTTACCTGATGTAATAAATGGGCAAGCTCATTGTCTTTACGCAAGATATGCATAAAAATGTTTTAATCTCCTCGAGGGAATTTTGCAGACATATTCCTTCTTATAGTACAACTCAAGTTGCATCGAATAAGGGATGTTTGCACTCTCTATGTTGGGGCGTTAGTCTGAAACAGCGTGTTACATGCGTTACTATATCAAATAAAGGAAATGTAGTTTGAAAGTTTGAGCTAAAATTGTGAAAAAGCTTGCAGCTGTTGGATATCTTACATTGTTTAGGGATTTTAAACTGGCTCCTATGATAAAGACTTATAGATCTGCTAGTTGTCATCAAGTTTTAAAGATCAGAGAGCGTTACATATGTTAGCGTGATAAGTAAAATCATCAAACAGTATTTTGACATCAAACTGAGTAAGGGCCTGCTCCATCCTAATCCCCTTTGGAATTCTGCAGACAAATTACATCTTATGTAACCATTCAAGGTGCATTTAATAAGAAATGTTTGCACTCTGTAAGTCGGGGCATTAGCCTGTAACAGCTTGTTACATATGTTACTATATCGATTTGAGAATAAGAAATTTGAATGTTTGAGCTACTAACAGAAGACATTAAAATTATCTAATAAATTGACATTCTTATAGTCTTTATACAGGATGTCTTTACTACATATGCAAGCTGTTTAACATGAATATGGCTAACTGTGGTGTTATGTGTGTTACATGAACCTAATTATAATTTAAAAGCTGTAATTGTGGCTATCGTCATTTAGTTAAACAACTTCTATGACTTGGTTACAAACTGTTCTATTAGATTTTACAAATATATACTCAATTGAGAATAGGAAAAACCAGGTTTGCTTTTCTATCTTGAATATATTGTCTTATAGGAGCTAATAGACAGCCCTACTCCCAGTTTTACAGAGAAGTGAATTTTGTTATTACCGTTTAAGAAAAACACATAAAAGCGATTACAGCATGTGGATATTTTTTCATTTTCTTAGTCTGTCTTGCTCATATATCTGCAAGATGTCATTAAGTTTAAGATCAGGACACTTAAGGACATATGCTACTAAATACTTCCCACATTGAAATATTTTAAATACTTTGCATACAGTTTGTTTTATGCATGGGCTATCCATTTATGAAATAAAAAGGATATGTCACCGTGCTTATTTTTTCAGAATCTCATATTGAAGTTTACAGCATTTGACCAATTTTCTAGAAATATAAAATAATAATACTAGTCCTAATTATCGAGCTAAAACGGTTGTAATCTTCACCCAGCTTCTTTCTTTTAACTTAAATTACTGCCCATGACCTCAACCTTTTCAGAAAATGTGCATGTTTACTTGTTACCCCATGCTGTGACAAGATACTGCATGATATATTTTGGCAATTCGTCGATAATTGGAATTTGTATTTAGAATAAATCATGTATTAAAAAATCTGACATTGAAAATCTTGAAAATTTATTTTTAATTCATGGACTATTATAATACCTTTCAGAAAAAAGAATAAAAATCTGGGGTCACCGAACTAATTCTCTTTCTAGAGGGCCAAATTTAACCCCACCCCCATAGGTTTCATGCGTAATTCAATATAAAAAGTTCGGGGATGACCATTTCGGTCGTTTTGATGATGCCATTTTACTAGTATATGAAGTAATTTAGCATTAAAATGTTAAAAAAGAAAGAAAAAACACACTGAAAATATGTGCGCATCTGGGAATCGATCCTGGTTCTCTGGCTTTGTAGCCAGGCGCGCTAACCACTAGGCCACGAGGTCAGGTCGTGCGCCGCTCTAAATATCCATACAAATAGTATAGACTCGGCCACTATCGTATTCGTAACCAGGGTTATTGTGTACGTCGTTTGATTTCGACTGAGCTACATTTATCTGTCTTTAGTGCTGAGACGATCAGTTCTGAAAAGATGTCAATAGATATTTCGAACACACTTTAATTAGTTATTTTGTGAAGAAAATGTCGGAACACCGATATGACATAAGAATATCGGAAGCTGTATTGATCCGAATCCGTTAAGGGTCGAAAGACAGGACCCAGACAACTTTCCCCGTTTGCAGACGCGGAAAAGGTGCGCATTGGAAATAGCCGCATATGTCTTTAATGTGTACTTATAAGTCTTTGGTGCCAAAACACTAAACATTATATTCATTTCTAATTATCAAGCCCATGGACTGTTTTTACAGATGTTATCAATGACCTTTTGGACTCATTTCTAAATATAGAGCCACAAATAGAAAAGATAGTTTTACATTTGTACAAGACAATACAATAAATGAAATGGTCCAAACTAATTCTCATCGATTTAACATTCATGTTGAACGTTTGTCGTTGTCTGCTTCTGTGGTAATCATTATTATCACACGCCTCCTTGCAACTAGTAGAATCATCACACAATATTTCAATCATTTACTGTTATTAAATTTTACGACCAGTCCACTCAAAATTGATGAGCCATTATCAACTTTCCAATTTTGCCATTTATGGAAACTGATATGAATTCCTAATAGTTTGCTCTTTGAGTATGTGTTTCAAAAGATACTCTGCAAGTAGGAGAAAGACTAAAGCTTTACAAGGAGGAAAACTATGCCATTAAGAGCAATGAGTACCTGGACTGATGTACCTTGATATTTCTGTGATAAAGAATCATATCTTAGCTGGTAAACTTTTATAAATGTAGCCTTTCCATACATGCAACTCACATATTTTCATCTAATAATGTCTCTGCACTTACTATCCTCCCCAAGCATTCAATAACTTATTTGAAGTCTCAGTACTTCTGAAGTGCTGAAACCGAGGTAACTCTTTCCCTTTAGATAAATGAACTAGATGTATCACAGCAGGTAAAGCAATGAAATGCAGGATGAACAGAGCGCAAATAGACCCTTTCAATTCAATGATTCACTAAGTTTCTAAGATAAGAGCGCTTATTAAAGGATGTAACATATATAACCTGTCATAATAAATTAGCAAGGGCATTGTCGTGACATCCTTTTTGATTACACAGTCAGAGGCAAGTGTTTTCAATATCAGTGTTTTCAATGGATCATGAAATGAGGCACCTTATCAACGTGTTTTCTCTGTATAAATCTTCCATAGAGCATAATATAGAACTACTGGTTATCCCATTCTACCTATTGTCCACTTTCCTTCTTTTGAATGCAACAGCTAATGATATGGCTGCAAAAACTGAGAAATCATAGGTTTAACATTATTTTAAGACATACTTCAATGTACTGACATCAAAAACAACCTACTGCAAACATAATTGATGGCAATGTCCAACTTCATATTCTTTCTCTTATACCAGATAACTTTCAAGGTGTTACAGAAATTGTTTCAGACGGTCTGCCAAAACCATCAAGAGTCAACATTGTAACTAAAGAAAACTTATAAAGTTCTTTGGGCGCAGCAAAATACTATTGATCTAAGACCTGAGGACTTAAGCACCAAAAGATTGGATAGGCTCCATGGCAAATGATGCAAAAAAGCAGCCTATCAAATTTCTGTTTGACCAATGTCAGAAATCTTCAAGTATTCTTAGAGGTACACGGTAGAGACATAGATTTTGCAAAATCAGAGCAAAGTTATCATTTGACTAGCACGGGTGCAGATGCAGTTGCAGTTAGATTGCTCTTGCCACTTCACAGGAAGAGATACATACCAGAGTCATACTCCATTGTATGCATATATGTGAAATGGCTTTAAACCCATATTAAATCAGGTGTTTGATCCAATGACACTGACATGCTGTTTCTGCTTTTGAAGAATGCTAAGGATTCAAGTTTGGCTGAGTCAAGTTGTTTGACGCTGGCACTGGCCACACATACAAAGAAAATTAAGTCTTTTGATGGCAATAGAGGAAGATCACACAAAATGCTTATAAGTGACGTTTGTCACAATTACCAATTTTAAAAAGTAATCTTAATTAATGTAACACATATAACACCATAGGAAGCTGTATATTTGTTAAAAAATCTTTTCTTATGTATCAAAGGTATTCAGCATGCAAACTACATGAATAATTCAAATAAATAGATAGTTTTATGTCTTCTTTCTGTTTCTCAGACTTTCAATTAATTTATTCTTAAATTGATATGGTAACATACGTATCATACCATTGCAGGCTAAACCCCTACTTAGTAGAGTGCAAACATCTCTTATTTGATGCAGCTTAAATTGTTCTTTAAGGTAGGATATGTCTGCACAAAGGGGTGGAGAGGAACAGGATTGTACTCAGTTTGCAGTCCTAATACAATGCCATGATTCTACTGGTTGTGATGAAATGGGTGATTATCTTGCCATAGAAGCAGACACAATGATAGTCATTGTGAGGGTGACTTGAATAAAGATTGTTTTTTTAATAATTATATTTAATAGGAATATTTATTTAATTGTGTGATTTAAATGAGAACTATTATTTTCTATCTATATGTCTATATATTTAATATTATAGGCATAAGTAAATATGTGATTAAAAAGGTTTTATATAACATAGGTAACACAATTCCATGGGCTTGTTATCAGCATTGACTGTAATTACTAAGACTAAGGCACCAGAGGCCAGAGATTAATAGGAAAACATGTGAAAAACGGTATTTTTCTGAAATATCATCTCTTACTTCCAAGAAAATTTCCTAGCTCATTCATTATGCCATGTAACATACGTTACATACTTTAATAAGTGCTCTGATCCTGATGTCAAACTTGCAAATGTATGATTCTTTATTGCATTAGAAAGACAGTGCCAAAAATGTAAGATATCCACGAGCGTCAAATATTTTCATATATTTTTCTTCAATAATAGATACCAAAATTGGATACTTAAAAATGGGGGTAGGGTTGTTTAATAGCTCATATAAGACAATGTATTTGAGATAGAAAAGCAAACTTTGTTTTTTCTGGTAGTCAAATGAGTATTTTAGTAAACTAAGATTAAAAACACTTAAAAAAATGCACAAATTGTCTGTAAAATGAATGATGTTAGTCACGATTTTAACTTTCAAAGGGAAATTTAATCTATGTAACGCATATAACACCATTGAAGGCTGTAATTTTGTTAAAATGCTGCTTTTATGTAGCTTAGGCATCCAGCTTGCAAACTACATAAGAAATTTGAATAATTAGATGGTTCAATGTCTTCTATCTGTAGCTCAAACTTTCATTTTGATTTTTTCCTTAGTTTGTTACAGTAACATATGTGACAGGCTGCCAGAGACTAACGCCCCGGAGCACAGAGTGCAAACATCTCTTAAAATATGCGGCTTGAAATTTTCTTCAAGATAGGATATGTCTGCGAAATTCCCTGGGGGGGGGGGAGCAGGACCTTTTTTAGCTCGAAGTCTACCTCCTCTTGCTTACAAAATTTAGGTTATAGATATTAACAACACACTTCGTTTCGGAGAAATTTAGATATTTGAGCCGTGACATGTGATTTCTAACAATGTGGCATTTTGACAAGTGTAGCCTCAGAACAACCTGTGCAGCCTCCTTTTAGGCCTAGAAACTCAACATGATGTTCAGTCAGTAGCTTAACACTTAAAAAATACTCAAGTGACTAGCAAAGGCTCTGATCAGACTGCGCGTATGCGCATGTTGGTCTGATCCATTGCTGGTCGCACATACCACATTGTTGGAAATCTCATGCCACGGCTCACTTAGTTATTGGTAAAAATTAGATATTTAAACTTCGATTGCGGCGCCTAAGGGGAGTAGGGGCAAACAATGTTGTGTTTATCTACAGGCATTTCTTGTACTTCAACAACAACATAATCTGGGGCGAAGATTTGGTTCCTGTAAAATGCATTTAAGCCCCCCCCCCCCCCCCCCACCCCCCCGGTGGCTTAGGCTGCTGTCCGTTCTAAGGCGGTGGTTCTGTTGTTGCTGACGTTTTGTTTATTGTTGCTCCCATTGTGGGAGTCTGTAATTGTTCTTGTTATACGTTACTTTATGCCCATTCTAGTATTGCAATCATCTTGATGGGGAAGAGAGAGCTGGTTGCTTTGCTTAATTTGTCTTCGATGGTTGAGCGGCTCTTCCTCGCGGTGCCACGGGGTTGTCTGCGGTTTGTGATTGTGGTATTTCCTGATCATACTCACCTACTATTATTGGTGAGAAGTTGTTAGATATAATTGCTTTAATTTGGGTTAATAACGATAGGTTCCTTAAACACAAAAAGCCAAAGAAGCTTTTGCATTTTAATCATCCTATATAAAACAAGAAACTCCTGGAGCATGGCCATTTCGGCCCAATGGTCATAGTTTGAACAAAATTAGTAGATGTCCTGTAGGTGATGCTACTTACCACATATCAAGGCTTCGTTTAGGCATTGAGTGAATCAATCAAACGATGTGCTGTAGGGATATGGTCCTCCAAGCGTACTGCAAACGACATCGTAACCGGGACATTGTTGAGGGGCGGGGTTCCTTGTAAGTCTCACAGTCCATTATACTCCAGATTCTCTATATAATTTAGATCTGGTGAATTGGCATGACATTCACGATTCCCTATATAAAGTTCGGCAGGTTTTGTCGCACCATGTATGTGTGGTGGCTGCCGTATGTGAGGTAGTCCCATCATGCATAAAACAGTCAAGCTAGGTTATGGTAGTCACTATCCAAGCATGAATTTTTCAAGTTCTTCTTCCATTCATTTAAACAGGATCAACTAAGAGTGACATGAGCGTGGCGGGTAAAAACAATGTCCCAGAACAGTCGATAAAGCCATAAAACTATTAAAAGGTACGATGAATATGGTAGCTGGTCATGGTTTAGGCTGGGCCTAGCCTAGTGTACAGGCTAGCACGAGAGCTATCCACATTGGGCGACGAGGTCACACTGTTTGGTAGTCTGTTATTTTCCTCGATTGTTCTGTGGAAGAAGAATGAGTTGTGATAGACCGCATGCACGGTGTGGTCCTGGTAAGATCCTGTGTGGCTTCTAGTGCGATCTGTCCACTGGTTTTAAGTATGTCGTCTTATCTATGTCGACTAAACTATGCTGTGCTTTGTAGGGGAGGCTTAGTCTGGAGATCTGGCGTCTGTCCTGGAGGCTTTCCCAACCAAGCTCGCTGACCATTTCTGTGACACATCCCAGGTGGTGTACGAGATGTTAAGTTGATGTACACGCATCGAGCTGTCCTGTGCTTGACTTGTTCGAGTGCCTTTATGTCAGCTTGTCGATAAGGGTCCCACGCAGGAGATACATACTCCAGGACTGGTCTAACAACAGAAGTGTTGGTAGCTGCTTTGACTTGTCTGGAGCAGTGCTTAAAGTTCCATAGCAGGAATCTTAGGGAGCGGCTGGCTTTACCAGTTGTATCAGAGACGTGCTTGGACCATGAAAGCTTGTCTCCAAGGTATTTGCTTCCATCAACGACCTCTAAAGTTTGTCCATGTAATATTTATGTTGACTGGTACTTGTGGCTCATCTGCCTCGTTACTCCCCATTGTTCAAATGCGGTGAGGTCTTGCTGGAGGAGACAGCAGTCACTGGCTTTTTTACAACGCAATAGAGGAAGCTGAGGTCTGCAAAAAGTCCACAGTCTGATGGGCATGTCGTTAAAGTGGGCCAAGAACAGCAGGGGCCAAGTACTGTTCCCTGGGGAACTCCAGAAAGGACATGTCCAATCTGAGTGTGATCCATCCAATACTACTTCCTGTTTGTGATTCTCGAAGAAACATCCGATCCTCTCGAACTCTGCAGAAGCATAGCTTGTGGAGAAGTCTGGAATATGGCACTTTATCAGTTACCTCTCATATTTACTGCATTGTAGCACGTTGCCTGATAAACGTTGTCTATCCCATGGTATGTGCCTTTATCAGGTCATGATGACGTTGCACTTTTTGAATGACATCGCCGATGACACTGAATCAAAACAAAAATAGAAAAATTACGTCATAATCGCTAGTTGGAAGAGTGAAACAATGTTTAAACTGATAAATGTATACCAGGTTCAAGTCTTTTGATATGAAGTTTACCAGGCTCAGCTTTGAGAATGCATGTTGAATCGCTCGGCAAGCCTCGAGATTTCAACAAGTGTTCTCAAAGCCTTACCTGGTAAACTTGATATCAAAAGACACTCACATAGTATTCTCTATTTATCAAATGCTTTCCCCCAAGTCTTGTAGTTTGATGTCTACTTGATTCCTTTTGGAAAGACGAGATACAATCTCTTGAATTGTCATGGTGATCTGCGCCTTTTCCGAAAACCATGTTGGTGATCCTTTAAGATGTGCTGCTTGTCAAGATGTGCCATGACATTGGTGTGAATGATATGCTCCAGGAATTTACAAAAGTGATGTAGATAAGTAACACAGGGCGATAGTTCACGGGCTTGTCTCCCTTCTTGACAACTGGAACAATCAAGGCATCCTCCAACCGATGGGATGTCCGGCATCCAAAGAAGTCTAGTATGTCCTTGCTAGTATTGGAGCTAGTTCATCAGCTGCCGCTTTAAGAATGAGTGGTCTCGTGGCCTTGAATGGTTTTAGTCTCTCAAGTAGTTTGTGAATTCCTTTCCACCAAACTTCTTTGTTGTGCATGCTATGTTTATATACTATGCACAATAAGTTTAGCAATTGTTTTGTATGGGTGAGCCCATCCACATCAGATCTCAAGTTTCATTTGCTTTCATGAAGATACAAGCGCCGAACATCTGACAAGAATTTCCACTTCAAAAAATATGGAATAAACAAACGCAGCGGCCGTGCTAAAGTGACGTTAAATTTTAAGGTTGGCGGGTAACGTGGGTTTTTTTAATCATTGGAGGAAGCCAAAAACATTTCTAAGCGATTGTTTGGTCACTGTAACCGAAAAAAGCACAGCAAATACTGCAATTTTCTGAACTGTCTAGGAGAAAAAAAGGACCAAGTTTTCACAATTTGACGTTTTTATTAAAGCTTTTACGTTATCGCCTTTAAACGGTGTTTCTAGTCGGTTTTTCTTGAACCACATTGACAAGTGAAACTGTTTTGTGCCTTCCAACACATTCATAAAAATAATGTTGAATGATACATCTTCATGGCTATAGAGCACGAGCCGAAAGATAAAATCTAGCGTCACCATTATCTAGCAAGTGCGCTGCACCATTTTCTGGCAACTAAAGGTTTTAATCAACCATTAGATCATTTACATTGTAAGCATATGCCATCTTTGTAAACTGAGTCTCTGTTGAATTGGCACGCCAATTAACATAAGAAGTGTAATCAAATGATGACTACGTTTTGACGTCATTGATGGCAGCTGATTTTTTCAGCAAGAAATCTCTATCACATCTGCCTCACAACCAATAGTTTTTATAGGTGTATGATGCATGAGGAAGATGTAAGACCACAAAACGAAAAATCATATGCTTATCATTTAGCATTACTTACAACGGATGCCATTTTTGCTTACTGACCCCTCCTGCGATTCTTGCTCTCCCCAAATGCCTATTTAAAGGATGGCGTCTGTAAATCCGTGGTTTCATTTGCCTAAGATCCTGTTCTCGACTTTGCATTTGAAATTGTTCGACATTGCACAATGATGCGCACATAAGGATGTGAAACATAAGAAATTGCTAAACTTATTGTGCATAGTATAGTTCAATCAGTCTGACCTGTTCACTGAGGCATATTATAACTACATACTGTATACATGCTATTGAACATGGATATTAAGCTACAGATTTGGCAAAATTAGTGACAAATGGGCCTTCAGCTTTATTTACTGTTGAGTCCTTATCTTTGCTTTATCTCCTTTTTATAACTTGATTTATATGTTCTCGGAGATGATGCATTGATAAGTTAGGGGTCTTTTATGCAAACCAAACATCTATGTGTCTTGATCCACATCTGAACTAAGGGTGAGGTTGGTGCATCCAGTAAAATATTTTTACTGACCGTTCCAAGGCGGTACTTCTTTTGAGGATCATTTGAGTTATTTATGTTTTGTGTTTGTGTCTTGATTCACATTTGAACTAAGCATGAAGTTGGTGGGTTGTGAAACCTGTTTAAGCCCTCCAGTAAAATATTTTGACTGACCGTTCCAAGGTGGTGCTTCTTTTGTGGATCATTTATGTTATTTCTGTCTTGTTTTGTTATGCTTTCATGCGCGTCTGTTTGTTGCTGCCTGGTGGTCACCTGCAGGGAAAGGGCTGACCTCTTGGATCTCGTATTGTGACGTTGTGACTTTCCCATTGTTGTCATGGGTCAGGTATGGTGCTTGATGGTATTGATTCCTGATCTTCTCCCTCTTTCTTACTTTATAATTTGTTTTTGAGCATTTTGACAGCCTTCCCCCCATGATCAAGCATGTCATTTTTATAAAGTGTGTGAAATGTAACAATACAACTGTATGCAAAATGATTAGCTTCATCAATGTGGGGGGGGGGGGGGGGGAAAGCACCTAAAACCCTTTTTCTATTTCCTCTATGTATAATAGCAGAAACAGAGGTTTCAACCCATATTTTATAGTCAGTCCTTGTCCATTGTGAAACCTTTTTGCAGATAGTTCAATGAATGAAGCATCTACCTTTTCCACAGAAAACATATTATTTTCTTTGAACATTTTATCTGGCCATTTTTATGCGCAACATTCGAGGTCCTTTGGTCCAGAAACAAGATTTTTCAGTTTTCTATTGTCCTGCCGAGGAGCAGAGTGGCTCAATTGGAAGAGAATTAGACTTGGGCCAAGGTGACGCTAGTTTGAGATCACCCAAGCCATTGTGCAGTGTCCTTGAGCAAGACACTTTATCTTCTGCTTAGTATTGACTCAACCCAGGAAGGTAGAAAAAATGTCCTTAAAGACAAATGCGGCTATTTCCAATGCGCACCTTTCCCGCGTCTGCAAACGGGGAAAGTTGTCTGGGTCCTGTCTTTCGACCCTTAGCGGATTCGGATCCACACAGCTTCCAATATTTTTATGTCATATCGGTGTTCCTACATTTTCTTCACAAAATAACTAATTAAAGTGTGTTCGAAATATCTATTGACATCTTTTCAGAACTAAGCGTCTCAGCACTAAAGACAGAAAAATGTAGCTCAGTCGAAATCAAATGACGTACACAATAACCCTGGTTACAAATACGACAGTGGCTGAGTCCATACTATTTGTATGGTTATTTCGAGCGGCGCACGACCTGACCTCCTGGCCTGGTGGTTAGCGTGTACAAAGCCAGAGGACCAGGATCGATTCCAGGATGCGCACATATTTTCAGTGTGTTTTTTCTTTCTTTTTTAACATTTTAATGCTAAATTACTTCATATACTAGTAAAATGGCATCATCAAAATGACCGAAATGGTCATCCCCGAACTTTTTATATTGAATTACGCATGAAACCTATGGGGGTGGGGTTAAATTTGGCCCTCTAGAAAGAGAATTAGTTCGGTGACCCCAGATTTTTATTCTTTTTTCTGAAAGGTATTATAATAGTCCATGAATTAAAAATAAATTTTCAAGATTTTCAATATCAGATTTTTTAATACATGGTATATTCTAGAAACAAATTCCAATTATCGACGAATTGCCAAAATATATGATGCAGTATCTTGTCATAGCATGGGATAACAAGTAAACATGCAAATTTTCTTAAAAGTTTGAGGCCATGGGCAGTAATTTAAGTTAAAAGAAAGAAGCAGGCTGAAGATTATAACCGTTTTAGCTCGATAATTAGGACTAGTGTTATTATTTTATGTTTCTAGAAAATTGGTCAAATGCTGTAAACTTCAATATGAGATTCTGAAAAAATAAGCACGGTGACATATCCTTTTTATTTCATAAATGGATAGCCCATGCATAAAACAAACTGTATGCAAAGTATTGAAAATATTTCAATATGGGAAGTATTTAGTAGCATATGTCCTTAAAATCATTGAAAAATTATTGACTGGGACATAAATCATTGACACAAAAACAAAATATTGTAATAATGTCAAAGATGCCAACCCTAATTGTCGCTCATCAGGAATATGAAAGACATTTTTCAGGAATCTGGGGACATTTTTAGGAATACCAAATATTTCACCAATAAAATGTTGTAATGTTACAAAATGCACTTACACAAGACAAGCTTCAATATCTCCTAGCATGGTACCCTCATCCTCCAAAGCTTTACTTTATGGTTACTTTCTACTTTCAATTTCAACGTTGTTTTCTTTTGGTCGAGACATGACGGTGACAGTCATCCTGGAAACCATGCTAAATGGAAAAGTTTGTCTTACAAACTTCACAGAATGCGTGATTATCTCCGATGTTTGACGGATTTAGTACTGGCCAGAGCTTTTCCAAGAAAGAACAATGCACAAACCAGTCATTTATTTACTACCGGTGTTCAGGTAAAATAATCAAAGGCAACCTAAAATGTCCTTAAAACCGGTGTATAAGTAAGAATAACATCCTTTATTTTATCTGGTACCATTTTTGCTTGTAAAATCGTTATTTTGCGGAATTTTGACGCCCAAAATCGTATTGCGGAAATCGGCCTTGAAAAACGGAATGATTCCGCAAAAATCAGAATGATTGGCATCTCTGTAATGTGTATCGACATCCATTATAACTGAAGTCTTTCCATAAAACAATAACACACAAAACCATGGCTGGTAATATTTATTATCTAAAAGCAAACTATGTATACATTTTGACATAAGGATCCATAGATCCAAATAAGGAAATGTTATGAGCGTAAAATTGTAATTATTTTCTAACCCATCAATTCAAACATGTGTTTTGGATGCTCAAAAGAACCGTCTCATTGAGACGGCTCTTTTGAGTACACACAACATATGTTTTGGATGAGAAATAAAGAGAATAGTTTTCCAATATGCCATCTTATCTGGAGGCCTGACCTGGATCGTAGATAAGACATTCTTATCAAACAAAAAAAAAAATGAAATATTTGCTCAATATTCCATAGGTCCAGACAAGCAAGTTTCTTTTTAGCATAAAATTATTTTTTTACCCATTACCCATTAGTTTAAACATGTGTTTTGGGTGCTCAAAAGAACCGTCTCATTGAGACGGTTCTTTTGAGTACCCACAACATATGTTTTGGTTGAGAAATAAGAAAAATCATTTTCAAATACACATTCTTATCTGTCTGCATGTCATTCCTACAAGACTTTGGTACTTATCACATATACCTGAAGCTGGTCAACCTTTAGGCATGCAGTCTGGCTAGATGTCCTAATTTGAGCCGAGTCTTCATCTTCCCCTACTGTCTGTGTGAGTAGTGAAGGCTATGTTGAGCTGCTACTGAGGGAAATATGAGAGATGCCCAAAAAACTGCAGAGTGCACTTTTCTATTCATATTTCACTCAGACATAATTTCCATTTGCTATAAATTGTTTTCAAAGGCTAAATACAATGTGCCCTAGGTCATATACATACATATTTATATGAAATATTAAAAAAATTGACCTCTAAAACACAATACATGACACCCCATGAGCTTGCAAATTCGCTGAAAATGAACTCGTGTTTGTAAATCATATTGCTAATTAGAAAGTCCTACAAATTCAATTAACATGATTATGTGTAAAAAAATATGCTATTTCAAATAGCATCTCCTTTCTGAACTCGCATTTAGGCTACCTTGCAAACAGTGTAGATCCAGATCAACCAGCTTTTTGAGAAGCTGACCAATCAGGATCTACACTGTTTGTCTTGGGGTTTATGTTATGTTCAATAATTTAATGTGAAAGTGACTTGTATTTGCTAAACATAGCACTGATGGTGGTTTCCTGACTTTTTGGAAAAAGGAGCCGCCTTGGTGTATTGGATAAAACCACTTGCCTTGTAAACCAGGGGTTGTAGGTTCGATCCCTGTATCTCCAGTCTGTTGCAAGAGACTTGTAGCCATGGCTCTGTCTTCATATGACCATAGCTGTTGGTGGGATTTTAAACAGAAACTGTTAATTTACACAGACTTTTTTGGGAAAAATTAGCATTTAGCATGACTGTTACCCTCCACCCCCTTCTGAGTGAAAAGACATCAAACCTAAGTCTATGTACACTATGAACAGTCTGTACCACCTCATACATTTGAACCAAGTCATAGGATAATGGTACTAATCACATAAGCATACAGGGATGAGGATCAGTCAATGGAAACAGCTAAAACCCTTTTATATCCCTTGTAAAAACACCAGATCTGAACAGATCAGACTGTATCTGAAACTTTGGAAACATGAGTTATGATGGGAAAAGCTGAAGATTCCCAACTATACTCATGCTAATAAAAAGAAGGCCACCCCAATTCACTGGCTTTGTTGAAAGTACATACGGACATAAACATGCTATGATTATAAATTTATATATTGTAAAAGTAAGTAAGGGTGCAAAGATCAGGAATCGATACAATCAAGTACCACACCTGCCGTTAAGTACCACACCTGCCGTTAAGTCATATCTTGTATGTCCGCCACCTTTATGAATGCATTCTATGAGGCTTTTGCGCATGCTTAAAAGAAGCCTGGGATTGTATCCCACCTCTCGTGGAATACATGGCCATTGATCAACCAGCTAGTGTTCAAATTCTGGAAACATGACAGCTGGGAAGGGATACGATCATGTATCCGCCGGCATAGAATATCCCAGGGGTGGCCGATCAGAGATGGATCGGGACCCAGAAGGCCAGTCAAGAGAGTATGACATGACCAGCTTGCAAACAGTTCCTTGCCATATTGCAGGTATGCTGGCATTGTCTTGCTGGACGAGAAAATTGTTTCTAACAGTCTGATAATTTGCAGGACATGTGGGTGAAGGACTTCATCTACATAGCGTTGGCCTGTAAGTGACCTCCAAATTACTATGCAAATTAAACGAACCTTATACAAAGCTTGGGGTGGCCTTCTTTTTAGCATGAGTATATGTGCACAATGTCACGATTTAATACTTATCCCGCAATTCACGACAATTGTCATCTGCTCCCTCATCTGCTGATGTATTTATGTAGCCTATGTTGCTAACAATATGAACCCAGGTCAGACTGCTAAGAGCAAGATCAAGATCAAGGTTTATACTGTTTGCTTCCATGATAAAAAGTAGTCTGCAGTAGAAGTAATACACAGACAATATTTTTCATGACAAAAATATTGTCAGCCAGGATGTGGGTAAAAAGTCTAATGTTTGGTGTCAGCCTTCTATATTCTATTCTATACTTTGTGTATGCCAGCAGAGTAGGGGCTTCCTAGAGCCTTAGCTGTCTCTCAAATGTGACAAGTATCAAAACCTATGTGTTGGCTCTGGCCAAATATAAAAATAAGTGTGTTTCGGGTAACAGGTCTGAAAATATTAATGGTAGGTACACATATTTTTTTTTCTGGAAAAAATATATATAATTTTATGCATTTTGAAAGGTGAAATGGGATTTTGCCTTTCAAAATGCATAAAATTATTTTTTTTCCCAGAAAACCAGAAAAAAGTTCTAGGTTTTCACCAGAAAATTTAGGTAGGGTCAGGTTACCCTAAATACAGGTATTTTTTTTTATTTGGCCTCATTCGTATGTTAAATTGTTAATCACATGAAAATACCCTCTTATGGAAAATCAATGTTTCTATCTTGTTAACAAGTTCATTGAAGTCCATCTTTTCAACAAGCGTATAACAAATGAACAATTACATTATAAAATCTTCAAAAGAGAATGAAACAAATCTTGTCTTGTCTGCTCATTTATAACACAAAAATGTAGCATAGTCCTTAAATAATCTGTTATATGGAAATAATCAATTCTGTAGAATGGGCTGTCCCAGCTGTGGGACAAAGTTCAAATTCACTTAACTAACAGGCCTTCACTATTGCCTATACAATCTTAACTCTTTGCAAGCTGAGGAATTTACATACTTTCATACAATTTTACAAAGTAATTATAGAAAAATGACTATGAAATGGTCATTTTTCTATAATTATTTTATAAAATTCCATGCCCCAAACATTTAGGAGCCAGGTATATCCAAATCTATGTTTTATAATGAGATTTTATGAAGAGACTGGGCTGTAATATGAAGAAATGAGTCAGATTTGGGAAACTGTTACTCACAAGTTAAGATAAACAAATTGTTTGAGCGTAAAATTGTAAATATGTTCTTACCCATCAGTTTTAACATATGTTTTGGGTGCTCAAAAAATCGTTTCATTGAGACGGTTCTTTTGAGTACCAACAACATATTTTTGGTTGAGAAATATGAAAATCATTTTATTGGTATGCTCTCGTAACTAAAGGCCTGCTGTTTCTCCAGAGTTTCTCCCTAGTTCATGCCCTGTCACATGATGAGAAAAATGCCAAATAATCCGATACTCTGACATGATTTCCTGTCAAGTGATTCATTCATCTATCATTCCTTTTCCTTCTTCTTTTTCTTCTTCTTCTGTTTCTTTGACGGCGATTCCTCCATTGTTTCGTTCATGGTGGTATCAACCGTGGTATCCATGTCTTCTTCCACGCCAGACTTCCTCTTCTTTTTCTTCTTCTTTGGCGGTTCATCCACCACGCCATTCATTTCTGCCGTTAAGTCTGCTGTCGTGTCAGCCTCGGCTTCATCCTCTTCTAACTTCCTCTTCTTTTCCTTCTTCTTTTTCTTCTTCTCCTTCTTGAGAATCTTAGCCTGCACCACAGAAGCCTAGTTGAAGATAAAGTATGATAGCATAGGTTAAGATAAACAAAAATTTTCAGTGTAAAATTGTAAATATTTTCTTACCCATAAATTTTAGCATATGTTTTGGGTGCTCAAAAGAACTGTCTCATTGAGATGGTTCTTTTGAGTTGAGTACCCACAACATATGTTTTGGTTCAGAAATAGGTTTAGATAAACAAAAATTTTCAGCGTAAAATTGTAAATATTTTCTTACCAATAAGTTTTAGCATATATTTTGGGTGCTCAAAAGAACCGTCTTGTTTTGGTTCAGAAATGAGATTTTTTTCTGTTACGCAGTCTTAACTAAAGGCCTGGTATAGGCAATAAAGGAACAAATCCATTTTTTTGTAACGATTATTCAGTGTTTACATGGGTGAGAGTTTGAACTCTACAAACTCCTGAACTTTTGAAATTCAAATATTAAATCTTGCAGTACGCCTTTTCTATTACCATTATAAAGTTAAGTGGTCAGTTGGGGGATAACTGTTTTCAGTTAAGATAGGTATATTGTTGGGCATACGATTGGAAGTTTAGTTTTACGGTAACACACTAGCGGAGCCGTAAATGGTGATTTCCAATAGTTTATCCGTTGTTATACCTCCCCAAACGAAAATTTTGAATATGATTATCCCAATTGTAATACATTTCTTCAGTTTTGTCTCAAATTGGATTAAAGCAAGCCACATATCATTAAAAAAATGTGAGGTAATTTAGTACGACAAACTATTTCCAACAGTATATGACAGGATATACGGTTCCAAAGTTTTGACGTTATCCAATCAGATATTGGGTTACAACACCAAGTGCATAAGAATTATCTTTAGATAATCTGAAAATGAAGATATTATAAAATGCCTAATTCGGCATTTTGAACCCGACTTTTCATAGTCAGCCTCAAATTCCTGAATTCAGAAATTATCCTGAACACTTTCTCCTGTGTGTTCAGGCCTTGAGGTTATAAAACTATTTCCATGCTCAACTCAGCTAAGCACGAAATTTATCCTGCTCATAAATGTTAAAATGCCGACAATTGTTGGCGTTTTAACATTGATTAGCATGATAAATACAACATCTGAGAGACTTAAAGCGAGAAACTTCTTCATTTGTCGGTATTTTAGTTTTTATGAGAGTTGAAATTTCCTGCTCAGTTCAGTTGAGCATGAAAAAAGTTTTATGATCTCGGGGCCAGGACAGCAATCTTATATGAATATTTTAGGCATCGTTTCTGAGTAAATTCTGCTAGATTCTGAAAATGCTCAGTATCCTATTACGGATGCATTTTAAGCAAATAAGCGATGCTCTTAAACCCTTTGAATACCAACAGATTCTTCCTTCTCAACCTGCTTTGATACAATAACCTTACATAGGGCCAGTTAAGCAAACAAGAGGGCCCATGGGCCCTGAATCGCTCACCAGAGTTCATGTCACAAGGAGAGTTTGTTTGTTTTGTTGCTTTACGTCCCAAGTCAACAGCTATGGTCATGGCGGGACGGTCAGTTGACCAAACCACACTTTTTCCTGGGCAAGCAGTTACCAGTACTTTGTGCACATACTTTCGCTTGTAACTGACAACAATCCTTCTTGAATGATTCAGCGGAAGGGAGGAGAATGACCGTATTGGATGTTAACCGCAAAATATAAATCTCATTTCTCAAACACCTAATATCATCTTGGGTATCACATGGACCATAATCAAAGACTACCAATTCACTAAGTTCAATCAAAATATACTTATCAGCACAATTTCAATGTCTGACCTTTTTACCCAGCCCAAAAGGTCAGGGGGGTGCATAAGGTCAAACTTGCATAATGTTCTACAAACTTGGTGGAGGTCCACTGGATGTTGCTACATACCAAATACCAAGACTCTAGGCCTTGTGGTTTAAAACAAGAAGATTTTTCAATGTTTTCCCAATATAAGCCTATGTAAAACATGTGAGCCCAGGGGCGGGGACATTTTTCACCCCAGGGGAATTATTTAAACAAACTTGATAGAAGTCCACTTGGTGATGCTACATGCCAAATATCAAGGCTCTAGGCAGTGGGTTTCAGACAAGATGATGTTGTCACGTTTTCCCTATATAAGCCTATGTAAAACATTTAACCCCCGGGGCGGGCCCAATTTTGTGAGCCCAGAGGCAGGGACATTTTTGACCCCAGGGGTATAATTTGAACAAATATGGTAGAGGTCCACCAGGTGATGCTACATACAAAATATCAAGGCTCTAGGCCTTGTGGTTTCAGACAAGAAGATTTTGAGTTTTCATCTCGAAAATCTATTTTTAGTTTCTGTGACCTAAATATGCAACAGACCAGAACAATTTGAACAATTTTGGTAGAGGGCCATCCAAGGGTCATTGGTGTGAAATTATTTCAAAATTGGACTAGGGTTTAGGAGGAGTTATCATTTAAGTCAATTGTTAACGGACGAATGTGGACCGACGAAACTCACCTTGTCACTAAGTGACATGTGAGCTAAAAATGTCAGTGTAAAATTGTGATTATTTTCCTATCAATTAGTTTTAACATTTGTTTTGGTTGAGAAATAAGAAAATAATTTTTCAGTTACACACTCTTATCTGGGGGCCTGTATATGAGGTCAAAGGTTATATATAACCTTCATACTGTAATATTATATTTCTTTCTCTAAAGATTGCTATTGTCTTAGCAAACAGTTAAGCCCTGGCGAACTACAGTCATCTGGGTTGTCACTATTTGTAAAGTATAAAGTATACCTTTCCCCTTTACAGTATACAAAGAGTTAAGTATCCAAACAAAACTACTTCTGCTTATCATTATGGCTGGGATGATACGGTTGTCATCTGATACGATACTTACCGCAATACATGCAATGCGACACATATCACGATATATCGACACCGATACAGCAACACTTAGAAGCACTATTCCTGTAGTATATTGATAAAAAGTTTGCACTTTTTTCTATTCCATTTTGCAAATCATTCAATAAGACAAGTATTTTTGTCACTCTTTTTGGAAAATTGACCATTAACTTGACATTTATGTTGTATACTGAATTTACATGTCTTTGTGTAGTGAAGCATGTAATACACACTATTAAGACCAGCAAACATGAAGAGAGCACTTTCTTAATGGATAGATCTCAGCAGGTCATGTGTACCATGCAGCTACTGCTAACCCTTAAGAGTAGTCCCTATTTTGTGCAAGCATGAAACCTAAATTTTAAAAATTCTATACAGGCATTTGAATAACAGCAAGTAATTGGCATGTGGTTGCTCTATGAGGGCACAATAGATTTTTTTTTATCCCTATTTGTCCATTTGATCTTGTTTTAAGTAGCGAACATTTACACTGTAAGAATAGAATGTACCTGAATATATATCTTGAGGTTAGAAATTACCAAATTTCCGGGGTCGACCTGCAACCCCAGGTTTACAAGGCAAGCAGTTTATCCACTACACCATGCTGGCTCCCATATTGCAAAAGTGAGAAGACTAACTAATTTTTGAGAATAACAACTTTCCTATCAATAAAGTAACATAGGGAAAGTCATATTTGTGATAGTCTGATGTTTTGTTACACCCCTAGCGACAGCTCAGGAGTCATTTGATCTTATCTCGATCTACATTGATTTGGTCACATTTGCTTGTACAACAGTGCATCTGGGTTTTTTTTTCACCCAGATTAATTAAAATCAATGCTTGACAGGCCTTTATTTAAGAGTGCATACCAGAAAATAATTATCTTATTCCTCAGCCAAAACATACACTGTGGGTACTCAAAATAACCTTCTCGATGAGACAAAACATATGTTCAAACGGATGGGAAAATATTTACAATTTTAAGCTAAAATTTTTTGCTTATCTGAACCTGTGCTTGATTACCCTTTATAATACAGCTTTTGGGTCACTGTAAAGGCGGCAACTTTAATATTCATATCTGAGTGTGGTTCGGCTATTTCATCTGCTCAAGAAGGGAAATCAGGTTCTATTTATTTGGTTAAGAGTTAATAAATTGTTTGAGCCTCGTAAACATGCGTGTATTTCATGAAAATCCTGACAGTATATACACTGAACCCACATTTATTAACCCTTAAAGCGCATATCACAAACATGTTGTATGCGTTTGTCATCTGCAAAAATATTTTTGAAGCCTCTTTGACAAACAGTGTGGATCCAGATCAGAGTCTGATCTGGGTCCACACTGTTTGCCTCTATACTTATGTTTACCAATAAACAGACATTTTTGGGTGTAGCTATTTTGCTGTCGTTTTAAGGGTTTAATCATACATTTTGTGCCTTTACTGTCTTTACTGAGAGGGTATGGCGCAAGATCACACGGTTATTTTCTAATAAAATAATGCCTCATTTTCAGCTTTTACCTATGTTTAAGGTAGGTATCTTTCCACATCTATCTGCCAAAACATGTGTTTTTGGTGATTAAAAAACCGTCTCAATGAGAGGGTTCTTTTGAGTACCCACAACACATGTTTTGGTAAGAGATATAAGAAAAGTAATTTTCAGCTATGCACCTTTATCTGTAGGCCTCCTTAGGCCAAACATAAAAAAGTGTGTTTTGGGTAAGGGTAGCAGGTCTGAAAATTTTAGGTACTGTAGGGTAGGCACACATTTTTTTTTAAATTCTTTTTTTTTCTGGAAAAAAATATATATAATTTTATGCATTTTGAGAGGCGAAATGCCTTTCAAAATACAAAAAAAAAATATTTTTTTCCCCCCCAAAAAACTAAAAATATTCTAGGTTTCACCAGTAAATTTAGGTAAGGTGGGGTTACCTTAAACACAAGTTATTTTTAATTTGGCCTAACCAATATTTACTCTTAACATTCAGACAAAGGAGCTGTGGCATGAGATTTCCAACAATGTGGTTTGTGTGACCAGCAAAGACTCAGACCAGCCTGCGCATACGCGCAGTCTGATCAGAGCCTTTGCTAGTCACTTGTGTATTTTATCATTGTTAAGCTACTGACTGAACACCCTTTGAATGGGGTTACCCTAAAAACATATTTTTTCTATTTGGTCTTTACCTCTTGCACAGCTTCATGCATGACATCAGCATTCTTCTTTGGAGCATCACCGGTCTCATAGAACTTCAATCTGTCCTCCACTTGCTGTCTCAGAAATTCACCATACACACTTGTGGGAATATCTGTCAAATATATAAGGCCAAATTAAAAAAAAAATTGTGTTAGGTTTAGATAAACAAAAATTTTCAGCGTAAAATTGTAAATATTTTCTTACCCATTAACGGATCTGAAAATTTTAGGTTGGGTAGGCACACATATTTTTTTAATTATTTTTTTTTCTGGAAAAAAATGTAATTTTATGCATTTTGAAAGGCATTTTGCCTTTCAAAATGAATTAAATTATATTCTTTCCAGAAAACCTGAAAAAATTGTAGGTTTCACCAGGAAATTTAGGTTGGGTCGGGTTACCCTAAACACAGGTATTTTTTTTTATTTGGCCTAACAAAAGATCTATAGTCTGACAATTAGGATAAATCTTAACCCTTAACTGGTCACTCATGAATTTTGTCATTTGCTCCTCTTGTCTGTTAAATAATAATAAAAAAAATTGAACCTCAACATGAGATTTCCAACAATGTGGCATTTTGACAAGTGTAGACTCAGACGAGCCTGTGCAGCCTCCTTTTAAGCTTAGAAACTCCAAATCATGTTTGGTCGGTAGCTTAACAGTCATAGAATATTCAAGCGACTAGCAAATGCTCTGATCAGACTGCATACATGCGCATACTTTGCTGGTCACATATACCACATTGTTGGAAATCTCATGGCATAGCTCATATGTTCTTAGGTAGCCTTTATTACAGTCACTATGGACCCAGATCAGACTGCTCCCCTTTTATTTTGAACTTTCTGCTTTCTCTGAATGTTTTAAAGCTACTTATTAGTTCGAACAATCAATTCCACTATTTTATACAAGATGTGCATGGATACTGTAGTCAAAATGTCATATAATTTGATAAGTCAGCCAATCATCGCCCGACTTATTGTATGCTGCTCAACAGGTAAATACAATTGCCCATCATCGGGCAACGGTTGGCTGATTGGAAATTTTTGTTTGATTTGTTTGATTTGATTCTTTACGTCCCATCAACAATCTTTCAGTTATATAGGGACGGTCCTTCCTGGGTTGAACCAGTACTAAGCTAGGATAAATGTGTCTTGCTCAAGGACAACAACGCAGTGACGCCGGTGAGGCTCGAACCCGCGGCCCTTCGGTCTCGAGTCAAGCACTCAACCACTGAGCCACTGCGCTCCCAGGAAATTTTTGTAGTTGATAAAGATAGGGTTAAGCGATAATTGGTCTTGAAAACCAATTTTCGGTCTTTTTGAGAGTGGCCGTTTTACACTGGTTTTACTGTAGTTTCAGTTCTGTGGTAAAATTGTTGCTCTTGATACGAGAAGTATCCAGATTTTGGACAATTTATTTCTCCTCAGATAAGAAAAAGTTTTAAGTGTAGAAATGTGATTATCTTCTTACCTATCTTTATAAACATGTGCTTTTTAGGTACTCAAATGAACCTTCCCATCGAGAGAGTTTTTTTGAGTACCCACAACATTGTTTTGGCTGAATAATACTATAAATTCAGAATTTTTCGCCGGTGTTTTATTTTCCTGATATGCGAAGTTTCGTGAAAATAAACCCTCACTATAAGAGAGATCTTTCTATCATTTACTGATGAAGGTAAATCATGACCTAGTCGCAAAATTTTAACGTCGCAAATATGTCTTTTAATGCTGCGAAAAAAAAGTTCTAGTAAAAATTTCCGAATTTACAGTAAGAAAATATTTTTCATTTTAGTAGTCTTTATCTGGAAGTCTGGGTGGTTACTATACCTGAGAAGCAATCTATCCTTGAAGCTATGGAGCACTTATTGGCCAGGTATCTGGAGATTCTTCCCTTGTTCTTGGCCCCAGCTCGACCAATGAAAGTTGAATGGAATATCAACCCATACTTTGGAGTGTTACTTTTTGTTTTAATTGCCCTAAAATTAGAAGAAACATGTTTAGGCCAAATAAGAAAATAAGAGTGTTTCGGGTAACAGGTCTTAATTTTTTTTTTGGTAGGGGGGGGGGGGGGGGGGGGGGGGAGAAAATTATTCATAAAATTATATTTTTCCAGAACATCTAAAAAAAATCAAGGTTTCAACAGTAAATTTAGGTAGGGTCCGGTTACCCTAAACACAAGTATTTTTTTTTGTTTGGTCTTACCAATATTTACCCTTAGCATTCAGACAAAGTAAACCCAGATCTGCCTGTTCCAGAAGGAGTATGATCAGGGTGTACTTTGCTATTTCTTGGCTATATAATATTTCCAGAGGATTTTCTGCCCTTCCCATTCCCAATCGAAAATAGCCACCTTTTCTTCCAATACCATGTCTGTTTTTCCAAATTAAGTAAAATAAAACAAAAAAATATTACTTTTTTTTAGAGACCCTGCTACTTATGAGAAACAATGAACCATATCAGAATGATACTTAAACACCTATAGATGTGATAAATACCAATCCTCATGGGCTGGCTGATACCTAAATGTATCTGAGAGACGAAATAGTAGAAGCAGTCCTGGCCTTGAGGTTATAAAACTTGAGCACAGTCTCAAACTCAAAATAGAGCCCAATCATTGGCTGCTTGCGGACACGTGTCCACAAGCAGCCAATCATTTCCCTTTTATTATGAGTTTGAGAATGAACTCAAATTTTATAACCTCGAGCCCTGGCTTTGCACTGTTTGTCTACGGTAAATGTTCTAAAATTACGAACACTAAAAAATAATTATTTTTTCCGCTGTTCGTAATTTTAGAAATTACGTTTCAGAAAAAGTGCTAGTGTTCGTAATTTTAGAATGTCGTCTTTATCATGAGCAAAAACGGTATATATGCATGTAAAAATGTGTTAGAAACGTGTTGAAAACATGGCGATATGATTCGCCGCTAAATTCTTGCGGACTGAGTCAGAAAAATGTCCACCGCGTGCGGTAATTGCCATGTCGAGTGTCAGGCACATGCATGTTATGTCACTCAATTTACTTACAAGTCGTAAAAGTCCACTTATTAACCTCGGAGTACCGATGAATCGCTGCACTCAGAAAACCAAAACACGCGCGTTCGCTTGCTCTCCATCTGCGCAAATGCCGTTTATAATGTAATACTGTCTCGTCGATCAGAATTTTTTTGCAAAGACGAGTTCTCAGAGCTCGGACCCAATAAACTAAAAAAGAACACACATTCTCTCTCGCTCTCTGCTTGTCGATCTGTCAATGCACTTTTATTTTCCCGAAAGGATGTGCATGTACCAGTCTCTCTCTCTCTCTATTCACATTTGCAAAAACGGTTTAACTCAGATCAGACCCGAATAGAATTCAGGAAAGAATGATTCGTCAATTTAAAAATTTGTACATGCGATGAGTGTCGTACAAAAGCCGATGCGCACGATAAAATTGGTTTTCAGTATATCTCAAAAAGTGTATACATTGTCCGGTCCCATGCGCGGATCCAGAGGAGGGGGGCAGGGTGTTCAGATCCAAAGAATATTTCGTCAATTTAAACGTTTGGACATGCGATAGAAAGCATGCAAAGCATCAATACTGTCGAATATCCGATATTTTTCGAGATTACAAGAGATTCATATGCAAGCGCTAGTCCTCTCTCTCTCTCTCTCTCTCTCTCTCTCTCTCTCTCTCTCTCTCTCTCTCTCTCTCTCTCTCTCTCTCTCTCACCTGGTTTCAAAGTTTGCAAATAGTTTGGATTCAGATCTCCAACATCTTGCCAAACCAAATCAGGGGCAAACAGGCATACCAAGAATTTATCATGTAAGCGAACGTCCGACTTTGCGCCCGATGCCTCGAAAGAATATAATTGAGCCGTGACATGAGGTTTCCAACAGTGTGGTATGATCAAGGGACCAGCAAAGCCTCAGATCAGCCTGCGCATATGCACAATCTGATCAGAGCCTTTGCTAGTCGCTTGAATATTCTGAACTGAACATCGTTTAGAGTTTGTAAGCTTAAAAGGAGGCTGCACAGGCTCGTCTGAGTCTACACTCGTCAAAATGCCACATTGTGTCGCGGCTCAGGCTTCGAGCCGATGCGTACGATACGCAGGTTACATTCATATCTCAAAGAATTGGAAAAATTCAGACAAGTACCACAAATCTAGTTGTTCATGCATGCAGTGCGCCGTTTCATGCTCGAGTTCAATGAAATTGTTTCATCAAACCCATGAAAATGAGACACAGGCAATTATGTTTTGTGTTCTAAAGTCCGCTTTCGTGTGCCAAACCCACCGCGTGCTACACGAGTCTTAAAACAACAACAACACGTGGTCTGATAGTCGGCTTCTTCGATCTCAAACATGTCCGTGAACCAATACCCTGTCCCTTTGTCTGCTGCTGATACTATTAGCAGTGCCAGACCCAGGGTGGGGCCTGGGAGGCACCCCGCCCCCAAAGAGGCTGTGACCAACTAATTTAGTAAACAGTTTTGGCCCAGATCTGGCCCGACAAAATGTTTATTGTTTTGTCCTAAGACAGCGGTGCGCAGGCTGATCTTCGCATGTAACAAAGTCGGGGTACATACATCTACATACGTGTGGTAAATAAATCGAGTGATCGATCATCTCAAGCGCTTTACTGATTTTAAATTCACAGCCTCATCTACATTGTGGGCAGTTAAGGCGCTGGCGATTTTCCGCGGATGCGCAGGCTCGTCTGAGCCTTCGCTGCTCGCATATATGCGATAGGTACCATAATCTCATGAACTGGCTTATTTCATGAAACTAAATATGTAAATATTAAATTCATCAAGATGCAGAATCGTCCTAGAATCAATTTATTTCTTGGTACATGTATGTGCGTCTGTACGTACATTATACCGGTAATGCACTCGTAGGACCTTCCATGTGCTGTTTCATGAGGACAGATCGGCTCAACAGTTTGTTTGCGGAATTAGTTGTTTTTAATTGATAGGAATAGCCTTAGAAAACCGCTGACAAGTATTTTAAAGACAACGTTCGTAGATGTCTAGAATTTTTATTTGGCTAGAGTCTTCATCCACTTTAAACTTTGTTAGAGAGCGAGACCCTGACGAGATTGTGCAAACACACATGCTCTCCTGAGCCTTCGCTGATCACATCTGTCATAAGCACCAGCATGGTCTTTACAAGCTCATATGGGGCTCCGCGCAAGTTGATTTCATGCTCGGGTCGAGTTATTTTCAAGAAAAGAGCACACGCATAGAATGATAGAAGTGCCCTCCGGAAACAATATTGCCGAACTGGGAAATACTTTAAAATGCTTAAAAGGGAGGGCAGGGTAGGGTTGTCGGTCGGATAACCTGAGAATCACACATATTTTAGCCTCAAGTTAACGTAATGTATCGTGAATAAAAATGAGATGATGACCACGTGCGAGTTCTTGCAGGCATGTCGATAAATATTAAATTTTTCCGCAATGGATGTCTCGGTGAGAAAAAAAACATGCGACTTGCACGATTTTCTCTGCATTTTGCACGAAACCGAATGACCCCCTGTGTTGCAAACGTCCACGGCAATCACTATAACTTATTTCATTCTCTCTTGCCTAAGTGATCGTCTCGTTCTCCGCAACTCTCTCTCTCTTCGGGGCTGGTATTTTAGGAAAAAAAAACGAGTACGTGTCACAGCATACTATTGAGAATTGCTCTGCGTGTGTCAACGTGCATAAGTCACGTACTTATCAGCTGAGTCGGTCAGTAATAAATAATGATCTCAGCCATTTGGGTGGATACATATACTCAACAGGGTTAGTCAAAGCAGTTTCGGAATCGTTGCAGGAACTTGTCCGTGCTTCAAGTTTGTCAATGCTGGTGAACTTGAATCATGTATAACGTTTTACGTCGCGCGCTGGCATGCGAAATAGAACGTCACGTGCCAGATTACCCATCTAAGTAGAATGGAACCTTCCAAATGTCGCTACCGCTTACGTGCTGTACGGTAGAAGTATACCGAACAGAGATGGGACACAGAGATAAACGGACATCGATTTTCTGCCGAAAATAACGTGTGTTCGTAATTTTAGAAATCCACTTTTCCGAAAAAGGGCTGTGTTCGATTTTTTAGGATGTTTTGAAAATTATTTTCGGCAATAATTTTAGGTGTCCGTAATTTTAGAGTGTTCGAAAGTTTAGAACATTTACCGTAGGCTTTTTTGGCAGACTAGTGTTTGAAATTTGAGAACATTTACCGTATGCTCCCATTGCTAGTTGGTTAGGGGACAAAAAAATATTTCATTTGTGTTTGTCCTGCAGGACCAGTGACTTACACTTTTCACTAGTCCCGCAAACACATGCACTTGTCCTTTAAAAGTGTATGCAATAATAATGAACATAAGGGAGTAATATGTTATATGACTTCCTCGAGTAATTTTTCCCAAAGCACTTGTTCTACAGGACGAGTGCTTGGGAAGAATTACTCGTCCTTCCTAGATTTCACTCGTAATTACGAGCAGACAAGTGAAATTTTTGTCCCCTGTTGGTACATTCTAATTTTGACCAGTAAACTCAATTTCACTGCATCCAAAATGCATTGGTCTATGTAAGTAAAAAAAATTGTGAATGGTGGATGTTCAAAATTTCACAATCCTGACCTTTACAAACAGTATGCATAGTAAATTTCAAGTTAAATGGACAAGTGTCTTGATACCTACAAAAATAAATTGGAGAAGCTATTATAATCTGCTTTATTCAGCATTTGGCGGAAACTCAGCCTCAAAATCCAGAATTCAGGAGTAATCCTGAAAACTTTCACTTTCAGTTTTAACAGTTTTGGGTACATACACGAACTGTCAGATCCTGGTGGTTGTCTTTTGTACCCTGACATTTAATCATCTTGAGAAATAAAAGTTATTATTCAATTTACCCTCTCTTATCTGAAGGTCTCAAAACAAGTTGTGATCATACATGTACACAGCACCCTAGATAAGCAGCGTATTTGCGTAAATACGCAATTCAAATCCTCAAAAAGCAATTAAAATGAAATGTGTGCGTACCAAAAAACAATTCTAACGATCGGTATGCAATTACATGCGATGTCATTGCATACCATTTGGTCCATTTCGTTTCCATTTGGGTAATAAACAAATGCCAGTTGGGTATTGATTTTTTTTTTACTAGCGACGCAATATAACTCCAGTTTTATGAATAAAATAACGGTGTCCAGTCCAGCATTTCGCGGAAAAGTTTAACTTTGCAAAGTGTACACGCTCGAATGTCAACATGGGGATGAGATTTGCTTCAGGTACAATAAAATCTGTTAGTTTGATACTTTAAACTAGAGGACCTGAAGGTCCTGAGGCGCTCACCTGATCTCCTTAATAATTGTAAAACAGGTCAAGGTCAACTACAGCTTATAATGAAACCTGTTTTATTTTACCATATTTTAGCCATTTTGGTCCAGTAACCTAAACAATATAACAGCCCAGTGATTTCTGAGAAAAGATGTTTAGATAGGTATGTAGTGGTCCAAATGAGTGGCCTTGGATTAAAGGTCACAAGTCAGCTTGACATTTGGTACTTATATAAAACCATTGTCTCATTAGGTTAAATATTTCTCACAGATATTATGATTTCGGCTTAACCAGTTATAGAAAAAATGAACATTTTAAGATTTTCCCATTATAAATGCATTAGGAATCAAATTTGACCTTGCCATAAAGTAGGTCAAGGTCAACCTAGATTCATCATTTGTGCAAACCTGGTAGGGACCACATCCTCAATGCTACATAGTAAGTCCCAAGGCCATTGGCCTTTTGGTTCCAGAGAAGACACTATTTAAACAGTTTTTACCATATATGGGCTTGGTGGCCATTTAGTCATGTGACCATAACAATTTGTACAAATTTTGGCTAACCAATCATAAGGAGTAGTCATATGAAATTTGATTTCCATTGGCCTAGTGGTTTCTGAGAAAACTATGTTTAAATATGATGATGGGACTCCAATATGAGCAACCTTGGCTGAAAGGTCAAAGGCCAACCTTGACCTTTGAAACTTATTTATAGCCATTGTCTCATTAGTTTTAACATATCAAGTAAGAATAATGACTTTGGCTTCATCAGTATTCAAAAGATCAACTTTTCAAAAAATTTCCCATTTAAATGCATTAGGAAGCAAATTTGACCTTGACGTTAAGTAGGTCAAGGTCAACCCAGGTCCATTATTTGAACAAACTTGGTAGGCCCAACAGCCCCAATGCTACATACCAAGTGCCAAGGTCATCGTCCTCCTGGTTCTGGAGAAATAGATTTTTAAAGGGTTTTTAACATATATGGGTGTGGTGGCCATCTTGATCATGTGACCTAAATGTTTTGAATAAATTTTTGATACCTTATCATAAGGAGTCTTTAAATGAAATTTTAGTTCAATTGGGCCAATGGTTTGTGAGAAAATTAAGTTTTAAACCACAATATGAGCGACCTTGGCTGAAAGGGCAAAGGTCAACCTTGACCTTTGAAACTTATTTATAGCCATTGTCTCATTAGTCTAACATATCAAGTAAGAATAATGACTTTGGCTTCAACAGTATTCAAAAAATCAACTTTTCAAAAAATTTCCCATTTAAATGCATTAGGAAGCAAATTTGACCTTGACGTTAAGTAGGTCAAGGTCAACCTAGGATCATTATTTGAACAAACTTGGTAGGCCTAACACCCCCAATGCTACATACCAAGTCCCAAGGTCATCGGCCTTCTGGTTCTGGAGAAGAAGATTTTTTAAGGGTTTTTACCATATATGGGCATGGCGGCCATCTTGGTCATGTGACCAGGACCATTTGAACAAACTTTCGTTCCCGCGTCCTAAGGAGTCTCCATATGAAATTTGAGTTTAATTGGCCCAGTGGTTTCAGAGGAGAAGATGTTTGAAAATGTTGAGGGACGGACGACGGATGGACGGACAACGGAGTGACTGGTATACTAATAGCTCACCCATGAGCCTTGGGCTAAGGTGAGCTAAAAAGGCAGAAGATGGGTGTGAATAAATATGCAAGCACATTCCTGATGGCTTCATGCAATAAGAAAATATGTAATCACAGAAAAAAACGTGATGTAAAAAATATGAAAATTACGCACTTGTTTTTGCAAGTACGCAATCGGGGATAACCAGGTTGGGTAAATACCCAATTGACCAAAAAGCTTATCTAGGGCGCTGTGTAAAGGATTTTCCTAGGCTTGATTTGGGGCCGAATATCGGCGCCTTCCCAATTAAAAAAATGTGCAAAAACTTCCCAAAATTTTGTATATCATTCTCAATTTCTTAGTTCTACATTTTGGTGAAAATTTCTTGAAAATCCGAAAAAAAATAGCAAAGTTACAGATGCATCAAAATTTGTATAAAAATGTGCTTTATACTGCTTATTTCTTATATGTTTTTAATCCATTTTACATGGCTGTACACAATTTTCCTAATTTTGATGGTAGAAATGGTTTTTTCCCCAAATTCAACAGGCCCCTGGCTAACTTCAGAAAAGTAGGAAAATCGCTGTCATATACAACTTGGTTCAGCATTTGCTTGAAACCCTTAACACACCTATATTTTCTTTGTCCGCCACTAAGTACTTTAGTTAAGAGTGCTTAACAGAAAAATAATTTTCTTATTTCTCAACCAAAACATATTTGTGGGTACTTAAAAGAACCGTCTCAATAAGACGGTTCTTTTGAGCACCCAAAACATCTGCTAAACATTATGGGCAAGAAAATATTTACAATTTTACCCTGACAATTTTTCTAAACCTGCGGCGCCACTTTTTTCATTGTCCTGAAAACATCTCCCACTGTATTTATTCAAGTGCATTTCAGACTAGATTTTTTCATGGAAGCAAACAAATTGAACACTGATCAGACTGCTCCAAAAGATCCCTCTGATCTGGGTCCAAATTGCTTGAAATATAGGCCTCATAAGAACATAATCAGATGAGAGAGCAGACAACAATGTTAAGGGTGCTATATAAGTCAGACCTACCTAAACAAAGCCTTTTCTGCCCCTAGAATCTGGACCGTAGATGCTGGATACTTGGCAAGGTTTACAAGGCTACCTGCTTTGGCAATTAACCTAGCTCCAACCTAAAATAAAATACACACGGCACTGGGATTATAAAACTTTTTCAAGCTCAACTCAGCTGAGCATGAAATTTCACTACTCATCGAAACTAGGATGCTGAAAACTAAACTTTTCTTGAATTCAAACTCTCATATGTTTTATTTGTCATGATAATAACAATAATTATTGTTGGCAATTTAACATTATAAGCATGATAAGTTTCATGTGCAGTTGAGCATGAAAAAAGCTTTATAACCTCTGGCGCAGACATAAATATTGTTAACACTTGCTAAAAATTGAAGATATTTTCTTTCTTTCCACTCCAATTTTAGAGCAGAAGAAATGAGCGCCATTAGAGATTCTAAACATGTATTTTTTGCTCCCTCTTTAATTGGACTATTTGTGACTGCGGGTGGAAGGCAACTTTAAAATAAATTCCTTGAGGTGGGGGTTCAAGGTTGTTTTTTGTTCTTTGGAGGTGTCATTTCAATTAATTAATATTTCTTGGTGGAACCCCTTAAAAAGTTGTGTTCCCACACACCCCTCAATTAGCCAAATATATACACTGCTCAAAATATTTAAAGGTACACTGCATGTTTTGCCATTGTCCACAATACAAATGCACTCATAATCTGACTCAAAGCAAGAGTTAAGTTGATAAGGCAAAAGTATGTTTGTCTTGTGATTAGTTTGGTAACAGATCAAGGAGGATGTTTCTTGATGAAAATGAAGTAATCCTTCTCCAGAAATCTCCATGGAACACTTTATATAAAAATAAAATTTTGTTAAAAATACCCCTTTTTTCAATCAAAATTTAAAGACAATTTTTTTCAACCAAACACCACAACACCATCATTCAATAGCCTTTTAATGTTGCAGAAATAATTAGGTTACGATATGAAAATTCCAAAGATTCTACAGAGTTCGCGAAAAAATTGTCATTTTCAAGCAAATTAAAAATTACAAAATTTGAGCCATGAACTTGAGCAGCGATTGTTTTGTCAAAAGCTTTTTTTTTATCCAATACTTTGACTCTCTTTGCGATTCTACTTAATTGTCTAGTGAATTATATGGCTTGTCTATAGGACAGGGGTTAACATTATCACCTATGGAAAATTATCAGGTGTTCCTTTAAATATTTTAGCAGTGTATATGAAAGGCACTCATCAGATGAAGAGAGAGAATTCGAGATAAGAAAGATTGTCCTACTTGTTCTCCAATGAGCGTAGAAAGATTAGGAGCGCAGCTGGTCATCTTACTCTTCAGATAGTCACTCAGACCTTTCCTGTAGTCAACAAGGGCAGTAAACTTAGAGGCAAACGTCTCAATATTGATGAGGTCAATTGGTGATATGTCCATTCCTGAAAAAAACGCAAGCATGAGAATGTTGAACTATGTATAAGAGGCCAACCTAAAAAATATTTTTGTTTCCCCTTACCCTACCCTGTTTTACTGGTATGGGTTGATTGGTCGGAAAAATGATTTCTTTTAACTTCTCAAATTAGATACTCATTAAACTCAATTCTGTCTTAACCAGCCACTCAGAAGAAAGACAAAAAATGTTTGTTTTTTCAAGACCGATTACCGCATAATGCAGGTCAAAAGTATTGCAGAATTCTCCCAGGGAGCATTCTGCAATACTTTCGACCTGCATTTAGCGCCCATTTGTCTTAAAAAAACTGCATTATGCGGTAAAAGCCTATCCCAATCACTATGGACATGGTGAAGAAGGCCATCTCAAAGATGAAGTCTGGCAAAGCTGCAGGTCCATCAGGCATAGTGGTGGAGATGATCAAGGCAGCAGGTGATACAGGGGTCACCATGATCCGAGATCTTGCTACTGCGATTATCCGTGATGGCAAGGTCCCAACTGACTGGGAGGAAAGTTTCATTGTCTGCCTTTACAAGGGCAAGGGTGATGCTTTGGATAGAGGCAACTATCGAGGCCTCAAGCTGACTGAGCAGGCTATGAAGATCCTAGAGAGGATTGTCGATGGTCTCATAAGACAGGTGGTGTCTATTGACGACTCCCAGTTTGGCTTTGTCCCAGGAAGAGGCACTACAGATGCAATCTTTGTGGTCTGGCAACTGCAGGAGAAATACTTAGCAGTGAACAAGAGGCTTTATATGGCCTTCGTGGACCTAGAGAAAGCTTTTGACCGTGTCCCTCGGAAGGTTATCTGGTGGGCCCTGAGAAAGCTAGGCGTTGAGGAATGGATTGTGCGGTTAGTCCAGGGAATGTACGCTAATGCACGAAGCCGGGTTCGTGTTGGCGAGGGTTTCAGCAAAGAGTTTGAAGTGAAGGTCGGGGTCCATCAGGGATCCGTACTCAGTCCCTTGCTCTTCATCATTGTGCTGGAGGCCTTGTCACGTGAGTTTCGGGCTGGTGTTCCCTGGGAGGACCTATATGCAGATGATCTTGTCATCATTGCTGACTCCCTAGAGGAATGTGTCAGGAGGCTCTTGATATGGAAAGAAGCCATGGAGAAGAAGGGATTGAGGGTGAATGCAGGAAAGACAAAAGTCATGATCTGTGGTACAGGCCTGGACCTCTTGCAGAGTTCAGGTGAATACCCATGCGCTGTCTGTCGTACAGGAGTAGGCAACAACAGCATCTACTGCAATGGCTGCAAACTTTGGGTGCATAAGAAATGCAGTGGGCTACAAAGACTGACACCAAATCCTGATTATAGGTGTGCACGGTGCATGGGAAATGCTCGCCCTATTGACGGCAGACCACAGCAAGAAGTCCAGGTTGGACCTGATAAGCTTGAGGTGGTAGCTTCCTTCTGCTACCTAGGTGACATGCTTTCTGCTGGTGGAGGCTGTGAAATGGCGGTCACTACTCGTGTGAAAACCGCCTGGAAGAAGTTCAGGGAGCTACTACCAGTTCTCACATCCCGCCAGCTCTCTTACAAGACCCGTGGCCATGTGTACAGCTCTTGCGTGCGGAGCGCCATGCTACATGCCAGTGAAACTTGGCCACTTACCAAGACGAACCTGCAGCGCTTGCAACGCAATGATAGGGCCATGATCAGACAGATCTGCAGTATCGAGCCAGAGGATGTGGCCAGGGTAAGGTCAAGCGAGCTACTGGCAAAGCTTCAGCTTGAGGACCTCGACCTCATTTTGAGAGAGAGAAGGCTTCGCTGGTTTGGGCATGTGGCGCGTTTGAGTGGTGCAATCAGAACAGCATATGATATGCAGATTGACGGCAAGCGGGGGGCAGGGAGGCCCAAGCAAACATGGAAGAAACTGACAGAGAAAGACTGCCGTGAGTGGAAGCTCACCACAGTTGACCCTCAAGAAAGGAGCACCTGGAGATCAGGTGTGAGATCTGCTATGCGTGCAGCTAGCCAGTTACCTGGAAAGGGGCCCACTGATGTGGATGATGCCCCTGCACCTGCACGTTAATCAAAAAATCCGATTAGGGAGCGCAGTGACTCAGTGGTAGAGTGCTTGACTCGAGACCGAAGGGCCGCGGGTTCGAGCCTCACCGGCGTCACTGCGTTGTGGTCCTTGAGCAAGACACATTTATCCTAGCTTAGTACTGGTTCAACCCAGGAAGACATGTCCCGCATAACTGAAAGATTGTTGAGTGGACGTAAAGAATCAAATCAAACAAACAAAACAAAAATCCGATTATGATGATATGATGACCTTTGTTGTGTCTTTGAATGGCCGTTTTAGGCAGGTTTTACTGTATAGTCCTACTATAAGATATAAAATTAAATACACAAACAATTTGCTTAAGATTACACTGTTAACATTTTTGCAATGAAATTTAAAAAAAAATTTCTTGACAGAATTTTTGAGTAGGGCCTTTTTTTTTCAGGGTCATTCAGGTTAGGGGAAACAAATAAAATTCTAATTTAGGCCTGAGGTAATAAAAAAATAAAAATCATCTCCAATTTTGTTTTTAATTTACTGCATAAGGTACTGTAAATACTATAGCAAATTCAAAATGGTGTCCATTTACAAGCAATATCACTGTGTACTGTTTTTGTGAGTACTTGTAGTATAATAAAACCTGTCTTAAGCGGCCTCTCAAAAAAGAAGATCAAAAATTGGTTTTCAAGACAGATTATTGCTTAATGCAGATCAAAAGTCTTGGAGCATTCTGCTATAAATTTGACCTTTAAGGCTTTATTAAGCTAGCATTTGTTTTTAGACCCTTATTTTTTTCTATTTTTGAGTGGCCGATTTAGACTGGTTTTACTGTACTCAAAAACAGTTGAGTATCGATTTTCCAAAATCAACATTCATATAAAGGTTTATGATAAAATATGTTAAACCCATCTTTTGATTTAAAATGGCAGAGCCATAATGTTATGATGCACCAAATACAAGAAATGGACTTGTCAGGCTGTCCATGAGGTCAATTAGCCTGGATCAACTCCACTGTAATAATTTAGGCCAGAATTTTTTTTATCAGTTGATTTACAAACCCTCATACAGTAATTTTTCGGAAAGTAGAATTGTTTTTTTTTCTAATTTTTTTTTTATTATTTTATCCGCCGACTCTAAGTTGAAAATAATAATACATTTTTGAGGTTCTGTCTGTGTATTTTTGAGAGTGACACTGTTAAAAAATGGTTGTCCTATCCAGATTTTTTAAGAAAAGGATGAAATATTTAAAGATTTTTAAAATACAGACCGTTGGTTTACCTTTAATACTAGTTTTACCATTTGTTGTTCTGGAGATATTAAAAAAAAGTTCTAATTGTTAATTAACCTTTATCCTGCCAATAAATTGTTGTCCTGAAATGGTGTTTTTATTTTTTTTTTATTTTGGAGGCTTATTATCACATGCACTTCAGACTAATTTTGATCATGTAAGCCCACCCTATGAACCCTTGATCAGACTGCTGTGTTGGGTCGATGTTTTGTGGTGTGGTTCTTGGTGCCCTTTCTAGTTTAAAAGTCATCTTGTTGGGGAAGAGAGTCTCAGAGAGTTGGTTGTGACACCGGTGAGGCTTGAACCCGCAGCCTCTGGGTCTTGAGTCAAGCACTCTACCACTGCGTTCCTCAGAGAGTTGGGTGCTATACTTTGGTTGTGTTGTGGCTGTCTGTGTTCTGTGTCTCTTCCTCACAGTGCTGTGGGTTGGTCGGCATTCTGTCATTGTGGCTTTTCCTAGTCATACTCACTTTTTTCTTTTCTATATTGTTTATAATTGATTGAGTTAAGGCTTAAAGTCCCAGTCATCAATATTTCATTCATGTCGGGACTCATCCTCTCTCCAGGGTTGCCACTCAATATCGTTTTCAAAATTCCCTGACTTTTCACTGACTTTTGACCATTTTCCAGACCGTTTTGGAAGGTCAATTTTAGCCATTTTCATCCATCCACAATTAGAAAATTTTGTACAAATATTTATGCATTGTGATTTAATCTTTAAAGAAAAATCTCAAACCATAAATATTAGAAAAGGAATGTTTCTGAACATAAATTGCTTGTTAGGAAACATTCCTTCTCTAATATTGCTTGCAATTTATGGAAAACCAGAAGCCAGTTAACTAGCAATTTTTTTGAAATTTTTGAAAATCCCTGACTTTTCCATGACTTTTTTCATTTTCTCTAAATTTCCCTGACTGAAAATGAAATTCCCTGACTTTTCCCTGACCTGGAAAATTTTTTATTTTCCAGAACTTTTTCCCTGACCGTGGCAACCCTGCAGAGAGGGAGAGAGAAACAAAAAATGGGATAGACTGATAAGCCCCTGATTCCCACCTAAATTTGCCTCAAGTGAAGCGAATTTCATCCTGCCAACATACCAAATATGACAGGGCCATCTCTCTGAAAACTGCAGAAGAGTGCACCACCCTACCACCCACATAGGAGAAAGATCGAAATTTCCAAAATCCTGAACTTTCAAAGCTCTAATCTGAAAACTTGCAATATGCCCACTAAATATTCCCAATTTCAAGTTTAAATGGCCAATTGTCTTAAAGACAGACTGAAAATAAATCAAAAAAGCTATAATAACCTCCTTAATTCAGCATTTTGAGGCCGACTTTCCGTGGAAAGTCGGACTCAAAGTCCTGAATTCAGGAATAATCCTGAAAATTTTTACCCATGCACCCACATATTGTTTACAATATAGGATACCAAAGAACCTAACTAAATGAGAGAGCAAATGATAATAGTTATAAGTGATGAGAAAAAAGGGTAAAAGAATGTTGTGTATATACCCATAGATGACTTCGATGCATCGACAATGGCCTTCACCTTGGCATCATCCATGACTATTTCTTCTAATTCTGCAAGTTTATCATCTGTCAGTTCTTTCCTGTTCTTGATCAGCTTAGCTACCTTCGCATACATGTGGTTGTCATTCACAAGTTTCACGAGTTCCGGAAAGTGATAGGAGTACCACTCTCTGAAAGTAGAGGATGGGTCAAATGGGTGAATTTAAGACCCATTGTAACTTAGACTGGCCACTAGTCTGATGAAAAAAAATAATCGGATCATTTCTGTAAATGTTAAAACTGTTTGATCCTTTCTGATAGCAAATCATTTGTAGACCTTGGCTAAGAATTATTTGACAAGTGCTCTTAAAGGGAGAAATTTCCGCTACCACTATCATTTATTGGCCTCAAATTGCTCAACAACAACCAGCAACAATATATGTTTATCTAACTGTGTTTTAATAGCCTAACTCAGCAAACCAGATAGGCGGCAAAAGCGAACTCATCAAAAAATCAAAGAACTTCAATCCAATTTGTCACATACAATTTTGGGCAAGATTATATTTTTTCATTTGAATTCATGGTGTTTCAGTAAAAAGTAAGTATGATATATATCAGTTTTAAGACTGATTTAAGTTGTACCAGTACTTTGTGTTTGTTTTTTCCAATAATTAAAATTAACAAGTGCTTCTCAGGCCACTTTTGTTGAAAAACAGATGAGGCAGGCAGGTTTTTATTTCCTTAAAACAACTGAGGCCACTTTTTAGTTCATCAAAACCTAATATTTACATTCTCAGTGTAGTTGCCTTAGTTGAAACCAACATGAAATGTCATGTGATCTAGACCGCGCCTCTAGACGGAGTAACGTCAACCTCAGCCAATAACGTTCTTTATTTATCGACATTTGTATGACGTCTCAACAATTTTTTTGAGTGTAAAATTGTGAACATTTTCTTACACATTTGTTTTCGGATATGTTTTGGGAGCTCATTGAGTACCCACAATGTATGTTTTGGTTGAGAATTTTAATTAAACACTCTTATAGATAGATCTAGGGACCTGAAATCATAGGTCACAGTTTCAATTTAATGAGATTTGACTGTGAGTACATACCTTATTCTCATTTCAAACTTGTTGAAGCTTCAATTTAACGAGATTTGACTGAGAGAGCATACCCATTTCAAACGTGTTGAAGCTTCAATTTAACGAGATTTGACTGTGAGTACATACCTTATTCTCATTTCAAATGTGTTGAAGCTTCAATTTAACGAGATTTGACTGAGAGAGCATACCCATTTCAAACGTGTTGAAGCTTCAATTTAACGAGATTTGACTGTGAGTACATACCTTATTCTCATTTCAAATGTGTTGAAGCTTCAATTTAACGAGATTTGACTGTGAGTACATACCTTATTCTCATTTCAAATGTGTTGAAGCTTCAATTTAACGAGATTTGACTGAGAGAGCATACCCATTTCAAACGTGTTGAAGCTTCAATTTAACGAGATTTGACTGTGAGTACATACCTTATTCTCATTTCAAATGTGTTGAAGCTTCAATTTAACGAGATTTGACTGTGAGTACATACCTTATTCTCATTTCAAATGTGTTGAAGCTTCAATTTAACGAGATTTGACTGAGAGAGCATACCCATTTCAAACGTGTTGAAGCTTCAATTTAACGAGATTTGACTGTGAGTACATACCTTATTCTCATTTCAAATGTGTTGAAGCTTCAATTTAACGAGATTTGACTGTGAGTACATACCTTATTCTCATTTCAAATGTGTTGAAGCTTCAATTTAACGAGATTTGACTGTGAGTACATACCTTATTCTCATTTCAAATGTGTTGAAGCTTCAATTTAAGGAGATTTGACTGAGAGAGCATACCCATTTCAAACGTGTTGAAGCTTCAATTTAACGAGATTTGACTGTGAGTACATACCTTATTCTCATTGCAAACGTGTTGATGTTTTTATCCAGCTGGTCCAATAACGCGATACTCTGTATGATCATGTTATCTACCCGATTGACATTAAACTTCACCTTCGCCCTAGAGTAGCTGTGACCCAGACCTAGCTGAGCTTTGCTCGCAGAAACATCAGTCAAGCCTTTCACCAGTTTATGAAAGTGGAGTCGGATTCCTGTGAAAACAATAAATGAGCAGCGACATGAGATTTCCAACAATCTGGCATTTTGACAAGTGAAGACTAGGAGAAAAGCCTGTGTTGCCTCTTTTAATACTTAGAAACTCCAAATATGTTCAGTCACAAATTACTCAAGTGACTAGCAAAGGCTCTGATCAGACTGCGCGTATGCGCAGGCTGATCTGAGGCTTTGCTGGTCCCACATACCACATTGTTAGTAATCTCATGTCGCGGCTCAAATAATATGTGAGACAATTTTCAAAATATTATGATTTCATATATACTGATGGACTTTTAAAACGTAACACTAACTTCCCTTTATATCTTTCAAAATACAGTTGTCTGTAAACTTCTTTTGCTTCGATGATGTCATCATGAGTTGGCTTCTTCAGCCAACAACTGCTTTGTATAAATTTAGTCACTGACACATTTCTAAAGTAGAGGAGATTTGAAGTCATTGAATGAAGAGGCACAAACAGATAAACGTCAAATAAGCAAACACACTGTATGGCAGATTTGCAAATCAAAATGAGTGATTCCTCGATGACTAATGAAGTCCACAACATACATTTTGATGCTTCTCATGTTTCATGATAGTCTTTCACTGATAGCATTTTGTCACACGAAACAGTTCACACAAACTATCTCATAAAGTTAAAATTCTAATGCTTTATTTTTAAGTTCATTTTAATTGGTCGTTACATGGCTCTTTTTGGCCAATTTTATAGCCGTTATTTGGTTAACCGTCATATTTCCAACACCAAAAAGTATCTTTTTGTTCCCAATTTTCGGAGAAAATTTCAAGCCGGAAGCAAATTCGAAGAAAAATCGTCGTTTTGTCAAGTAAAATTTGGCTTAAAATTACTTGTTCAGCATGTGTAATAAAGGTTACCATTCACTAGAATTCCCGTGGTGTGAAATAGATGATTACATTTTTCTACAGACTATTGGCGTATCGGTCGTGTATGTATTACTACAATGTAAATCCTGCCCTATCAAAGTGTCAGAGGTCCTTTGAGTGCTTTGTCAGTTTAACAATAAATATGTACTCAACCCTTTGCGTGCAAACAGTGACGATCAAGATGAAACACTGCAGAATGCACTTCATCAGGCTCTGCATGGTTTGCCAAGATGAAAACAATCTTCAGGGACTGACGTACATCTTAATTAGGAAACTCTAACCTATATCCCCATGAAAACTACAATGATAATGGACAATACCATTCCAAGGCTCATTGCATCATTTTTAGCTTCAGGGATTTTTTTTGCAATTTTGGGACGGGGTCCTAGGGCCTTTAAGATTGGGAAAATTAGTGTGGCAAACCCCTAAATTGGAAATTTATTATAGTGCATAATTATGTCATTCTTGGTCAATAAAGAAACAAATTAGCTATTACACATACTATTACCATTTAAGTGAAGGAGAATGTCACCATGTAGCTTGTGTGTGAATGGAAATCCCAATCTTTCAAAAAAAAAAAAATAATAATAATTAAGATTTTAGATTTTTTTTTTCTGAATTGGGTAAAAAGGCACCTAAATTCCATTGGGAATGGGACAGAATTTCGGCCCCTGAGAATACCAAATTTAACAACCCCTGAGCTTGTATCATATATGACCCATGACATGTGATTTCCAAAAATGTGGCATTTTGACTAAAGTAGACTCCGATGAGCCTGTGCAGCCTCCTTTTAAGCTTAGAAACTGCAATTGATGTTCAGTCAGTAGCCTAAGTCGTAGAATATTCAAGCGACTAGTAAAGGCACTGATCAGTTTGCACGCATGCGCAGGCTGATCCAAGCCTTTGCTGGTCACACATACCACATTGTTGGAAATCTCATGTTGCGGCTGAATTATAGTTTGTATCCTTTATAGCAAGAGTTTACTGTAGTTAATCCTTTGATCATGTTGAAGATAAGTACAGGAGTACCTCTAAACAGTACTTTGGCTGACAATGCAGACCTAGATGATATACTGCATAATGTGGGGATTCATCATAACCTTGACCTGCACCATTGACTAGGACAAATTCACTCTTCAGAGAAAGAAATAAAAATCATTATTTTAAAATTATAGCTTGAGAACCACCAATACATACAATGGACCATACTGATCTGCATCAAATGTAATAGTCACAGATTTAGATAAACAAACATTTTCAGCGTAATATTGTAAATATTTTCTTACCCATAATTTTTAGCATTCTCGTATGTTTTGGGTGCTCAAAAGAACCGTCTCATTGAGACGTTCTTTTGAGTACCCACAACATATGTTTTGGTTGAGAAAAAAGAAAATCATTTTTCTGTTACGCCCTCTTAACTAAAATTCTGATAGTATATTCCATTGGTCTTAGAAAGGGTTATAAGTACAGTGATTCATTTACAATTTTGGGCTTATGGGTCCTGGGACTTGCTGTTTCTCATATCAATGAGTCCCAAATGCAAACTTATGAGTCCAGAACACTATTTTTAATGACAAGTCTGTGATACCATTGCATCATGAGACTCGCTGAAATAAAAACATTGCATCCCAGAGACAAAATTATGCACAAAAGATGCAGGATGCGCAGGTAACAAAAGCACTGTAAGTACTAGAGCTGCAACGATTCACTGAAATCGTATCGTATCGCGATATGTTTTCTGACGATACGGGTATTGTATTGTGAGGTCATTTCATGATACGCTAACGATACAGCACTTGGTGTTATATATTAGAAATGAATTTTTAAAAATGTATGTTTTTGTACAAATGGAATGTTACCATTTTCCCATTAAATTGTTCTGCTTTAATCAGTAACCCTTTTCTATGCTAAACACTTGATATATCATGTTTTGAAACAGTGTAGAACAAGATCAGCTGGCTTTTGAGAAACCAGTTAATCTTAATCTACACAGATTTTGGCTCTGCTTGTAAATACATGCTAATAATTGAAATATTTTAAAAGAATTTGCTAAAAACTGGGGAAGAGTGTAGTACATAAAAACATCCAGCATGACAAAGGTTAATATTTGAGTATTTACTTCTCCTATTAAATGTCATAAATCTATGTTATTTCTAAGGTTCTAAAGTTGTCAAAAATGTATCGCGATACATATTGTATCGTGAGGCAAATATCGTGATACATATCGTATTGTGAGGTAGCTGTATCGTTGCAGCCCTAGTACGTACCTCTGGCTATTTCTGGAATGATTCCAGTATGCTGACACGATATTCCCAATTCTTCAGAAATGGTAGCACCAATTTTGGAATCACAGATGCCTAGAACCACCTTCTGCTTCTTCTTAGACGCAGGAACATTTGTTTCTAGGAACAGGCGGAGATCTTCATGGAGTAAACCTGTAATATAATACATAAAGTAAATTCAAGTAGTGAACCAGAAAAAGAAACATGATGATGTTGAGTCAATTATTTGTTTTTGTTTTGATTTGATTCTTTATGTCCCATCAACAATCTATCTCTCTGTTATATAGGGACAGGTCTTCCTCGGTTGAACTAGTACTAAGCTAGGATAACTGTTTCTTGCTAATAGACCACAAAGCAGTGACGCCGGAGAGACTCGAACCCACAGCCCCTCAGTCTGGAGTCAAGCACTCTACCACTGAGCCACTGCGCTCCCAATGTAAAGTTTAGAAACTAAATGTAAAGGCAAACATTCTGACAATTTTTTTCTGGATTAAAGACCATAACAATTTATAAAATCAGAATAATGTCAGAAAAAAGGTATCTATATTATCATAACATTAACTTGATCTGACAGTAGATCAAGATCATGGGAGATTTGTTTGTTTGATTTGATTCTTTACGTTCCATCAACAATCTTTCAGTTAAACAGGGACGAGTCTTCCTGGGTTGAACCAGTACTAAGCTGGGATAAATGTGTCTTGCTCAAGGGCCACAACACAGTGACGCAGGTCTCGAGTCAAGCACTCTACCACTGAGCCACTGCACTCCCTAGATCATGGGAGATACTTTGTGTCTCGGGTGATCCGATGGTACATGTATGACTTCATCCACTCGACATGACAAATACAGTATGCCAGATCAAGTGAATATTCTTATGTGTGTGTGTGTGTGTTCACTGTGTTGGTTTACATGAACCATAAATGTTCTAAAGGCAAAGACAAACAGCCCAGACCTACATCAGACTGCTTCTGACGGTCAAACCTGGCTTTTTTGGTTGTTGTTCTAGGCATTTAGTGAATTCCAGGCTTGATAACCAAAACTTTATTTGAGAAGAGAAAGGTTTTCCAAACTTAAGAACATTTACCATAACATGTCTCATAGGGCCAGTTAAGCCAAAAGATTCAGCGTAAAATTGCGATTATTTTCTTATCCATCCGTTTAAACATGTATTGGGTGCGCAAAAGAACCGTCTCATCGAGACGGTTCTTTTGAGTACCCACAACATATGTTTGGTTGAGAAATAAGAAAAATAATTTTCAGTTACGCACTCTTATCTGGGGGCCTGATGTCTTGATGAATTACCTTCTGAGATACTGTTCATGTTATCAAGTGCATTTGTGCCACTTTTGAATGGGGAGAATGCGACGAGCTTCACAATTGACATAAACTTGCTAATGTCCTTCACCCCTTCTTCCACTTGTGGTAGCAGCATACCAACTTCTTCAAATTCTTTAACACTGAACAGGGAATAGCCCGAGGCATGCTCAAACAATACATACACCGATTGTGCCTGAAAATACAAAAGGCCTTAAAATGAACTCTTTGTATACTACTGTCATCTGCTGATAACTTTTATAAATGGTTTGGGGGTTGGGATCTGAAAGGTTGCCGAGATATTAATCTGTTTATGAAGTGAAAAGGGTGAAGCATGCCCGGGCATGGGACTTCCTGGTCCCTGTTATTGAATGCGTCTTGTCATAAGAAAAATGAATATACAGTAGAACTTCAATGGCTCGAACTCTGATGGCTCATTCACCTGGGCTGTCTAGAACTATCATCATGGTCCCAAAGTGGGTGGAACTACGCTTGGCTAGAACTAATTTTCATGGTCTCAAGCCTGTTTAAGCCATTGAAGTTCTACTGTATATGGTTTATGAGTGAGGATCTTAAGTTTTCAAGATATTAAGTGAAAAACCTGTCTTCGGAGTTTCAGCCAAAGCGAGTTTCAAACCAGTCTCCTCAGCTACAGAGACTGTCTAGAAAATTGGAATTTTACCTGTAGCAAGTTTACATATGATACTTTCCAAAAACAAATAACAAAGACACTAATCATGCTGCACGGATGCGCAGGCTGGTCTGCGCCTGTGTTGTTTGCAAAACACTGAAGACAGGTTTTCTCGTGTTGCACCAAAGTATTTTATGATAATGAAGTGAACAGGTTGGCACCTACCACTAGTGTTTCCCCTAGGCCCTTTTAGCATGGCCTTGTGCTATGCCCTTTTCTTGGAGCGCCATGCCTTTTTTCTTTATAAGAACGGTCCCTTTTCTTGGTGTGAAAGTCCATTTTCCTTTGTAACTCTAGCCGTAGTCCGAGATTCTTGAGTGTTTTGATCAATATGTGGCCTAATTACGTAAGAAATCTGCACCTGTTTGCAGACAGGACAGTTTACATGCTGTTGACAAGGTCAAGTTGACATTGTTATCATACTGAATACACAATGACCATATATACTTCTTAGGGTTATCAAACATTTGTGGTACTTCCTAATGTGCCTTTAAATTGGTGATTTTTTGTTAACTAAATGCTTTATTGCTTGATTATGATATGTAATAAAAATGACATGTTAATACTTTTTAAGTAAATTTCATTTTAATTGTGTTGAAAAAGAAATCATCTTTCTGCATGAATTAATTATTTTCATTTTTTTATCAACTTACCTCCCTTGAAAATATTAATACGCTATTACAGTAACATTTATTTCCCTTTGACATATTTCCTCCCAAGCGTTTTAGGGGAAAAGGGACATTTTCTTAGATATGAGAGAACAAAATAAATGCTAGATTTTGAAAGGAGCAAAGACCATATACGTGAACAGGGAACATAAGATCTTTTTAGGCTGGGGAACAGGTTTTAAAAGGGACATCCATTGGAAGGAACGAAAGAAGGAATGTTGGGTGGGGAGGGGAGCAAAGACAATAAATAAACAGGGAATATAAGAATCTCTTTGGTGAGGGGGGGAGGAGGGGAAGGAAGACAGTATATGAGCCCTTTTTGATCACTCAGCGTGCGCATAAAGTGCCCTTTTTAATCATTCAGCGCGCGCTTGAAGTGCCCTTTTTATAAAGTTACCGTGCCCTTTTTTGTTCCTGGGGTAAACACTACAGATGGAAGTCTTTTTCCTTCTAAAAAAATGCATCCCGCTGGTGTCTACAACGATTGCTATGAAAAACATTTAACATGGCTTCCATGATTTAGAATGAACGACTTTTCTTGCTGAAAGCACGGACCCAATAAACTGGGTCCGAGCTGAAAGTGATTTGTTTGTGTTTATTCATCTAGACACTCGGCTTGAACCAATGACATATTTCATCGCATGGCTTGTAGTGTAGCTTCATTTGGAACTTTGTCAGTCGGACGTTACCGTATACCACTTACCCCTGTACCGTTGTTTTTTTTCCCCAACAATTCTCAGACTCTTTTGTTTGCGGTAGCAATGAACAAATGAAGAAATTCTCCATGTTTATGTTGCTCGAATCGTAAACGAAGCAAATTTAATGTGTTTTCTCTTTGATTCCTAATCAGTCGAATTCGGAAGTCGGTAGTCTGATGTTGTTTACAATATTGTATTAGTTTTTCTCCCTTTAATTAACGGTAAATCGGTAGCGCATCTGTTTCAAACAATTATCCAATAATCCTTGCTTAATTATTTTAATAATCAACTCGTAATAATCACACTGTTCCGCATCGGTAATACTGTCAATCACCTGTCAGAATTGCTACTCTGCAGTCGGCGTCATACAATTGGTCAACAGAGACAGGACAATAATCACGTCTCCCGCGGCTCGAAAAGTGTGTCGCGATCGATAATATCAAAGGGCTTTTGATCTCCCGGTGTGTATTTATCTCTTAGCTACTGAATGTTTAGCGTGTGCCGACTAAAAAAACATGTGTATGCGGAACTCCCGCCTAGCCAAAATCATGCATCCTAGGGAAAAAACGTGCGTACCAATACGCGTAATTCTGCTTTTCCGAGAGCTCTTTGTTCTAGTGTCTACAATCATAAGTTGTTGCGATAGTAGAGTAACACTAAAGGTGCCTTATTTTTGACCTACAATATAATAGGTGAAAGCTGATGACAAAGTCTACAATAACACAGGTGAGTTACCTCTTTTTTGAGACTGTTTTTAACACTTTGTTGCAATGGTAAACAAATGAATTTCATTTGTGTTTTGTAAGGTACATATGCCAGAAAACGATGGACAAGTAAAATAGACAAAATATGTTTTAGTTGTGACTGTATGCGCCAGCCTTTTGTAGTGGTAATGGGTACCACAGGTATAAAAGACACACACAAAGCCTTGCTGTATGAGCTTGCTTTTACAGCGACGCTCAGTGTGTCAGGCCAAAGTTGCGAAGTTAAGTAACGCAGAGCTTGGTTAGTAGCTGGATGGGTGACCCAGGCATTGGAGCAGGGGCAACTTGGTAGTTGCACTCATGCTGGGTATCATCAGTACTACAATGGCTTCCGAAGTGTTTGACAAGCTCATGCAGGGACAACTCTTGACTCCTAAAAGAAAAGAGGGAGTGGTGTAGTGGTAATGGGTACCACAGGTATGAAAGACACACATACAGCCTTGCTGTATGAGCTAGCTTTTACAGTGACGCATAGTGTGTCAGGCCAAAGTTGCCACGTTAAGCAACGCAGAGCTCTGTTAGTAGCCTGATAGGTGACCCAGGCATTAGAGCAGGGGCGACTGGGTAGTTGTACTCATGCTGGGTACCATTAGTACTACACTTTACTTACGTCCGCGAAAACACAAGAAGCCAGGATAATTCTGGGTGGGCCAGTTAACACAAGTTTGCAAATTCTTTCTTTCTTATTTTATTGCTCGATCAAATTTTGATCGTTACGCCAGGGAGTGTTAATTTGGAATTTTGAAGAAAAAAACAAAACAAGAAAAATCTAAATTCAGCTCAAACTCTTAGGTGCCCAAAATTAGCCTATAGCACGGTATATTCAGTAAGCATATAAATATTGGTCACTAAACTGTAAGTATCGTGAGAATATGGTGGGCCAGGCTACTGTGACCGAGATTTGACGAATCAGGGTGTGGGAATCTCGGAAACACGCGATCAAAATTATCGTTCAAATGCGCCACCACACTTGAGATTGGCAGACTTGCTAACAGAGGTAGTTATCCTACAACTGTGTCGCGGTTCTGAGCGATAGAAATTCGATTATTGGTTTATCAAATTGAGGTGTTGGAAGACTTATTCAATTGATTACTCACTGTGTAATATTGTACACTGGTGTTGGTGACAATTAGTGTTTAGAACATTTTATCCATTATCCCCCTTTTACCGGTTTATCCGGGTGCGCCAATAAGTCAACGGCGGAGCTCTACGAAACAACAACATTGATCTGTTTCCGCCGATTCGATCATTCTTTTTTGGGATGCATTCGGACCAAGGGGTGAGAAGCTAAATGAAATTTTCAGGAAAAATCACCAAATTGAACCCTCTTCTTGTACAGAAACCTGTATTTTTTTCTTACCATTTTCACATCAATTTTATCATTGATTTGTGGCTGAGGTTCTGATGGTTAAATATTTATTTGTAATCTTTTATTTGTGCGTTGTAATGTTTCTGAATCTAGGGCACCAACTCGCAAAAGGTGAGACATGTGGTGATGGTCCCGCGGGAATGCGCGATACAGAGTGTCGGCACTGAATCCTGGCTCACAGCAGAAATTCATGATAATGAATACTTCCCGCCTGAACTAGGCTACACAGTATACCGACGCGACAGGTCTGGACAAAAGGGAGGAGGAGTCATCATCCTGGTGAACTCCAAATTCACATCAGAATTAAAATCAGTCTGTCATACAAATTGTGAAAACCTCTGGGTCCAGTTTAACCTTGCTGGATCCAAATCAGTTCTTATTGGAGCATACTACAAACCGCATGAATCAGACCAAGCAAGTTTTGAAGAACTGATCAAATCTTTGACCCTAGTCAACCAAACAAATTCAACTGTCTGGCTGCTCGGGGACTTTAATCTACCCAAAGTTGACAGGGAAAATCTCAAGCCGTTACCAGACTGTGGCCATCCAACTTTTTATAGGGAGTGCATTGAGGCACTGAACGACTGTCTGCTTGAGCAAACCGTGACCTCGCCAACTCGGGGTCAAAACATCCTGGACTTATTTTTTACAACAAACCCTACCCTCGTGGAAAATGTATCAATCATCCCTGGTCCCCTGATATTGTATTAGCTAAAGTCAAAGCAAAGCCTGAAATATCAAAGCAGGTCCCTCACACTATTTTATTATATAAGAAGGCCGACTGGGACCAGCTCAAACAGTCCATGAGGGATCTCCACTCTGAACTCACACAGTCTGACCTTGCCACCACCAGTGTACAAAGTATGTGGGATAGGTTTGCTACCAAACTTGAGCAAGGTATAGACAAGTTCATCCCAACTAGGCAATCAGGCACTCGGGATGGATTCCCCTGGATAAATCAAGAAATCCGCCGCCTAAGGCCAAAACAAAAAAATTGTCTGGTTCGGGTAACCCGACCCTACCTACAATTTTGGTCCCGACCCTAATTTTTTATTTCGTCCTGTAAAAAAAATATTAAAAAATCGTGGTACTGTTCGGTACAGTTAGCGATTCGGTTCGGTACAGTTCGGTAGTACCGGAATAGTCGCTTCGGTCATTTCGGGTAGATCGTATGACCGCGCATTTGCCACTTCCAGTTTAGCTTTCAATCACCCGATTTTTCGTGTTTTTTTCCCGATTTCTGCATTAAAGTAAAGGATTCTGTCAGCGTTTTGCTGAATATCTTCAGGCCAAAATGTGAACACGCAGCAGAGCTCCAGACTTTCAGAATTCTAAAATATTCTCAGCTAGAAAGCCGTTTTTTGTCATCCAGAAAGTGAGCCATCGCAAAAAAAAAATAAATAAATAAAAAAAAATACCTACCTACCTACCCTACCTAATGTTTTTTCAGCCTTTACCCGAACTAGGGCTGTGGATAGTTAGGTAAGTGGCGATCCGATCTGATCCACGATTCATGAGTTACGATTCACAGATCGAACTGCGAGTCACTGGTTAATAAAAAAAGTAAGATGAAACATCTATTGTTTGGTCTATTTACTTAGTAAATCAGCCCTTTCTGTCAAACCAGAAGTACCACATATACACAGCTAGATATCAAAGAAGATAAGACTACATTTCCACTCACGACTGTCAAGGCATGCAACACACTTTGTAAATTTGATTTTATACCTTTATGAACTCTGACAGAAGTGTGCTGATTTCAGTATAAGGCCCTTTTCCTTTGTCCTGAAGTTCACACATAGACAACATGACCTGGGTCACGTAGGCCAAATCAGCTGTCACCTTGTCGGCAAGTTCAAAGAAAAAAAGAACCCTTTGAAATTTATTTGGTAATTGACATTTGATGATATTTTTGGCTCTGTTATTAGTACATGTACCAATGTTGTTGTTGTGTGTGTGTTTAAACAAGGTAGAATGGAATATATTTGTTACCAGCGGATTTTGGAATACTTTGAGGATTTTAATTACCGATAAAGGATATCACTAACCTGCAAGAAACAAAGGTAGGCTATTTGAATAAGAGATATTGTCAATTAGAACCGTAGTCATAGTGAAAAATTTCAATGGACCATTTTGTGAAAAACTTCTTGTTTCAGTAACAAAAAAGGTAAAAAAAAAAAGAAAAAAAAGATCGCGATCCAACGATTTCGGCAGTGACGAATATTCATACTCGATTTTATATTCAGATCCGCGAATATCCGAGTACTCCGATACTCGCAGCAGCCCTAACCCGAACCACACAATTTTTTTTTTTGGCCTAATGAGAAAATGCGACAAACTTTATAAACGCTGGTCTAGGTCCGGCAGACTTATGACCAAAGTAAATTCCTCAATTACAAGCATTTAGTCAGGTGGGTTTCAGAAAAAAGCCTATGAAAAATACTTAGGAGACATCTTAGGCATAAACAATGAAATTCCTGACCAAGATGTAGGGAAACCCCCTAAGGTCAAAACCAAAAAGCTCTACTCTCTGCTCAAGCACTCCAAACAGGACTCAAATGGCATTGCTCCCTTAAGGAAGGATGGTCAAACTCTTTTAACGGAAGTAGGAAAAGCAAATGCCTTAAATGACCAGTTTCAGTCAGTGTTTAGCCCCAAAATCCCCATAAGTTTAAAGTCCCTTGCCCAGAAGTCATTGCAAGATTTGCATGACTCTGGTGCCAACCTACCATTTCAGCCCAGCCCCCATCCAAAAATGCCTGACATAAGCATAGCTGCTGAAGGCATTGACAAGCTGCTTAAAGGCTTGAGCCCACACAAGGCTGCAGGACCTGACAAATTCAAACCCATTGTCCTTCAAACATTACATAAGGAATTAGCACCCATCCTGCAGCTTATTTTCCAGAGATCATATACTGGAAAAATACCAGACATTTGGAAAGAAGCAAATGTCTCCCCAATTTACAAAAAGGGGATAAATCTGACACATCCAACTACAGGCCAATCTCACTGCAAAATTCTGGAGCATATTGTTGCTTCTAGCCTGGTTAAACACTTCACTGAACTGGACATATTTTACGAAATGCAGCATGGCTTCCGAGAAAAGAGATCTTGTGAGACGCAACTTATAATGTTAATCGATGAACTAGCCAAAAATATGCAGATGGGCAAACAGACTGATCTTATACTTTTGGACTTTAGTAAAGCTTTTGATAAAGTTGCCCATTAAAAACTCCTCCTAAAACTTCACCATTATGGCATCAGAGGAGACACTCTAAAATGGATTAAGGACTTTTTGGATAATCAAAAACGAGCCGTGGTAATCAATGGAATTAACTCAGAAAAAATCCCAGTCTCCTCTGGCGTCCCACAGGGCTCTGTTCTCGGCCCAATTCTCTTCCTTGCATACATAAATGACCTGCTCAAATCCAGAGTCAGACTTTTCGCAGACGACACTGCCTTATACCTCGCAATCAGCTCAACCACAGAAAGCGAGGTCCTACAAACAGACCTAGCAAGTCTGGAACAATGGGAAAAGATGTGGGATATGCAATTTAACCCCTCTAAATGTCAGGTCCTTCAAATCACAAAAAAGGCAAAACCCCTCAACACCAAGTACATTCTACATAATGTAGAGCTGGAAAGTGTCCCAGCAGCAAAGTACTTAGGGGTCACCATTGCGGACGACCTCTCATGGTCCAAACATATTGACATCACAACAAAAAAGGCAAACCAAACTCTGGGTTTGCTTAAAAGAAATATCCGGGTCAATAATAAGGACCTTAAATCAGTAACATACAAACCTCTTGTAAGGCCTCAGTTGGAGTATGCTTCAACAGTATGGTATCCCCACACCACAACAGATATTAATTAAGTGGAAGCAGTCCAAAGAAGGGCTGCAAGGTGGGCTACAAGAGATTATAGATACACCTCTAGTGTCACTGCTATGTTGAAGGACCTAAACTGACGCCCCTTAGACCAACGTCGCATTGATAGCCGACTCATGATGATGTATAAGGTCACATATGACCTTGTAGCAACATACCGTGGACATTCATGTGGAACGCAGCTTATAACTACAACAAATGATATTATGAAAACATTTGACAAAAAAGAACAAACAGACCTTGCAATTTTGGACTTTTCAAAGGCCTTCGACACAGTCCCCCACCGCAAATTATTACACAAATTAGACCATTATGGCATAAACGGAAAAGTTAATACCTGGATCAAGGCATTCCTCATGGAAAGACAACAACAAGTAATAGTCGAAGGTGAATTTTCTGATTCCTGCTCAGTTGACTCGGGTGTACCTCAGGGCACGGTGTTAGGACCCTTACTTTTCTTGTGTCATATCAATGACTTACCTAGCAGAGTGAAATCAACAGTGAGATTGTTTGCAGATGACTGCTTATTGTATAAAACCATCAGAACAATTCAAGACCAAATTCAACTACAAAATGACTTGAAATCTCTTGAAGAATGGGCAAGTTTATGGGGCATGCGATTTAATGCGTCTAAATGCTACATCATGTCGATCCACAGAAATCAAAATCCATTAACTTACACATATACTTTGGACAACCATATTCTCGAAAAAGTGAACAATAATCCTTATCTTGGAATCTTAATAAGTGATGACCTCAAATGGGCTACACACATAAATAAAATCTGTAACCGTGCAAATTCTACACTCGGCTTTATAAGAAGAAACTTAAAAAATTGTGACAAAAAATTCAAAGAATCTGCCTACATTTCACTAGTTCGTTCTGTTTTAGACTACTCTTCTACCATCTGGGACCCATATTACCAAAAGGATATAAACAGAATTGAAACCATTCAACGCAGAGCAGCTAGGTTCGTACAAAAGGATTACAAAAGGACTAGCAGCGTAACATCTATGATGGAGGAGCTAGGGTGGAAACCCCTGCAAGAGCGGAGACGAGAACAACGCCTTATTCTGCTCTACAAGATTGTCAACGACCTGGTAGCTATCCCTGCCGATCAGCACATCACATACAACAACAGAAGATCAAGACACGGACATAACAAACAACTGAAAATAGAAAGTGCTAATTCTGAAGTATACAGGAATTCTTTTTTCCCAAGAACTATTAAAGACTGGAACATATTACCACAAAGTGCTATAGACTGTGAAACTGTAGATAGCTTCAAGCAAACTATTTCTCGCGACTAAGTAACATCAGCGCACACCCACCCTGGATAATTTATGCTCAGCGAATGAGTCCATTTCCAGTGACCTACAGATACAGATACAGCTATCCCTGCATCAGACTACCTTGTTCGAAACACCACAACATCACGACACATACACCCTTTAGCATACAGACAGATCCAGACTCTCAAAGACTATTACAGGTTCACATTTTTCCCTAGAACAATTATCCACTGGAACGCCCTCCCTGCCAACATACCGACCCTTCCCACCCTGGCACAGTTTAGCGGTGCTGTCTGCCGGGTAATTCATGTGTCCCCCTGAATTAGCAACCCCAGCTGATTTTTTAATTTCAATTAATGTCTCTAAATCAAAGTTCATTTGGTAGAGCTTTACAAAAGCTGCACAAAACAGTTTAAATTTTGAAGATACCTTTACTAGAACAAAAGTTACAGCAGATTGAAGTTTCCTAAAACCGTGCGTTTCCTGGAATTTTTCGGCTAAGAAGGATGCTGATTTGAAGCGCGCGACGACGGACCCGACGAGAATGAAAATTGAAGACAATCTGCTGTAACTTTTTTATTTATCAAGGGATCAGTATGAAATTTGGTATGCTTATGTATTTTTTCCTGCTCTTTTCATTTCTGGCATTGTTTTTCCACTACCAAGCATTGGAAACAAGTTATCAAAGGAGTCATGCTGCAAAAATTTGATATTTTTATTTCTAAAATTTGTTAATTAGAACTATGTTGAAAAAAGCATCTATGCGTTTCATACAAAGACAATATCATGATATAAAAACCTGTAAAACTGATAAAATATAAATAATAAATAGCAAATAGTCATTGTAGTTCTCTTTCTATTCCAAATAGTCCAAATAGATGCACATTGTGGTACATGTAAATGTTCAAAATTTTGAACTTTTTCCTTTCTATTCTCAAAAACAAAGTTGGTTATCAGGGCTCGTATTCACAAAATGCTTGTCAGAATAGCAAACAGAGAAGACCCTGATCAGACTGCTCCTTCAGAAGCAGTATGATCTGGGTCTGCACTGTTTGTCTAGGCATTTTTTGGCAAGCAATCAGTGTTCAAAATTTTAGATCATTTATCGGATTTCCGATTTGCATTTAGCTACCATCTCAGTTTCTCTTTTCAGTTAACCATTTGTATACAGGAAACCCCTAAACAAATACTAAGCATAATGCGGCATTTCATCAGGGTCTACACTGCCTATAGAAATGAAAAAAAGGTCAGCAAATCACTTTACCAAGTTTTTAGGCGACGGCCCACAAAACTTGGAAAAAAAATTGGCCAGCAACTCACTTTAGGTAAATGCCAAAACTTTGCCATTTAAAAAAATCTTGGCCAGCCAATCGCTTAAGAACTAAGGCGTGGCTATACCAAGGTCAAAATCTTTGGAAGTAATGATTCCATTTTGTCACTCTTCTTCAAAAATGTTCAAAGACAACACCATTTTCAAGGCTGCCTAATGGGACTAAGCTGTCAAAATTAGGAAGGACTTGGTTTTAGCTGATACTGTTTTTCTCACAGAAACGCCCCGAATACATCTTGATGTCTAGAAAAAAAAAATATGTCTGTCATGACATGATGTTGTATCCAAACAAAAAGTAAAGACTTCACAGAAGGATTGGAATAATGCTGACACCTTAATAAACAGTTTGGACCCAGACCAGGCTCATCAAAATATTGGTCTTGATCTGGATCCATACCGTTTGACGCTAAATAGGGATGACCGCTGAACACCTCCATAAACAGTTTTGACAAAATGCCTGTCCTGATCTGGATCCATACTGTTTGACACTAAATAGAAATGACAGCTGATAACCTTTATAAACATGATAAACAGTTTGGACCCAGATCAGACGAGACAAAATGTTAGGTTTGATCTGGGTCCAAACAGTTTGACACAAGGTGCTTCACAGTTTAGACCCAGATCAGGAACTCTGGTCAGGATCCAAACTGTGTGTCACCTGGAATAAACTATGTTATATGCAGGACCATATTGTATTTTTGTTTGTTTGATCTGATTCTTCTCGTCTTAGTCAACAATTTTTCTATGATGTATCGAATCGTGCCATGGGTTGGTTTGCTTATGTTGAACAATTTCTCAAGTTCAATACTAACAGTGCTGTGAGTGTGACTCGGGCTTGAAATGATGGGATTTTAAATCCCCCGTAGTCTTGTCAAGGAGGATAAAACAATTGTGTGCCCCCTCCCAGTCCCAGCTCCCAAACAAAACTCAGAAATTTGGGGCGGGGCATTTATCCCCAGTCCCAAGACTGTGGGGCTGGACTATCTTGTATCTTCTAACTGGTAGAGACGATAATGGGCAGAACCCTTTAATAATGAGCTATGGAACAGACCAGATAAAGCAAGCATCAAAGAAAGAAAATAGAAAGACTTTTCAATAGTGGTTATTGTGCAAATATCCTAATGTCTTTCTTGATAATTTTAGGCCTTTGTCAGAAGTAATGAGTCACCAGCATATTGAAAATGTGTTTAATAGTGTTCCCCATGAATTAAAAGTGAAAATTATATGTTCAAATTAAGTCTGGCATACATTTTTTTAGCGAAAATCATCGCAAATTCTTTTCCGAAAATCGGGCCGAAACGGCTGGGCGCGAATGTTGATTTTTTCGACCATAACGATTTCCGATATTAAATGTTCAGATTATATATATTTTACATGGAGATGTTCTAAATAATATATTTCATCGATGGGGAACATTTTTTTCACATCATTTTTTGGTTTTGGCAGAAAAACTGCATCTGAAACTTGTAAACATTCTTATCGGTAAAAACCAATATGGCCGCCGATGACCCCGACTTTGACCTCGCTGGAGATAAAATCGTCGTAGTAAAAAAATTGTAAGGTTTCTAAACTTTGACAAAAGATGCGATATACTTGCCGTTGTCGTAGAACGGCGTCTCTGATATCAAATTCAAATTTGGAATGAGTAGATTCTCATGATTCAAAGATAATTTTGATATTTTGATTTTTCATCATTCTGTGTAACTTTGACTTTGGTGCTTTATAACTTTTGTTGTGATCGTCCGTTTTTTAAAATTCGCATTCCAGGGCCACGGGAATTCATTCATCTGTCACGTGTCAAAAGCTCATGAATATTCAATAACAACAAGTAGCTCGCAATTTCATTGGAAGAGGACACCTGACCACGCGCAAGTGGCCTGAAACCTGTTTATTGGCTTGAGTGGAAAAATACCGCGATGCTTAAATTAACCAGATGCCAACAAATTATGTAAATTAAAAACGCACACATATCATATATCAGATTAAAGCATTTTTATTGCCTTTCTTATCATGTATGTAGATAGGGTGTCAATATATTGTAAATAATCAAAATTAAGGATTAAGACCAGTGACCATAGAAATTTTCTGTAATTCCAGCTGATATTGGACAGGTATTGGGGTTGCTACCCGGTCCGTAGAATTACCGAAAACCACACATTTACCGAAAACCACTTGGAAAATCATATTTGTAGGGGAATTATACCCTCCTAGTATTTGTTTTTTAGTAGTTTATGTTTATATTAAATAGGATGGATAGAAAAAATAAAAAATGAAGCCATCTTATACCGATTTTGATCGTGTAAAATGTATCGCGTCTACCGAAAACCAAAAGCAATCGCAAAAACCACTTAGAAAATCAAGTTTATAGGGGAATTATACCCTCCTAGTATTTGTTTTTTAGTAGTTTATGTTTATATACATATTATTTATGATATTTTGTTACAGGGTATATGGTGAGGCCACTTCATCATGGATTTATAGACTTCTAACATATAGCGGTTAGCGAAAAGCTTAGTCCCTCGACCGAAAACCATTATCTATATCTTAGTCCCTCGACCGAAAACCAACTTCTATATCAAATTCAAGTACTTAATTTACGCTTAATCTGTAAAGCTTCGATTTATTCTTTAGAATGTATGATAATATAAGTAAAAATTTATTAATTAAGCCAAATGAACGTGTTTAATTATGCAAGTTATTACATCACGGACGCCAAGAAACAATTTACAAGCAGTATGATTAGGCTTATGTTCTTAAGTTTTGTTCATTAATTTTATTTTAACAGACTGATATATTATATTTTTACGCCAAGTATTCAATATTTAATCCAATTAACTGTGTACTTCTCAGGCAGCATTTGACTTCTTGATCATCGCGCTCTTAACGTACATGCAAAACTGAGTTCAGGAAACAAATTCCATTTACCGAAAACCAATTTATATATTAAATAAAAGAACTAAATTTACCATTGGATTATGAAAGTCAATATTCTATAGAAAATGAAATGACCGTTTATTATAAAAAAAAAACGTTGAGTCATTTGACTGAGTTTTTTGAAGCATATTAACCTAACGTACAGCAGCGGCCCTCAGTCAGAAGTAACTAAGCCACGGAAAAAAGCAATTTAGGTGTTTCTTATTTTTTTGCATTTAGTTCAGATTTAACATATAACATATGATAGTTTGTTTGAAAAGCGAATAATTAGGCCATTTTTCTGTAAATGTGTTCGTAGGTTCATCGGATACAGTGGACATTGAGATGCTGGGATATTTAAGTGATCCAATGCCTGATGCTTATTATTTTGTAATATTCCTTTGTTGAAAATAATAAAGAATTGTGAAATTTTTCTTATTAATTTTCTTTATAATTGTTGTTGTCATATTTCTGAATAATATGGACCGAAATACTGAACAGCCTGTTCCAGGTTGAAAATCCCAATAGTCAGAAAGATGACACTGATTGAGTACCAATTACCAGTTAAACCAATTACCCAATTATTAACTGCAATTAATACACACACCTCCCTTAATCCTCTGAGTGATTGAAAGATAGAGTCAACGAGGCGTTAACGGTTACACAGTTTGATTTTGATCCCCATTAATGAAATTGTGAAACAGCATTATTCATCCGCCCTTATTCATCTGGGTCCTTCCTAAAAATGCAACGTCTGCTCCCAATCTGCAATTTTACAAAGCGGAAATTAGGCAAAGCCATATACATTATATTGTTTTACGACACGAGGAGTTTAGTTTACCTGAAGCGTAGACCCAGTATTCATTGCTTACTGTTATTGATAATTGAGCCCTGACATGTGATTTCCAGCAATGAGGCATTTTGACATGTGTAGACTCAGACGAGCCTGTGCACCCTCCTTTTAAGTTTAGAAACTCAAAATGATGTTCAGTCAGTAGCGTAACACTCACAGAATATTCAAGCGACTGGCAAAGGCTCTGATCAAACTGCGGTTATGCTGGTAGCACATACCACATTGTTTGAAATCCCATGCCACGGCTCATATATGTTGAGGAGGTTCTATAAAAAATTCTCATTAAACATTAAAGCGTAGACCCTGTGTTTAGTGCTTACTGATATTGATATATGTTGATGAGGTTCTACATGATCATTTGTCATCTTTGGAGCGTTGACCCGGTATTCAGTGCCTACTTATATTGCTATTTGTTGATGAGGTTCTACAATATTTTTTCACTTAACATTGCTCTTCTAAAGCATATATGTACGAGTGTGTACCTGGAGAAACTGAAGTATGTACCTGGAGCGTTGACATCATTTGATATAAGCTTGCTAATATTGACACATTTTTATTGTCGTTTTTTTTAAATTAAGCATACTTAATATGTTTATAAATTAACTTGATTTATTCAAAACACATCCCATGAGGGCATAAAAAGCCCTATAGGTGGGATATTTCGATTGGTTTTCGGTAATTGATTTTTTTATCTTCGGCCTGCCGCTGTACGATTTAAAGCATTTAATTAGGTATAAGATGGTTTTAAACATGATTTATTTTATCCTTCTTATTCAACATACTGCTATAAACATCTGTATAATCAAAAACAAATACTTCAAGAACATAGTAACAAATTATATCAGCCATTCGGATTGGTTTTCAGCGATTGCTTTTGGTTTCCGGTAGACACGATACATTTTACACGGTCAAAATCGGTATAAGATGGCTTCATTTTTTATTTTATCTATCCATCCTATTAAATATAAACATAAACTACTAAAAACAAATACTAGGAGGGTATAATTCCCCTATAAATATGATTTTCCAAGTGGTTTTCGGTGGTTTTTGGTTAATGAGTGGTTTTCGGTAATTCTACGGACCCGTTGCTACCTGAATACCAGCTTCTGTTTTATCTTTTACCTATACTAACACTCCTTCTCGCACTGTATAAACTAATCTCACCACCTTTTCAATCACTTTTGTTTCAACTAACCCCCTCAGCACTTGGTATTCCGGAATATCCGTCTGACGTCCCCCTCGGGGGTTAAGACGTAATGGAAGATAGATAGATATGGATGCCAACTAAAGAATCTACATCGATACGCTGTACCATCACAATTGGATTTTACACAATGAATGTAATGATAAACAAAACCGGAGTTGACCACCAAATTTATATCCCCAGATGACGTTTAGATTGATTTCCCTTTACATGGACAGTCCGCTATCGCGCATTAACACGATAATTTACGATCGCGTGCTTCCTAAATTCCCCAGACCTGCGAATGGTTGTGTGGCGAAACCGCGCATTATTTTACAATTATTTTCATTGTCAATGCACTATTCGGAGTTGTACAAATCTTATCCGGTGAAAAGGATCATGTTACGAGTGAAATGAGAGTAGTTGAAAAGGGGGCATGCAAAAAGGAGTATTAAAATGATATATTAAAGAATTTGATTTATAAACACGTGTTTACCATTTTTTTGCGTTTCCGGTTTTGACTTAACGAACCGACAAGGACAAATCTAACCACCTTAATAGGGTATACCTAAACGGAGAAATCAAGTTGATTTCGCGGTTTCAGAACTCGCAGACTGAATGAATATAGATAAAGATAAAGATAAAGATAAAGAAGCCTTATTTAACGTCGCTTATAATGTAACAGACAACATTAGCTCATGAGCTATTCTGCGACATAACAATTATATCTTTAACAGATACTTACCTGTCTTTATCTCCCTAGCACAACCCCTTTTATGCGAACGTCAGCAAGGGAGCTGCTAGTACCATTTTTTACACCTTTGGTATGGTGCGGCCGCGGGATTCGAACCCACGACCTCCCGCTGAGCTATCAAGGCGGTATTTGCAAGATACAAGACTGATTTGCAAGATTCACCAAATTGTAGATGTGGAGATCCGGAGAGTGTTCAGCACTTCATAAAGACTGTGCACGGTATGCACTGATGGATTCTAGAGGGCACTGAACTGGAAGGATGTGTTTTTGGTGGAGGGACGAATTTTATAAATTTTTATGCTATAATATAGCATTTTATGGCGCTGCACTGATTTTAATTGGAACTTTTATGCACCCATAAGTGCATTTACATTGGATGTGGTTTTTAAATTGTGTATTTTAACTGGTAAAAGGTAAAAAAGGAAATTTGAAATTGTCTTCCAGCAACAAAGAAGGAAATGGCGCCAAGTCTCATGCAGTTTGTGCAGCGGTTATTCTCCCATACCTTACCATTTTAATCATTCCTGCTCTTAAATTGATTTTATAACCTGCTTTTAAAGTGTATATAATCACCAATTTTTAATTGAAATTTGTGTGGATATTTTTATCTTGCGCTCGGACATATTGCCACATATGCAACCAAGATGGCCGCCCATAATGAACTTTTATCTACTTCAACTCCAGACAACCTTGACTTGTTTGCTAACTCTACTGATCAGCCCATCACCAATGGAAATGCCCAGGTCTATTTAACCAAAACTTACACCCTGAATATTAATAAAGCCCTTCGTCATAAAATTAACTCTTGTGACAGAGTCCATGTCGAATATGAGGTTACAGGAGATGGCATAATTGGCGTTATGGATACAGGTACCTTCGAGTTGTTCCGACTGGCTTGCTCGGTGTTTTACAAGAACCTTCCAAAAGCACAGGGGCGTAGTGTGATTGATTACAGTGAAGACCACAATAGAAGAGTCATAGTACAACAGACATATAAGGTAGAGAGGGCACATGAAGGGGGAACTTTGGGATATACCCTTAATCTCTATGCAACCAAGAATTAATTACTCTTGAATGGTAAGGATGTTGACCGATTCATAGAGAGGCATCTACCCGCTATCCACAATATCATGTTTAAACCAATTGGTGACGGCCAATTTCGTAATGTAGCTGAATATAACAAAATCCTTAGTATCCAAATTTCAAAAGTATTGGAACAGAGACAGTTGCGCAAACAGAATACTAGTGTGTCACCCACTGTACCAAAGGGAAATATCATGAGGTCTCCTCCTAGTCAGATACAGAATTCAGTCATACAAGTCCCACCAGCAGGTGACATAGCAACAGGAGCCAAGGCTAGTGTAGAGAGCATCGAGTGTATCAGATGTAAAAAGAATTGTCGTAGCCGTAGTGCATTTTTGCGAAATAAGAGCACATTGGATCCATTATTTCTGCGACCGGCTGAGTGAAACAGACATACTCTATGATGGTTCCGACTTAAAGACTTATCTATTGATGAGATGGTAGGGGCCTGGTGCTTTGGCTGTTTGTCGGGCCCACCGGGGTTTACCTGTTGGATTTCTTTTGCTTCAGTATTCAGTTTAATTTACTGTTGAGTCCTTGTCCTTGCTTTGTCTCCTTGTTATATCTTGATTTATATGTTTTAGGAGATGGTGCGTTGGTGGGTTGGGGGTCTTTCATGCGGGCCAAGTATCTGTGTGTCTTGATCCGCATCTGGATTGGGGGTGAGGTTGGCGTCGTTAAACCGGTTTAAGCCCTCCAGTGAAATATTTTGCTGACCGTTCCGGGGCGGTACTTCTTTTGTGGAACTTTTGTGTTTTTGTTCTGTCTTGTGTTTGCTGTGTTTTGTGCGCGTCTGTTTGTGTGTGCTTCGTGGTCGCCTGCTGGGAGGGGGGGGGGGGGGCTGGCCTCTTGGCTCTCGTTTGTGGTGTCTTCTGTGAGTTTGTCACTTTCCCACTGGTATCCTGGGTCAGGTGTGGTACTTGATTGTATCGATTCCTGATCTTTGCAACCTTACATACATAGGCTGACACATGATAAGGGGTTTATATATAATTGCAAGTGCTGCCTGAATAAAGACGATACTGTTGTCAGGCGTGTTGTTGGTGGGAGTCAGGTGCAACCTATATATTACTAATCAAATAACCATGCCAACTATACCAACAAATCATACAGAGGGTCACAGAAGCCAAGCGGAAGCGATACTTGATGATGAAGGAGACTGTGTGTGTTCTGTGTGCCTGGAAATTATTATAGGTACCCAGAACAGATGCAGAAAGTGCCTTACCACGTGTCATGATAGTTGCATCGATGGAGCGTCCGGTGATGATGATTCTGGTATTTGCCTGAGCTGTTGTGCCACAGAGGCACAGATCCACCAGCAGTCTGTATCCAGCCAGAGTGATGACCAGTCCAGACCAGACCAGTCCAGCCCAAACACAACAGCTATCTCTTGTGATAGATCTGGTATGCAGACACCAAGTCAGCTAGTGTCGGATCAAGCTAACAGCCAAAGTGTTACTGATATTAACCTCGTGTTGAATCCTACAAGCCGAACTGATGCCCAAGGTGTGAATATTGGGGTCCCAGTGAAAACAAACACAAACACCACCAGTAACAGGGACAAAATCGCAAGTGATAAGGCAGTGATCAAGCTCCGGGAAGTTCGGCTGTTGGAAGCAAAACTGAAGAAATGGGAAGAATACCTTAAACTCAGGGAGGCCAAAGTGACTAATAGCAATGTTGATTCACGAAGAATGGAAGAGTATGTGTCCAAAACAGAGGCGCGTAATGTGGAGCTTGAAGCCACTGTTAGAACCTTACAACGGAAGATATGTCTTTTGGAGAACGAAGTTAGCAACTTGGCGGGCAATCGTCCTGCACCAGGCGACAAATTCAATTCTAGTTCCAATTATGCTGATCCTCCTTTACTTATCAATGGCCCATCTAACCAGCATTCCGCTGACCGTTCCAATAATGCATATACTAAAGAAACTAATGACCTTGTCCTTGGCATACAACAGCAGGTTACCAGATTTGTGCTGAATAAAGTGTCTCAACAAATAAATAGATTGGAATTGATGGACCAAGAGCAACATACCACACAGATTTCTGAAACAATATGGCCTACTTCCTTCAGAGCTGCAGAGAAGCCATCCCCTCCAAATCTTCATGTGCCCTCGAACCAGCAACATAGTCATACCATGACACATGCTAGTATTGGTGAACCACGGTCGGTGTATGCACCTCACAATCCGGATGCCCAGTTCCTGACCTCGAGTGGTGGCAAACCTATTGTGCTGACACACTGGGATCAAGATCCACAGGCTACTCCGACGATGCCTAGAACAGAACCCGCACATGTAATTGTCGACAAACAAGGCCATACTACAATGGGAAGACCTGATAGGCCAGTATATCGACCCCCAAGAAAGCAGGATGTCGCCGCAGCACAAGTGGATATCTCTCATGTGGCAGGACAACCGGTCTTCTACAGTAGCCAACAACAGAATATGTCACCCTCTCCCTCTCCGTCTTTTTTAGGGAGAAATCGGCCAGAAAGATTCAGAAGATAACACAGACTGTCAGTAGTCCTCCATCAATCAGCCCTGTACTAAGACAACCATCAGCTTTTAATGATTTTAATAAAACTGAATTAAAAATAGCTACTTTTAACTGTAAAAATATAGAACTGCTAAATATACTTTTGAGGTACTTGCTAAGGATATTGATGTTGTCTTTGTCCAGGAGCATTGGTTGTTCGACTGTCAGCTCCACAGACTGAGTACCGTGTGTAGTGAATTCACTGGCCAGGGTAAGGCGGTTGATACTGGCGATCCCATTCTACCCCTCCAGATGCCGCGTGGATATGGTGGTACAGCTGTCCTATGGAAGTGTGGTATTGATCACCTTATTGCTACTTTGCCTGATGGTGGAAACCGTATCCAGTGTGTGGAAATCAAGGGACCTGAACCCATTCTCCTGGTGTCGGCCTATATGCCGTGTAATGGCATGCAAGGATGCGTTGATGAGTTTGAGGATACGCTGGACCAGCTGAGCGAGATCACAGCCAAGTACAGTTCACATCAGATTATCATTGGTGGAGACTTCAACGAAGATATTATAGAAAAAAAACAAAAACTCCAAGAGACTACAACTACTTCAGAATTTCTTATCGGAAAATAAACTTAGTTACAGACCCGTTGGAAAGACCTATGTCAACCCTAATGGTATTGAAACTAGTGCAATTGACTACATTTTTTATGACGATAAAATAAAAGATCCGCTGCTGTCAGCAATCAGGCTTGAAGCCATACCTACTAACGTATCAGACCATATCCCTGTATGTTGCACATTTCAGTACAGATTCAGGCAGTTCTCTAAAAGTAAGTAATGGTGCAAAGATCAGGAATCGTTACAATCAAGTACCACACCTGACCCAGGATACCAATGGGAAAGTGACAAACTCACAGAAGACACCACAAACGAGAGCCAAGAGGTCAGCCCTTTCCCAGCAGGTGACCACAAAGCACATATAAACAGACGTGCACAAAACATAGCAAACACAAGACAGAACAAAAACATAAAAGATCCACAAAAGAAGTACCGCCTTGGAACGGTCAGTAAAATATTTTACTGGAGGGCTTAAACCGGTTAAACGGCGCCAACCTCACCCTTAATTCAGATGTGGATCAAGACACATAGATATTTGGTTTGCATGAAAGACCCCTAACTTATCAATGCATCATCTCCTAAAACATATAAATCAAGATATAACAAGGAGATAAAGCAAGGATAAGGACTCAACAGTAAATTAAACTGAATACCGGAGCAAAAGAAATCCAACAGGTAAACCCCAGAGGGCCCGACAAACAGCCAAAGCATCAGGCCCCTACCATCTCATCAATAGATAAGTCTTTAAGTCTGAACCATCATAGAGTCTGAAGTCCTTCCCACCGGCGTGCAATTAAAGAGGAAAGCAAAGTTGCCAACCGTGATTGGGTTGACTACCAAGCATGCAGTCTGTTGCAATACATTAATGTTATAGCCAATCTTTTTATAATGGGAAATTATTTTAATGAACTGCGCTGAAAAATTATTAGAGCCAACAATCCTCTTCAACTTATACACCAAGTCACCATAGAAATCAGGTTCCGAAAGTCCTTGGCGCAAGAGAGATTTAAGTCCAACTTGGAATTTAGAAATCAAATCATAGTATCGTCTATAAAAATTTGAAAATGTTTTGCGAAGTTTATGATACCGATAGCCTTGTTTAAGAAGTTTCTGAGTTAACAATTTATTGCGAGTGTTGAAGTCAGCAACATAGCTAGATGCTCTAGCAAAACGAATGAGTTGAGAGATATAGACTCCATAGGATGTAGAACGAGGAACATCACCATCTAAAAATGGGAAATTGACAATTTCAAAATCAAAGTCGTCACGTTTATCATAAATTTTGGTAGAAACAATATCATTAGAAATTGACAAATGCAAGTCTAAAAATGCGGCTTCGGTATCAGAGGCATTGGCTTTATTGAGTTGGAGCTCTGAAGGGTATATTTGACTAACCATATTGTCAAAATAAACATTATTAATATTTAAAATATCGTCCAAATATCTGGAAGTAGTGTTAAACGCATCAATAACATCAGCCTGCTTATCATCAGAAAGAGACATCATAAAGTCCCTTTCATAACAAAACAGGAATAAATCTGCAACCAGGGGAGCACAATTAGTGCCCATAGGAATCCCAACAACTTGTCTATAGAGCTTGGTGCCAAATCGAATAAAAATGTTGTCCAACAAAAAGGTCAGCGCATCACATACATTTTGACACGACCATGCATGGTATTTTTTAGGTTTTTCTGAAGTAAAGAATGCATTTCTGTCACTACATGCAAGGTAAGGAGAGCCTAAGTCAACAGATCAGTTCAAGCCATCAAGCAAGGTGAAGTGGGACAAACTGGACAAGGATCGTTATCAATCCGTGGTCACTTCTAAGTTGGTGAGCCTCGAGCACAGTGTATCCTCTGCTGCTGTCCTGGATGTACAGGTGCAGAAGATCAACGACATTCTGGTACAGGCGACTGATGAGGTTAGACCTAAGCCAGTGAAGCAACACAGAAAAGCTAGACTCAATGTTTGGACGGCTGAGATTGGACTCCCTGTGTCTGCCAAGAAGAAAGCCTTTTGGGAATGGAAGCAGAATAACAGGCCCGACCAGTCTGACAACGTATTTGTGGTCAACAAGAAGACTACTACGAAACGCCTCAGGAAACTGTGCAGAGTGGAGTCAGCTAAGGCTAGAGGAGCCGATAGGCAGCAGATACTTGATGCAAAATCCAACAATACCAAACTGTTACACAAGCTCATTGACAAGCAACGAGGGAGGTCCAATATTTGTGTGAATGAGTTGAATGTTGGTGATTCTACATACAGTACATCCTCAAGGGTCCTACAGGGATGGAGGGAGCATTTTAGTAAACTGGCCACACCGAATGATACTTTGAGAAAAGATCACGCCTATAAGCAACTGGTAAAGACTGAGATGCTGGAGATCTTTGACATCTGTACACATATGGCGAATAGTCCCACCAATATTGAGACCATCACAGTTCCCGAAGTGAAGGAAGCGATCTCGTCCTTGAATAAAAACAAAGCAGCAGATATCTATGGCATTGTGGCAGAGCATATTCTGTATGGCGGCAAAGTTCTACTTGAGTTTTTAACCAGAATTATCAATCACTTATTTACATTTGGCAAGATTCCAGAATCACTCAAACTTGGTGTTTTAACTCCTGTATACAAGAGGAAGGGCTTAAATACAGAGGCAAAGAACTATAGAGGAATCACTATTCTCCCAGTTATTACAAAGATTCTAGAGGCCGTGCTTAGAAGGAAGATCCAGCCAATTATCAATGCTAATCAGAGTGCACTACAGAGAGGATTTACAAAGAACTCATCACCGATGAACTATTCCTTGATCTTGGAAGAGGCCATCCGCGAGCAGCGTGACAAGCGAAAGCCACTCTATATTGCATTTCTGGATGCAAAATCTGCGTTTGATGTAGTCAACCACGACAGTCTTCTAAGGAAACTTGATCAAATTGGTATTGATGGTGCCACATGGCTTTTAATCCAGTCCCTACACGATGGAGGCACTACAGCAGTGAAGTGGGAAGGCGCTGTTTCAGATATATTTCATATTAAGCAGGGGGTTCGCCAGGGTGGGGGGGGGGGGGTTAAGTACAGACCTATATAAAGTTTACCAGGATGGAAGCATCAATCGGATTGCCGTTATTGAGGGTGGATACCATATAGGCGAGATTTGCTGTGCTGTTCCCACGTGTGCCGATGACTCAGCCCCTATGAGTGAAGAGTTACCTCCTCTCCAATCTCAGGTATCTACAGCTGAGGATTACAGTATTATGGAGGAATTCTTAATAAAGCCTGACAAAAGTGTTGTGTTGCCCGTCCCATACAAAGCAGCAGAAAAACCAGACAGTGATATTCGGATTATGGTAGCTGACAAGGCCATGCCAGTTGTGACACAAACCATGCACATGGGGATTATGCGCTCAGCCAATAGCGAAGAGTCGGCAGTACAGGAGAACATCAAGAAGGCTAGAAGAACTGTCCATAGCCTAATGGGGGCTGGCCTGCATGGCGAGAATGGTCTAGATCCTGATACTTCCAGCCATCTTCTCCAAACATATGTTATTCCTATACTTGTCTATGGTCTGGAGGTTGTTCTTCCTCTAGGAGACTACTTGGACAAGCTGGATAGAGTTCATAAAAAGTTCATCAAACAGATACTTCCATTACCCCAGAATGTAGCAGACCCAGCCATATATATTATAGCCGGAGCACTTCCAGTGGAAGCAATTATACACATCAGGGCCCTTGGTTTGTTTGGCAGTGTTTCTCGTCTTGATGAATCGTCTGTTGAGAAAAGTGTAGCTAGAAGACAACTTAGTATCAAAGCATATGGTGGAAACAGCTGGTTCATTGATATCAGGAAATTATGTGTGAAATACAGTTTACCGGACCCCTACACAGTTCTGGACTGCCCTCCTTCTAAAGGACAATGGAAAAGTGTAGTGCATAAAGCCGTCTATACGTACTTGGTAGACAATCTCAAGTGGAGAGCTTCCTTCTACAATAGTCTGGAATTTCTGTGTGTATCCAGTTATTGGCCAGGCAAGAAGCACCCATTGATACAGAATATAGGCTGTGTGAGTGATGTTCCTAGAGTACACACTAGGCTGAAGTTAGATACAGGGACCTACATCCTTCAGGTCAACAAAGTACGTTTCAACCAGAATGAGATCGATGCTACCTGCCAGATATGCCATCAAGCTGAAGACCCCCTTGAACACTTCATCTTGGACTGTACAGTACTGGAGCCAGTAAGACGACCTGCGCTGGATGCTATACTCCGTATTGCCTATGAGCTGTTGGACCGCCCGCTGGAGCGTGACCAGTTACTTCAACTGATATTGGACAGTAGCTTCTTCTTCAGTAGTTCTGATGCCACCGTCCGTCAAACCTCATATAGAGACCTCGATATGCAAACCAGACGTCTTTGTCACAGTCTCCACACTGAACGATACAGTAAGCTTTCCCTTATCCCCAAAAGAAATAGAAAGAAATGCAACCGGGTAGATGTACCGAGGCACACACCAGCATGAGACATTAATTCATTGGGCATTTTTCAAAGTAAACACAGGGTGAAGGGCATTTGAAGTTTTTGACTTAAGAAGACCACTTCGAGAGAAGGTGTCCCTTGACTGGGAGAATTTATACACTTCTACTACTACTACTATGGCGATACACGTGAAAGGCTGAGAACGAGATTGTTTTACAGTTGTGGAATCAAGGACAGTGCAAAAACATTCTTAGAAGTATCCAAAGCCAATCCATTGAAACCCTTTAGAGACAGCATCAACTTAATATTTGAAGATTTCCTCTCCAAAACTAAAAGATTTGACAAATAATAAATTACCAAAAACTAATATGAAATAAATAGGTGTAACCTATAAAACGAGCTAAGCGTTTGAAGACCATTTTATATGTTAGTGTTTTGCGGTGTTTTGAGTAATGTTCATGTTTTAGTCTTGTGTATGATACATTGACCATGAAAATAAGGTCAAGTTAACCAAAGTATGAAAGGTGGCAAAGATCTGGAATCAATACAATCAAGTACCACATCTTAAACCAGAGGACCTGAAGGTCCTGAGGCGCTCACCTGATCTCCTTAATATACCTGATATACCTATGTAGACATCTAATCAGGCCCATTGGTCTCTTCTGATGCATTCTGGTTCTGAGTTCTATCTCTGGTGTGTTGTCCGGGTGAGTAACAGGATGGGCTGAGCTTGTAAAGGTGTCCTCGACAGAACCGGTTTAGCCGGCTTTTGAACGCGTTTAGGGAAGGTGCATTTACTATGTCCTCTGTCAAAGAATTCCAACTATCTACAACTCTATTTGAAAAGCTGTTTGCCCTAACTAATAAGCGCGACCTTTTTTTGAACAATTATAATGAGTGACCTAGCGGTTGCTGAGTACCTATTCACTGTGAAGAACTTGTCTTTATCAACTTTGTCTATGCCGTGCATGATTTTGTATACCTGGATCATGTCAGATCTTACTCTTCTATACTCTAAACTAGGCAGTCCTAGTGTTCTCAATCTATCCTCATAAGAAAGGTGTTTTAGACATTTTACGAGTCTTGTTGCCCGACGCTGTACATTTTCTAGTAGGATTTTGTCTTTCTTAAACATAGGTGACCATACACTAGATGCATACTCTAAATGGGGTCTAACAATAGATTTATAAATGCTTAGAAACATATCTTTGTCCATGAATGTAAATGTTCTGAAAATTAGACCGACATTTCTATTTGCCTTGTTTACTTTGATGTTTATGTGATCTGTAAATTTCAAGTTTTGGTCGAATGTTACTCCTTAGTCTTTTTCTGTCGTTACTTTTTGGACTTTCATTTCTCCACTATTTGTTTGCATTGTATATTCAAAGTTTATATCGTGGTTGCCAATATGTAGATGTTAACATTTTTGGAAATGATAGTTCATGTCCCATATCTGTGCCCAGTCAACGGCATTGTCAAGGCTGGTCTGTACTGTTGATGCTTGTACGAGCGAGTTTACTCTACCAAAAAGCTTAGCATCATCGACGAAGAGTTTCATGCATACTGTAATTACTTCTGGAAGGTCATTGATATAAATAAGGAACAATATTGGGCCCAACACACTTCCCTGTGGAATTCCACTTGTTACTTTGGCTTAGTAGGAACATTTCCCATTTATCACTACTCTCTGTGACCTGTTTTTTTTAAAAATTCCTTGATCCAGCTATGTACTTTCCCTCGGATGCCATATCCCCAAAGTTTTTTGAGTAAGCGTTTATGTGGTACTTTATCGAAGGCTTTTTTAAAATCAAGGTAAATTATATCCACATCTCCATTAGAATCTAGGGTTTCAGTTAGTTCTTCCATTAGCTCTAGAAGCTGTGTGGAACATGATCTTCCTGTCATAAATCCATGCTGGGCTTTTGAGAACAGGTTATTTTCTTCCATGTGTTTTACTAATATATCTCTGATTAGCCTCTCGAGCAATTTTCCAGGTACTGATGTTAATGATATGGGTCTATAATTTGTTATATTTGTTAATAATAATGTTTAAATAGGTCAATGTCAACTACAGCTTATAATGGAACAAATGTTTGTTTAGCATTTATGGGGGTTTCAACCATTTGGGTCGAGTGACCTAAACAATCTAATGAATAACCCATCAAACAGCCCAGTGATTTCTGAGAAAAATATGTGCTGATAGGTGTGTGGTGGTCCTAGTGAGCGGCCTTGGATAAAAGGTCACAGGTCGACTTGACATTCAGTAATTAATATAAAATCATTGTCTCATTATATTTACGAGAGAGTTTTTACCATATATGGGCTTCGCAAAACATTTTCAAAATTTTATAGACGATACTATGATTTGATTTCTAAATTCCAAGTTGGATTTAATCTCTCTTGCGCCAAGGACTTTCGGAACCTGATTTCTATGGTGACTTGGTGTATAAGTAGAAGAAGATTGTTGGCTCTAATAATTTTTCAGCGCAGTTCATTAAAATAATTTCCCCTTTTAAAAAGATTGGCTATAACATTAATGTATTGCAACAGACTGCATGCTTGGTAGTCAACCCAATCACGGTTGGCAACTTTGCTTTCCTCTTTAATTGCACGCCGGTGGGTCGGACTTCAGACTCTATGATGGTTCCGACTTAAAGACTTATCTATTGATGAGATGGTAGGGGCCTGATGCTTTGGCTGTTTGTCGGGCCCACCAGGATTTACCTGTTGGATTTCTTTTGCTCCTGTATTCAGTTTAATTTACTGTTGAGTCCTTATCCTTACTTTATCTCCTTGTTATATCTTGATTTATATGTTTTAGGAGATGATGCATTGATAAGTTAGGGGTCTTTCATGCAAACCAAATATCTATGTGTCTTGATCAACATCTGAATTAAGGGTGAGGTTGGCGTCGTTAAACCGGTTTCAGCCCTCCAGTAAAATATTTCACTGACCGTTCCAAGGCGGTACTTCTTTTGTGGATTTTTTATGTTTTTGTTCTGTCTTGTGTTTGCTATGTCTTTGTGCGCGTCTGTTTATATGTGCTTTGTGGTTATCTGCTGGGAAAGGGCTGACCTCTTGGCTCTCGTTTGTGGTGTCTACTGTGAGTTTGTCACTTTCCCATTGGAATCCTGGGTTAGGTGTGGTACTTGATTGTATCGATTCCTGATCTTTGCACCCTTACTCACTTTGGTAGTTTTTACAATCTATGGGCTTGGTGGCCATCTTAGTCATGTGACCATAATAATTTGTATAAATTTTAGCTAACCAATCATAAGAAGTTGTCATATGAAATTTGATTTCAATTGGCCAAGTGGCTTCTGAAAAAACTACAATGTATGTTTTAATATGTTGATTGGACTCAAATATGAGCGACCTTGGTCGAAAGGTCAAAGGTCAACCTTGACCTTTGAAACTTATTTATAGACACTAGATTGAACATAATAAGTGAGAATAATGACTTTGGATCGGGCAGTCTTCAAAATATCAACTTTTCAAAAAAATTCACGTTATTTACCATATATGGGCGTGGCGGCCATCTTGGTCATGTGACCAGAACCATTTGAACAAACTTTCGTTCCCGCGTCCTAAGGAGTCTCCATATGATATTTGAGTTTAATTGGCATAGTGGTTTCAGAGGAAAAGATGTTAGAAAACGTTGACGGACGGACGACGGACGGACGCCGAAGAAACTGATAAACTATTATATCACATGAGCTTCGGCTCAGGTGAGCTAATAAAATCAACACTTCCCCTCCCCTACCCCCTCCTGATGTAACTATAGAAGTTTGTACTTATTTGGTTAATAACCCACTGTTTCAGAAGACAGTGTATGTGAGGCTAATTTTATAGTATTTATAAGAAGGTGAGTTTGAAAATTAGGTCAAGGTCATCTTAATCTTATCACTCACTCTTCATTGTGCCCAATAAAATAGTATATACTTCAACCCAATAAAAACGCAACCGTTTTAAATCCACTTTTTCTTACTTCAACCATGCATGTACTTTCTTAATTATACCCTCTGTTCCTCTACAATGGACAATGGATTGCCATAAGAATGGCTTTGATCTTGATGGTACCAATTTCTTTTATGATAATCCCTGTGAAATTTGGTTAAAATTGGTGGAGCGGTATAGGAGTTGACTTTTAATTTTAAAAGCAATTTTTTGTAAGAAATGACGGCCTGGACGTTGACTTATCCAAATAGCTCACTTTGAGCATTTCATGCTCCAGTAAGCTAAAACATATATTGTGGGTACTCAAAAGAACTGACTCGACAAACATCATTCGCCTTCTTAAAAGAGAAATTTAACACTTAAATCAGGATTTTTCATATTTTTTCAGTCCTTGAAAACTGCATGAAAGTCTTTAGAAGTCCTTGAAAAGTCCTTGAATTTTCTTCAAACTTGCCTGTATGAACCCTTGATACTCATAAAGGAACCACCTCAGTGAGCGGCCAAAAAATGATAAATTTTGTAATAATCTCAATTCTCAATCATGGCGTATGTTGTGAGAATTCAAAAGAACAGTCTCAGTGAAACAGCTCCTCCCAGTGACCCAACATCCGGAACACTTGATTGTAAACAAATGGACAGAGAAACAAAATTAACATTTGAACACCTGTGTACAAGCAGATATTAGATCTATCTATTATTATTTATCATTCTTTCATTAAAACATGCATGTTTTAGATTTCCTGATTTGAAAGGGATATTTTTACGATTCACCATGCAATTATTAAGCAAAATGAAAAAAAAAACACCAAAAACGTGTGGTTTAGGTTATACCCTGAAAAAAATAGGATGGAAGGTATGATTCTTTTTTTTGTTATTTTTTTTCAAACTTTTTTCTTGGAATATTCAGACCTGCTTGGAAATGTATTAAATAAGACAAAACTTTTACAAGAGGGCCCTAGGGCCGGCGATCGCTAACGTGAGTCCTGGCACATGAGTAGATGATGTGGCCAAGGAGATATATGATTTAAAAGATATTTCTATTTTAGCTCTGGTAGCCATGTTATCCAGCCAAGCTGAACCTTCTGGTCAATTTTGGTAGCGGGCAACACGAGGCCAATTTCTGTGAAATTATTTTGATTTTGGACCATTGGTTCAGGAGATTTCATATGAAAATGTTTCTTATCTAAAGCTCTGCCAACCCTTTTCGGCAGAGCAAAACCATTTGTGCAATTTTGGTAGAGGGCATATTGAGGAACATTTCTGTGAACTTATTTTACATTAAGACCAGTGGTTTAAGAAAGGAGGTAATTTAAAGACATTTCACACCTGATTGGCATCAGATTGACCTTAGACTGATTTATTTTCTGCCAAAATCTTCATGATAATTGTGCGTTTTCATGAAGTACTGAGGGGGTGGACAGGGGGGTACCACATTCCCAGTTCCCTCCCCCTTTCCCCCACTTCCCTCCCCCATCTCCCCCACTTCCCTCCCCCTTCTCCCCCACTTCCCTCCCCCTATTAGATTTTTCCCTCCCCCTGATAAAATTTTGTTCTAATTCAAGAACTAAAGCGTATATATGTAAGTGAAGAACTAAGACTAGTTCACCATAGACTCAGCTGTCGTATTTTCATGCAAAATTACCAAGTAGGCAAAGAACCAGACTATCTCCAGATGAATGTCTTTTCTAGAACCAACAAAGGAAACATTATTTATACTAAGCAAAACAATAAACCTCTTGTTTATGGTCACTTTGGCGCCAACTCAATTTTGAGCCTTGTATATTTTCTAGACTTTTTAAAAGATTTTTGATTTACTTTTTTCATACAAAAAGTTTTATAAAAAAGTTTGCCAACCTATCGACCTCTTAACATATTGAAGATATTGAAGAGGTAAGGGCACAAACAATATTTTATTTCTTTTTTTTGTTAATTTTTGGCCTTACTTCTAAAATCATTAATACAGTTACATGCTTTGCGCTGCTCTTAAAATTGTGTGTCGATTAACTCTTTTTGCATACTTGGTGTGCTGATTTGTTTTCAAAGCTGACTTTTTCGCAAAAAAAATAAAAAATCAGGAATACATGTCGCCATCAGAGTGTCAAAAGTGTTGGGTCAAGATAAGGGCCGGCAGAATCAAGATCAGGACCGACAGAAGCTGATCTGGGTCCAAACTGTTTGCAAAGGTTATCAGCAGACTACAAAGTATATAGGCATTAGGATCTTCTGCTGTTGTTGATTTATTTGATTGTTACTCCCATTGTGGGATTTTGTAATTGTTCTGTTTTGTTGTGCGTTACTTTATGTCCATTCTAGTTTTGCAGCTTTGCTTAGTTTGTCGTCCTGGTGTCTCGTGATTGTTGTGTGGCTCTTCCTCACGGTGCCATGGGTTTGTTTGCAGTTTATGATTGTGGTATTTCCTGATCATACTCACTTACTATTCTTGTAAATAGTTTGTCTTAGAAGAACTATAAGGGCGATAGGGAAGGCTTCATATGCATGATTTTGAGTAGGCAAGATATAAGCTCTAAGGAACCCTCATAAAACTCTTTCACATTTGTGGAAAAATGCATGCATTTTCTTAGCATTTTAAAGCATTATAAACAGCTGACAGTCAGTTAGAATGAGTTTTTTTCTGATTCTAGTATGAACATTGTATGGTGTAGGCCTAACTCTTTTTGAGCATGAATCTCAATACTTGATTCTTGTGAATGTTACTTGAAAATACGCCATGCATCGATATTTTGACAGATCAAAACACTAGCATACCTTGGAGCTCAACCTTATTCTTTATAATCTGTGGAGCGCATTGTCCCAAACTTTCGGGTCTGTCAGAACAATCATCTTTTTTACTTTTTTGTTTCTCGAACACTGACAACTCTCATATCAAAATGCGAAATACCGTGCTTGGCACAACGATCGGTAAACTCGTGCTGTCAGTGTTTTTTTTTTTGTTTGTTTTTTTTTGTTTTTGTTTTTTTTTAAAAGTTTTTAGCAGTTTACAAAAGTCATTCTCTAGCGCGGACAGGGACGCAACTTGCTTTAAATTAGTAGTCTGCAGTTAAAAATAGCGTATGCCAAGATGAGACGACGTAAGGATGAGAGTATATAGTAATGCATGACACCATTTCTACTGAAAATAGCGTATGCCAAGATGAGTTTGTTTGTTTGTTTGATTTGATTCTTTACGTCCCATCAACAATCTTTCAGTTTTATAGTGACGGGTCTTCCTGGGTTGAACCAGTACTAAGCTAGGATAAATGTGTCTTGCTCAAGGACCACAACGCAGTGACGCCGGTGAGGCTCAAACCCGCGGCTCTTCGGTCTCGAGTCAAGCACTCTACCACTGAGCCACTGCGCTCCCTTATGCCAAGATGAGACGCCGTAAGGATGAAAGTATATAGTAATGCATGACACCATTTCTACTGAAATTAGCGTATGCCAAGATAAGACGCCGTAAGGATGAGAGTATATAGTCATGCACGACACCATCTCTACTGAAAATAGCGTATGTCAAGATGAGACGCCGTAAGGATGAGAGTATATAGTAATGCATGACACCAGTTGAGACGCCACAAAATGAAAATGCGGCGCCATGATATAACACACTCTAGGTAGTGGTGTACAATATAAACTCTTTAAAAAACATGGCCTCCTTTTACTTCGGTTTTGCGTGCCGAACCTTCAAAGATTCTAATGCCACCATAAACGTGATAACACCTGCCACAATTGGAAACACCTGCCACAATTGCAATTAGGCAGATTAGAATTGCTTTTCTACACACACTTTGTATACGTATTACCAAGAATAAAACTGGCATATAATAATCCCATAGTTTCTGTTTAACACGTACGCTTATGCGTTTTTGCGTAAAGGGTAGCTTTGACGGCGCGCACAGTATTGGCGTACAAAACGTAACGTCGAATTGTAACGTCGCGACGCATTTTTTTTCTTCTTCTCCTTATATTTTAAGATAGACGTCTTGCTTCTGGAAAGACTTTCATTCGCTGGTAAAATATATGAAAACCGACTCTATAGCTTTCAAACATCAAAACATTCGATTTCATACACGTCAGAATCAGTATTTCTAACTTAGTATGCACGCATAAACAACAGAACTGAGAACGGCAGCTTATTCTCAAGTGCCTCGTTTGACGTTTCTTTGTTTAACGTCATTTTTACCGCCGGTAACAAAATTTAAGACTGGGATAAAGGTTCATGTTTTCTTTATTTTCCGGCGGATAAACTTCATATGCCACATTTTAAAGTAAGCATTAATCGAAATCAATAATCGAAATCAATAACGGATAACCGATACCTTTGATGTGGTTTATTTTTATTCTCTTATTTTTTAGAATATTAGCAATAGAAAATATTGCCAAAATATTGACGACTGGACCCAGGCTAGAAGTACTCCGACCTCTGTCATGCTTTTACCCAAATTATAAAAAATAGTGACAATTTATTAATGTAAATGGACTGATAGCCTAGTGGTTACATGTAGTTAGCAACTTGACACCGATCGCACATACCTGGATTGGTATCGATTGAGCCAGTAACTAAAGATAGAAAGATCGAATCTTGGAAAAAAACTTTTTTATATAAAATTGTCTAATGTTGTCAAAATTTCTCTTTAATATTTTAAGTCATCTTGTGTTTAACTTTTTTTATCATATGACGTCGCGTCTGGGAGTGAAATAATCCCATGCAATACAATCTGTAAACCACTAGTGGTTGATCGATTTTCGAGAAACGTAATGACGTCTATAACAACATCACGTACATATTGACAACATTATAACGTTTTTTTACGCCAGAAATGTGATTTCAAAGTAAGCTTAATGTCGTATGATAAATAGAATCTAACATTTGTGCTCTTGTATTATTGAATTTATTAAGCTTTACGCGCTTCCGTCTCGCGAACTACTATTTTCATCATGCCCACACTGGCATCAGTTTTTAGTACGGGAGGCCGTCTACAAATGGTGAAATTTTCAAAGCGTTCCATTGGAAAATTAAAAAGTTATGAGCATTAGAAGATCTTCCCATTAGGCCCCATTAGGCCACAGTAGCCGACCCGGCCTAAAACTTGCGCGGGTCACTTTCACGGACGGGCACGAAACTGGTGCCAGAAGTTAGCCCCCGACCAGAGCTTCATTGTGAGGCATTGCGTAAAATTTTCCGTCCCCCGAGTGCCGAGCAATAGCCCCTGAAAGGGCTTTCCGCACAATTTTCACGCCCTTATTTGAGCCACTTGTAGCTGAAGGAATTTTGCGCAAATGACTGAGAGGTGCTCCTGGGCACTGCTCATCACTTTGCAATAGGTTCCGGGGCTTTTTCGCGAAGGTCGCGTTTTCTCAAACTTTGAGGGCATCAGCGGGTGGGCTGTGAAAACCTCCAAATGCATGGTTCTCAGCTCCTGCTGTGGGCAGCAAGCCAATTTTTTTTCCAAAATGTTGACCTATAAAAGAGCTTACTCGGGTGTGAAAATTATCATTGTGCGCGCGCGCCCCGGACCGCAATTATGATATTTCCTGTTTTCCCATAGGGCCCAAGGCAAATGGGGATAGCGGTTGTACGCGCTTTCTAAGGCTCTGATCGCTTTTAGATTTTGCACGCGGATAGGGCCAACAGAGGCCCAGGTATTGCCATGCGCACCTGCCCGCAACAATGTTTTGATACCGAGTTATCGGGGTGCGGAAGTCTGCCGCCCGAAGCTTTACGCGCTTCTGTCTCGCGAACTACTATTTTCATCATGCCCACACTGGCATCAGTTTGTAGTACGGGAGGCCGTCTACAAATGGTGAAAATTTCAAAGCGTTCCATCGGAAAATTAAAAAGTTATGAGCATTAGAAGATCTTCCCATTAGGCCCCATTAGGCCACAGTAGCCGACCCGGCCTAAAACTTGCGCGGGTCACTTTCACGGACGGGCTCGAAACTTGTGCCAGAAGTTAGCCCCCAACCAGAGCTTCATTGTGAGGCATTGTGTAAAATTTTCCGTCCCGCGAGTGCCGAGCAATAGCCCCTGAAAGGGCTTTCCGCACAATTTTCACGCCCTTATTTGAGCCACTTGTAGCTGAAGGAATTTTGCGCAAATGACTGAGAGGTGCTCTTGGGCACTGCTCATCACTTTGCAATAGGTTCCGGGGCTTTTCGCGAAGGTCGCGTTTTCTCAAACTTTGAGGGCATCAGCGGGTGGGCTGTGAAAACCTCCGAATGCATGGTTCTCAGCTCCTGCTGTGGGCAGCAAGCCAATTTTTTTCCAAAATGTTGACCTATACAAGAGCTTACTCGGGTGTGAAAATTATCATTGTGCGCGCGCGCCCCGGACCGCAATTATGATATTTCCTGTTTTCCCATAGGGCCCAAGGCAAACGGGGATAGCGGTTGTACGCGCTTTCTAAGGCTCTGATCGCTTTTAGATTTTGCACGCGGATAGGGCCAACAGAGGCCCTGGTATTTACATGCGCACCCGCCCGCAACAATGTTTCGATACAGAGTTATCGGGGTGCGGAAGTCCGCCACCCCGAAGCTTTACGCGCTTCCGTCTCGCGAACTACTATTTTCATCATGCCCACACTGGCATCAGTTTGTAGTACGGGAGGCCGTCTACAAATGGTGAAAATTTCAAAGCGTTCCATTGGAAAATTAAAAAGTTATGAGCATTAGAAGATCTTCTATTAGGCCAGAGTAGCCGACCCGGCCTAAAACTTGCGCGGGTCACTTTCACGGACGGGCTCGAAACTGGTGCCAGAAGTTAGCCCCCGACCAGAGCTTCATTGTGAGGCATTGCGTAAAATTTTCCGTCCCCCGAGTGCCGAGCAATAGCCCCTGAAAGGGCTTTCCGCACAATTTTCACGCCCTTATTTGAGACACTTGTAGCTGAAGGAATTTTGCGCAAATGACTGAGAGGTGCTCCTGGGCACTGCTCATCACTTTGCAATAGGTTCCAGGGCTTTTTGCGAAGGTCTCGTTTTCTCAAACTTTGAGGGCATCAGCGGGTGGGCTGTGAAAATATCCGAATGCATGGTTTTCAGCTCCTGCTGTGGGCAGCAAGCCAATTTTTTTTCCAAAATGTTGACCTATAAAAGAGCTTACTCGGGTGTGAAAATTATCATTGTGCGCACGCGCCCCGGACCGCAATTATGATATTTCCTGTTTTCCCATAGGGCCAAAGGCAAATGGGGATAGCGGTTGTACGCGCTTTCTAAGGCTCTGATCGCTTTTAGATTTTGCACGCGGATAGGGCCAACAGAGGCCCAGGTATTGCCATGCGCACCCTCCCGCAACAATGTTTCGATACCGAGTTATCGGGGTGCGGAAGTCCGCCGCCCCGAAGCTTTACGCGCTTCGGTCTCGCGAATTACTATTTTCATCATGCCCACACTGGCATCAGTTTGTAGTACGGGAGGCCGTCTACAAATGGTGAAAATTTCAAAGCGTTCCATCAGAAAATTAAAAAGTTATGAGCATTAGAAGATCTTCCGATTAGAACCCATTAGGCCACAGTTGCCGACCTGGCCTAAAACTTGCGAGGGTCACTTTCACGGACGGGCTCAAAACTGGTGCCAGAAGTTAGCCCCCGACCAGAGCTTCATTGTGAGGCATTGCGTATAATTTTCCGTCCCCCGAGTGCCGAGCAATAGCCCCTGAAAGGGCTTTCCGCACAATTTTCACGCCCTTATTTGAGCCACTTGTAGCTGAAGGAATTTTGCGCAAATGACTGAGAGGTGCTCCTGGGCACTGCTCATCACTTTGCAGTAGGTTCCGGGGCTTTTCGCGAAGGTCGTGTTTTCTCAAACTTTGAGGGCATCAGCGGATGGGCTGTGAAAACCTCCGAATGCATGGTTCTCAGCTCCTGCTGTGGGCAGCAAGCCAATTTTTTTTCCAAAATGTTGACCTATAAAAGAGCTTACTCGGGTGTGAAAATTATCATTGTGCGCGCGCGCCCCGGACCGCAATTATGATATTTCCTGTTTTCCCATAGGGCCCAAGGCAAATGGGGATAGCGGTTGTACGCGCTTTTTAAGGCTCTGATCGCTTTTAGATTTTGCACGCGGATAGGGCCAACAGAGGCCCAGGTATTGCCATGCGCACCCGCCCGCAACAATGTTTCGATACCGAGTTATCGGGGTGCGGAAGTCCGCCGACGCGAAGCTTTAGGCGCTTCCGTCTCGCGAACTACTATTTTCATCATGCCCACACTGGCATCAGTTTGTAGTACGGGAGGCCGTCTACAAATGGTGAAAATTTCAAAGCGTTCCATTGGAAAATTAAAAAGTTATGAGCATTAGAAGATCTTCCCATTAGGCCCCATTAGGCCACAGTAGCTGACCCGGCCGCAAACTTGCGCGGGTCACTTTCACGGTCGGGCTCGAAACTGGTGCCAGAAGTTAGCCCCCGACCAGAGCTTCATTGTGAGGCATTGCGTAAAATTTTCCGTCCCCCGAGTGCCGAGCAATAGCCCCTGAAAGGGCTTTCCGCACAATTTTCAAGCCCTTTTTTGAGCCACTTGTAGCTGAAGGAATTTTGCGCAAATGACTGAGAGGTGCTCCTGGGCACTGCTCATCACTTTGCAATAGGTTCCAGGGCTTTTTGCGGAGGTCGCGTTTTCTCAAACTTTGAGGGCATCAGCGGGTGGGCTGTGAAAACCTCCGAATGCATGGTTCTCAGCTCCTGCTGTAGGCAGCAAGCCAATTTTTTTTCCAAAATGTTGACCTATAAAAGAGCTTACTCGGGTGTGAAAATTATCATTGTGCGCGCGCGCCCCGGACCACAATTATGATATTTCCTGTTTTCCCATAGGGCCCAAAGCAAATGGGGATAGCGGTTGTACGCGCTTTCTAAGGCTCTGATCGCTTTTAGATTTTGCATGCAGATAGGGCCAACAGATGCCCAGGTATTGCCATGCGCACCCGCCCGCAACAATGTTTCGATACCGAGTTATCGGGGTGCGGAAGTCTGCCGCTCGAAGCTTCACGCGCTTCTGTCTCGCGAACTACTATTTTCATCATGCCCACACTGGCATCAGTTTGTAGTACGCGAGGCCGTCTACAAATGGTGAAAATTTCAAAGCGTTCCATCAGAAAATTAAAAAGTTATGAGCATTAGAAGATCTTCCCATTAGGCCCCATTAGGCCACAGTTGCCGACCCGGCCTAAAACTTGCGCGGGTCACTTTCAAGGACGGACTCGAAACTGGTGCCAGAAGTTAGCCCCCGACCAGAGCTTCATTGTGAGGCATTGCGTAAAATTTTCCATCCCCCGAGTGCCGAGCAATAGCCCCTGAAAGGGCTTTCCGCACAATTTTCACGCCCTTATTTGAGCCACTTGTAGCTGAAGGAATTTTTCGCAAATGACTGAGAGGTGCTCCTGGGCACTGCTCATCACTTTGCAATAGGTTCCGGGGCTTTTCGCGAAGGTCGCGTTTTCTCAAACTTTGAGGGCATCAGCGGGTGGGCTGTGAAAACCTCCGAATGCATGGTTCTCAGCTCCTGCTGTGGGCAGCAAGCCAATTTTTTTTCCAAAATGTTGACCTATAAAAGAGCTTACTCGGGTGTGAAAATTATCATTGTGCGCGCGTGCCCCGGACCGCAATTATGATATTTCCTGTTTTCCCATAGGGCCCAAGGCAAATGGGGATAGCGGTTGTACGCGCTTTCTAAGGCTCTGATCACTTTTAGATTTTGCACGCGGATAGGGCCAACAGAGGCCCAGGTATTGCCATGCGCACCCGCCTGCAACAATGTTTCGATACCGAGTAATCGGGGTGCGGAAGTCCGCCGCCCCGAAGCTTTAGGCGCTTCCGTCTCGCAAACTACTATTTTCATCATGCCCACACTGGCATCAGTTTGTAGTATGGGAGGCCGTCTACAAATGGTGAAAATTTCAAAGCGTTCCATTGGAAAATTAAAAAGTTATGAGCATTAGAAGATCTTCCCATTAGGCCACAGTAGCCGACCCGGCCTAAAACTTGCGCGGGTCACTTTCACAGACGGGCTCGAAACTGGTGCCAGAAGTTAGCCCCCGACCAGAGCTTCATTGTGAGGCATTGCGTAAAATTTTCCGTCCCCCGAGTGCCGAGCAATAGCCCCTGAAAGGGCTTTCCGCACAATTTTCACGCCCTTATTTGAGCCACTTGTAGCTGAAGGAATTTTGCGCAAATGACTGAGAGGTGCTCCTGGGCACTGCTCATCACTTAGCAATAGGTTCTCGGGCTTTTTGCGAAGGTCGCGTTTTCTCAAACTTTGAGGGCATCAGCGGGTGGGCTGTGAAAACCTCCGAATGCATGGTTCTCAGCTCCTGCTGTGGGCAGCAAGCCAATTTTTTTTCCAAAATGTTGACCTATAAAAGAGCTTACTCGGGTGAGAAAATTATTATTGTGCGCACGCGCCCCGGACCGCAATTATGATATTTCCTGTTTTCCCATAGGGCCCAAGGCAAATGGGGATAGCGGTTGTACGCGCTTTTTAAGGCTCTGATCGCTTTTAGATTTTGCACGCGGATAGGGCCAACAGAGGCCCAGGTATTGCCATGCGCACCCGCCCGCAACAATGTTTCGATACGGAGTTATCCGGGTGCGGAAGTCCGCCGCCCCGAAGCTTTACGCGCTTCCGTCTCGTGAATTACTATTTTCATCATGCCCACACTGGCATCAGTTTGTAGTACGGGAGGCCGTCTACAAATGGTGAAAATTTCAAAGCGTTCCATCGGAAAATTAAAAAGTTATGAGCATTAGAAGATCTTCCCATTAGGCCCCATTAGGCCACAGTAGCCGACCCGGCCTAAAACTTGCGCGGGTCACTTTCACGGACGGGCTCGAAACTGGTGCCAGAAGTTAGCCCCCGACCAGAGCTTCATTGTGAGGCATTGCGTAAAATTTTCCGTCCCCCGAGTGCCGAGCAATAGCCCCTGAAAGGGCTTTCCGCACAATTTTCACGCCCTTATTTGAGCCACTTGTAGCTGAAGGAATTTTGCGCAAATGACTGAGAGGTGCTCCTGGGCACTGCTCATCACTTTGCAATAGGTTCCGGGGCTTTTCGCGAAGGTCGCGTTTTCTCAAACTTTGAGGGCATCAGAGGGTGGGCTGTGAAAACCTCCGAATGCATGGTTCTCAGCTCCTGCTGTGGGCAGCAAGCCAATTTTTTTTCCAAAATGTTGACCTATAAAACAGCTTACTCGGGTGTGAAAATTATCATTGTGCGCGCACGCCCCGGACCGCAATTATGATATTTCCTGTTTTCCCATAGGGCCCAAGGCAAATGGGGATAGCGGTTGTACGCGCTTTCTAAGGCTCTGATCGCTTTTAGATTTTGCATGCAGATAGGGCCAACAGAGGCCCAGGTATTGCCATGCGCACCCGCCCACAACAATGTTTCGATACCGAGTTATCTGGGTGCGGAAGTCTGCCGCCCCGAATTTTTACGCGCTTCCGTCTCGCGAACTACTATTTTCATCATGCCCACACTGGCATCAGTTTGTAGTACGGGAGGCCGTCTACAAATGGTGAAAATTTCAAAGCGTTCCATCAGAAAATTAAAAAGTTATGAGCATTAGAAGATCTTCCCATTAGGCCCCATTAGGCCACAGTTGCCGACCCGGCCTAAAACTTGCGCGGGTCACTTTCACGGACGGGCTCGAAGCTGGTGCCAGAAGTTAGCCCCCGACCAGAGCTTCATTGTGAGGCATTGCGTAAAATTTTCCGTCCCCCGAGTGCCGAGCAATAGCCCCTGAAAGGGCTTTCCGCACAATTTTCACGCCCTTATTTGAGCCACTTGTAGCTGAAGGAATTTTGCGCAAATGACTGAGAGGTGCTCCTGGGCACTGCTCATCACTTTGCAATAGGTTCCGGGGCTTTTCGCGAAGGTTGCGTTTTCTCAAACTTTGAGGGCATCAGCGGGTGGGCTGTGAAAACCTCCGAATGCATGGTTCTCAGCTCCTGCTGTGGGCAGCAAGCCAATTTTTTTCCAAAATGTTGACGTGTAAAAGAGCTTACTCGGGTGTGAAAATTATCATTGTGCGCACGCGCCCTGGACCGCAATTATGATATTTCCTGTTTTCCCATAGGGCCCAAGGCAAATGGGGATAGCGGTTGTACGCGCTTTCTAAGGCTCTGATCGCTTTTAGATTTTGCACGCGGATAGGGCCAACAGAGGCCCAGGTATTGCCATGCGCACCTGCCCGCAACAATGTTTCGATACCGAGTTATCGGGGTGCGGAAGTTCGCCGCCCCGAAGCTTTACGCGCTTCCGTCTCGCGAACTACTATTTTCATCATGCCCACACTGGCATCAGTTTGTAGTACGGGAGGCCCTCTACAAATGGTGAAAATTTCAAAGCGTTCCATCGGAAAATTCAAAAGTTATGAGCATAAGAAGATCTTCCCATTATGCCCCATTAGGCCACAGTAGCCGATCCGGCCTAAAACTTGCGCGGGTCACTTTCACAGACGGGCTCAAAACTGGTGCCAGAAGTTAGCCCCCGACCAGAGCTTCATTGTGAGGCATTGCGTAAAATTTTCCGTCCCCCGAGTGCCGAGCAATAGCCCCTGAAAGGGCTTTCCGCACAATTTTCATGCCCTTATTTGAGCCACTTGTAGCTGAAGGAATTTTGGGCAAATGACTGAGAGGTGCTCCTGGGCACTGCTCATCACTTTGCAATAGGTTCCGGGGCTTTTCGCGAAGGTCGCGTTTTCTCAAACTTTGAGGGCATCAGCGGGTGGGCTGTGAAAACCTCCGAATGCATGGTTCTCAGCTCCTGCTGTGGGCAGCAAGCCAATTTTTTCTCCAAAATGTTGACCTATAAAAGAGCTTACTCGGGTGTGAAAATTATCATTGTGCGCACGCGCCCTGGACCGCAATTATGATATTTCCTGTTTTCCCATAGGGCCCTAGGCAAATGGGGATAGCGATTGTACGCGCTTTCTAAGGCTCTGATCGCTTTTAGATTTTGCACGCGGATAGGGCCAACAGAGGCCTAGGTATTGCCATGCGCACCCGCCCGCAACAATGTTTCGATACCGAGTTATCGGGGTGCGGAAGTCTGCCGCCCCGAAGCTTTACGCGCTTCCATCTCGCGAACTACTATTTTCATCATGCCCACACTGGCATCAGTTTGTAGTACGGGAGGCCGTCTACAAATGGTGAAAATTTCAAAGCGTTCCATCGGAAAATTAAAAAGTTATGAGCATTAGAAGATCTTCCCATTAAGCCACAGTAGCCCACCCGGCCTAAAACTTGCGCGGGTCACTTTCACGGACGGGCTTGAAACTGGTGCCAGAAGTTAGCCCCCGACCAGAGCTTCATTGTGAGGCATTGCGTAAAATTTTCCGTCCCCTGAGTGCCGAGCAATAGCCCCTGAAAGGGCTTTCCGCACAATTTTCACGCCCTTATTTGAGCCACTTGTAGCTGAAGGAATTTTGCGCAAATGACTGAGAGGTGCTCCTGGGCACTGCTCATCACTTTGCAATAGGTTCCGGGGCTTTTCGCGAAGGTCGCGTTTTCTCAAACTTTGTAGGCCACTGGCTGGATATGGTTTACCTCCCCCCCCCAGGGGGAATTTCGAAGACCATATTTTTCTTAAAGCCCAATGTCTTGCGAGCATTTTGCAACATGTTAGCCCTCTGACAATGGCAGCGTTAAGCTGTTACATCCTGTTACATACGTTACCCTACAAAATATTTGATAATTAATATTTTTTTTTGAGAATTCAGAAAAGTGCAAAAGATAGGGTAAGATTTCCAAATTGGTTATATTTTCTAAGTAAGCTATTACTGGGCCACAGTTAATGATATTTAAAACAAATATAGCCACCCCCAATGTAGCGTATGTTACATTTTTTCATTGAACCCCCTTTTAAATGATAAATGCATCTAATATAGTTTGTCTTAAATTTTATTGAAACCAGTTTATGTTTATAAATTTGGTATTATATTAAAAAAAATTTATTTTTCTTTTCAAAACTGCAAGCATTACGTTTCTATCTTATATACTTTTTGAGTTATTAGGTGTTGAACATGGTAGCCCCATATCACGCAAAAATGTAAAATTTAATTCTCTAGGCCTTGCCCTGGCTAAAGACCCCCTTTCCTCCCAGGGGGGATTTAGTACAATATAATTTTCAAATACAACATTATATAAGCCACAAAATGAAATATGTAAGCCCTCTGAGAGTGGCAGCGTTAGCGGGTAAAATCATGTTACGTACGTTACCCGCAAAATAACATTAAATTTTCCTGACAATGTCTTCAACATATGTATTCACACTTTTTGGAAGTCTGGCATAGGTTTACGAACTTCTTATAACACAGTTACATAATTTTAGTATTAATTTTATAAATGTCTTGAGTTAGTGCCGTTGTATATGTTACTTAGTGTTTCATATGTTATTTCCAAGTATCAGTATGGCAGTTATTGACTATACAAGTATTACATCCGTCAGTGAATATATCAAATCTATAAGGCTGCTATATAAATGAATTGAAGTTCCTTATAATGGTGTCTAACATTATTTTACAGCCCAGGATACATACGTTACTCTCTGAAAACCATTAAACGTTCAAGACAAGGTCTCCATTACGACCTGCTTGTACTTATTTGCATGCTGGCACAGGTCCATGTACTTCTTTTTACTCTGGTTCATTTGCTGAGGAAGTAACTCAAAACATAAACTACCATAAGCCCTCTTGTCTTTTAGAGACATCAAATATAGTTAACATAATACTCATGGAAAGTTTGTACATACAGTGCAATATGTGAGTAACAACTTAAAAAGATCGAAGAAAACGCATCTGGCAGAAGTTATAGAGCTTTTTCTTGCCAAGCTAGCAATTCTTCGAATATTATCCAAGGGTTTAAAGAATTTTCCAATACAGCTTATTAATCCTCTAACAGATTCATCTTGCAAGGATTCTGCATTATGCTAGCACTCTGGTAATGGCACCATTACCTTGTAACAGCCAATTACATATATTACCCATCAACATCTTTGATAATTTTAGTAATTGGAATGACTCCTGAAAAGTGCAAACTATAAGGTTAGATTTCCAAATTAGCTATATCATCCAAGCAAGCTATTTTTGCATCACAGATATGGACCTTTGAAAACATATATGCACCCCAAAGTGTTACGTATGTTACATTTTTTTCATTATTCCTATATAAATGATTTATGAAACTAATATAGTTTGATTTTTTTAATGTGAATGTGCTTAATAATTCATTTTGTATTAAAGAATGTTTATGTACCTTTGGAAACTGCAAACTGCAAATATTATGTTTCTTTCTGTCTTTTATAAGGTTTGAGTTGTTGAGTTTTGAACAAGGTAACCCCATATCACATAAACTGTGAAATATAATTCAATTCTGTGGCTCTTTTGTTAGGGTACAATCATGTTTTCTTTCACCCAGAGGTACTAGATTTCCTTCCCATTTATTTTCCACACATTTTGTCCATATCTGGAAAGCCTCACTTGTTTTCATGGGAACAACTTGATAGTTCAATCTTTGTATGTACATCTTAAGGACCGAAAAGAAGGATGGAAGTAAGCTCATGTTCATACAATTTAAAATGGTCAGTATATGTGTATGGCTTTGAAACATGTCATACTGCAGCTTATTCCCATTTACATAAAAAGCACATGCTAGGGCTTCATGTCACTGATGTCACTGATGAGTGTCTGGTGCAATTCTTTGTTTGCTTTCCTACCCTGCTTAGAATGTAGATGAACTAGTGAGGAGGGGTTCTCTATCAGTTTGATAGGAATAACCTTTCCGTAGTACTAACACATCGGCACATTGGTAGTGTCATAATCTGTTAAACAGTGTATGACTGTAGATCTCTTTCCCCTTATTCTGGCCAATGTTGTTGACATTCAGAAGGAGCACCTTTTGTTGCATACACCAATGTTGAACAAAACACCCAGGTTATCTTCTGCGAGAATGTTTGTAAGACTTTATAGACTGCTGCTTATACATTGTATATATGTATCAGTGACAAAACCAACATGCCCTGCCTTTAGTGCCTGGTTGAATACTGGTTCCATCAGATCCCTGAATATGATAGGAAAAGCAATTATGCTCTGTAGAATGGCATTACCATCAAAGCTATGTTCAGCACTACATCACCTATTTAATGTTGGTTCAATGTGTGATTTCAAGCCATGCGGAAGTTTGGACGTCAGTTTTGGTGGGAATTCTCTCAGTAGTCGACAGTGACCATGGTACAGGTCGCAGTGTCAACTCAAAGTCAACATTATGTCTAATATAAAGAAGGTCATGCTGACCAAAGATGCTCCTTTAAGCTCTCATCTGGCTAATTACCTTTTGTAAATTGGACAATTTCTTCTTGACCTCGCAAGTCTCAAAAATTTATTAGCTTGTAGCATTTTATGGGATTGTGAAAGACAGATTTTCAACTAAAAGTGAGTCAATGAAGTCTGCAACAGCCTTCCTGCCAATGTCATCAGCCTCAATAAGATCCTTAGCTATGCCAGGCTTAGCAGAAACATCAAAAGTCAAAGGGTCCAGTTCATTGTCTTCAAAACTAAAACCAAAAGGATTGGTGAAGCCAGAAACTTCCTCTAGTACTAATTCTATTTTGCATCAGAGCAGATTGAATATTTCATTTTAGTGCATTGAAGAGTTGTTTCAATATATTGAGCTCTGATGTGATGAGTAATACACCATTCCATCTGTAGTATGAAGCGTAGTTCTAGCTGCTGAGGCCTATAATACCTCTTAATTGTTTGCCTGATAGTTATGTCAAAAGCATTTCTCAAGCAAAGAACCAATGACACTGATCGAAACACACCAAACCCATTTTGTTCGAGAAGTTCTTTGCATCTACGATGTGTATCAGACAAATTTATGGGTGTAATCAGTTACACAAGTACATATCGTGCATAGTTGTTGTGATCCGGTGCAATGAACATTAGGAACAAGGCATACAGATAGAGCTGACATGCAATTCAAAGTTGTTTTCCTTGTAGCCCTAATCAGTGTCAACACCATCTGAATTATATCCATATACTTTGCCCAGAACTGAGCTGTTTCACAGTGACTGTCTTTCAGAACTTCCTATTTGAATGCATGGCATCTACTGTTTATGTGAGCAAACAGCGAATGTTGATAGATCACATTATAATAATAGTTTAAGTCACCATAAATTAATAAGGAACTTCAATTTATTTCAGCCTTATACATTTTCTAAATTCTCTGACAGACTTTATACATGTATAGTAAACAACTGCTATACAGATATTACCGGGCCGCGTAGCGCAGTCGGTAACGTGTCTGGCTACAGATGCGTGTCTGACTGCAATTCCAGGGGTTATAGTTCGATCCCGGCCCGGTCCCATACTTTCGTGGAGATTGATCATAAAATAATTTCTACGGTCATTCTCCTACCTTCCGCTGATTAATTCAAGAAGGGTTGTTGTCAGTTACAAGCGAAAGTATGTGCATGAATTACTAGTTATCCGCTTGTTCAAGCCTGCCCAGGAAAAAGTGTGGTTAGGTGAACTGACCGTCCCGCAATGACCATAGCTGTTGACTTGGGACGTAAAGCAACAAAACAAAAAACTCAGAATAGCTTATGTATCATTTGGTACATGTAACACACATAACAGTTAATGCTCAAGGCATTTATTAAATGAACACTTAAAATAGGTAAACCTTGTTAAAAGAAGTACATAAACCTGTGCCAGCATGCAAATAAGTATAAACAAGGCTTGTTAGAGACATTAACTTGAGTGTTTAATGCTATTTTGAGGGTAACATACGTATCATGGGCCTGAAAAATAGTGTAAGCGACCATAATAAAGAATTTAAATAATCTTAGTAGCAGCCTTACAGATTTACTATATTCTGTGACAGATGTAATACACGTATAGTCAATAAATGCCATACTGATACTCTGAAATAACGCAGGAAACACTAAGTAACGTATACAACAGTAATAACTCAAGACATTTATAAAATAAATACTAAAAAATATGTAACTGTGTTATTAGAAGTTCATAAACCTGTGTCAGGCTGTGAAAACCTCCGAATGCATGGTTCTCAGCTCCTGCTGTGGGCAGCAAGCCAATTTTTTTCCAAAATGTTGACCTATAAAAGAGCTTACTCGGGTGTGAAAATTATCATTGTGCGCGCGCGCCCCGGACCGCAATTATGATATTTCCTGTTTTCCCATAGGGCCCAAGGCAAATGGGGATAGCGTTTGTACGCGCTTTCTAAGGCTCTGATCGCTTTTAGATTTTGCACGCGGATAGGGCCAACAGAGGCCCAGGTATTGCCATGCGCACCCGCTCGCAACAATGTTTCGATACCGAGTTATCGGGGTGCGGAAGTCCGCCGCCCCGAAGCTTTACGCGCTTGCGTCTCGCGAACTACTATTTTCATCATGCCCACACTGGCATCAGTTTGTAGTACGGGAGGCCCTCTACAAATGGTGAAAATTTCAAAGCGTTCCATCGGAAAATTAAAAAGTAATGAGCATTAGAAGATCTTCCCATTAGGCCACAGTAGCCGACCCGGCCTAAAACTTGCGCGGGTCACTTTCACGGACGGGCTCGAAACTGGTGCCAGAAGTTAGCCCCCGACCAGAGCTTCATTGTGAGGCATTGCATAAAATTTTCCGTCCCCCGAGTGCCGAGCAATAGCCCCTGAAAGGGCTTTCCGCACAATTTTCACGCCCTTATTTGAGCCACTTGTAGCTGAAGGAATTTTGCGCAAATGACTGAGAGGTGCTCCTGGGCACTGCTCATCACTTTGCAATAGGTTCTGGGGCTTTTCGCAAAGGTTGCGTTTTCTCAAACTTTGAGGGCATCAGCGGGTGGGCTGTGAAAACCTCCGAATGCATGGTTCTCAGCTCCTGCTGTGGGCAGCAAGCCAATTTTTTTTCCAAAATGTTGACCTATAAAAGAGCTTACTCGGGTGTGAAAATTATCATTGTGCGCGCGCGCCCCGGATCGCAATTATGATATTTCCTGTTTTCCCATAGGGCCCAAGGCAAATTGGGATAGCGGTTGTACGCGCTTTCTAAGGCTCTGATCGCTTTTAGATTTTGCACGCGGATAGGGCCAACAGAGGCCCAGGTATTGCCATGCGCACCCGCCCGCAACAATGTTTCGATACCGAGTTATCGGGGTGCGGAAGTCCGCCACCCCGAAGCTTTACGCGCTTCCGTCTCGCGAACTACTATTTTCATCATGCCCACACTGGCATCAGTTTGTAGTACGGGAGACCGTCTACAAATGGTGAAAATTTCAAAGCGTTCCATCGGAAAATTAAAAAGTTATGAGCATTAGAAGATCTTCCCATTAGGCCCCATTAGGCCACAGTAGCCGACCCGGCCTAAAACTTGCGCGGGTCACTTTCACCGACGGGCTCGAAACTGGTGCAAGAAGTTAGCCCCCGACCAGAGTTTCATTGTGAGGCATTGCGTAAAATTTTCCGTCCCTCGAGTGCCGAGCAATAGCCCCTGAAAGGGCTTTCCGCACAATTTTCACGCCCTTATTTGAGCCACTTGTAGCTGAAGGAATTTTGCGCAAATGACTGAGAGGTGCTCCTGGGCACTGCTCATCACTTTGCAATAGGTTCCGGGGCTTTTCGCGAAGGTCGCGTTTTCTCAAACTTTGAGGGCATCAGCAGGTGGGCTGTGAAAACCTCGGAATGCATGGTTCTCAGCTCCTGCTGTGGGCAGCAAGCCAATTTTTTTTTCCAAAATGTTGACCTATAAAAGAGCTTACTCGGGTGTGAAAATTATCATTGTGCGCGCGCGCCCCGGACCGCAATTATGATATTTCCTGTTTTTCCATAGGGCCCAAGGCAAATGGGGATAGCGGTTGTACGCGCTTTCTAAGGCTCTGATCGCTTTTAGATTTTGCACGCGGATAGGGCCAACAGAGGCCCAGGTATTGCCATGCGCACCCGCCCGGAACAATGTTTCGATACTGAGTTATCGGGGTGGGGAAGTCCGCCGCCCCGAAGCTTTAGGCGCTTCCGTCTCGCGAACTACTATTTTCATCATGCCCAAACTGGCATCAGTTTGTAGTACGGGAGGCCGTCTACAAATGGTGAAAATTTCAAAGCGTTCCATCGGAAAATTAAAAAGTTATGAGCATTAGATCTTCCCATCAGGCCCCATTAGTCCACAGTAGCCGACCCGGCCTAAAACTTGCGCGGGTCACTTTCACCGACGGGCTTGAAACTGGTGCGAGAAGTTAGCCCCCGACCAGAGCTTCATTGTGAGGCATTGCGTAAAATTTTCCGTCCCCCGAGTACCGAGCAATAGCCCCTGAAAGGGCTTTCCGCACAATTTTCACGCCCTTATTTGAGCCACTTGTAGCTGAAGGAATTTTGCGCAAATGACTGAGAGGTGCTCCTGGGCACTGCTCATCACTTTGCAATAGGTTCCGGGGCTTTTCGCGAAGGTTGCGTTTTCTCAAACTTTGAGGGCATCAGCGGGTGGGCTGTGAAAACCTCCGAATGCATGGTTCTCAGCTCCTGCTGTGGGCAGCAAGCCAATTTTTTTCCAAAATGTTGACCTATACAAGAGCTTACTCGGGTGTGAAAATTATCATTGTGCGCGCGCGCCCCGGACCGCAATTATGATATTTCCTGTTTTCCCATAGGGCCCAAGGCAAATGGGGATAACGGTTGTACGCGCTTTCTAAGGCTCTGATCGCTTTTAGATTTTGCACGCGGATAGGGCCAACAGAGGCCCAGGTATTGCCATGCGCACCCGCCTGCAACAATGTTTCGATACCGAGTTATTGGGATGCGGAAGTCTGCCGCCCCGAAGCTTTACGCGCTTCCGTCTCGCGAACTACTATTTTCATCATGCCCACACTGGCATCAGTTTGTAGTACGGGAGGCCGTCTACAAATGGTGAAAATTTCAAAGCGTTCCATCGGAAAATTAAAAAGTTATAAGCATTAGAAGATCTTCCGATTAGGCCCCATTAGGCCACATTAGCCGACCCGGCCTAAAACTTGCGCGGGTCACTTTCACGGACGGGCTCGAAACTGGTGCCAGAAGTTAGGCCCCTGACCAGAGCTTCATTGTGAGATATTGCGTAAAAGTTTCGGTCCCCCTAGTGCCAAGCAAACGCCCCTGAAAGGGCTTTCCACACAATTTTCACGCCCTTATTTGAGCCACTTGTAGCTAAAGGAATTTTGCGCAAATGACTGAGAGGTGCTCCTGGGCACTGCTCATCACTTTGCAATAGGTTCCGGGGCTTTTCGCGAAGGTCGCGTTTTCTCAAACTTTGAGGGCATCAGCGGGTGGGCTGTGAAATTCTCGGAATGCATGGTTCTCAGCTCCTGCTGTGGGCAGCAAGCCAATTTTTTTTCCAAAATGTTGACCTATAAAAGAGCTTACTCGGGTGTGAAAATTATCATTGTGCGCGCGCGCCCCGGACCGCAATTATGATATTTCCTGTTTTCCCATAGGGCCCAAGGCAAATGGGGATAGCGGTTGTACACCCTTTCTAAGGCTCTGATCGCTTTTAGATTTTGCACGCGGATAGGGCCAACAGAGGCCCAGGTATTGCCATGCGCACCCGCCCGCAACAATGTTTCGATACCGAGTTATCGGGGTGCGGAAGTCCGCCGCCCCGAAGCTATACGCGCTTCCGTCTCGCGAACTACTATTTTCATCATGCCCACACTGGCATCAGTTTGTAGTACGGGAGGCCGTCTACAAATGGTGAAAATTTCAAAGCGCTCCATCGGAAAATTAAAAAGTTATGAGCATTAGAAGATCTTCCCATTAGGCCCCATTAGGCCACAGTAGCCGACCCGGCCTAAAACTTGTGCGGGTCACTTTCACGGACGGGCTCGAAACTGGTGCCAGAAGTTAGCCCCCGACCAGAGCTTCATTGTGAGGCATTGCGTAAAATTTTCCGTCCCCCGAGTGCCGAGCAATAGACCTGAAAGGGCTTTCCGCACAATTTTCACGCCCTTATTTGAGCCACTTGTAGCTGAAGGTATTTTGCGCAAATGACTGAGAGGTGCTCCTGGGCACTGCTCATCACTTTGCAATTGGTTCCGGGGCTTTTCGCGAAGGTCGGGTTTTCTCAAACTTTGAGGGCATCAGCGGGTGGGCTGTGAAACAACTCCGAATGCATGGTTCTCAGCTCCTGCTGTGGGCAGCAAGCCAATTTTTTTTCCAAAATGTTGACCTATAAAAGAGCTTACTCGGGTGTGAAAATTATCATTGTGCGCGCACGCCCCGGACCGCAATTATGATATTTCCTGTTTTCCCAAAGGGCCCAAGGCAAATGGGGATAGCGGTTGTACGCGCTTTCTAAGGCTCTGATCGCTTTTAGATTTTGCACACGGATAGGGCCAACAGAGGCCCAGGAATTGCCATGCGCACCCGCCCGCAACAATGTTTCGATACGGAGTTATCAGGGTGCGGAAGTCCGCCGCCCCGAAGCTTTACGCGCTTCCGTCTCGCGAACTACTATTTTCATCATGCCCACACTGGCATCAGTTTGTAGTACGGGAGGCCGTCTACAAATGGTGAAAATTTCAAAGCGTTCCATCAGAAAATTAAAAAGTTATGAGCATTAGAAGATCTTCCCATTAGGCCCCATTAGGCAACAGTAGCCGACCCGGCCTTAAACTTGCGCGGGTCACTTTCACGGACGGGCTCGAAACTGGTGCCAGAAGTTAGCCCCCGACAAGAGCTTCATTGTGAGGCATTGCGTTAAATTTTCCGTTCCCCGAGTGCCGAGCAATAGCCCCTGAAAGGGCTTTCCGCACAATTTTCACGCCCTTATTTGAGCCACTTGTAGCTGAAGGAATTTTGCGCAAAAGACTGAGAGGTGCTCCTGGGCACTGCTCATCACTTTGCAATAGGTTCCTGGGCTTTTTGCGAAGGTCGCGTTTTCTCAAACTTTGAGGGCATCAGCGGGTGGGCTGTGAAAACCTCCAAATGCATGGTTCTCAGCTCCTGCTGTGGGCAGCAAGCCAATTTTTTTCCAAAATGTTGACCTATAAAAGAGCTTACTCGGGTGTGAAAATTATCATTGTGCGCGCGCACCCCGGACCGCAATTATGATATTTCCTGTTTTCCCATAGGGCCCAAGGCAGATGGGGATAGCGGTTGTACGCGCTTTCTAAGGCTCTGATCGCTTTTAGATTTTGCACGCGGATAGGGCCAACAGAGGCCCAGGTATTGCCATGCCGCCCGCCCGCAACAATGTTTCGATACCGAGTTATCGGGGTGCGGAAGTCCACCGCCCCGAAGCTTTACGCGCTTGCGTCTCGCGAACTACTATTTTCATCATGCCCACACTGGCATCAGTTTGTAGTACGGGAGGCCGTCTACAAATGGTGAAAATTTCAAAGCGTTCCATCGGAAAATTAAAAAGTTATGAGCATTAGAAGATCTTCCCATTAGGCCCCATTAGGCCACAGTAGCCGACCCAGCCTAAAACTTGCGCGGGTCACTTTCACGGACGGGCTCGAAACTGGTGCCAGAAGTTAGCCCCCGACCAGAGCTTCATTGTGAGGCATTGCGTAAAATTTTCCGTCCCCCGAGTGCCGAGCAATAGCCCCTGAAAGGGCTTTCCGCACAATTTTCACGCCCTTATTTGAGCCACTTGTAGCTGAAGGAATTTTGCGCAAATGACTGAGAGGTGCTCCTGGGCACTGCTCATCACTTTGCAATAGGTTCCAGGGCTTTTCGCGAAGGTCGCGTTTTCTCAAAATTTGAGGGCATCAGCGGGTGGGCTGTGAAAACCTCCGAATGCATGGTTCTCAGCTCCTGCTGTGGGCAGCAAGCCAATTTTTTTTCCAAAATGTTGACCTATAAAAGAGCTTACTTGGGTGTGAAAATTATCATTGTGCGCACGCGCCCCAGACCACAATTATGATATTTCCTGTGTTCCCATAGGGCCCAAGGCAAATGGGGATAGCGGTTGTACGCGCTTTCTAAGGCTCTGATCGCTTTTAGATTTTGCAGGAAGATAGGGCCAACAGAGGCCCAGGTATCGCCATGTGCACCCGCCCGCAACAATGTTTCGATACCGAGTTATCGGGGTGCAGAAGTCCGCCGCCCCGAAGCTTTACGCGCTTCCGTCTTGCGAACTACTATTTTCATCATGCCCACACTGGCATCAGTTTGTAGTACGGGAGGCCGTCTACAAATGGTGAAAATTTCAAAGCGTTCCATCGGAAAATTAAAAAGTTATGAGCATTAGAAGATCTTCCCATTAGGCCCCATTAGGCCACAGTAGCCGACCCAGCCTAAAACTTGCGCGGGTCACTTTCACGGACGGACTCGAAACTGGTGCCAGAAGTTAGCCCCCGACCAGAGCTTCATTGTGAGCTATTGCGTAAAATTTTCCATCCCCCTGAGTGCCGAGCAATAGCCCCTGAAAGGCCTTTCCGAACAATTTTCACGCCCTTATTTGAGCCACTTGTAGCTGAAGGAATTTTGCGCAAATGACTGAGAGGTGCTTCTGGTCACTGTTCATCACTTTGCAATAGGTTCTGGGGCTTTTCGCGAAGGTCGCGTTTTCTCAAACTTTGAGGGCATCAGCGGGTGGGCTGTGAAAACCTCCGAATGCATGGTTCTCAGCTCCTGCTGTGGGCAGCAAGCCAATTTTTTTCCAAAATGTTGACCTATAAAAGAGCTTACTCGGGTGTGAAAATTATCATTGTGCGCGCGCGCCCCGGACCGCAATTATGATATTTCCTGTTTTCCCATAGGGCCCAAGGCAAATGGGGGTAGCGGTTGTACGCGCTTTCTAAGGCTCTGATCGCTTTTAGATTTTGCACGCGGATAGGGCCAACAGAGGCCCAAGTATTGCCATGCGCACCCGCCCGCAACAATGTTTCGATACCGAGTTATCGGGGTGCGGAAGTCCACCGCCCAGAAGCTTTATGCGCTTCCGTCTCGCGAACTACTATTTTCATCATGCCCACACTGGCATCAGTTTGTAGTACGGGAGGCCGTCTACAAATGGTGAAAATTTCAAAGCGTTCCATCGGAAAATTAAAAAGTTATGAGCATTAGAAGATCTTCCCATTAGGCCCCATTAGGCCACAGTAACCGACCCGGCCTAAAACTTGCGCGGGTCACTTTCACGGACGGGCTCAAAACTGGTGCCAGAAGTTAGCCCTCGACCAGAGCTTCATTGTGAGGCATTGCGTAAATTTTCCGTCCCCCGAGTGCTGAGCAATAGCCCCTGAAAGGGCTTTCCGCACAATTTTCACGCCCTTATTTGAGCCACTTGTAGCTGAAGGAATTTTGCGCAAATGACTGAGAGGTGCTCCTGGGCACTGCTCATCACTTTGCAATAGGTTCTGGGTTTTTCGCGAAGGTCCCGTTTTCTCAAACTTTGAGGGCATCAGCGGGTGGGCTGTGAAAACCTCCGAATGCTAGGTTCTCAGCTCCTGCTGTGGGCAGCAAGCCAATTTTTTTCCAAAATGTTGACCTATAAAAGAGCTTACTCGGGTGTGAAAATTATAATTGTGCGTGCGCGCCCCGGACCGCAATTATGATATTTCCTGTTTTCCCATAGGGCCCAAGGCAAATGGGGATAGCGGTTGTACGCGCTTTCTAAGGCTCTGATCGCTTTTAGATTTTGCACGCCGATAGGGCCAACAGAGGCCCAGGTATTGCCATGCGCACCCGCTCGCAACAATGTTTCGATACCGAGTTATCGTGGTGCGGAAGTCCACCACCCCGAAGCTTTACGCGCTTCCGTCTCGCGAACTACTATTTTCATCATGCCCACACTGGCATCAGTTTGTAGTACGGGAGGCCGTCTACAAATGGTGAAAATTTCAAAGCGTTCCATCGGAAAATTAAAAAGTTATGAGTATTAGAAGATCTTCCCATTAGGCCCCATTAGGCCACAGTAGCGGACCCGGCCTAAAACTTGCGCGGGTCACTTTCACGGACGGGCTCAAAACTGGTGCCAGAGGTTAGCCCCCGACCAGAGCTTCATTGTGAGGCATTGCGTAAAATTTTCCGTCCCCCGAGTGATGAGCTATAGCCCCTGAAAGGGCTTTCCGCACAATTTTCACGCCCTTATTTGAGCCACTTGTAGCTGAAGGAATTTTGCGCAAATGACTGAGAGGTGCTCCTGGGCACTGCTCATCACTTTGCAATAGGTTCCGGGGCTTTTTGCGAAGGTCGCGTTTTCTCAAACTTTGAGGGCATCAGCGGGTGGGCTGTGAAAACCTCCGAATGCATGGTTCTCAGCTCCTGCTGTGGGCAGCAAGCCATTTTTTTTTCCAAAATGTTGACCTATAAAAGAGCTTATTCAGGTGTGAAAATTATCATTGTGTGCGCGCGCCCCAGACCGCAATTATGATATTTCCTGTTTTCCCATAGGGCCCAAGGCAAATGGGGATAGCGGTTGTACGCGCTTTCTAAGGCTCTGATCGCTTTTAGATTTTGCACGCGGATAGGGCCAACAGAGGCCCAGGTATTGCCATGCGCACCCGCCCGCAACAATGTTTGGATACGGAGTTATCGGGGTGCGGAAGTCCGCCGCCCCGAAGTTTTACGCGCTTCCAATTCGCGAACTACTATTTTCATCATGCCCACACTGGCATCAGTTTGTAGTACGGGAGGCCGTCTACAAATGGTGAAAATTTCAAAGCGTTCCATCAGAAAATTAAAAAGTTATGAGCATTAGAAGATCTTCCCATTAGGCCCCATTAGGCCACAGTAGCCAACCCGGCCTAAAACTTGCGCGGGTCACTTTCACGGACGGGCTCGAAACTGGTGTCAGAAGTTAGCCCCCGACCAGAGCTTAATTGTGAGGCATTGCGTAAAATTTTCCTTCCCTCGAGTGCCGAGCAATAGCCCCTGAAAGGGCTTTCCGCACAATTTTCACGCCCTTATTTGAGCCACTTGTAGCTGAAGGAATTTTGCGCAAATGACTAGGAGGTGCTCCTGGGCACTGCTCATCACTTTGCAATAGGTTCCGGGGCTTTTCGCGAAGGTCGCGTTTTCTCAAACTTTGAGGGCATCAGCGGGTGGGCTGTGAAAACCTCCGAATGCATGGTTCTCAGCTCCTGCTGTGGGCAGCAAGCCAATTTTTTTTCCAAAATGTTGACCTATAAAAGAGCTTACTCGGGTGTGAAAATTATCATTGTGCACGCGCGCCCCAGACCGCAATTATGATATTTCCTGTTTTCCCATAGGGCCCAAGGCAAATGGGGATAGCGGTTGTACGCGCTTTCTAAGGCTCTGATCGCTTTTAGATTTTGCACGCGGATAGGGCCAACAGAGGCCCAGGTATTGCCATGCGCACCCGCCCGCAACAATGTTTCTATACGGAGTTATCGGGGTGCGGAAGTCCGCCGCCCCGAAGCTTTATGCGCTTCCAATTTGCGAACTACTATTTTTATCATGCCCACACTGGCATCAGTTTGTAGAACGGGAGGCCGTCTACAAATGGTGAAAATTTCAAAGCGTTCCATCTGAAAATTAAAAAGTTATGAGCATTAGAAGATCTTCCCATTAGGCCCCATTAGGCCACAGTAGCCAACCCGGCCTAAAACTTGCGCGGGTCACTTTCACGGACGGGCTCGAAACTGGTGTCAGAAGTTAGCCCCAGACCAGAGCTTAATTGTGAGGCATTGCGTAAAATTTTCCGTCCCCCAAGTGCCGAGCAATAGCCCCTGAAAGGGCTTTCCGCACAATTTTCACGCCCTTATTTGAGCCATTTGTAGCTGAAGGAATTTTGCGCAAATGACTGAGAGGTGCTCCTGGGCACTGCTCATCACTTTGCAATAGGTTTCGGGGCTTTTCGCGAAGGTCGCGTTTTCTCAAACTTTGAGGGCATCAGCGGGTGGGCTGTGAAAACCTCCGAATGCATTGTTCTCACCTCCTGCTGTGGGCAGCAAGTCAATTTTTTTTCCAAAATATTGACCTATAAAAGAGCTTACTCGGGTGTGAAAATTATCATTGTGCGCGCGCCCCCCGGACCGCAATTATGATATTTCCTGTTTTCCCATAGGGCCCAAGGCAAATGGGGATAGCGGTTGTACGCGCTTTCTAAGGCTCTGATCGCTTTTAGATTTTGCACGCGGATAGGGCCAACAGAGGCCCAGGTATTGCCATGCGCACCCGCCCGCAACAATGTTTCAATACCGAGTTATCGGGGTGCGGAAGTCCGCTGCCCCGAAGCTTTACGCGCTTCCGTCTTGCAAACTTCTATTTTCATCATGCCCTTACTGGCATCAGTTTGTAGTACGGGAGGCCGTCTACAAATGGTGAAAATTTCAAAGCATTCCATCGGAAAATTAAAAAGTTATGAGCATTAGAAGATCTTCCCATTAGGCCCCATTAGGCCACAGTAGCCGACCCGGCCTAAAACTTGCGCGGGTCACTTTCACAGACGGGCTCGAAACTGGTGCCAGAAGTTAGCCCCCGACCAGAGCTTCATTGTGAGGCATTGCGTAAAATTTTCCGTCCCCCGAGTGCCGAGCAATAGCCCCTGAAAGGGCTTTCCGCACAATTTTCACGCCCTTATTTGAGCCACTTGTAGCTGAAGGAATTTTGTGCAAATGACTGAGAGGTGCTCCTGGGCACTGCTCATCACTTTGCAATAGGTTCCGGGGCTTTTTCGCGAAGGTCGCGTTTTCTCAAACTTTGAGGGCATCAGCGGGTGGGCTGTGAAAACCTCCGAATGCATGGTTCTCAGCTCCTGCTGTGGGCAGCAAGCCAATTTTTTTTTCCAAAATGTTGACCTATAAAAGAGCTAACTCAGGTGTGAAAATTATCATTGTGCGCACGCGCCCCGGACCGCAATTATGATATTTCCTGTTTTCCCATAGGGCCCAAGGCAAATGGGGATAGCGGTTGTACGCGCTTTCTAAGGCTCTGATCGCTTTTAGATTTTGCACGCTGATAGGGCCAACAGAGGCCCAGGTATTGCCATGCGCACTCGCCGGCAACAATGTTTCGATACCGAGTTATCGGGGTGCGGAAGTCCGCCGCCCCGAAGCTTTACGCGCTTCCGTCTCGCAAACTACTATTTTCATCATGCCCACACTGGCATCAGTTTGTAGTACGGGAGGCCGTCTACAAATGGTGAAAATTTCAAAGCGTTCCAACGGAAAATTAAAAAGTTATGAGCATTAGAAGATCTTCCCATTAGGCCCCATTAGGCCACAGTAGCCGACCCGGCCTAAAACTTGCGCGGGTCACTTTCACGGACGGGCTCGAAACTGGTGCCAGAAGTAAGCCCCCGACCAGAGCTTCATTGTGAGGCATTGCGTAAAATTTTCCGTCCCCCGAGTGCCGAGCAATAGCCCCTGAAAGGGCTTTCCGCACAATTTTCACGCCCTTATTTGAGCCACTTGTAGCTGAAGGAATTTTGCGCAAATGACTGAGAGGTGCTCCTGGGCACTGCTCATCACTTTGCAATAGGTTCCGGGGCTTTTCGCGAAGGTCGCGTTTTCTCAAACTTTGAGGGCAAATCATTGGTGGGCTGTGAAAACCTCCGAATGCATGGTTCTCAGCTCCTGCTGTGGGCAGCAAGCCAATTTTTTTTCCAAAATGTTGACCTATAAAAGAGCTTACTCGGGTTAGAAAATTATCATTGTGCGCGCGCGCCCCGGACCGCAATTATGATATTTCCTGTTTTCCCATAGGGCCCAAGGCAAATGGGGATAGCGGTTGTACGCGCTTTCTAAGGCTCTGATCGCTTTTAGATTTTGCACGCGGATAGGGCCAAAAGAGGCCCAGGTATTGCCATGCGCACCGCCGGCAACAATGTTTCGATACCGAGTTATCGGGGTGCGGAAGTCCGCCGCCCCGAAGCTTTACGCGCTTCCGTCTCGCGAACTACTATTTTCATCATGCCCACACTGGCATCAGTTTGTAGTACGGGAGGCCGTCTACAAATGGTGAAAATTTCAAAGCGTTCCATCTGAAAATTAAAAAGTTATGAGCATTAGAAGATCTTCCCATTAGGCCCCATTAGGCCACAGTAGCCGACCCGGCCTAAAACTTGCGCGGTTCACTTTCACGGACGGGCTCGAAACTGGTGCCAGAAGTTAGCCCCCGACCAGAGCTTCATTGTGAGGCATTGCGTAAAATTTTCCGTCCCCCGAGTGCCGAGCAATAGCCCCTGAAAGGGCTTTCCGCACAATTTTCACGCCCTTATTTGAGCCACTTGTAGCTGAAGGAATTTTGCGCAAATGACTAGGAGGTGCTCCTGGGCACTGCTCATCACTTTGCAATAGGTTCCGGGGCTTTTCGCGAAGGTCGCGTTTTCTCAAACTTTGAGGGCATCAGCGGGTGGGCTGTGAAATTCTCGGAATGCATGGTTCTCAGCTCCTGCTGTGGGCAGCAAGCCAATTTTTTTTCCAAAATGTTGACCTATAAAAGAGCTTACTCGGGTGTGAAAATCATCATTGTGCGCGCGCGCCCCGGACCGCAATTATGATATTTCCTGTTTTCCCATAGGGCCCAAGGCAAATGGGGATAGCGGTTGTACGCGCTTTCTAAGGCTCTGATCGCTTTTAGATTTTGCACGCGGATAGGGCCAACAGAGGCCCAGGTATTGCCATGCGCACCTGCCCGCAACAATGTTTCGATACCGAGTTACCGCAACGAAGCTTTACGCGCTTCCGTCTCGCGAACTACTATTTTCATCATGCCCACACTGGCATCAGTTTGTAGTACGGGAGGCCGTCTACAAATGGTGAAAATTTCAAAGCGTTCCATCGGAAAATTAAAAAGTTATGAGCATTAGAAGATCTTCCCATTTGGCCCCATTAGGCCACAGTAGCCGACCCGGCCTAAAACTTGCGCGGGTCACTTTCACGGACAGGCTCAAAACTGGTGCCAGAAGTTAGCCCCTGACCAGAGCTTCATTGTGAGGCATTGCGTAAAATTTTCCGTCCCCCGAGTGTCAAGCAATAGCCCCTGAAAGGGCTTTCTGCACAATTTTCACGCCCTTATTTGAGCCACTTGTAGCTGAAGGAATTTTGCGCAAATGACTGAGAGGTGCTCCTGGGCACTGCTCATCACTTGCAATAGGTTCCAGGGCTTTTTGCGAAGGTCGCGTTTTCTCAAACTTTGAGGGCATCAGTGGGTGGGCTGTGAAAACCTTGGAATGCGTGGTTCTCAGCTCCTGCTGTGGGCAGCAAGCCAATTTTTTTTCCAAAATGTTGACCTATAAAAGAGCTTACTCGGGTGTGAAAATTATCATTGTGCGCGCGCGCCCCGGACCGCAATTATGATATTTCCTGTTTTCCCATAGGGCCCAAGGCAAATGGGGATACCGGTTGTACGCATTTTCTAAGGCTCTGATCGCTTTTAGATTTTGCACGCGGATAGGGCCAACAGAGGCCCAGGTATTGGCATGCGCACCCGCCAGCAACAATGTTTCGATACCGAGTTACCGCCCCGAAGCTTTACGCGCTTCCGTCTCGCGAACTACTATTTTCATCATGCCCACACTGGCATCAGTTTGTAGTAAGGGAGGCCGTCTACAAATGGTGAAAATTTCAAAGCGTTCCATCGGAAAATAATAAAGTTATGAGCATTAGAAGATCTTCCCATTAGGCCCCATTAGGCCACAGTAGCCGACCCGGCCTAAAACTTGCGCGGGTCACTTTCACGGACGGGCTCGAAACTGGTGCCAGAAGTTAGCCCCCGACCAGAGCTTCATTGTGAGGCATTGCGTAAAATTTTCCGTCCCCCGAGTGCCGAGCAATAGCCCCTGAAAGGGCTTTCCGCACAATTTTCACGCCCTTATTTGAGCCACTTTTAGCTGAAGGAATTTTGCGCAAATGACTAAGAGGTGCTCCTGGGCACTGCTCATCATTTTGCAATAGGTTCCGGGGCTTTTTGCGAAGGTCGCGTTTTCACAAACTTTGAGGGCATCAGCGGGTGGGCTGTGAAAACTCCGAATGCATGGTTCTCAGCTCCTGCTGTGGGCAGCAAGCCAATTTTTTTCCCAAAATGTTGACCTATAAAAGAGCTTACTCGGGTGTGAAAATTATCATTGTGCGCGCGCGCCCAGGACCGCAATTATGATATTTCCTGTTTTCCCATAGGGCCCAAGGCAAATTGGGATAGCGGTTGTACGCGCTTTCTAAGGCTCTGATCGCTTTTAGATTTTGCACGCGGAAAGGCCAACAGAGGCCCAGGTATTGCCATGCGCACCCGCACGCAACAATGTTTTGATACCGAGTTATCGGGGTGCGGAAGTCCACCGCCCCGAAGCTTTACACGCTTCCGTCTCGCGAACTACTTTTTTCATCATGCCCACACTGGCATCAGTTTGTAGTACGGGAGGCCGTCTACAAATGGTGAAAATTTCAAAGCGTTCCATCGGAAAATTAAAGAGTTATGAGCATTAGAAGATCTTCCCATTAGGCACCATTAGGCCACAGTAGCCGACCCGGCCTAAAACTTGCGCGGGTCACTTTCACGGACGGGCTCGAAACTGGTGCCAGAAGTTCGCCCCCGACCAGAGCTTCATTGTGAGGCATTGTGTAAAATTTTCCGTCCCCCGAGTGCGGAGCAATAGCCCCTGAAATGGCTTTCCGCACAATTTTCATGCCCTTATTTGAGCCACTTGTAGCTGAAGGAATTTTGCGCAAATGACTGAGAGGTGCTCCTGGGCACTGCTCATCACTTTGCAATAGGTTCCGGGGCTTTTCGCGAAGGTCGCGTTTTCTCAAACTTTGAGGGCATCAGCGGGTGGGCTGTGAAAACCTCCGAATGCATGGTTCTCAGCTCCTGCTGTGGGCAGCAAGCCAATTTTTTTTCCAAAATGTTGACCTATAAAAGAGCTTACTCGGTTGTGAGCATTTTCATTGTGCGCGCGCCCCGGACCGCAATTATGATATTTCCTGTTTTCCCATAGGGCCCAAGGCAAATGGGGATAGCGGTTGTACGCGCTTTCTAAGGCTCTGATCGCTTTTAGATTTTGCACGCGGATAGGGCCAACAGAGGCCCAGGTATTGCCATGCGCACCCGCCCGCAACAATGTTTTGATACCGAGTTATCGGGGTGCGGAAGTCCGCCGCCCCGAAGCTTTACGCGCTTCCGTCTCGCGAACTACTAGTTTCATCATGCCCACACTGGCATCAGTTTGTAGTACGGGAGGCCGTCTACAAATGGTGATAATTTCAAAGCGTTCCATCGGAAAATTAAAAAGTTATGAGCATTAGAAGATCTTCCCATTAGGCCCCATTAGGCCACAGTAGCCGACCCGGCCTAAAACTTGCGCGGGTCACTTTCACGGACGGGCTCGAAACTGGTGCCAGAAGTTCGCCCCCTACCAGAGCTTCATTGTGAGGCATTGTGTAAAATTTTCCATCCCCCGAGTGCTGAGCAATAGCCCCTGAAAGGGCTTTCCGCACAATTTTCACGCCCTTATTTGAGCCACTTGTAGCTGAAGGAATTTTGTGCAAATGACTGAAAGGTGCTCCTGGGCACTGCTCATCACTTTGCAATAGGTTCAGGGGCTTTTCGCGAAGGTCGCGTTTTCTCAAACTTTGAGGGCATCAGCGGGTGGGCTGTGAAAACCTCCGAATGCATGGTTCTCAGCTCCTGCTGTGGGCAGCAAGCCAATTTTTTTCCCAAAATGTTGACCTATAAAAGAGCTTACTCGGGTGTGAAAATTATCATTGTGCGCGCGCGCCTTGGACCGCAATTATGATATTTCCTGTTTTCCCATAGGGCCCAAGGCAAATGGGGATAGCGGTTGTACGCGTTCTCTAAGGCTCTGATCGCTTTTAGATTTTGCATGCGGATAGGGCCAACAGAGGCCCAGGTATTGCCATAAGCACCTGCCCGCAACAATGTTTCGATACCGAGTTATCGGGGTGAGGAAGTCCGCCGCCCCGAAGATTTACACGCTTCCGTCTCGCGAACTACTATTTTCATCATGCCCACACTGGCATCAGTTTGTAGTACGGGAGGCCGTCTACAAATGGTGAAAATTTCAAAGCGTTCCATCGGAAAATTAAAAAGTTATGAGCATTAGAAGATCTTCCCATTAGGCCCCATTAGGCCACAGTAGCCCACCCGGCCTAAAACTTGCGCGGGTCACTTTCACGGACGGGCTCAAAACTGGTGCCAGAAGTTAGCCCCCGACCAGAGCTTCATTGTGAGGCATTGCGTAAAATTTTCCGTCCCCCGAGTGCCGAGCAATAGCCCCTGAAAGGGCTTTCCGCACAATTTTCACGCCCTTATTTGAGCCACTTGTAGCTGAAGGAATTTTGCGCAAATGACTGAGAGGTGCTCCTGGGCACTGCTCATCACTTGCAATAGGTTCCAGGGCTTTTTGCGAAGGTCGCGTTTTCTCAAACTTTGAGGGCATCAGCGGGTGGGCTGTGAAAACCTCCGAATGCATGGTTCTCAGCTCCTGCTGTGGGCAGCAAGCCAATTTTTTTTCCAAAATGTTGACCTATAAAAGAGCTTACTCGGGTGTGAAAATTATCATTGTGCGCGCGCGCCCCGGACCGCAATTATGATATTTCCTGTTTTCCCATAGGGCCCAAGGCAAATGGGGATACCGGTTGTACGCATTTTCTAAGGCTCTGATCGCTTTTAGATTTTGCACGCGGATAGGGCCAACAGAGGCCCAGGTATTGGCATGCGCACCCGCCAGCAACAATGTTTCGATACCGAGTTACTGCCCCGAAGCTTTACGCGCTTCCGTCTCGCGAACTACTATTTTCATCATGCCCAAACTGGCATCAGTTTGTAGTACGGGAGGCCGTCTACAAATGGTGAAAATTTCAAAGTGCTCCATCGGAAAATAATAAAGTTATGAGCATTAGAAGATCTTCCCATTAGGCCCCATTAGGCCACAGTAGCCGACCCGGCCTAAAACTTGCGCGGGTCACTTTCACGGACAGGCTCGAAACTGGTGCCAGAAGTTAGCCCCCGACCAGAGCTTCATTGTGAGGCATTGCGTAAAATTTTCCGTCCCCCCGAGTGCCGAGCAATAGCCCCTGAAAGGGCTTTCCGCACAATTTTCACGCCCTTATTTGAGCCACTTGTAGCTGAAGGAATTTTGCGCAAATGACTAAGAGGTGCTCCTGGGCACTGCTCATCATTTTGCAATAGGTTCCGGGGCTTTTTGCGAAGGTCGCGTTTTCTCAAACTTTGAGGGCATCAGCGGGTGGGCTGTGAAAACTCCGAATGCATGGTTCTCAGCTCCTGCTGTGGGCAGCAAGCCAATTTTTTTCCCAAAATGTTGACCTATAAAAGAGCTTACTCGGGTGTGAAAATTATCATTGTGCGCGCGCGCCCAGGACCGCAATTATGATATTTCCTGTTTTCCCAAAGGGCCCAAGGCAAATGGGGATAGCGGTTGTACGCGTTCTCTAAGGCTCTGATCGCTTTTAGATTTTGCACGCGGATAGGGCCAACAGAGGCCCAGGTATTGCCATAAGCACCTGCCCGCAACAATGTTTCGATACCGAGTTATCGGGGTGAGGAAGTCCGCCGCCCCAAAGCTTTACACGCTTCCGTCTCGCGAACTACTATTTTCATCATGCCCACACTGGCATCAGTTTGTAGTACGGGAGGCCGTCTACAAATGGTGAAAATTTCAAAGCGTTCCATCGGAAAATTAAAAAGTTATGAGCATTAGAAGATCTTCCCATTAGGCCCCATTAGGCCACAGTAGCCGACCCGGCCTAAAACTTGCGTGGGTCACTTTCACGGACGGGCTCAAAACTGGTGCCAGAAGTTAGCCCCCGACCAGAGCTTCATTGTGAGGCATTGCGTAAAATTTTCCGTCCCCCGAGTGCCGAGCAATAGCCCCTGAAAGGGCTTTCCGCACAATTTTCACGCCCTTATTTGAGCCACTTGTAGCTGAAGGAATTTTGCGCAAATGACTGAGAGGTGCTCCTGGGCACTGCTCATCACTTGCAATAGGTTCCAGGGCTTTTTGCGAAGGTTGCGTTTTCTCAAACTTTGAGGGCATCAGCGGGTGGGCTGTGAAAACCTCCGAATGCATGGTTCTCAGCTCCTGCTGTGGGCAGCAAGCCAATTTTTTTTCCAAAATGTTGACCTATAAAAGAGCTTACTCGGGTGTGAAAATTATCATTGTGCGCGCGCGCCCCGGACCGCAATTATGATATTTCCTGTTTTCCCATAGGGCCCAAGGCAAATGGGGATACCGGTTGTACGCATTTTCTAAGGCTCTGATCGCTTTTAGATTTTGCACGCGGATAGGGCCAACAGAGGCCCAGGTATTGCCATGCGCACCCGCCCGCAACAATGTTTCGATACCCAGTTATCAGGGTGCGGAAGTCCGCCGCCCCGAAGATTTACGCGCTTCCGTCTCGCGAACTATTATTTTCATCATGCCCACACTGGCATCAGTTTGTAGTACGGGAGGCCATCTACAAATGGTGAAAATTTCAAAGCGTTCCATCGGAAAATTAAAAAGTTATGAGCATTAGAAGATCTTCCCATTAGGCTCCATTAGGCCACAGTAGCCGACCCGGCCTAAAACTTGCGCGGGTCACTTTCACGGACGGGCTCGAAACTGGTGCCAGAAGTTAGCCCCCAACCAGAGCTTCATTGTGAGGCATTGCGTAAAATTTTCCATCCCCCGAGTGCCGAGCAATAGCCCCTGAAAGGGCTTTCCGCACTATTTTCCGGCCCTTATTTGAGCCACTTGTAGCTGAAGGAATTTCGCGCAAATGACTGAGAGGTGCTCCTGGGCACTGCTCATCACTTTGCAATAGGTTCGAGGGCTTTTCGCGAAGGTCGCGTTTTCTCAAACTTTGAGGGCATCAGCGGTAGGGCTGTGATCACCTCCGAATGCATGGTTCTCAGCTCCTGCTGTGGGCAGCAAGCCAATTTTTTTTCCAAAATGTTGACCAATAAAAGAGCTTACTCGGGTGTGAAAATTATCATTGTGCGCGCGCGCCCCGGACGGCAATTTTGATATTTCCTGTTTTCCCATAGGGCCCAAGGCAAATGGGGATAGCGGTTGTACACGCTTTCTAAGGCTCTGATCGCTTTTAGATTTTGCAGGCGGATAGGGCCAACAGAGGCCCAGGTATTGCCATGCGCACCCGCCCGCAACAATGTTTCGATACCGAGTTATCGGGGTGCGGAAGTCCGCCGCCCCGAAGCTTTACGCGCTTCCGTCTCGCGAACTACTATTTTCATCATGCCCACACTGGCATCAGTTTGTAGTACGGGAGGCCGTCTACAAATGGTGAAAATTTCAAAGCGTTCCAACGGAAAATTAAAAAGTTATGAGCATTAGAAGATCTTCCCATTAGGCCACAGTAGCCCACCCGGCCTAAAACTTGCGCGGGTCACTTTCACGGACGGGCTCAAAACTGGTGCCAGAAGTTAGCCCCCGACCAGAGCTTCATTGTGAGGCATTGCGTTAAATTTTCCGTCCCCCGAGTGCCGAGCAATAGCCCCTGAAAGGGCCTTCCGCACAATTTTCACGCCCTTATTTGAGCCACTTGTAGCTGAAGGAATTTGGCGCAAATGACTGAGAGGTGCTCCTGGGCACTGCTCATCACTTTGCAATAGGTTCCAGGGCTTTTTGCGAAGGTTGCGTTTTCTCAAACTTTGAGGGCATCAGCGGGTGGGCTGTGAAAACCTCCGAATGCATGGTTCTCAGCTCCTGCTGTGGGCAGCAAGCCAATTTTTTTCCAAAATGTTGACCTATAAAAGAGCTTACTCGGGTGTGAAAATTATCATTGTGCGCGCGCGCCCCGGACCGCAATTATGATATTTCCTGTTTTCCCATAGGGCCCAAGGCAAATGGGGATAGCGGTTGTACGCGCTTTCTAAGGCTCTGATCGCTTTTAGATTTTGCACGCGGATAGGGCCAACAGAGGCCCAGGTATTGCCATGCGCACCCGCCCGCAACAATGTTTCGATACCCAGTTATCAGGGTGCGGAAGTCCGCCGCCCTGAAGCTTTACGCGCTTCCGTCTCGCGAACTATTATTTTCATCATGCCCACACTGGCATCAGTTTGTAGTACGGGAGGCCGTATACAAATGGTGAAAATTTCAAAGCGTTCCATCGGAAAATTAAAAAGTTATGAGCATTAGAAGATCTTCCCATTAGGCCCCATTAGGCCACAGTAGCCGACCCGGCCTAAAACTTGCGTGGGTCACTTTCACGGACGGGCTCGAAACTGGTGCCAGAAGTTAGCCCCCAACCAGAGCTTCATTGTGAGGCATTGCGTAAAATTTTCCATCCCCTGAGTGCCGAGCAATAGCCCCTGAAAGGGCTTTCCGCACTATTTTCCGGCCCTTATTTGAGCCACTTGTAGCTGAAGGAATTTCGCGCAAATGACTGAGAGGTGCTCCTTGGCACTGCTCATCACTTTGCAATAGGTTCGGGGGCTTTTCGCGAAGGTCGCGTTTTCTCAAACTTTGAGGGCATCAGCGGGTGGGCTGTGAAAACCTCCGAATGCATGGTTCTCAGCTCCTGCTGTGGGCAGCAAGCCAATTTTTTTCCAAAATGTTGACCTATAAAAGAGCTTACTCGGGTGTGAAAATTATTATTGTGTGCGCGCGCCCCGGACAGCAATTTTGATATTTCCTGTTTTCCCATAGGGCCCAAGGCAAATGGGGATAGCGGTTGTACACGCTTTCTAAGGCTCTGATCGCTTTTAGATTTTGCAGGCGGATAGGGCCAACAGAGGCCCAGGTATTGCCATGCGCACCCGCCCGCAACAATGTTTCGATACCGAGTTATCGGGGTGCGGAAGTCCGCTGCCCCGAAGCTTTACGCGCTTCAGTCTCGCGAACTACTATTTTCATCATGCCCACACTGGCATCAGTTTGTAGTACAGGAGGCCGTCTACAAATGGTGAAAATTTCAAAGCGTTCCATCAGAAAATTAAAAAGTTATGAGCATTAGAAGATCTTCCCATTAGGCCCCATTAGGCCACAGTAGCCGACCCGGCCTAAAACTTGCGCGCGTCACTTTCACGGACGGGCTCGAAACTGGTGCCAGAAGTTAGCCCCTGACCAGAGCTTCATTGTGAGGCATTGCGTAAAATTTTCCGTCCCCCGAGTGCCGAGCAATAGCCCCTGAAAGGGCTTTCCGCACAATTTTCACGCCCTTATTTGAGCCACTTGTAGCTGAAGGAATTTTGCGCAAATGACTGAGAGGTGCTCCTGGGCACTGCTCATTACTTTGCAATAGGTTCCGGGGCTTTTCGCGAAGGTTGCGTTTTCTCAAACTTTGAGGGCATCAGCGGGTGGGCTGTGAAAACCTCAGAATACATGGTTCTCAGCTCCTGCTGTGGGCAGCAAGCCAATTTTTTTTCCAAAATGTTGACCTATAAAAGAGCTTACTCGGGTGTGAAAATTATCATTGTGCGCGCGCGCCCCGGACTGCAATTATGATATTTCCTGTTTTCCCATAGGGCCCAAGGCAAATGGGGATAGCGCTTGTACGCACGTTCTAAGGCTCTGATCGCTTTTAGATTTTGCAAGCTGATAGGGCCAACAGAGGCCCAGTTATGCCATGCGCACCCGTCCGCAACAATGTTTCGATACCGAGTTATCGGGGTGCGGAAGTCCGACGCCCCGAAGATTTACGCGCTTCCGTCTCGCGAACTACTATCTTCATCATGCCCACACTGGCATCAGTTTGTAGTACGGGAGGCCGTCTACAAATGGTGAAAATTTCAAAGCGTTCCATCGGAAAATTAAAAAGTTATGAGCATTAGAAGATCTTCCCATAAGGCCCCATTAGGCCACAGTAGCCGACCCGGCCTAAAACTTGCGCGGGTCACTTTCACGGACGGGCTCGAAACTGGTGCCAGAAGTTAGCCCCCGACCAGAGCTTCATTGTGAGGCATTGCGTAAAATTTTCCGTCCCCCGAGTGCCGAGCAATAGCCCCTGAAAGGGCCTTCCGCACAATTTTCACGCCCTTATTTGAGCCACTTGTAGCTGAAGGAATTTTGCGCAAATGACTGAGAGGTGCTCCTGGGCACTGCTCATCACTTTGCAATAGGTTCCTGGGCTTTTCGCGAAGGTCGCGTTTTCTCAAACTTTGAGGGCATCAGCGGGTGGGCTGTGAAAACCTCAAAATACATGGTTCTCAGCTCCTGCTGTGGGCAGCAAGCCAATTTTTTTTCCAAAATGATGACCTATAAAAGAGCTTACTCGGGTGTGAAAATTATCATTGTGCGCGCGCGCCCCGGACCGCAATTATGATATTTCCTGTTTTCCCATAGGGCCCAAGGCAAATGGGGATAGCGGTTGTACGCACGTTCTAAGGCTCTGATCGCTTTTAGATTTTGCACGCGGATAGGGCCAACAGAGGCCCAGGTATTGCCATGCGCACCCGCCCGCAACAATGTTTCGATACCGAGTTATCGGGGTGCGGAAGTCCGCCGCCCCGAAGATTTACGCGCTTCCTTCTCGCGAACTACTATCTTCATCATGCCCACACTGGCATCAGTTTGTAGTACGGGAGGACGTCTACAAATGGTGAAAATTTCAAAGCGTTCCATTGGAAAATTAAAAAGTTATGAGCATTAGAAGATCTTCCCATTAGGCCCCATTAGGCCACAGTAGCCGACCCGGCCTAAAACTTGCGCGGGTCACTTTCACGGACGGGCTCGAAACTGGTGCCTGAAGTTAGCCCCCGACCAGAGCTTTATTGTGAGGCATTGCGTAAAATTTTCCGTCCCCCGATAGCCGAGCAATAGCCCCTGAAAGGGCCTTCCGCACAATTTTCACGCCCTTATTTGAGCCACTTGTAGCTGAAGGAATTTTGCGCAAATGACTGAGAGGTGCTCCTGGGCACTGCTCATCACTTTGCAATAGGTTCCGCGGCTTTTCGCGAAGGTCGCGTTTTCTCAAACTTTGAGGGCATCAGCGGGTGGGCTGTGAAAACCTCCGAATGCATGGTTCTCAGCTCCTGCTGTGGGCAGCAAGCCAATTTTTTTTCCAAAATGTTGACCTATAAAAGAGCTTACTCGGGTGTGAAAATTATCATTGTGCGCGCGCGCCCCGGACCGCAATTATGATATTTCCTGTTTTCCCATAGGGCCCAAGGCAAATGGGGATAGCGGTTGTACGCGCTTTCTAAGGCTCTGATCGCTTTTAGATTTTGCACGCGGATAGGGCCAACAGAGGCCCAGGTATTGCCATGCGCACCCGCCCGCAACAATGTTTCGATACCCAGTTATCAGGGTGCGGAAGTCCGCCGCCCCGAAGCTTTACGCGCTTCCGTCTCGCGAACTATTATTTTCATCATGCCCACACTGGCATCAGTTTGTAGTACGGGAGGCCGTATACAAATGGTGAAATTTTCAAAGCGTTCCATCGGAAAATTAAAAAGTTATGAGCATTAGAAGATCTTCCCATTAGGCCCCATTAGGCCACAGTAGCCGACCCGGCCTAAAACTTGCGTGGGTCACTTTCACGGACGGGCTCGAAACTGGTGCCAGAAGTTAGCCCCCAACCAGAGCTTCATTGTGAGGCATTGCGTAAAATTTTCCATCCCCTGAGTGCCGAGCAATAGCCCCTGAAAGGGCTTTCCGCACTATTTTCCGGCCCTTATTTGAGCCACTTGTAGCTGAAGGAATTTCGCGCAAATGACTGAGAGGTGCTCCTTGGCACTGTTCATCACTTTGCAATAGGTTCGGGGGCTTTTCGCGAAGGTCGCGTTTTCTCAAACTTTGAGGGCATCAGCGGGTGGGCTGTGAAAACCTCCAAATGCATGGTTCTCAGCTCCTGCTGTGGGCAGCAAGCCAATTTTTTTTCCAAAATGTTGACCTATAAAAGAGCTTACTCGGGTGTGAAAATTATCATTGTGTGCGCGCGCCCCGGACAGCAATTTTGATATTTCCTGTTTTCCCATAGGGCCCAAGGCAAATGGGGATAGCGGTTGTACACGCTTTCTAAGGCTCTGATCGCTTTTAGATTTTGCAGGCGGATAGGGCCAACAGATGCCCAGGTATTGCCATGCGCACCCGCCCGCAACAATGTTTCGATACCGAGTTATCGGGGTGCGGAAGTCCGCTGCCCCGAAGCTTTACGCGCTTCAGTCTCGCGAACTACTATTTTCATCATGCCCACACTGGCATCAGTTTGTAGTACAGGAGGCCGTCTACAAATGGTGAAAATTTCAAAGCGTTCCATCGGAAAATTAAAAAGTTATGAGCATTAGAAGATCTTCCCATTAGGCCCCATTAGGCCACAGTAGCCGACCCGGCCTAAAACTTGCGCGCGTCACTTTCACGGACGGGCTCGAAACTGGTGCCAGAAGTTAGCCCCTGACCAGAGCTTCATTGTGAGGCATTGCGTAAAATTTTCCGTCCCCCGAGTGCCGAGCAATAGCCCCTGAAAGGGCTTTCCGCACAATTTTCACGCCCTTATTTGAGCCACTTGTAGCTGAAGGAATTTTGCGCAAATGACTGAGAGGTGCTCCTGGGCACTGCTCATTACTTTGCAATAGGTTCCGGGGCTTTTCGCGAAGGTTGCGTTTTCTCAAACTTTGAGGGCATCAGCGGGTGGGCTGTGAAAACCTCAGAATACATGGTTCTCAGCTCCTGCTGTGGGCAGCAAGCCAATTTTTTTTCCAAAATGTTGACCTATAAAAGAGCTTACTCGGGTGTGAAAATTATCATTGTGCGCGCGCTCCCCGGACTGCAATTATGATATTTCCTGTTTTCCCATAGGGCCCAAGGCAAATGGGGATAGCGCTTGTACGCACGTTCTAAGGCTCTGATCGCTTTTAGATTTTGCAAGCTGATAGGGCCAACAGAGGCCCAGTTATGCCATGCGCACCCGTCCGCAACAATGTTTCGATACCGAGTTATCGGGGTGCGGAAGTCCGACGCCCCGAAGATTTACGCGCTTCCGTCTCGCGAACTACTATCTTCATCATGCCCACACTGGCATCAGTTTGTAGTACGGGAGGCCGTCTACAAATGGTGAAAATTTCAAAGCGTTCCATCGGAAAATTAAAAAGTTATGAGCATTAGAAGATCTTCCCATAAGGCCCCATTAGGCCACAGTAGCCGACCCGGCCTAAAACTTGCGCGGGTCACTTTCACGGACGGGCTCGAAACTGGTGCCAGAAGTTAGCCCCCGACCAGAGCTTCATTGTGAGGCATTGCGTAAAATTTTCCGTCCCCCGAGTGCCGAGCAATAGCCCCTGAAAGGGCCTTCCGCACAATTTTCACGCCCTTATTTGAGCCACTTGTAGCTGAAGGAATTTTGCGCAAATGACTGAGAGGTGCTCCTGGGCACTGCTCATCACTTTGCAATAGGTTCCTGGGCTTTTCGCGAAGGTTGCGTTTTCTCAAACTTTGAGGGCATCAGCGGGTGGGCTGTGAAAACCTCAAAATACATGGTTCTCAGCTCCTGCTGTGGGCAGCAAGCCAATTTTTTTTCCAAAATGATGACCTATAAAAGAGCTTACTCGAGTGTGAAAATTATCATTGTGCGCGCGCGCCCCGGACCGCAATTATGATATTTCCTGTTTTCCCATAGGGCCCAAGGCAAATGGGGATAGCGGTTGTACGCACGTTCTAAGGCTCTGATCGCTTTTAGATTTTGCACGCGGATAGGGCCAACAGAGGCCCAGGTATTGCCATGCGCACCCGCCCGCAACAATGTTTCGATACCGAGTTATCGGGGTGAGGAAGTCCGCCGCCCCGAAGCTTTACACGCTTCCGTCTCGCGAACTACTATTTTCATCATGCCCACACTGGCATCAGTTTGTAGTACGGGAGGACGTCTACAAATGGTGAAAATTTCAAAGCGTTCCATTGGAAAATTAAAAAGTTATGAGCATTAGAAGATCTTCCCATTAGGCCCCATTAGGCCACAGTAGCCGACCCGGCCTAAAACTTGCGCGGGTCACTTTCACGGACGGGCTCGAAACTGGTGCCTGAAGTTAGCCCCCGACCAGAGCTTTATTGTGAGGCATTGCGTAAAAATTTCCGTCCCCCGATAGCCGAGCAATAGCCCCTGAAAGGGCCTTCCGCACAATTTTCACGCCCTTATTTGAGCCACTTGTAGCTGAAGGAATTTTGCGCAAATGACTGAGAGGTGCTCCTGGGCACTGCTCATCACTTTCCAATAGGTTCCGGGGCTTTTCGCGAAGGTCGCGTTTTCTCAAACTTTGAGGGCATCAGCGGGTGGGCTGTGAAAACCTCCGAATCCATGGTTCTCAGCTCCTGCTGTGGGCAGCAAGCCAATTTTTTTCCAAAATGTTGACCTATAAAAGAGCTTACTCGGGTGTGAAAATTATCATTGTGCGCGCGCGCCCCGGACCGCAATTATGATATTTCCTGTTTTCCCATAGGGCCCAAGGCAAATGGGGATAGCGTTTGTACGCGCTTTCTAAGGCTCTGACCGCTTTTAGATTTGGCACGCGGATAGGGCCAATAGAGGCCCAGGTATTGCCATGCGCACCCGCCCGCAACAATGTTTTGATACCGAGTTATCGGGGTGCGGAAGTCAGCTGCCCCGAAGCTTTACGCGCTTCAGTCTCGCGAACTACTATTATCATCATGCCCACACTGGCATCAGTTTGTAGTACAGGAGGCCGTCTAAAAATGGTGAAAATTTCAAAGCGTTGTATCAGAAAATTAAAAAGTTATGAGCATTAGAAGATCTTCCCATTAGGCCCCATTAGGCCACAGTAGCCGACCCGGCCTAAAACTTGCGCGGGTCACTTTCACGGACGGGCTCGAAACTGGTGCCAGAAGTTAGCCTCCGACCAGAGCTTCATTGTGAGGCATTGCGTAAAATTTTCCGTCCCCCGAGTGCCGAGAAATAGCCCTGAAAGGGCTTTCCGCACAATTTTCACGCCCTTATTTGAGCCACTTGTAGCTGAAGGAATTTTGCGCAAATGACTGAGAGGTGCTCCTGGGCACTGCTCATCACTTTCCAATAGGTTCCGGTGCTTTTCGCGAAGGTCGCGTTTTCTCAAACTTTTAGGGCATCAGCGGGTGGGCTGTGAAAACCTCCGAATGCATGGTTCTCAGCTTCTGCTGTGGGCAGCAAGCCAATTTTTTCCAAATGTTGACCTATAAAAGAGCTTACTCGGGTGTGAAAATTATCATTGTGCGCGCGCGCCCCGGACCGCAATTATGATATTTCCTGTTTTCTCATAGGGCCCAAGGCAAATGGGGATAGCGGTTGTACGCGCTTTCTTAAGCTCTGATCTCTGTTAGATTTTGCACGAGGATAGGACCAACAGAGGCCCAGGTATTGCCATGCGCAGCCGCCCGCAACAATGTTTCGATACCGAGTTATCGGGGTGCGGAACTCCGCCGCCCCGAAGCTTTACGCGCTTCCGTCTCGTGAACTACTATTTTCATCATGCCCACACTGGCATCAGTTTGTTGTACGGGAGGCCGTCTACAAATGGTGAACATTTCGAAGCGTTCCATCGGAAAATTAAAAAGTTATGAGCATTAGAAGATCTTCCCATTAGGCCCCATTAGGCCACAGTAGCCGACCCGGCCTAAAACTTGCGTGGGTCACTTTCACGGACAGGCTCGAAACTGGTGCCAGAAGTTAGCCCCTGACCAGAGCTTCATTGTGAGGTATTGCGTAAAATTTTCCGTCCCCCGAGTGCCGAGCAATAGCCCCTGAAAGGGCTTTCCGCACAATTTTCACGCCCTTATTTGAGCCACTTGTAGCTGAAGGAATTTTGTGCAAATGACTGAGAGGTGCTCCTGGGCACTGCTCATCACTTTGCAATAGGTTCCAGGGCTTTTCGCGAAGGTCGCGTTTTCTCAAACTTTGAGGGCATCAGCAGGTGGACTGTGAAAACCTCCGAATGCATGGTTCTCAGCTCCTGCTGTGGGCAGCAAGCCAATTTTTTTTCAAAATGTTGACCTATAAAAGAGCTTACTCGGGTGTGAAAAATATCATTGTGCGCGCGCGCCCCGGACCGCAATTATGATATTTCCTGTTTTCCCATAGGGCCCAAGGCAAATGGGGATAGCGGTTGTACGCGCTTTCTAAGGCTCTGATCGCTTTTAGATTTTGCACGCGGATAGGGCCAACAGAGGCCCAGGTATTGCCATGCGCACCTGCTCGCAACAATGTTTCGATACCGAGTTATCGGGGTGCGGAAGTCCGCCGCCGCGAAGCTTTACGCGCTTCCGCCTCGCGAACTACTATTTTCATCATGCCCACACTGGCATCAGTTTGTAGTACGGGAGGCCTTCTACAAATGGTGTAAATTTCAAAGCGTTCCATCGGAAAATTAAAAAGTTATGAGCATTAGAAGATCTTCCCATTAGGCCCCATTAGGCCACAGTAGCCGACCCGGCCTAAAACTTGCGCGGGTCACTTTCACGGACGGGCTCGAAACTGGTGCCAGAATTTAGCCCCCGACCAGAGCTTCATTGTGAGGCATTGCGTAAAATTTTCCGTCCCCCGAGTGCCGAGCAATAGCCCCTGAAAGGGCTTTCCGCACAATTTTCATGCCCTTATTTGAGCCACTTGTAGGTGAAGGAATTTTGCGAAAATGACTGAGAGGTGCTCCTGGGCACTGCTCATCACTTTGCAATAGGTTCCGGGGCTTTTCGCCAAGGTCGCATTTTCTCAAACTTTGAGGGCATCAGCGGGTGGGCTGTGAAAACCTCCGAATGCATGGTTCTCAGCTTCTGCTGTGGGCAGCAAGCCAATTTTTTTTCCAAAATGTTGACCTATAGAAGAGCTTACTCAGGTGTGAAAATTATCATTGTGTGCGCGCGCCCCGGACCGCAATTATGATATTTCCTGTTTTCCCATAGGGCCCAAGGCAAATGGGGATAGCGGTTGTACGCGCTTTCTAAGGCTCTGATCGCTTTTAGATTTTGCACACGGATAGGGCCAACAGAGGCCCAGGTATTGCCATGCGCACCCACCCGCAACAATGTTTCGATACCGAGTTATCGGGGTGCCGAAGTCCGCCGCCCCGAAGCTTTACGCGCTTCCGTCTCGCGAACTACTATTTTTATCATGCCCACACTGGCATCAGTTTGTAGTACGGGAGGCCGTCTACAAATGGTGAAAATTTCAAAGCGTTCCATCGGAAAATTAAAAAGTTATGAGCATTAGAAGATCTTCCCATTAGGCCCCATTAGGCCACAGTAGCCGACCCGGCCTAAAACTTGCGCGGGTCACTTTCACGGACGGGCTCGAAACTGGTGCCAGAAGTTAGCCCCCGACCAGAGCTTCATTGTGAGGCATTGCGTAAAATTTTCCTTCCCCCGAGTGCCGAGCAATAGCCCCTGAAAGGGCTTTCCGCACAATTTTCATGCCCTTATTTGAGCCACTTGTAGCTGAAGGAATTTTGCGCAAATGACTGAGAGGTGCTCCTGGGCACTGCTCATCACTTTGCAATAGGTTCCGGGGCTTTTCGCGAAGGTCGCGTTTTCTCAAACTTTGAGGGCATCAGCGGGTGGGCTGTGAAAACCTCTGAATGCATGGTTCTCAGCTCCTGCTGTGGGCAGCAAGCCATTTTTTTTTCAAAATGTTGACCTATAAAAGAGCTTACTCGGGTGTGAAAATTATCATTGTGCGCGCGCGCCCCGGACCGCAATTATGATATTTCCTGTTTTCCCATAGGGCCCAAGGCAAATGGGGATAGCTGTTGTACGCGCTTTCTAAGGCTCTGATTGCTTATAGATTTTGCACGCGGATAGGGCCAACAGAGGCCCAGGTATTGCCATGCGCACCCGCCCACAACAATGTTTCGATACCGAGTGATCGGGGTGCGGAAGTCCGCCGCCCCGAAGCTTTACGCGCTTCCGTCTTGCAAACTAGTATTTTCATCATGCCCACACTGGCATCAATTTGTAGTACGGGAGGCCGTCACAAATGGTGAAAATTTCAAAGCGTTCCATCAGAAAATTAAAAAGTTATGAGCATTAGAAGATCTTCCCATTAGGCCCCATTAGGCCACAGTAGCCGACCCGGCCTAAAACTTGCGCGGGTCACTTTCACGAACGGGCTCGAAACTGGTGCCAGAAGTTAGCCCCCAACCAGAGCTTCATTGTGAGGCATTGCGTAAAATTTTCCTTCCCCCGAGTGCCGAGCAATAGCCCCTGAAAGGGCTTTCCGCACAATTTTCACGCCCTTATTTGAGCCACTTGTAGCTGAAGGAATTTTGCGCAAATGACTGAGAGGTGCTCCTGGGCACTGCTCATCACTTTGCAATAGGTTCCGGGGCTTTTCACGAAAGTCGCGTTTTCTCAAACTTTGAGGGCATCAGCGGGTGGGCTGTGAAAACCTCCGAATGCATGGTTCTCAGCTTCTGCTGTGGACAGCAAGCCAATTTTTTTTCCAAATGTTGACCTATAAAAGAGCTTACTCGGGTGTGAAAATTATCATTGTGCGCGCGCGCCCCGGACCGCAATAATGATATTTCCTGTTTTCTCATAGGGCCCAAGGCAAATGGGGATAGTGGTTGTACGCGCTTTCTAAGGCTCTGATCTCTTTTAGATTTTGCACGCAGATAGGGCCAACAGAGGCCCAGGTATTGCCATGCGCAGCCTCCCGCAACAATGTTTCGATACCGAGTTATCGGGGTGCGGAAGTCCGCCGGCCCGAAGCTTTACGCGCTTCCGTCTCGCGAACTACTATTTTTATCATGCCTACACTGGCATCAGTTTGTAGTACGGGAGGCCGTCTACAAATGGTGAACATTTCGAAGCGTTCCATCAGAAAATTTAAAAGTTATGAGCATTAGAAGATCTTCCCATTAGGCCCCATTAGGCCACAGTAGCCGACCCGGCCTAAAACTTGCGCAGGTCACTTTCACGGATGGGCTCAAAACTGGTGCCAGAAGTTAGCCCCTGACCAGAGCTTTATTGTGATGTATTGCGTAAAATTTTCCGTCCCCCAAGTGCCGAGCAATAGCCCCTGAAAGGGCTTTCCGCACAATTTTCACATCCTTATTTGAGCCACTTGTCGCTGAAGGAATTTTGCGCAAATGACTGAGAGGTGCTCCTGGGCACCTTTCATCACTTTGCAATAGGTTCCAGGGCTTTTTGCGAAGGTCGTGTTTTCTCAAACTTTGAGGGCATCAGCGGGTGGGCTGTGAAAACCTCCGAATGCATGGTTCTCAGCTCCTGCTGTGGGCAGCAAGCCAATTTTTTTTCCAAAATGTTGACCTATAAAAGAGCTTACTCGGGTATGAAAATTATCATTGTGCTCGCGCGCCCCTGACCATAATTATGATATTTCCTGTTTTCCCATAGGGCCCAAGGCAAATGGGGATAGCGGTTGTACGCGCTTTCTAAGGCTCTGATCGCTTTTAGATTTTGCACGCCGATAGGGCCAACAGAGGCCCAGGTATTGCCATGCGCACCCGCTCGCAACAATGTTTCGATACCGAGTTATCGTGGTGCGGAAGTCCGCCACCCCGAAGCTTTACGCGCTTCCGTCTCGCGAACTACTATTTTCATCATGCCCACACTGGCATCAGTTTGTAGTACGGGAGGCCGTCTACAAATGGTGAAAATTTCAAAGCGTTCCATCGGAAAATTAAAAAGTTATGAGTATTAGAAGATCTTCCCATTAGGCCCCATTAGGCCACAGTAGCGGACCCGGCCTAAAAGTTGCGTGGGTCACTTTCACGGACGGGCTCAAAACTGGTGCCAGAAGTTAGCCCCCGACCAGAGCTTCATTGTGAGGCATTGCGTAAAATTTTCCGTCCCCCGAGTGATGAGCTATAGCCCCTGAAAGGGCTTTCCGCACAATTTTCACGCCCTTATTTGAGCCACTTGTAGCTGAAGGAATTTTGCGCAAATGACTGAGAGGTGCTCCTGGGCACTGCTCATCACTTTGCAATAGGTTCCGGGGCTTTTTGCGAAGGTCGCGTTTTCTCAAACTTTGAGGGCATCAGCGGGTGGGCTGTGAAAACCTCCGAATGCATGGTTCTCAGCTCCTGCTGTGGGCAGCAAGCCATTTTTTTTCCAAAAGGTTGACCTATAAAAGAGCTTATTCAGGTGTGAAAATTATCATTGTGTGCGCGCGCCCCAGACCGCAATTATGATATTTCCTGTTTTCCCAAAGGGCCCAAGGCAAATGGGGATAGCGGTTGTACGCGCTCTCTAAGGCTCTGATCGCTTTTAGATTTTGCACGCGGATAGGGCCAACAGAGGCCCAGGTATTGCCATGCGCACCCGCCCACAACAATGTTTGGATACGGAGTTATCGGGGTGCGGAAGTCCGCCGCCCCGAAGTTTACGCGCTTCCAATTCGCGAACTACTATTTTCATCATGCCCACACTGGCATCAGTTTGTAGAACGGGAGGCCGTCTACAAATGGTGAAAATTTCAAAGCGTTCCATCGGAAAATTAAAAAGTTATGAGCATTAGAAGATCTTCCCATTAGGCCCCATTAGGCCACAGTAGCCAACCCGGCCTAAAACTTGCGCGGGTCACTTTCACGGACGGGCTCGAAACTGGTGTCAGAAGTTAGCCCCCGACCAGACCTTAATTGTGAGGCATTGCGTAAAATTTTCCTTCCCTTGAGTGCCGAGCAATAGCCCCTGAAAGGGCTTTCCGCACAATTTTCACGCCCTTATTTGAGCCACTTGTAGCTGAAGGAATTTTGCGCAAATGACTGAGAGGTGCTCCTGGGCACTGCTCATCACTTTGCAATAGGTTCCGGGGCTTTTCGCGAAGGTCGCGTTTTCTCAAACTTTGAGGGCATCAGCGGGTGGGCTGTGAAAACCTCCGAATGCATGGTTCTCACCTCCTGCTGTGGGCAGCAAGCCAATTTTTTTCCAAAATGTTGACCTATAAAAGAGCTTACTCGGGTGTGAAAATTATCATTGTGCGCGCGCCCCCCGGACCGCAATTATGATATTTCCTGTTTTCCCATAGGGCCCAAGGCAAATGGGGATAGCGGTTGTACGCGCTTTCTAAGGCTCTGATGGCTTTTAGATTTTGCACGCGGATAGGGCCAACAGAGGCCCTGGTATTGCCATGCACACCTGCCCGCAACAATGTTTCAATACCGAGTTATCGGGGTGCGGAAGTCCGCCGCCCCGAAGCTTTACGCGCTTCCGTCTTGCGAACTACTATTTTCATCATGCCCTTACTGGCATCAGTTTGTAGTACGGGAGGCCGTCTACAAATGGTGAAAATTTCAAAGCGTTCCATCGGAAAATTAAAAAGTTATGAGCATTAGAAGATCTTCCCATTAGGCCCCATTAGGCCACAGTAGCCGACCCGGCCTAAAACTTGCGCGGGTCACTTTCACGGACGGGCTCGAAACTGGTGCCAGAAGTTAGCCCCCGACCAGAGCTTCATTGTGAGGCATTGCGTAAAATTTTCCGTCCCCCGAGTGCCGAGCAATAGCCCCTGAAAGGGCTTTCCGCACAATTTTCACGCCCTTATTTGAGCCACTTGTAGCTGAAGGAATTTTGCGCAAATGACTAGGAGGTGCTCCTGGGCACTGCTCATCACTTTGCAATAGGTTCCGGGGCTTTTCGCGAAGGTCGCATTTTCTCAAACTTTGAGGGCATCAGCGGGTGGGCTGTGAAAACCTCCGAATGCATGGTTCTTAGCTCCTGCTGTGGGCAGCAAGCCAATTTTTTTTCCAAAATGTTGACCTATAAAAGAGCTTACTCAGGTGTGAAAATTATCATTGTGCACGCGCGCCCCAGACCGCAATTATGATATTTCCTGTTTTCCCATAGGGCCCAAGGCAAATGGGGATAGCGGTTGTACGCGCTTTCTAAGGCTCTGATCGCTTTTAGATTTTGCACGCGGATAGGGCCAACAGAGGCCCAGGTATTGCCATGCGCACCCGCCCGCAACAATGTTTCGATACGGAGTTATCGGGGTGCGGAAGTCCGCCGCCCCGAAGCTTTACGCGCTTCCAATTCGCGAACTACTATTTTCATCATGCCCACACTGGCATCAGTTTGTAGAACGGGAGGCCGTCTACAAATGGTGAAAATTTCAAAGCGTTCCATCGGAAAATTAAAAAGTTATGAGCATTAGAAGATCTTCCCATTAGGCCCCATTAGGCCACAGTAGCCAACCCGGCCTAAAACTTGCGCGGGTCACTTTCACGGACGGGCTCGAAACTGGTGTCAGAAGTTAGCCCCCGACCAGACCTTAATTGTGAGGCATTGCGTAAAATTTTCCTTCGCTCGAGTGCCGAGCAATAGCCCCTGAAAGGGCTTTCCGCACAATTTTCACGCCCTTATTTGAGCCACTTGTAGCTGAAGGAATTTTGCGCAAATGACTGAGAGGTGCTCCTGGGCACTGCTCATCACTTTGCAATAGGTTCCGGGGCTTTTCACGAAGGTCGCGTTTTCTCAAACTTTGAGGGCATCAGCGGGTGGGCTGTGAAAACCTCCGAATGCATGGTTCTCACCTCCTGCTGTGGGCAGCAAGCCAATTTTTTTCCAAAATGTTGACCTATAAAAGAGCTTACTCGGGTGTGAAAATTATCATTGTGCGCGCGCCCCCCGGACCGCAATTATGATATTTCCTGTTTTCCCATAGGGCCCAAGGCAAATGGGGATAGCGGTTGTACGCGCTTTCTAAGGCTCTGATCGCTTTTAGATTTTGCACGCGGATAGGGCCAACAGAGGCCCTGGTATTGCCATGCGCACCTGCCCGCAACAATGTTTCAATACCGAGTTATCGGGGTGCGGAAGTCCGCCGCCCCGAAGCTTTACGCGCTTCCGTCTTGCGAACTACTATTTTCATCATGCCCTTACTGGCATCAGTTTGTAGTACGGGAGGCCGTCTACAAATGGTGAAAATTTCAAAGCGTTCCATCGGAAAATTAAAAAGTTATGAGCATTAGAAGATCTTCCCATTAGGCCCCATTAGGCCACAGTAGCCGACCCGGCCTAAAACTTGCGCGGGTCACTTTCACGGACGGGCTCGAAACTGGTGCCAGAAGTTAGCCCCCGACCAGAGCTTAATTGTGAGGCATTGCGTAAAATTTTCCGTCCCCCGAGTGCCGAGCAATAGCCCCTGAAAGGGCTTTCCGCACAATTTTCACGCCCTTATTTGAGCCACTTGTAGCTGAAGGAATTTTGCGCAAATGACTAGGAGGTGCTCCTGGGCACTGCTCATCACTTTGCAATAGGTTCCGGGGCTTTTCGCGAAGGTCGCGTTTTCTCAAACTTTGAGGGCATCAGCGGGTGGGCTGTGAAAACCTCCGAATGCATGGTTCTCAGCTCCTGCTGTGGGCAGCAAGCCAATTTTTTTTCCAAAATGTTGACCTATAAAAGAGCTTACTCAGGTGTGAAAATTATCATTGTGCACGCGCGCCCCAGACCGCAATTATGATATTTCCTGTTTTCCCATAGGGCCCAAGGCAAATGGGGATAGCGGTTGTACGCGCTTTCTAAGGCTCTGATCGCTTTTAGATTTTGCACGCGGATAGGGCCAACAGAGGCCCAGGTATTGCCATGCGCACCCGCCCGCAACAATGTTTCGATACGGAGTTATCGGGGTGCGGAAGTCCGCCGCCCCGAAGCTTTACGCGCTTCCAATTCGCGAACTACTATTTTCATCATGCCCACACTGGCATCAGTTTGTAGAACGGGAGGCCGTCTACAAATGGTGAAAATTTCAAAGCGTTCCATCGGAAAATTAAAAAGTTATGAGCATTAGAAGATCTTCCCATTAGGCCCCATTAGGCCACAGTAGCCGACCCGGCCTAAAACTTGCGCGGGTCACTTTCACGGACGGGCTCGAAACTGGTGTCAGAAGTTAGCCCCCGACCAGAGCTTAATTGTGAGGCATTGCGTAAAATTTTCCGTCCCCCAAGTGCCGAGCAATAGCCCCTGAAAGGGCTTTCCGCACAATTTTCACGCCCTTATTTGAGCCATTTGTAGCTGAAGGAATTTTGCGCAAATGACTGAGAGGTGCTCCTGGGCACTTCTCATCACTTTGCAATAGGTTTCGGGTCTTTTCGCGAAGGTCGCGTTTTCTCAAACTTTGAGGGCATCAGCGGGTGGGCTGTGAAAACCTCCGAATGCATGGTTCTCACCTCCTGCTGTGGGCAGCAAGTCAATTTTTTTTCCAAAAAGTTGACCTATAAAAGAGCTTACTCGGGTGTGAAAATTATCATTGTGCGCGCCCCCCGGACCGCAATTATGATATTTCCTGTTTTCCCATAGGGCCCAAGGCAAATGGGGATAGCGGTTGTACGCGCTTTCTAATGCTCTGATCGCTTTTAGATTTTGCACGCGGATAGGGCCAACAGAGGCCCAGGTATTGCCATGCGCACCCGCCCGCAACAATGTTTCAATACCGAGTTATCGGGGTGCGGAAGTCCACCGCTCCGAAGCTTTACGCGCTTCCGTCTTGCAAACTTCTATTTTCATCATGCCCTTACTGGCATCAGTTTGTAGTACGGGAGGCCGTCTACAAATGGTGAAAATTTCAAAGCGTTCCATCGGAAAATTAAAAAGTTATGAGCATTAGAAGATCTTCCCATTAGGCCCCATTAGGCCACAGTAGCCGACCCGGCCTAAAACTTGCGCGGGTCACTTTCACGGACGGGCTCGAAACTGGTGCCAGAAGTTAGCCCCCGACCAGAGCTTCATTGTGAGGCATTGCGTAAAATTTTCCGTCCCCCGAGTGCCGAGCAATAGCCCCTGAAAGGGCTTTCCGCACAATTTTCACGCCCTTATTTGAGCCACTTGTAGCTGAAGGAATTTTGCGCAAATGACTAGGAGGTGCTCCTGGGCACTGCTCATCACTTTGCAATAGGTTCCGGGGCTTTTCGCGAAGGTCGCGTTTTCTCAAACTTTGAGGGCATCAGCGGGTGGGCTGTGAAAACCTCCGAATGCATGGTTCTCAGCTCCTGCTGTGGGCAGCAAGCCAATTTTTTTTTCCAAAATGTTGACCTATAAAAGAGCTAACTCAGGTGTGAAAATTATCATTGTGCGCACGCGCCCCGGACCGCAATTATGATATTTCCTGTTTTCCCATAGGGCCCAAGGCAAATGGGGATAGCGGTTGTACGCGCTTTCTAAGGCTCTGATCGCTTTTAGATTTTGCACGCGGATAGGGCCAACAGAGGCCCAGGTATTGCCATGCGCACTCGCCGGCAACAATGTTTCGATACCGAGTTATCGGGGTGCGGAAGTCCGCCGCCCCGAAGCTTTACGCGCTTCCGTCTCGCAAACTACTATTTTCATCATGCCCACACTGGCATCAGTTTGTAGTACGGGAGGCCGTCTACAAATGGTGAAAATTTCAAAGCGTTCCAACGGAAAATTAAAAAGTTATGAGCATTAGAAGATCTTCCCATTAGGCCCCATTAGGCCACAGTAGCCCACCCGGCCTAAAACTTGCGCGGGTCACTTTCACGGACGGGCTCGAAACTGGTGCCAGAAGTAAGCCCCCGACCAGAGCTTCATTGTGAGGCATTGCGTAAAATTTTCCCTCCCACGAGTGCCGAGCAATAGCCCCTGAAAGGGCTTTCCGCACAATTTTCACGCCCTTATTTGAGCCACTTGTAGCTGAAGGAATTTTGCGCAAATGACTGAGAGGTGCTCCTGGGCACTGCTCATCACTTTGCAATAGGTTCCGGGGCTTTTCGCGAAGGTCGCGTTTTCTCAAACTTTGAGGGCATCAGCGGGTGGGCTGTGCAAACCTCCGAATGCATGGTTCTCAGCTCCTGCTGTGGGCAGCAAGCCAATTTTTTTTCCAAAATGTTGACCTATAAAAGAGCTTACTCGGGTGAGAAAATTATCATTGTGCGCGCGCGCACGGACCGCAATTATGATATTTCCTGTTTTCCCATAGGGCCCAAGGCAAATGGGGATAGCGGTTGTACGCGCTTTCTAAGGCTCTGATCGCTTTTAGATTTTGCACGCGGATAGGGCCAAAAGAGGCCCAGGTATTGCCATGCGCACCGCCGGCAACAATGTTTCGATACCGAGTTATCGGGGTGCGGAAGTCCGCCGCCCCGAAGCTTTACGCGCTTCCGTCTCGCGAACTACTATTTTCATCATGCCCACACTGGCATCAGTTTGTAGTACGGGAGGCCGTCTACAAATGGTGAAAATTTCAAAGCGTTCCATCGGAAAATTAAAAAGTTATGAGCATTAGAAGATCTTCCCATTAGTCCCCATTAGGCCACAGTAGCCGACCCGGCCTAAAACTTGCGCGGTTCACTTTCACGGACGGGCTCGAAACTGGTGCCAGAAGTTAGCCCCCGACCAGAGCTTCATTGTGAGGCATTGCGTAAAATTTTCCGTCCCCCGAGTGCCGAGCAATAGCCCCTGAAAGGGCTTTCCGCACAATTTTCACGCCCTTATTTGAGCCACTTGTAGCTGAAGGAATTTTGCGCAAATGACTAGGAGGTGCTCCTGGGCACTGCTCATCACTTTGCAATAGGTTCCGGGGCTTTTTGCGAAGGTCGCATTTTCTCAAACTTTGAGGGCATCAGCGGGTGGGCTGTGAAAACCTCCGAATGCATGGTTCTCAGCTCCTGCTGTGGGCAGCAAGCCAATTTTTTTTCCAAAATGTTGACCTATAAAAGAGCTTACTCGGGTGTGAAAATTATCATTGTGTGCGCGCGCCCCGGACCGCAATTATGATATTTCCTGTTTTCCCATAGGGCCCAAGGCAAATGGGGATAGCGGTTGTACGCGCTTTCTAAGGCTCTGATCGCTTTTAGATTTTGCACGCGGATAAGGCCAACAGAGGCCCAGGTATTGCCATGCGCACCTGCCCGCAACAATGTTTCGATACCGAGTTACCGCAACGAAGCTTTACGCGCTTCCGTCTCGCGAACTACTATTTTCCTCATGCCCACACTGGCATCAGTTTGTAGTACGGGAGGCCGTCTACAAATGGTGAAAATTTCAAAGCGTTCCATCGGAAAATTAAAAAGTTATGAGCATTAGAAGATCTTCCCATTAGGCCCCATTAGGCCACAGTAGCCGACCCGGCCTAAAACTTGCGCGGGTCACTTTCACGGACAGGCTCAAAACTGGTGCCAGAAGTTAGCCCCTGACCAGAGCTTTATTGTGAGGCATTGCGTAAAATTTTCCGTCCCCCGAGTGTCGAGCAATAGCCCCTGAAAGGGCTTTCTGCACAATTTTCACGCCCTTATTTGAGCCACTTGTAGCTGAAGGAATTTTGCGCAAATGACTGAGAGGTGCTCCTGGGCACTGCTCATCACTTGCAATAGGTTCCAGGGCTTTTTGCGAAGGTCGCGTTTTCTCAAACTTTGAGGGCATCAGCGGGTGGGCTGTGAAAACCTTGGAATGCGTGGTTCTCAGCTCCTGCTGTGGGCAGCAAGCCAATTTTTTTTCCAAAATGTTGACCTATAAAAGAGCTTACTCGGGTGTGAAAATTATCATTGTGCGCGCGCGCCCCGGACCGCAATTATGATATTTCCTGTTTTCCCATAGGGCCCAAGGCAAATGGGGATACCGGTTGTACGCATTTTCTAAGGCTCTGATCGCTTTTAGATTTTGCACGCGGATAGGGCCAACAGAGGCCCAGGTATTGGCATGCGCACCCGCCAGCAACAATGTTTCGATACCGAGTTACCGCCCCGAAGCTTTACGCGCTTCCGTCTCGCGAACTACTATTTTCATCATGCCCACACTGGCATCAGTTTGTAGTACGGGAGGCCGTCTACAAATGGTGAAAATTTCAAAGCGTTCCATCGGAAAATAATAAAGTTATGAGCATTAGAAGATCTTCCCATTAGGCCCCATTAGGCCACAGTAGCCGACCCGGCCTAAAACTTGCGCGGGTCACTTTCACGGACGGGCTCGAAACTGGTGCCAGAAGTTAGCCCCCGACCAGAGCTTCATTGTGAGGCATTGCGTAAAATTTTCCGTCCCCCGAGTGCCGAGCAATAGCCCCTGAAAGGGCTTTCCGCACAATTTTCACGCCCTTATTTGAGCCACTTGTAGCTGAAGGAATTTTGCGCAAATGACTAAGAAGTGCTCCTGGGCACTGCTCATCATTTTGCAATAGGTTCCGGGGCTTTTCGCGAAGGTCGCGTTTTCTCAAACTTTGAGGGCATCAGCGGGTGGGCTGTGAAAACTCCGAATGCATGGTTCTCAGCTCCTGCTGTGGGCAGCAAGCCAATTTTTTTCCCAAAATGTTGACCTATAAAAGAGCTTACTCGGGTGTGAAAATTATCATTGTGCGCGCGCGCCCAGGACCGCAATTATGATATTTCCTGTTTTCCCATAGGGCCCAAGGCAAATTGGGATAGCGGTTGTATGCGCTTTCTAAGGCTCTGATCGCTTTTAGATTTTGCACGCGGAAAGGCCAACAGAGGCCCAGGTATTGCCATGCGCACCCGCACGCAACAATGTTTTGATACCGAGTTATCGGGGTGCGGAAGTCCACGGCCCCGAAGCTTTACGCGCTTCCGTCTCTTGAACTACTAGTTTCATCATGCCCACACTGGCATCAGTTTGTAGTACGGGAGGCCGTCTACAAATGGTGAAAATTTCAAAGGGTTCCATCGGAAAATTAAAAAGTTATGAGCATTAGAAGATCTTCCCATTAGGCCCCATTAGGCCACAGTAGCCGACCCGGCCTAAAACTTGCGCGGGTCACTTTCACGGACGGGCTCGAAACTGGTGCCAGAAGTTCGCCCCCTACCAGAGCTTCATTGTGAGGCATTGTGTAAAATTTTCCATCCCCGGAGTGCTGAGCAATAGCCCCTGAAAGGGCTTTCCGCACAATTTTCACGCCCTTATTTGAGCCACTTGTAGCTGAAGGAATTTTGTGCAAATGACTGAAAGGTGCTCCTGGGCACTGCTCATCACTTTGCAATAGGTTCAGGGGCTTTTCGCGAAGGTCGCGTTTTCTCAAACTTTGAGGGCATCAGCGGGTGGGCTGTGAAAACCTCCGAATGCATGGTTCTCAGCTCCTGCTGTGGGCAGCAAGCCAATTTTTTTCCCAAAATGTTGACCTATAAAAGAGCTTACTTGGGTGTGAAAATTATCATTGTGCGCGCGCGCCCTGGACCGCAATTATGATATTTCCTGTTTTCCCATAGGGCCCAAGGCAAATGGGGATAGCGGTTGTACGCGTTCTCTAAGGCTCTGATCGCTTTTAGATTTTGCACGCGGATAGGGCCAACAGAGGCCCAGGTATTGCCATAAGCACCTGCCCGCAACAATGTTTCGATACCGAGTTATCGGGGTGAGGAAGTCCGCCGCCCCGAAGCTTTACACGCTTCCGTCTCGCGAACTACTATTTTCATCATGCCCACACTGGCATCAGTTTGTAGTACGGGAGGCCGTCTACAAATGGTGAAAATTTCAAAGCGTTCCATCGGAAAATTAAAAAGTTATGAGCATTAGAAGATCTTCCCATTAGGCCCCATTAGGCCACAGTAGCCCACCCGGCCTAAAACTTGCGCGGGTCACTTTCACGGACGGGCTCAAAACTGGTGCCAGAAGTTAGCCCCCGACCAGAGCTTCATTGTGAGGCATTGCGTAAAATTTTCCGTCCCCCGAGTGCCGAGCAATAGCCCCTGAAAGGGCTTTCCACACAATTTTCACGCCCTTATTTGAGCCACTTGTAGCTGAAGGAATTTTGCGCAAATGACTGAGAGGTGCTCCTGGGCACTGCTCATCACTTGCAATAGGTTCCAGGGCTTTTTGCGAAGGTCGCGTTTTCTCAAACTTTGAGGGCATCAGCGGGTGGGCTGTGAAAACCTCCGAATGCATGGTTCTCAGCTCCTGCTGTGGGCAGCAAGCCAATTTTTTTTCCAAAATGTTGACCTATAAAAGAGCTTACTCGGGTGTGAAAATTATCATTGTGCGCGCGCACCCCGGACCGCAATTATGATATTTCCTGTTTTCCCATAGGGCCCAAGGCAAATGGGGATACCGGTTGTACGCATTTTCTAAGGCTCTGATCGCTTTTAGATTTTGCACGCGGATAGGGCCAACAGAGGCCCAGGTATTGGCATGCGCACCCGCCAGCAACAATGTTTCGATACCGAGTTACCGCCCCGAAGCTTTACGCGCTTCCGTCTTGCGAACTACTATTTTCATCATGCCCACACTGGCATCAGTTTGTAGTACGGGAGGCCGTCTACAAATGGTGAAAATTTCAAAGTGCTCCATCGGAAAATAATAAAGTTATGAGCATTAGAAGATCTTCCCATTAGGCCCCATTAGGCCACAGTAGCCGACCCGGCCTAAAACTTGCGCGGGTCACTTTCACGGACGGGCTCGAAACTGGTGCCAGAAGTTAGCCCCCGACCAGAGCTTCATTGTTAGGCATTGCGTAAAATTTTCCGTCCCCCGAGTGCCGAGCAATAGCCCCTGAAAGGGCTTTCCGCACAATTTTCACGCCCTTATTTGAGCCACTTGTAGCTGAAGGAATTTTGCGCAAATGACTAAGAGGTGCTCCTGGGCACTGCTCATCACTTTGCAATAGGTTCCGGGGCTTTTTGCGAAGGTCGCGTTTTCTCAAACTTTGAGGGCATCAGCGGGTGGGCTGTGAAAACTCCGAATGCATGGTTCTCAGCTCCTGCTGTGGGCAGCAAGCCAATTTTTTTCCCAAAATGTTGACCTATAAAAGAGCTTACTCGGGTGTGAAAATTATCATTGTGCGCGCGCGCCCAGGACCGCAATTATGATATTTCCTGTTTTCCCATAGGGCCCAAGGCAAATGGGGATAGCGGTTGTACGCGTTCTCTAAGGCTCTGATCGCTTTTAGATTTTGCACGCGGATAGGGCCAACAGAGGCCCAGGTATTGCCATAAGCACCTGCCCGCAACAATGTTTCGATACCGAGTTATCGGGGTGAGGAAGTCCGCCGCCTCAAAGCTTTACACGCTTCCGTCTCGCGAACTACTATTTTCATCATGCCCACACTGGCATCAGTTTGTAGTACGGGAGGCCGTCTACAAATGGTGAAAATTTCAAAGCGTTCCATCGGAAAATTAAAAAGTTATGAGCATTAGAAGATCTTCCCATTAGGCCCCATTAGGCCACAGTAGCCGACCCGGCCTAAAACTTGCGCGGGTCACTTTCACGGACGGGCTCAAAACTGGTGCCAGAAGTTAGCCCCCGACCAGAGCTTCATTGTGAGGCATTGCGTAAAATTTTCCGTCCCCCGAGTGCCGAGCAATAGCCCCTGAAAGGGCTTTCTGCACAATTTTCACGCCCTTATTTGAGCCACTTGTAGCTGAAGGAATTTGGCGCAAATGACTGAGAGGTGCTCCTGGGCACTGCTCATCACTTTGCAATAGGTTCCAGGGCTTTTTGCGAAGGTTGCGTTTTCTCAAACTTTGAGGGCATCAGCGGGTGGGCTGTGAAAACCTCCGAATGCATGGTTCTCAGCTCCTGCTGTGAGCAGCAAGCCAATTTTTTTTCCAAAATGTTGACCTATAAAAGAGCTTACTCGGGTGTGAAAATTATCATTGTGCGCGCGCGCCCCGGACCGCAATTATGATATTTCCTGTTTTCCCATAGGGCCCAAGGCAAATGGGGATAGCGGTTGTACGCGCTTTCTAAGGCTCTGATCGCTTTTAGATTTTGCACGCGGATAGGGCCAACAGAGGCCCAGGTATTGCCATGCGCACCCGCCCGCAACAATGTTTCGATACCCAGTTATCAGGGTGCGGAAGTCCGCCGCCCCGAAGCTTTACGCGCTTCCGTCTCGCGAACTATTATTTTTATCATGCCCACACTGGCATCAGTTTGTAGTACGGGAGGCCGTCTACAAATGGTGAAAATTTCAAAGCGTTCCATCGGAAAATTAAAAAGTTATGAGCATTAGAAGATCTTCCCATTAGGCTCCATTAGGCCACAGTAGCCGACCCGGCCTAAAACTTGCGCGGGTCACTTTCACGGACGGGCTCGAAACTGGTGCCAGAAGTTAGCCCCCAACCAGAGCTTCATTGTGAGGCATTGCGTAAAATTTTCCATCCCCCGAGTGCCGAGCAATAGCCCCTGAAAGGGCTTTCCGCACTATTTTCCGGCCCTTATTTGAGCCACTTGTAGCTGAAGGAATTTCGCGCAAATGACTGAGAGGTGCTCCTGGGCACTGCTCATCACTTTGCAATAGGTTCGAGGGCTTTTCGCGAAGGTCGCGTTTTCTCAAACTTTGAGGGCATCAGCGGTAGGGCTGTGATCACCTCCGAATGCATGGTTCTCAGCTCCTGCTGTGGGCAGCAAGCCAATTTTTTTTCCAAAATGTTGACCTATAAAAGAGCTTACTCGGGTGTGAAAATTATCATTGTGCGCGCGCGCCCCGGACGGCAATTTTGATATTTCCTGTTTTCCCATAGGGCCCAAGGCAAATGGGGATAGCGGTTGTACACGCTTTCTAAGGCTCTGATCGCTTTTAGATTTTGCAGGCGGATAGGGCCAACAGAGGCCCAGGTATTGCCATGCGCACCCGCCCGCAACAATGTTTCGATACCGAGTTATCGGGGTGCGGAAGTCCGCTGCCCCGAAGCTTTACGCGCTTCAGTCTCACGAACTACTATTTTCATCATGCCCACACTGGCATCAGTTTGTAGTACAGGAGGCCGTCTACAAATGGTGAAAATTTCAAAGCGTTCCATCGGAAAATTAAAAAGTTATGAGCATTAGAAGATCTTCCAATTAGGCCCCATTAGGCCACAGTAGCCGACCCGGCCTAAAACTTGCGCGGGTCACTTTCACAGACGGGCTCGAAACTGGTGCCAGAAGTTAGCCCCTGACCAGAGCTTCATTGTGAGGCATTGCGTAAAATTTTCCGTCCCCCGAGTGCCGAGCAATAGCCACTGAAAGGGCTTTCCGCACTATTTTCCGGCCCTTATTTGAGCCACTTGTAGCTGAAGGAATTTCGCGCAAATGACTGAGAGGTGCTCCTGGGCACTGCTCATCACTTTGCAATAGGTTCCTGGGCTTTTCGCGAAGGTCGCGTTTTCTCAAACTTTGAGGGCATCAGCGGGTGGGCTGTGAAAACCTCAAAATACATGGTTCTCAGCTCCTGCTGTGGGCAGCAAGCCAATTTTTTTTCCAAAATGTTGACCTATAAAAGAGCTTACTCGGGTGTGAAAATTATCATTGTGCGCGCGCGCCCCGGACCGCAATTATGATATTTCCTGTTTTCCCAAATGGCCCAAGGCAAATGGGGATAGCGGTTGTACGCACGTTCTAAGGCTCTGATCGCTTTTAGATTTTGCACGCGGATAGGGCCAACAGAGGCCCAGGTATTGCCATGCGCACTTGCCCGCAACAATGTTTCGATACCGAGTTATCGGGGTGCGGAAGTCCGCCGCCCCGAAGATTTACGCGCTTCCGTCTCGCGAACTACTATCTTCATCATGCCCACACTGGCATCAGTTTGTAGTACGGGAGGACGTCTACAAATGGTGAAAATTTCAAAGCGTTCCATTGGAAAATTAAAAAGTTATGAGCATTAGAAGATCTTCCCATTAGGCCCCATTAGGCCACAGTAGCCGACCCGGCCTAAAACTTGCGCGGGTCACTTTCACGGACGGGCTCGAAACTGGTGCCTGAAGTTAGCCCCCGACCAGAGCTTTATTGTGAGGCATTGCGTAAAATTTTCCGTCCCCCGATAGCCGAGCAATAGCCCCTGAAAGGGCCTTCCGCATAATTTTCACGCCCTTATTTGAGCCACTTGTAGCTGAAGGAATTTTGCGCAAATGACTGAGAGGTGCTCCTGGGCACTGCTCATCACTTTCCAATAGGTTCCGGGGCTTTTCGCGAAGGTCGCGTTTTCTCAAACTTTGAGGGCATCAGCGGGTGGGCTGTGAAAACCTCCGAATCCATGGTTCTCAGCTCCTGCTGTGGGCAGCAAGCCAATTTTTTTCCAAAATGTTGACCTATAAAAGAGCTTACTCGGGTGTGAAAATTATCATTGTGCGCGCGCGCCCCGGACCGCAATTATGATATTTCCTGTTTTCCCATAGGGCCCAAGGCAAATGGGGATAGCGTTTGTACGCGCTTTCTAAGGCTCTGACCGCTTTTAGATTTGGCACGCGGATAGGGCCAACAGAGGCCCAGGTATTGCAATGCGCACCCGCCCGCAACAATGTTTTGATACCGAGTTATCGGGGTGCGGAAGTCAGCTGCCCCGAAGCTTTACGCGCTTCAGTCTCGCGAACTACTATTATCATCATGCCCACACTGGCATCAGTTTGTAGTACAGGAGGCCGTCTAAAAATGGTGAAAATTTCAAAGCGTTGTATCTGAAAATTAAAAAGTTATGAGCATTAGAAGATCTTCCCATTAGGCCCCATTAGGCCACAGTAGCCGACCCGGCCTAAAACTTGCGCGGGTCACTTTCACGGACGGGCTCGAAACTGGTGCCAGAAGTTAGCCTCCGACCAGAGCTTCATTGTGAGGCATTGCGTAAAATTTTCCGACACCCGAGTGCCGAGAAATAGCCCCTGAAAGGGCTTTCCGCACAATTTTCACGCCCTTATTTGAGCCACTTGTAGCTGAAGGAATTTTGCGCAAATGACTGAGAGGTGCTCCTGGGCACTGCTCATCACTTTCCAATAGGTTCCGGTGCTTTTCGCGAAGGTCGCGTTTTCTCAAACTTTTAGGGCATCAGCGGGTGGGCTGTGAAAACCTCCGAATGCATGGTTCTCAGCTTCTGCTGTGGGCAGCAAGCCAATTTTTTCCAAATGTTGACCTATAAAAGAGCTTACTCGGGTGTGAAAATTATCATTGTGCGCGCGCGCCCCGGACCGCAATTATGATATTTCCTGTTTTCTCATAGGGCCCAAGGCAAATGGGGATAGCGGTTGTACGCGCTTTCTTAAGCTCTGATCTCTGTTAGATTTTGCACGAGGATAGGACCAACAGAGGCCCAGGTATTGCCATGCGCAGCCGCCCGCAACAATGTTTCGATACCGAGTTATCGGGGTGCGGAAGTCCTCCGCCCCGAAGCTTTACGCGCTTCCGTCTCGTGAACTACTATTTTCATCATGCCCACACTGGCATCAGTTTGTTGTACGGGAGGCCGTCTACAAATGGTGAACATTTCGAAGCGTTCCATCGGAAAATTAAAAAGTTATGAGCATTAGAAGATCTTCCCATTAGGCCCCATTAGGCCACAGTAGCCGACCCGGCCTAAAACTTGCGCGGGTCACTTTCACGGACGGGCTCGAAACTGGTGCCAGAATTTAGCCCCCGACCAGAGCTTCATTGTGAGGCATTGCGTAAAATTTTCCGTCCCCCGAGTGCCGAGCAATAGCCCCTGAAAGGGCTTTCCGCACAATTTTCATGCCCTTATTTGAGCCACTTGTAGGTGAAGGAATTTTGCGAAAATGACTGAGAGGTGCTCCTGGGCACTGCTCATCACTTTGCAATAGGTTCCGGGGCTTTTCGCCAAGGTCGCATTTTCTCAAACTTTGAGGGCATCAGCGGGTGGGCTGTGAAAACCTCCGAATGCATGGTTCTCAGCTTCTGCTGTGGGCAGCAAGCCAATTTTTTTTCCAAAATGTTGACCTATAGAAGAGCTTACTCAGGTGTGAAAATTATCATTGTGCGCGCGCGCCCCGGACCGCAATTATGATATTTCCTGTTTTCCCATAGGGCCCAAGGCAAATGGGGATAGCGGTTGTACGCGCTTTCTAAGGCTCTGATCGCTTTTAGATTTTGCACACGGATAGGGCCAACAGAGGCCCAGGTATTGCCATGCGCACCCACCCGCAACAATGTTTCGATACCGAGTTATCGGGGTGCCGAAGTCCGCCGCCCCGAAGCTTTACGCGCTTCCGTCTCGCGAACTACTATTTTTATCATGCCCACACTGGCATCAGTTTGTAGTACGGGAGGCCGTCTACAAATAGTGAAAATTTCAAAGCGTTCCATCGGAAAATTAAAAAGTTATGAGCATTAGAAGATCTTCCCATTAGGCCCCATTAGGCCACAGTAGCCGACCCGGCCTAAAACTTGCGCGGGTCACTTTCATGGACGGGCTCGAAACTGGTGCCAGAAGTTAGCCCCCGACCAGAGCTTCATTGTGAGGCATTGCGTAAAATTTTCCTTCCCCCGAGTGCCGAGCAATAGCCCCTGAAAGGGCTTTCCGCACAATTTTCATGCCCTTATTTGAGCCACTTGTAGCTGAAGGAATTTTTTCGCAAATGACTGAGAGGTGCTCCTGGGCACTGCTCATCACTTTGCAATAGGTTCCGGGGCTTTTCGCGAAGGTCGCGTTTTCTCAAACTTTGAGGGCATCAGCGGGTGGGCTGTGAAAACCTCCGAATGCATGGTTCTCAGCTCCTGCTGTGGGCAGCAAGCCATTTTTTTTTGCAAAATGTTGACCTATAAAAGAGCTTACTCGGGTGTGAAAATTATCATTGTGCGCGCGCGCCCCGGACCGCAATTATGATATTTCCTGTTTTCCCATAGGGCCCAAGGCAAATGGGGATAGCTGTTGTACGCGCTTTCTAAGGCTCTGATTGCTTTTAGATTTTGCACGCAGATAGGGCCAACAGAGGCCCAGGTATTGCCATGCGCACCCGCCCGCAACAATGTTTCGATACCGAGTTATCGGGGTGCGGAAGTCCGCCGCCCCGAAGATTTACGCGCTTCCGTCCCGCGAAGTACTATTTTCATCATGCCCACACTGGCATCAGTTTGTAGTACGGGAGGCCGTCTACAAATGGTGAAAATTTCAAAGTGTTCCATCGGAAAATTAAAAAGTTATGAGCATTAGAAGATTTTCCCATTAGGCCCCATTAGGCCACAGTAGCCGACCCGGCCTAAAACTTGTGCAGGTCACTTTCACGGACGGGCTCGAAACTGGTGCCAGAAGTTAGCCCCCGACCAGAGCTTCATTGTGAGGCATTGCGTAAAATTTTCCGTCTCCCGAGTGCCGAGCAATAGCCCCTGAAAGGGCTTTCCGCACAATTTTCACGCCCTTATTTGAGCCACTTGTAGCTGAAGGAATTTTGCGCAAATGACTGAGAGGTGCTCCTGGGCACTGCTCATCACTTTGCAATAGGTTCCGGGGCTTTTCGCGAAGGTCGCGTTTTCTCAAACTTTGAGGGCATCAGCGGGTGGGCTGTGAAAACCTCCGAATGCATGGTTCTCAGCTCCTGCTGTGGGCAGCAAGCCAATTTTTTTCCAAAATATTGACCTAGAACAGAGCTTACTCGGGTGTGAAAATTATCATTGTGCACGCGCGCCCCGGACCGCAATTATGATATTTCCTGTTTTCCCATAGGGCCCAAGGCAAATGGGGATAGCGGTTGTACGCGCTTTCTAAGGCTCTGATCGCTTTTAGATTTTGCACGCGGATAGGGCCAACAGAGGCCCAGGTATTGCCATGCGCACTCACCCGCAACAATGTTTCGATACCGAGTTATCGGGGTGCGGAAGTCCGCCGCCCCGAAGCTTTACGCGCTTCCGTCTCGCGAAATACTATTTTCATCATGCCCACACTGGCATCAGTTTGTAGTACGGGAGGCCGTCTACAAATGGTGAAAATTTCAAAGCGTTCCATCGGAAAATTAAAAAGTTATGAGCATTAGAAGATCTTCCCATTAGGCCCCATTAGGCCACAGTAGCCGACCCGGCCTAAAACTTGCGCGGGTCACTTTCACGGACAGGCTCGAAACTGGTGCCAGAAGTTAGCCCCTGACCAGAGCTTCATTGTGAGGCATTGCGTAAAATTTTCCGTCCCCCGAGTGCCGAGCAATAGCCCCTGATAGGACTTTCCTCACAATTTTCACGCCCTTATTTGAGCCACTTGTAGCTGAAGGAATTTTGCGCAAATGACTGAGAGGTGCTCCTGGGCACTGCTCATCACTTTGCAATAGGTTCCGGGGTTTTTCGCGGAGGTCGCGTTTTCTCAAACTTTGAGGGCATCAGCGGGTGGGCTGTGAAAACCTCCGAATGCATGGTTCTCAGCTCCTGCTGTGGGCAGCAAACCAATTTTTTTCCAAAATGTTGACCTATAAAAGAGCTTACTCGGGTGTGAAAATTATCATTGTGCGCGCGTGCCCTGGACCGTAATTATGATATTTCCTGTTTTCCCATAGGGCCCAAGGCAAATGGGAATAGCGGATGTACGCGCTTTCTAAGGCTCTGATCGCTTTTAGATTTTGCACGCTGATAGGGCCAACAGGGGCCCAGGTATTGCTATGCGCACCCGCCCAACAATGTTTCGATACCGAGTTATCGGGGTGCGGAAGTCCGCCGCCCCAAAGCTTTACGCGCTTCCGTCTCGCGAACTACTATTTTCATCATGCCCACACTGGCATCAGTTTGTAGTACGGGAGGCCGTCTACAAATGGTGAAAATTTCAAAGCGTTCCATCGGAAAATTAAAAAGTTATGAGCATTAGAAGATCTTCCCATTAGGCCCCATTAGGCCACAGTAGCCGACCCGGCCTAAAACTTGCGCGGGTCATTTACACGGACGGGCTCGAAACTGGTGCCAGAAGTTAGCCCCCGACCAGAGCTTCATTGTGAGGCATTGCGTAAAATTTTCCGTCCCCCGAGTGCCGAGCAATAGCCCCTGAAAGGGCTTTCCGCACAATTTTCACGCCCTTATTTGAGCCACTTGTAGCTGAAGGAATTTTGCGCAAATGACTGAGAGGTGCTCCTTGGCACTGCTCATCACTTTGCAATAGGTTCCGGGGCTTTTCGCGAAGGTCGCGTTTTCTCAAACTTTGAGGGCATCAGTGGGTGGGCTGTGAAAACCATCAAATGCATGGTTCTCAGCTCCTGCTGTGGGCAGCAAACCAATTTTTTTTCCAAAATGTTGACCTATAAAAGAGCTTACTCAGGTGTGAAAATTATCATTGTGCGCGCGCGCCCCGGACCGCAATTATGATATTTCCTGTTTTCCCATAGGGCCCAAGGCAAATGGGGATAGCGGTTGTACGCGCTTTCTAAGGCTCTGATCGCTTTTAGATTTTGCACGCGGATAGGGCCAACAGAGGCCCTGGTATTGCCATGCACACCCGCCCGCAACAATTTTTCGATACCGAGTTATCGGGGTGCGGAAGTCCGCCGCCCCGAAGCTTTACGCGCTTCCGTCTCGCGAACTACTATTTTCATCATGCCCACAATGGCATCAGTTTGTAGTACGGGAGGCCGTCTACAAATGGTGAAAATTTCAAAGCGTTCCATTGGAAAATTAAAAAGTTATGAGCATTAGAAGATCTTCCCATTAGGCCCCATTAGGCCACAGTAGCCGACCCGGCCTAAAACTTGCACGGGTCACTTTCACGGACGGGCTCGAAACTGGTGCCAGAAGTTAGCCCCTGACCAGAGCTTCATTGTGAGGCATTGCGTTAAATTTTCCGTCCCCCGAGTGTTGAGCAATAGCCCCTGAAAGGGCTTTCCGCACAATTTTCACGCCCTTATTTGAACCACTTGTAGCTGAAGGAATTTTGCGCAAATGACTGAGAGGTGCTCCTGGGCACTGCTCATCACTTTGCAATAGGTTACAGGGCTTTTCGCGAAGGTCGCGTTTTCTCAAACTTTGAGGGCATCAGCAGATGGGCTGTGAAAACCTCCGAATGCATGGTTCTCAACTCCTGCTGTGTGCAGCAAGCCAATTTTTTTTCCAAAATGTTGACCTATAAAAGAGCTTACTCGGGTGTGAAAATTATTATTGTGCGCCCGCGCCCCGGACCGCAATTATGATATTTCCTGTTTTCCCATAGGGCCCAAGGCAAATGGGGATAGCGGTTGTCCGCGCTTTCTAAGGCTCTGATCGCTTTTAGATTTTGCACGCGGATAGGGCCAACAGAGGCCCAGGTATTGCCATGCGCACCGGCCCGCAACAATGTTTCGATACCGAGTTATCAGGGTGCAGAAGTCCGCCGCCCCGAAGCTTAAGTGCTCCCGTCTCGCGAACTACTATTTTCATCATGCCCACACTGGCATCAGTTTGTAGTACGGGAGGCCGTCTACAAATGGTGAAAATTTCAAAGCGTTCCATCGGAAAATTAAAAAGTTATGAGCATTAGAAGATCTTCCCATTAGGCCCCATTAGGCCACAGTAGCCGACCCGGCCTAAAACTTGCACGGGTCACTTTCACGGACGGGCTCGAAACTGGTGCCAGAAGTTAGCCCCCGACCAGAGCTTCATTGTGAGGCATTGCGTAAAATTTTCCGTCCCCTGAGTGCCGAGCAATAGCCCCTGAAAGGGCTTTCCACACAATCTTCACGCCCTTATTTGAGCCACTTGTAGCTGAAGGAATTTTGCACAAATGACTGAGAGGTGCTCCTGGGCACTGCTCATCACTTTGCAATAGGTTCCGGGGCTTTTCGCGAAGGTCGCGATTTCTCAAACTTTGAGGGCATCAGTGGGTGGGCTGTGAAAACCTCAGAATGCATGGTTCTCAGCTTCTGCTGTGGGCAGCAAGCCAATTTTTTATCCAAAATGTTGACCTATAAAAGAGCATACTGGGGTGTGAAAATTATCATTGTGCGCGCGCGCCTCGGACCGCAATTATGATATTTCCTGTTTTCCCATAGGGCCCCAGGCAAATGGGGATAGCGGTTGTACGCGCTTTCTAAGGCTCTGATCGCTTTTAGATTTTGCACGCGGATAGGGCCAACAGAGGCCCAGGTATTGCCATGTGCACCCGCCCGCAACAATGTTTCGATACCGAGTTATCGGGGTGCGGAAGTCCGCCGCCCCGAAGCTTTACGCGCTTCCGTCTCGCGAACTACTATTTTCATCATGCCCACACTGGCATCAGTTTGTAATACGGGAGGCCGTCTACAAATGGTGAAAATTTCAAAGCGTTCCATCGGAAAATTAAAAAGTTATGAGCATTAGAAGATCTTCCCATTAGGCCCCATTAGGCCACAGTAGCCGACCCGGCCTAAATTTTGCGCGGGTCACTTTCATGGACGGGCTCGAAACTGGTGCCAGAAGTTAGCCCCCGACCAGAGCTTCATTGTGAGGCATTGCGTAAAATTTTCCGTCCCCTGAGTGTCGAGCAATAGCCCCTGAAAGGGCTTTCCGCACAATTTTCACGCCCTTATTTGAACCACTTGTAGCTGAAGGAATTTTGCGCAAATGACTGAGAGGTGCTCCTGGGCACTGCTCATCACTTTGCAATAGGTTCCGGGGCTTTTCGCGAAGGTCGTGTTTTCTCAAACTTTGAGGGCATCAGCGGGTGGGCTGTGAAAACGTCCGAATGCATGGTTCTCAGCTCCTGCTGTGGGCAGCAAGCCAATTTTTTCTCCAAAATGTTGACCTATAAAAGAGCTTACTCGGGTGAGAAAATTATCATTGTGGGCGCGTGCCCCGGACCGCAATTATGATATTTCCTGTTTTCCATAGGGCCCAAGGCAAATGGGGATAGCGGTTGTACGCGGTTTCTAAGGCTCTGATCCCTTTTAGATTTTGCACGCGGATAGGGCCAACAGAGGCCCAGGTATTGCCATGCGCACCCGCCCGCAACAATGTTTCGATACCGAGTTATCGGGGTGCAGAAGTCGGCCGCCCCGAAGCTTTACGCGCTTCCGTCTCGGGAAATACTATTTTCATCATGCCCACACTGGCATCAGTTTGTAGTACGGGAGGCTGTCTACAAATGGTGAAAATTTCAAAGCGTTCCATCGGAAAATTAAAAAGTTATGAGCATTAGAAGATCTTCCCATTAGGCCCCATTAGGCCACAGGAGCTGACCTGGCCTAAAACTTGCGCGGGTCACTTTCACGGACGGGCTCAAACTTGGTGCCAGAAGTTAGCCCCCGACCAGAGCTTCATTGTGAGGCATTGCGTAAAATTTTCCGTCTCCCGAGTGCCGAGCAATAGCCCCTGAAAGGGCTTTCCGCACAATCTTCACGCCCTTATTTGAGCCACTTGTAGCTGAAGGAATTTTGCGCAAATGACTGAGAGGTGCTCCTGGGCACTGCTCATCACTTTGCAATAGGTTCCGGGGCTTTTCGCGAAGGTCGCGTTTTCTCAAACTTTGAGGGCATCAGCGGGTGGGCTGTGAAAACCTCCGAATGCATGGTTCTCAGCTCCTGCTGTGGGCAGCAAGCCAATTTTTTTTCCAAAATGTTGACCTATAAAAGAGCTTACTCGGGTGTGAAAATTATCATTGTGCGCGCGCGCCCCGGACCGCAATTATGATATTTCCTGTTTTCCCATAGGGCCCAAGGCAAATGGGGATAGCGGTTGTACGCGCTTTCTAAGGCTCTGATCGCTTTTAGATTTTGCACGCGGATAGGGTCAACAGAGGCCCAGGTATTGCCATGCCCACCCGCCCGCAACAATGTTTCGATACCGAGTTATCGGGGTGCGGAAGTCCGCCGCCCCGAAGCTTTACGCGCTTCCGTCTCGCGAACTACTATTTTCATCATGCCCACACTGGCATCAGTTTGTAGTACGGGAGGCCGTCTACAAATGGTGAAAATTTCAAAGCGTTCCATCGGAAAATTAAAAAGTTATGAGCATTAGAAGATCTTCCCATTAGGCCCCATTAGGCCACAGTAGCCAACCCGGCCTAAAACTTGGCGGGTCACTGTCACGGACGGGCTCAAAACTGGTGCCAGAAGTTAGCCCCCGACCAGAGCTTCATTGTGAGGCATTGCGTAAAATTTTCTGTCTCCCGAGTGCCGAGCAATAGCCCCTGAAAGGGCTTTCCGCACAATTTTCACGCCCTTATTTGAGCCACTTGTAGCTGAAGGAATTTTGCGCAAATGCCTGAGAGGTGCTCCTGGGCACTGCTCATCACTTTGCAATAGGTTCCGGGGCTTTTCGCGAAGGTCGCGTTTTCTCAAACTTTGAGGGCATCAGCGGGTGGGCTGTGAAAACCTCCGAATGCATGGTTCTCAGCTCCTGCTGTGGGCAGCAAGCCAATTTTTTTTCAAAAATGTTGACCTATAAAAGAGCTTACTCGGGTGTGAAAATTATCATTGTGCGCGCGCGCCCCAGACCGCAATTATGATATTTCCTGTTTTTCCATAGGGCCCAAGGCAAATGGGGATAGCGGTTGTACGTGCTTTCTAAGGCTCTGATCGCTTTTAGATTTTGCACGCGGATAGGGCCAACAGAGGCCCAGGTATTGCCATGCGCACCCGCCCGCAACAACGTTTGGATACCGAGTTATCGGGGTGCGGAAGTCTGCCGCCCCGAAGCTTTACGCGCTTCCGTCTCGCAAACTACTATTTTCATCATGTCCACACTGGCATCAGTTTGTAGTACGGGAGGCCGTCTACAAATGGTGAAAATTTCAAAGCGTTCCATCGAAAAATTAAAAAAGTTATGAGCATTAGAAGATCTTCCCATTAGGCCCCATTAGGCCACAGTAGCCGACCCGGCCTAAACATTGCGCGGGTCACTTTCACGGATGGGCTCGAAACTGGTGCCAGAAGTTAGCCCCCGACCAGAGCTTCATTGTAAGGCATTGCGTAAAATTTTCCGTCCCCCGAGTGCCGAGCAATAGCCCCTGAAAGGGCTTTCCGCACAATTTTCACGCCCTTATTTGAGCCACTTGTAGCTGAAGGAATTTTGCGCAAATGACTGAGAGGTGCTCCTGGGCACTGCTCATCACTTTGCAATAGGTTCCGGGGCTTTTCGCGAAGGTCGTTGCGAAAAAGAGATAAGATGCTCGACAAGCCTCGCATTTTATCTCTTTTCTCCAAATCGTTTAATAAATTCAATAAAGCACGAGTACTCATGTGAGATCTTCTATATAAAGTAAATTCCTTATTCCTTATTCTAGGTTTGATAAACTTTTTCCTTGCCAGCGGCGACTTCTGTCGTCTGCTTATAACCTTTGCAAACAGTTGGGACTCAGGTCAGTGTCGACAGAACGTCGGTCCTAATCTGGATACTGACTGTTTGCCACTCTGACAGTGATCCTAAAATATTTTTTTGAAAAAGCTGATTTTTTGAGAAAAAACAAACAAACAACAGGTGACAAGTACTATTGAAATTACTCAGCGTGCAGAGTTTATTACACGTGGGCTCATTGAAATCATTCACTGTCCTACATGCATATTAGGTGCATTAAAGATCATTTAAATATGCCAGTTTTATATTAAAATATCCATATTTGAAATATATGAAAAAAGACGAATGAACACTGGAATTAGAAGAAAGATATCTAAAAAAATGTAATTGTACGGGATTCGAACCCACATATTTGGATCCTAAGGACATGGAGTTTTCCATTATGCTGTTTAGGAATTGAAGATAATCTCATTCATGTAACTGTACACAATCTAAAGCGCATTTTTTGCAAAGATTCCCGAAGATGGGTGAAAGGTCATTGATTATTCATATGTCTCAGGTCAATTTTGACAAATAATAGCAATGTCAGTGTTTTTGGTTTTTCCTTATACCCAAATAATAACCTTATATTTGATCCTTAATAAAATTGATCTTTCAAATCTATTTTAACACGGCTGACAATCAGTTGAATGCTTAACTGATGGTTAAACAAGGAAATCTGTTCATTGATGCTGCGCTGTTTGTGTATAAAATGTGAGAGGTCTGTTCTCAATATTTTGCATCTATAGGATATTACATTTGCAGATTTGTAGTCTAATTCAGTCTGAAAATTCAGATTCTTTATGTAATCAATTATCATCAAAAATATAACAAAATATTCCACACAAATTCAGTTTTTAAGTTCAGTTTTCCATTAAAATGTGAACTTGGCCTGTTCTTTATGCTGAACTTGTGTGCAATTTTTCTGTTTGAAATAAAATCATTCAGTAGAAGCCTTGTGAAAGAGAAAACAAGGTTCTACATATATAAGGTCTTTTCATGTTAGTGCGTGCATATTATCTGGCCCAAATGTGTCAGGAATTATTTCATTAAAATGATAAATTTAAAACATGTATCGCAATGATATCACTATTGTTTGCAGGAATATATGGCAATTTAAACAAATTCTGTAAGTTTCAGCTAGGGCAGGGGGTTAATGCGATTTTAAAGAAAGTGGGCCTGTACCTACAAAATGACTCTTATCTCACCAGCAACTCACCCTACATCATTAAATTTTTTAGCAAATTAAAGTTTAGATATAGTGCTTTCATCCGGTAGGATAGTCTGATATGCAGATTAACAATCTAATTTGCATATTTATCTATATTGATGACAATTCCAGAAAATATAAGACACTTATAAAAAGCAAATATAAACTGAATTCTGCCCAAACTGCCCTTGTTGCATGATATCATATCATTAGTGATACAATATGTTCTGTCATCCAATAGTCATATATAAGATTATGTCATTTATATATTCATGCATATTAATGAAGCTAAAATTGAGGTAATATCATGGAACACACACACACACACGCACGCACGCACGCACACACGCACGCACCTCAGGAGGGGGGTCTTCCTAGTCTAACCTTGCTCCCAAGGACAATTACTCATGGATGCAAAATTGTTCAGTGGGACCACTAAATGCACAAAAGGTATTGTCTCCAAAAATTATACTGTTTGTATTACATAAAATTGCATGGTGTCCATGGCAACCCATCAGGCACTGTAGCTGGGTCAGAAGCATGTCCCCTTCATTTGCAAGCAGACCCGAGATCGACACTTGCATGCTGCACATTCTTTGGTGGATTTTTGCCCTCTTCCACTAATTCAAGAAAAGCAAGTTGTCAGTCACTGGCGAGCGAAACAAAATGGTCACTAAATAGCAAACAAAAGCTGACTCACGGAGGCTTGCCTAGAACGATTTACCCCCCCCCCCCCACATAATGTGAAAATCCATAATATCTAAAGGAAGGATGTAGACCTACAAAATGATTTGTATCTAAGCAGCAACTCATCATAGGCTACCGAACCTTGTCAGATTCTAAAGCGGTGGTTCTGTTATTGTTGACTTTTTGTTTAATGTTACTCCCATTTTGGGAGTCTGTAATTGTCCTATGTTTTGTTGTACATAACTTTATGTCCATTCTAGTATTGCCCTCATCCTGATGCATCATTTGTCTTCCTGGTGTCTCGTGATGGTTGAGTGGCTCTTCCTCGTGGTGCCTTGGGGTTGTCTGCGGTTTGTGATTGTGGTTTTACTTGATCATACTCGCTTACTATTTTTTATAGTGAATTTTGGTAAAAAAAATATCACTTGAAATGAAGAAATGCAAATCCAATATTGGAGTGTTGGTATCAGAGACATCGGCTTCATTAAGTTGAAGCTCTGAAGGGTATATTCGGCTTACCGCATTGTCCAAAAATATATTATTTATGTTAAAAGTATCATCTAAATATTTGGATGTAGTGTTAAAAGCGTCAATGATATCAGCATGCTTATCATCAAAAAGAGACATCATTAAATCCCTCTCACAACAAAACAAGAAAAAATTGCAACCAGGGGAGCGCAATTAGTGCCGATTAGGATTCCCTACTACTTGTCTATACAACTAAGTGCCAAATTGTACAAAATGATGTCCAACAAAATGGTCAGCGCATCATATACATTTTTACAAGACCATGCATGATATTTTTCGGCTGTTTTGAAGTCCATTAAAATATATACTTTGATAAAATAAATAAAATTACTCATGACTCGCATATTATCTCAGTTAAGAAACCTCTAAGTGAGCCATAGTGGGACGATCCAAATACAATCATCAGGCAACAACCTTCTAATGCACGTTGAAGTCAGAAAAAACTGTTATCAGCTGAATGTCTAATTGATGTTTACGTCAATATCATCAATAACAGAGGCTATATCCGTGCCCGTGCACGTAGATTTAACTGTCAACTATCAGCAATGATCAGGCACTTTAACATTATACATTCTATTGACTTGCAAGCGTACCTATGAAAGAAAAAGTCGCAAAACACAATATGTAATGGCAACTTCTCGTATCCTTTGATTTACAGAATTTCTATGCCCTCACACACTTTGGAATGGTAATTTATCATTTCTCCATTGTTCCTCGTAAATCCGAATACATTTTGAGATAGAGTCACACTGCTTGATTCTTGATAGTCACCAAATACATAGACAAGAAGATAGCCAAAAAAAGCCAACCTGGAATAATGTTGAAAGGCTAGGTGTATTAAGGGGCTAATTTGGCCCCCTCTGGAGCCAAAAACTGAAGTTGTTTTTCGCTAGTTTCTTCTGATTGGTCTATTAAAAGAATAACCCATGTGTAAAATTCTGGCATTTATTTAACTTTTACTTTTGCTATAGGAACAAAATTGGACGCCAAAGTAGGCTTAAAATAGAGGAATTCGCGTTTTAGACCAAATTTAAGGCTTTTGGAGACCGACTTTTTAAGAATCAGATATCAGCACAGCTAAATGCCCAAAACATTTGATATGTTGGCTGCCATGATAATCCTCATCATCTGTTAAAATATCTTTCTGGTATTTGCTTGTGCTTTATATTAATTTCTCTGTCAAAGTACTCAATTTTTCTCAAAAAAGGTCATTTCCCTATTTTCAGCCTATTTTGGGGGCCATTTTTTATTACCATAGGAACGGTAAAAGTCGAATTAATACCAGACTTGGGCTTTGTTTGAATAAACAAATAGCAACTTACCAACGAGTTGTTGCCGCCTTGTTGGTTGCTGTTACGATTAGAGGCTCTGTTCTGTTCATGAAGGCCTGATTTTTTCGAAATCGCCCAGTTCCGGTATATTTACGGAGTCAATTCGATCAAAGTTAGAACATTATTCTACCATTGAAAAATGTGCCGTGATCATCATTAACATTATAAAAATACAAAAAGTAAAATTGAATCGCGAAGATGCCAGTTTTGTTGATGTAGCCATAAGACTGAGGGATTTGCTAGACTGGTTCTCTCCCCTACACTGGCTTATTTGAACAACTCAGAACCAGTTTAAGGGGTTTGTTCGGTCACCAGGAGGAGCTAAAACTATTCAGGAAAGTCCGCCACAATTCAAGAATCCAATCATGATTCCACAGAATTGGCCAATGTGCGTGCAGATTAGATCTTAAACGTTAGCGATAGCTCATTCAAGCAAGCGGCGATGTGATTCCAACGACGTGACGCCACAATTCTTATAACGTTACGCCACGAAGTGATAACGCCAAGTGCATCGTGCATCATCGCGCCTTAAAAGAGGCAGTCACAAATTACATGTCATCTGGTATCCAACAGGAACTTCCGTTCAAGGGTCCCGGCGCCTTTAAAATAGCTTTCAGGATTATTTTATTTCCTTAAACTCAGAATGAGATTTAAAGTCGGTTTTTAAACTATTGAAACTAGTTTTTCCCTCCAGTAATTTTCTTACTGACCGTTCCAGTGGCGTATCTTAGGCATTTTATAGCATACGCGTTAGGGACAACGCCCTGGACTTAGAGCATTCACGGGGCTAAAACTAGCACCAAAGACACGCAATTAACTTATTGCCTGCTGATAACCTTCGCAAACCGATTGGACACAGATCAGACTGACAAAACGTCGGGTCTGGTCTGGATCCAATCTGATCGACACTTCTAAAGATAGTATTCCTGAAAGATTTATTCGAAAAGGTTGATTTTGAAAATATCAGCAGAATGAATAACTCTAAGGGGGCAAAGAGTAAATACTATTATTAGTATTTTTTCTTCCAAAATTCAAAGTAAGTAGCTTAAGAAACTATTCTGACGGCGCCGAGCTGTACGCACATGCGTTTTTGCGTACACTAGGGTGTGCCCCGACTTCTTTTGTGGATTTTTTTTTTATTTGTGTTCGTCTATGACATTTGCCTTGTGTATGGCTTGCAGCCTTGTGGTGACCTGCAGGGAAAGGGCTGACCTCTAGGCGCTTCTGTATGTGTCATTTTCTGGTGCTTTTGTCACTTTCCTATAAGATGTCCTGGGTAAGGTGTAGCCTCCTTAAAGTTAAGCAAGACTTAAGTTAAGTATTGATTTTTCAGGATGCGAAAAATAACGTTTCAAACTGATTAAAATCGAAATAGTTTCATTTTTTTCTGCAGATCACAATGGTATCTTTGACCACAAATACTGCATCGATCCAGGCAATTTATTTAGAATCTAATATAGCATGTTAAAATATCAATACTTAAACTTAAGTTTTCCTTAATTTTAAGGAGGCATTGTTATTGCAGGCCCTGATCTTGCCTTCTTCCTTACTTTTATTTACTCACACGAGTACCTACTCGCAAGAAATACCGTATACTGTGCTATCCTCTCAGAACAAATAATGGTTGACTGCACATTAGGTGTGCCTATTTCATATTAAGAACAAACTTATGAAAAACAATTATTATTTTTAACTCGTAGGGGAGCCAAGATAGCCACTCAATGCACGTAACTCTTTTGTGTTTTAAGGCAACACGTTTGTCAGTATTCCAGATTGACTATTCTTTAGACATCTGCTATAAAAGCTTTTAGCGTAAAATCTAAAATGTTACTCCCAAAATGTATTTGAATATCATAGGAACAATTTAAAGAAATAAAATATCGTTTCAAGTGTGAGACGGCATAGGAAAACTGTAAATAAAAAGGACACGAGAAGAAGCATTGCGAGTCAACAGAAAACATGATGTTACAGTGCCATTACAAATATGGAATTCAAACTACTAATAGGTGACAGTTTGATCTAAGTATCCTGCAAATTTGAAATGCTTATCTTTGAAATGATTCTAGTTACCAAGCATCATGTTCAATTTGAGTTTCTTTTGTACTCACTGTATATTGTGAGAAGCAAGCTTAAATGAGCCGCGACATGTGATTTTCAACAATGTGACATTTTGACAAGTGTAGACTCAGACGAGCATGTGCAGCCCTTTTTAAGCTTACACACTCCAAATGATGCTCAGTCAGTAGCTTAACACTCATAGAATATTCAAGCGGCGAGCACATGCTCTGTTCAGACTGCACGTATGCGCAGGCTGATCTGAGCCTTTGCTGGTCGCACATACCACATTATCTGAATCTGCCAGGTACTCCAAACACCTCTAGTGAGTATTACATGGAGTGCGCAGCGCGCGCAAATGACGGTTTCGGAAAAAAAATCAAATCAAAAACAATTTTTGTTCACAAGTTTTTAGAATTTTGTTATTTTCTGGTTTTTGAGATGTGAAATCAACATGATTGTGTGGAAGAACAAGGGGTAGGCATCATGAATGGTGATAATATAATGGGTAATGAAAATGTTTAATGAGGTTGAAGTTGATGAATATGATGATGATGAGTTTTTGTCAGTTTTTAAAGAGTTTTGAGGAGCCCTGCTCGGAATGATCCGAGGTCAGGACTATTACAAAGGTCAGGTGGGAGATTGTTCCAAAGTTTAGCAGTTCTGGGAAAGAATGAGTATCTATGCATGTTTATCCTGGATTGAGGAAATGTATATCTGGATCTCATGGATGGCTGAATATTGCCTGGAAATGGAATAATAACTAAATGATGCTTGATTTTAGAAAACATAGTGAGAGATGAAATTTGTCTGCGTTTCTCAAGTGTTGGAAGGTTAAGCTTTGATACCATATTACTTACACTGCTAGTAAAGCTAAAATCATTGAATATGTATCTTATGGCCCTGTGTTGGATCATTTCGATTTGTTTATGTATTTTTTCTGCCAAGGGTCCCATACAGAGGCCGCATATTCAACTAAGGGACGGACATATGTCTTGTATGCTGACTCTTTTAGTTTAGGGTTATTGGTCTGGATGTTGCGTTTAATGAATTTTAATGAGTTATTGGTTTTCATTGTGATTTGGTTGATGTGCTTCGCCCACGACAAATCACGTGAGATATTGACCCCCAAGTATTTAGCAGAATCAGTTTCTTTTAGGCTAACCCCATGGAGGGTGTAATTGAACAGGGTTGGTTTTTTCTTGTTTGTGATTCTGATCACCTAACACTTGTCGGGGCTAAACACCATCAACCATTCACTCTCCCAGGTTTCAAGTTTTGAAAGAACTGACTGAAGGGCCTGACAATCTGCCTGGTTTGAAATGGTAAGATACATTATGGTGTCGTCGGCGATGAGCATGATATTACTCTCTATCATGTCCGGCATATCATTTATATACAAAAGAAACAGACAGGGTCCCAACACAGAACCCTGTGGCACACCGGACATGACAGGACAGGTGTCAGACTCCTCACCTTCAAGCACAACTCGTTGGGTTCTGTTTGAAAGAAAGGATCCAATCCAGGTGATAACATCATTATTTATGCCAAAACAATGGAGCTTCAGCAAGAGCCTTTTGTGATCTACCTTATCAAAGGCCTTGCTGAAGTCCATTACAATAATGTCAGTCTGGCCACTTTCATTAAGTGTGTCAGAAATGTCCTGTACACATTGATTTAGCTGGGTTTCACAACTGTGTTTTTTGCGGAAACCATGTTGGTTTGAATGAAGGAGTTGATGTTTGCCTAGGTAGGCCATGATGTTTGAGGTTATGACATGCTCCATGACCTTACAACAGATACACGTGAGGGATATGGGGCGGTAGTTCTCCGCCTTTGTTTTTGCACCCTTTTTGTAAACTGGACTAACACTGGCGTTTCGCCAGTCATCCGGAACTTTACCCTCGCGTAATGAACTGTTGACCAGCAGCTTTACCTGGGTTCAGCTTTGAGAGTTGTTTTGATACTCCATCTACTGTAATATCTATGTTGAGCATGGTTTGGGATATGAGCTTGTGTGGAAGGATCAGTTCAGCAAGGTGTTTCAGTTTTAATGGGACCAGTTTTGTACAGACAGGATGGAATTGGCCATTCAAGATATTTGCTGTATCAGAAGCCTTTGTATATGTGACACCATTTGATTTCAAAGAGGTGATTTCTTTACTTTCTGAGTTCTGCTGTTTTATAAGTGTCCAAAACGTTTGTTGGGCCTGGCCGGTTGTTCTGCATTTTCGGGTTAGTCAGTTATAATTGAGTGTATGTATTGGTCATATGCTTGACGAATTTCACTTTGAATTTTATGTTTAAGAGATGTAAATTTAGATTTAATGTTATATTTTGTTCTGTCTGATTTAAATCTTGTGTAAAGTTTATCGTGCTTTCGCATAAAGCGTTTGATGGAATTATTAATCCAAGGATGACCGTCTTTTGGTCTGCACAGTTTCCTATCTTTACGAAATATTGAATATTGTTGTGTGTCAAAGATTTCGCTGTTGTAATGGTTGTCATTTAACCATGATTCAGTACCAACATTAATGTTAGGTTTGGTTTGATCGGTAAAATATTTAAGTTCGGTCCTTTTTTCAACAATAGACCTACAATGGTCAGGCGTTTGAGGATATGTTTCTGTTTAGTCTTATTTTTAGTTACGATTGGTACCTTTGGTGATGAGGTTGCCTGGGGTGGACCAAGGGTGGACCAGGGGTACCCGGTGGTGTGGGTGAGCGAGAATCTAGCTGGTTAGTCATGCTAGAGTGGAACGAGCTGTCTACTGATAAGGAGAGTACTGATGTATCGGATAGGGTGTCAAATGATTCAAACAGGCCGTGACTATAGTTCGGAAATTTACACTGGTAACAATGCCACGTGGCCTTTGAAGGGAGCGCAGTGGCTCAGTGGTAGAGTGCTTGACTCGAGACCGAAGGGCCGCGGGTTCGAGCCTCACCGGCGTCACTGCGTTGTGGTCCTTGAGCAAGACACATTTATCCTAGCTTAGTACTGGTTCAACCCAGGAAGACCGTCCCGCATAACTGAAAGATTGTTGAGTGGACGTAAAAAATCAAATCAAACAAACAAACGTGGCCTTTGACTGCCCCAAAATATCAAACGATGTGTTTCCAATTCCCTGACAATCTGCATGAAACCATACATTAGCGACATGACACTGGACCAGGTAACCTCCTTGTTACAGTAGCCACAGGGGTATTTTGTTTCATCTGCTGATACTTGACTTGCGTCTGTAGTATCAGAGCCTGGGTTTACTTCAATATCAGATGACATTAACAGCAGCAGCATGCATATGTATAGTAGGGTAAAACAGTGTTTAGCATGTGTATTCTGTCGGAACGACCTTTTTAGATTTGGGAAAATAAAATGGAAGCTATACGAGGTGAACATTTTACAGGAAAATACCAGATATGCACTCTGCCTATGAGGACGCCATATGAGATGATCAGTACCACCACCAGTTAATACATGATATGAAAACTCAACACCTTTTTACTTGATGGGCAGGGATGTTTCTGTGCACACGGCCTTACGTGTATACACATCATCACACAGGACCATGCACGCAACCAGAGTGCACAATGATAAAAGAGCCTGTATGTTGTTCATGGTGGTGCTGTTTGTAAAGTGCCACTACAAAAAAATTTGGAAGGTGAAAATACATACAACAGAACACAGATTTGTTAGCAAGACACAAGGAGTTATCTTCGTCATGACGGCGACTACCGGAGCAGGTTACAAGAACAAATGACCCCAAGTGCAGGTTACATATGAAAAGGAAAGCAGATGTCTTAAAGTGTAGCGAGGCAGGTGAAGATATAGCTGAAAACTACCTGAATTTTGTACATACAGCACCTGTTTACACATTCATGATCCTAGTCGTTGAGACGCTTGGTTTTTATTTTACACACGACAATTGTGTCAATTTATGTCAATTTCACAAGGTGTCACCCCCCAAAAAGAAACAAAAGATGGTTGTTTTGGATCAAAAGTAAATTCTTGAGTTCGTAAATAATTAAATGAATAAAGCAGTTCCTAAATTTCGTCCTAAAACACTAAAAATATGAAGCCGAATTTTCGATGTGGTCCGCCATTTCCGCACGCATGGGCCATTGGAAATCTCATGTCATGGATCAAATGGTAATCTACCCTTTTATGTTTTAAATATATGAATTTAGACACTGGACAAATGGACAAATCCAAATAGAAAATGTAGCATTATACAAGTATTTACTATTGAGGCATTGAGCATGATGTGCTGTCATCAACCTGCGAATATTGACCTCGGTGGATATCATGCCCTATGCCTCGATAGTCAACAATTATTTAATTGTATGATTTCTTTAAACAGCAACAACAACAACAACAACGAAATCTTGACATGGACTATGTCTTGGACAGTCTAGAATTTCTTTTATTTACATGATTAGTAAATGACTTCATTCAGTTAAAAAGGATTGAATGCATATTTTATTTGTACTTTCAATGGTAGGCGATGAAGACCCAGATAAAATACTGCTTTATTCGGTATTCCATCAGTGTCTACTCTGTTTGCTAAGACAAAAAGAATTTTCAGAGATAAAAGCTTCAATTAAATTTAGAAATTGTAACCTATGACCCATACAATGGACCACTCCAAATTAGAAGAAAAATCCATATGTGCATAAAGCTGGAATTCCATGTATATGATGAAATATCAAATCTTGTAAAATTTCGTGCTGATTGCACTCACTGATTGAATTTACAGCAATGATAAAGTTTTATGCTGATAGCACACATGCTATGAAAAAACTCTATGAAGTCTCTAGTTTTAGTAACTCTATCATGTCATGCGACATATAGTTATATCGGCTCAAGACGAAAATAAGCATCTGGGCCAATCAGAAAATGCTTATTTATAGATTATATTATAATCAAACCTAACATAGATTAACTATCCATAGATTCAAAAAGGCTTTTAATACTACCATTCTTCTGTTCCTTTGTTTGTCCCTTAAATAGCAAAACTGCAAAATTTCCAAATACACCAATACAGAAAGCTGTATGACAAGGTATATTATACACAACTCGAAAGAACAATTCTTTTCCACAATTATCATAATCTGAAACCTAGGAAAGTTATCACTACCATAAAAGTAACTTCTATCAAACTGACTCCACACTGCATGTGCTGGCCATATAGCTAAGATATTATGCTGTATCTTTAAAACGAGCCACGGCATGAGATTTCCAACAATGAGGCATGTGCGACCAGCAAAGCCTAAGACCAGCCTGCGCATACGCGCAGTCTGATCAGAGCCTATGCTAGTCGCTTGAATATTGTATGAGTATTAAGCTGCTGACTGAACATCATTTGGAGTTTCTAAGCTTAAAAGGCTGCACAGGATCGTCAAAATGCCAAAATGTTGGAAATCACATGTCATGGCTCAAATATATTTAGATGGAGAGGTACATTGTAACACTAGCAAGTTATTTTTGGCCAGAAGTTGCCGATCAAGACACATATATGTTTGGTTTGCATAAAATATCCCTATCTTATGATATGAATCTTCACCTAGTACATATAAATCAATACATTAAAAGGAGATAAAACAAAAAAGGACTCAACAGTACATACAACTGAATCAGGGAGCAATATAAATCCAACAGTTTAACCCAAGCGGGTGTTCAGGTCCCAGCCCATTCATCTACAGATGCATAGTATAAGTTGTCTTTACTTATCATGTCGCATTTAATTGTCGCATGCATTTGAAAGCAAACAAACAGTCTACACCTATGAAATTAATTAAGCTATCTAGTAAAATTAATTTTTCAAAAGTATTTTGTAACGTTTCTACCATACTTTTGATGAATACAGCCAGCATTTACTTCAGCAACTTTCTGCTGTCATATTGGGGAAAAATGCAGAATATTTAAGTAATAGTTATACCATGGGTTGTCCGCCTGTACGTGGAGATAATCCACGAGCTTTAGCGAGTGGATTATCTTACGTACAGGTGGACAAACATGGTATAACTATTTTATGCCACCTACATCAGTGTAGACCTTGCACATCACGAGTTATTTCATGCTAAAATTGGTAAAGGTGGTATAAAAGCTTATTTGCATCATATTTTGTGGCTTTTTATGCAAATGCTTGCAAATGTGATCCACAACATATTGATACACTTTCTCCATATACATACACATCAAGACATAAAAAGGAGATAATACAAAGGTTGGGTCTCAACAGTATATTCGAATGATTACTGGAACAAAGAAATCAAACAGATAAACTCCGGTGGGCAGACATAAGACATGACTTAACCCCAGCCCGGTTATCTTTAAATAAATTAATATTATAAACAAATAATTTTAATGAGAAATTATAACAATAAACTTCTCTGAAAAATAAATGCCAATAATTTTCTTTTATTTGCAAGCTAAGTCATTACATACCGCTGGCCCTGACAGTAGCTCATGGAAGAGAGATTTAAGTCACACGTTGAATTTAGATTTAAAACAACAAAACAGGCGAAACCATTTAGAAATATAGTTCTGCAAAGTGTATGACATTAAAAGCTTAGTTTAGAATATTTGGGAGTTATAAGTTTATTGCGAGTGTTGAAAATAGTGAGTATGATCAGGAAATACTACAATCACAAGCTGCAGTAAAAACTGGTAGCATCGTGGCGAAGAGCCACACACCAATCACGAGACCCCAGAAAGGCATAAAAAATAATGCAACCAGCTCTATTCTCCATCTAGATGATTGCAAAACTAGAATGGACACAAAGTAACGCACAACAAAACAACGAACAATTTCAGATTCCCACAATGGGGGTAACAATCAACAACGAATCAACAACAACAGAACCTCCACATTAGAACGGACAGCAGCTAAAGTCACTGAGGGCTCAAATGCATTTTAATTGTACCAAATCTTTGCCCAAGATTCTGCTGTTGTTGAAGCACAAAAACGTTAAACTCGCATGGTGGATCCCTAACTATTGCAATTTATCATCATAGAGAAACAATATAATCAAATTAACGCGCTATGATGAAACAGAGAAAATGGCTTACGACTCACAAGATAGTCAGAGCTAAAGATACCTCAAGTTGAGCCATGGTGGGCCCAGCTGCAGCCGAGCATCAGGCACCAGCCCACCGATTAAAGTTTTACGTCAGAGTTGTCATTGAGTCTGATGTCATCGTACATTTAAAGAGGAAACCATATCTATAAACCGTGATTGGGTTTACAACCAGGCATGTAGACTGTCGCCTCATATCCAAGTTATATCCAACTTTTATATGACGTTTGATAATATTTTTGAGTTGATCACTCAACTGAGGTTTCCCAACAATTATTTTGAATTTATAAACTAAATCACTATAAAATATACTATAGGTTCTAATAGGCCCTGTTGCAGAAGAGTTTTTCAACCAATATTGTGTTTAACAATTAACTCTGGGTGTCTGCGGTAGAATTTAGAAAATGCTTTTCAAATTTTATGATATCTGTAACCTTGTTTTAATAACTAAGTAGTCAAAAATAGGTTTCTGTTGTTGAAGTCATCAAAATTAGAATACACTCTCGCAAAACGAATAAGTTGCGAAATACATACACCATAGAAAGGGGGAGAGAGGAACATCTTCATTATGAAATGGGAAATTTACTATTTCAAAATCGAAATACTCCCTTGAAGTCTGCAACATGGCTAAATGCTCTAGCAAATCCCACTTTTAAAACATTATTAAGTATTTGATGGTTTTTAACACTTTAAATGAATGTATTTTACTGAACAATTGCTAAATGATAATTTTCAATGTTCAGGATGCTTGTATACAGCATGGTTAACGACACAGACAAAGTAAATTAAAAAATAAACAAGATTCACTGCAGAAGAAATTTATTTTCTAAATATTAACTCAATAATTAGATGATTACTGCCTCAAAAAGCATTGCTTGTAGAAATTTCAGGACTCTTAAGATAATTTTAAATGAGAAGAACTATTGGGAGACTTTCGCATTTAGCAGATGACCACATCCATATTGCTAGGCATTAGTTGATGTAATAGGGTGTGCATCTACATGCCACTGCCAACTGACAAATCGATCGTTACATCTTTCCCTGAGCTACCTAGAGTAAACATTTTAGTCTTCAGTAAGACGTCATTCTGTTTTACGTTAATCGTGTAGTCCCCCTTGAATCCTCTTATGCTGACTGGACTATCAGTAACATTGAGAGTGACCTCTGTTCTCCACGTATCTTTATAGAGTCTCAGATAAACGTCACCTGCAGCATTAGGCTGTAAATAAAATACAAATGGTATGTAAGTATTGATGCACCGTTACAAGGCAGTGCTTCTTCTGTGGATCATTTTTGTTATTTATGTTTAGTGGTTGTCATGCTTTTTTGTACGTCCATTGTATCCTTGTGGTCACCTGCTAAGAAAGGGTTGACCTCTTGGCTCTCTTGTATGTGACGTTTTGTGTTTTTTCTCACTTTCCCATGTGGCGTCCTGGGTCGGGTGTGGTACTTGATTGTATAGATTCCAGCTCTTTGCCTTCTTACTTATTTTAATGTACATTTCCACCTGCTAAATATAAATTTAAGTATAACACCAATGTTAGCATTTACTAATTTTACCTCAAGTGTTTGATTTCAATTCGCAAGCCAAGTGTGTGAGATTCAATTCTAAACCTAATTTGTCATAAAGTGTTTGTTTACTTTCTTTTTAAGCAATCAGCTGTTAAAGAAGATAATTAGCTGATTGAGTTATTTATTTTTGATACTGCATGTATATGTAGCACATCTCTTTAAGTATGTGGCTGTCTCTTCTTCTTGATGTTATTATGATTGGTATTTTATCATCAATTGTTGCATTGACTGGTCATGTTCACGTTTTTGCTCTATTTCTTTCCAGAAAAAAAGAACATAATTTGTCCAATGTTAAGCATGCAGTGATATTTATTTCGAATAGATTTGTTTTTTCCAAGAGTCTTTTGAGAATTACAGCATTGTCTTACATTCCATGGCTCTTTCGTTTTTGAATAATATACACAAGCTGAGTATCTTTAATAGTTTTATGCAAACATTTTCATAGAGATATTATTTAACATAAAAATATTTATGGACACAATTGTGCCACAGTTGTGTAGGGGATATGCCTATGCTTTGTAAACCAGGGGTCGCAGGTTCGATTCCCGGCTTTTCCCAGTCTGTCAGATGAGACTTTAAGCCGTGGCCCCATCTTCTGGGTCACTTTAAAATCAGAGCCACTGCCGGTTGAGCCTTCAGGTGCTCCTGCACATAAAAACACAAAACCACAAACCCTCTTGGCCAGTACTGATTATAGCCAAGGAACACGGCCACAAACAGTAAAAGAAGTTTCTGGCTAATTATTCACCATGCGTACCACTATATCATAAACAAGCAAATTAGTATTTCCAGGATATGCTGTAACTACAACAACAGAGCAATATACGGCACCATGAGCACGAAAACAGAAAACAGGCATCCAAAACAGAATTAAAGAAAATAAATCAGCTCTCTCTGACCTAGCAATTGGATTGCTAAACTAGAAAAGGTACACTCGACAATATCACAAAATGAGGACCTAACACAACCTCCAGACTTAATGGATACAATAACGAATAATGACTAAACAACAATAATAGCAACAACTGAATCACTGCCTTATACTGGATGGTAACTAAGCTCACCAGGGCTTAAATATATTTTGGCCAAATTATTGCCATATGTTCTGTTGTTGCTAAAACACAACAAAGGAGGATTCCTACCTAATGTAAACATTCACAAACTAATCAAATTAAATATACATACAATGAAGGAAAAAAGAAATGTCACAGTAATGTGACGAGTACCCCCCCCCCCCCAAAGGAATTGGTCTAGCATAAGATACATTTGAGGAAAGCTAGCTGTAGTAAAGGATATGCTCCAGACACGAACATACTAGAAACGAGACCAAAAGTCAATGTCAAGGTCAAAGTGACCCAAAATGGTATGCAGCACTCCGCCATCCAAAGTATCAACACACCAAATTTGGGATTCTTACATCAAATAATAAGGGCGAAATGCTCCAGACAGAATTATTCAAGAAACTAGGTCATAGGTCAGGATCACAGTGACCTAAAATGGTATGCGACATATCAACATCAAAAGATGCATCCAAACACCGAATTTGGGATTCCTCCCTCAAATAATATAGGAGATATGCCCCTGAACGATTACTCTAGAAATAAGGTCAAGGTCACAGTGGACAACAACTGATACATGACACTCTGGCATCCCAAGATTCAACCATATGCCAAATTTGGGATTCCTAGCTCAAATATTATAGGATGTATATGGACGCGATTATTCTAAAAACTAGGTCAAAGGTAATGGTCACAGTGACCCATAAATGGTACATGACACTCCACCATCCCAAGATGCATTGGCACAACAAATTTAGGATTCCCAACTCAAATAATATAAGAGATACGCTCCAGACACAATCATTCTAAAAACTAGGTCTTAGGTCAAGGTCAAGTTCACTATGACTCGCAAATGGTATGTGACACTCCGCCATCCCAAGATGCATTTACACACCACATTTGAAATTCCTACCTCAAAGAATATTAAAGATGTGCTCTGGACACAATGATTCTTAAACTAGGTCAGAGATCAAGGTCACAGTGACCCAAAAATAATATAAGACACTTTGCCATTCAAAGATGCATTTACACACTAAATTTGGAATTCCCATCTCAAAGAATATATGAGATATGCATCAGATTCAATGTAGTTTCTAGAAACTAGGTCAGAGATCAAGTTGAAGGTCACAGTAACCAAAGGATGGTACCTGACACTTTGTCATCCCAAGATGCATCCACAAACCAAAGGATCATTGACGGTTTGGGCCTTATACGCCTATTTTTCTGATTCCCAGAACGCTGCTTTTGGGCTTCTAGTGTGGTACATGTAGTATCAGTGCAATAGGTAAATCTTATGGCAAGAGCCAGCTAGCAAAATATTTGCAAAATTCCTACGCATTCGAGAGTTATGGCGGGTAGAGAGGGGAGGGGGTCTGAAATTTCATGAAAATAAAAAGTGCTTTAAAAAGTGATTTCTGCACGTTTTTTTTTATTTATTTGGTAGGCATGGTGATATCTATTGAACATACCATACGCAGAGTATTAACGAATCACGATAATTGATGAAATTGTTTTAAAAACAAAATGTGTTTTGTAATAAAATGATTTTGGGGAGATAATTTAGATGTTACCTGTACATTTTTGACTACATGTACCGTAAATAATACAAAACTGAAAGCTCAACAAAAGAAATAAATATTTTTGAAAGAATGAAAGTGTCCCATTTAGCTTTGGAAAGTAAAACTGATTCTAACTAGATCCTTTGAATATTACTTTTGCTTTGTTTAAAGGGCATAGCATGTTGAATTTATTTAAAGTGTCCGAATATTTATGGTATACATATGCCTGTGACAATGTATTGAACACTAAAATATTTACCTGTTATAACTCTTTGCATGCCAGTGGATAATTTTGTCGTCTGCCAATAGCCTTTTGCAAACAGTTTGAACCCAGATTAAGACCAACAGAATGTCGGTCTTGATCTGTATCCAAACTGTTTGACACTCTGATGGTGGTCCTGGGCGGTTTATTTTTAAAAACTAATTTTGAAGAAAGTCAGCAGACGAAAATAAAAACATTAACAATGCCCTAGCATGCAAATATATAAGTACAGGACGTTTGCAAAATAATGTGTCATTTAATACCAGTGAGATTTTTCTTATGAAAAAATGCATAAAACCTTGCTAATTCTACTTTTAATCTTTAAGTACTTTATATCAAACTAGCATAGAATACAAAGCAACTTAGGAGGCTGGTTCTACAGATCTTCATTACTGTCATTAATTTCTTATTTGGTAGAAAAGTCATTTTATGGGCTTAGGCCCTGGGTTTTTGGGCTGCTGAACATCTTTCCCCCCCCCGTGTGCCAGCAAGCCACTTCCATACAATGTGTAAAATATGGTAACACATAAACATGCAAAAGCTTTTGCTGGCACACGGGGGGGAATGATATTTTAAAAAATGTTTTCGGATTTCTATATATCTTAATGTAAAACTGATTGTTCTATCCAAAATTTTATATCCTTGAAGCATTTAATATCGAAAACGGATTTCACAGCCATAAAGTACTCAGGCCAGGGTAGCTTCAAGGTGAAGAAAGGGACGATTGACAAACTTTTATTTTTACTGAGAACCATAGGCATTTACCCATAGCAAGCGTCAATGATCCTTTGGGATTCCTACCTCAAATAATTTTAAAGATACACGATTATTCTAAAATAAGTCAGAGTTCAAGGTCAATGTCACGATGACCCGAAAATGGTACGCAACACTGTACCATCTCAAGATGCATTCACACACCAAATTTGAAATTCCAAACTCAAAGAATATAGAAGATATGCAACAGACACGAAGCAAAACAGCGGGACTGATGGATTCACAGTGTGATTACTATATGCCCTTGGGGGCATAAAAAGTAAATTGCCATTAGTTCAGCGACAGTCAGAGCTAAAGACGGTATAAAAATAATAGAGTAAGAACCACAGAGGGCTCAGCCAAAGACAAACATCAGCGGATATCTCACTTATTGATGCTCTCTTACTCACACCGAAATTACTTCCTTGTATACTCTCTCAATAGCCTCTCATTAGCTTTGTTACATATATATTCTTTCACTTGTCTCACAATCACTCCCTAATATACTTACCTACCGGTCAAACACGTCCATGCAAGCTCTCTTAATTACTGCTCAATCACCCTGTCACATACTCTATTACTAACCTCTTAATCACTCCACCCTATTATCTCTTACTAACCTCTTAATTACTCCATCCTATTATCTCTTACTAACCTCTTAATCACTTCATTCTATTATCTCTTACTAACCTCTTAATCACTTCATCCTATTATCTCTTACTAACCTCTTAATCACTCCATCCTATTACCTCTTACTAACCTCTTAATCACTCCATCCTATTATCTCTTACTAACCTCTTAATAATTCCCTCAAATGCTCTTTAACATACCTCTCAATCACCCCTCGCATGCTCTCTTACAAACCTCTCAATGACTCCCATTCATTATCTCGTACTTACCTGTCAACTTTCTTAAATAACTCTCAATCAACCCCTCACTTATCTCATTGCCTCACATGCTCTCTTACGCAACTCTCCATTACTCCCTTACATACTGTCTTACCTCCTAATTACGCCCTCACGTGTTCTCTTACTTACTTCTCAATAACTCTCTCACAGAGACTTATACTTATCTCACAAATATGTTTACATATTCATCCCCTTACCTTTAACTTACGTCCTGACATACTTATTTATTTATCTCTCTTACAATTCATAAACGTTTTAAACTACTGACATTTCAAGTCATACAGTCATGCTCTTACTTACATGTAACTCTTAATAATTATCTTATACGCCTACTAAAGCACCCCTCAATGATTATTTGACACTGACTCACTTATTTACCTTACTTCTGTTGTTGTTTATCTATTGTTGTTATGTACCTCCATTGTTTGTGGGGGTTCTGTGTTGATCTTTGATTTAGTATCAGTACTTAGTGGTGTCCTTTCTAGTATTGCAATCATCTTGACGAGGAAGAGGGAGCTAGTTGCTTTGCTTTTATTGTCTTTTGGATGTCATGCTACTTTATATGTTCTGTGGCTCTTCCTCACGTTGCCATGGGTTGGTTTGCAGTGTGGGATTATGGAATTCCTGATCATACTCACTTACTTGTTTACTGCCACACACATCTAATTCTACAAATATCTTAGTCATTTCCCATCACATTCACAAATATCATAATTGTTTACAAATATATCCATTTATATACCTTAAATGACTATCTCACATACTCATATACTTATCTCTCAATCATTATATTACCTAGATACGTACTTACCAGGAAACTACTTTCAATAATTTATACACTCATTGACATACAGAATCCTCTATAAACTTCTTACTCAATCACGTACACTATAGTATTCCAGTCAACATATTTTAACTATGTCTATATTGATCTCCTTGGGTTAAACTAGTGCTAAGCAGAGGATGAAGTGTCTTACTCATGGATACAACACAATGTGCGAACAGGTAAGCATAATAAATACAATATCTTACCGTCATGTCTGGACCCTCAAATAGTGACTGATCCGGCTTCCCTATTTTACCATCCCAGAATCCCCATAGTATGATTCCCTTAACTGCCGGGTGACTAAAGTACAGGTGTAGAAGATCGTCTAGTGCTTCAGCTGTAATTAGTTATTGTATTTAGCGTTGCCATGTGAAATTTACCTCAAATCAAACAACGAAAACTAAAGAAACATAAAAACGATCTGCTTTGTTTCTCCGAACACAAGTTAGTAAAGCCAAGAAATGACACAATTACTGACAACCAATAACACTATGAGAAAGAAACACAGAACATACAACATCGACATACATAAAGTAAAGCAACCAGCAGTCCGTCTACTTCGGAAAGATGATTGCTAAACTCTAGTTTTTATGTTTTTCACATTGATTTTTGGCGATAACTTTTTAATTACTTATTTAAGCTAACTGTATTCGCAATTGAAGTTGTAGAGAAAAATTAGCGCCAATTTCTCCAAATGATTCCATCATCCAAGATGCTGCATAGATGCACTCTTTGAGATTTTTCATCAAAGCTCAAATAAACAAAGATAAATATTTCAGTCAAAAAACTACACTGTGCCGCCCCAGTTCACTAACTAAAGCGATGGATGGCTTGTTTAAATATATTGGAAATCGCGCCTGGTTCGCTCGTGTGTTAAGCTACTGGGGTCATCTCGAAACCGTCCGTTTTGGAGCACGTGCAATAGAGAAAAAAGCACGTCATAAGGCGTCATGCGTAATCACAGCTTCTGCTCCTACAAATGATCACGTTCAAATTAGATTCTGCACTTTATGGGTTTGCAAACAGCAGGATTATGCTATGCACAGCCGCTGAATAACGGTTTATTCACCGCTTGTGAATATTCTTTTGAGATGAACCCTTTCTGTCACGCCTCTACGAAATTTACCTGTCAATAAAAGACTTAGAAATTTTGGCTGAATTCTGTTTATCGCAAATTCTTCATCTATGTACACAAAAATCTGTTTGCGCCACAAACTTCAGACCTTATGGAGAAATTGGCGCTAGTTTTGTCCTCTACAATTTTCATCGCGGTCACATTTTGTAAAAAATGAAAATAAAAAAGTTATCTCCGAAAATCAATGTGAAAAACATAAAAAATAGAGTTTAAACCAAAAATCAACACCCACACTCAATATGCATTTTATTTCGTATATATACTAACAGTGAAAATAAAAAAAAAATCAAGTAAGCATGATCATGTAATTGTACAATCACAAGTTACAGACTAACACATAGAATAACATTGCTATATGCATAACAGGGCATCCAGAAACATTGTAAGTGCTCTAAGTAAATATCAAACCAGTTTAAGTCCTCCAGTAAAATATCTTTACTGACTGTTCCAAGGCGGTACTTCTTTTGTGGACCATTTGTGTTATTTATGTTTTGTTTTTGTGTCTTGATCCACATCTGAACTAAGGTTCGGTTGGCGCACTGTGAAACCGGTTTAAGCCCTCCAGTTCAATATTTTTACTGACCGTTCCAAGGCGGTGCTTCTTTTGTGGATCATTTATGTTATTTCTGTCTTGTTTTTGTTATGCTTTCGTGTGCATCTGTTTATTAATGCCTTGTGGTCACCTGCTGTGAAATGGTTGACCTCTTGGCTCTCATTTGTGATGTCTAATTGTGAAGTTGTCACTTTCCCATTGGTATCCTGTGTCAGGTGTGGTGCTAGATTGTATCGATTCCTGATCTTTGCCCCCTTTCTTACTTTGTGTAGCTAGCAACATTGAAAAATGTGTGAAGCATTATACTAGGTCATAATATGTAGGTCAGGCAGTTATAAACATATTCTATTGGTTTTCATAATTGAGATCAGACATTATCAATATCTTTTTGGTGGGGGATGAGGTTTTACGTTCCATTCAAAAGCTATGACCGATTTGAGATGGCCAATTCACCTAACACACTTTTTCCTTTGCGAGCTTGACCAAGCAGTTCACCAGTACTTTGTGAATATACAATCATGTGTAACTGAAAACAACTCTTCTTGATTCTGGGAAAGGAAAGGAATGACAGTTGAAATTATTGCAAGAACAATCTCCAAGAAAGTATGAGACAGGGTTCGGATAGAAGTTGCGACCCCTGGAACTGCAGTCTGGCTCCCTGCAGACTGATCTACAGCACTGGTTCAATTAGTATCTGAAATATGTAGTAGGTATAGGTATATAACACACTTCTACTGCCTTGCGGTGGAAGCCGGCTTTTACAGCGACGTGGTTGAGTGTTTGCCTTTAGATCCTGCGGCCCAGGTTCGATTCCCACCTCGGGCGGTTGGGATTTTTCTGCACCCTGTGACATTTGGTGGCCAGTATGTGGGGGCCACGGCTTGTGTTTCGGGCATCACTCAGCAGGAAATGTCCCGGAATTACAGCGTGGTTCCGACTAGATTCGGGGACGAATCAATTTAAAGCAGGGAAATATGTAGTAGGGATAGGTATATAACACACTTCTACTGCCTTGCGGTAGAAGCCGGCTTTTACAGCGACGTGGTAGAGTGTCTGCCTTTAGATCCTGCGGCCCAGGTTCGATTCCCACCTCGGGCATGTGGGATTTTTCTGCACCCTGTGACAAATGTAATCAAAATAAAACTTGTACCACAAAAGCCAGCCTGAAAAGTGTCAATTTCACAATTTTCCTCGGGCAACTCTCCGCCAACTCCAAGAAATCTTAATTTCCTGTTTCCATGGTAACCATAGTCAGAAAAAGGGAATATTTTGTTTTGTGAAAGTTTTCCAACAAGTCTGATTAAATGGAGGTAAAATTATTGATTTCTGTGACTAGTCACTTATCACCATCTGCATGATTCTTAGGGAGAATGCTAATTAAATACAAATTGAACGCACGATAAAACTAAGGTCGCACAATGTGTAAATTCCAATCTCAAGTGGCTGGAGTATTTTTCTTTTTAAAAGTGGCACGTGGTGGTTTGTTTTGATGATGACGGGCGGATTTATTAAAACCTCTTGCTATCCACATCGAATTTAAATCTGTAAAGATACGACCGTTATTTCGCCTGAGTGCTACGAGATGGGGATCAGCGTTTGCCTATGAGCGCCAAGTTAACGGAAAAATATATATATATAAAAAAACTCAATTTACGTTCCAAGCACAACCATATGCATTCATGCGAGTTTTGTACCCATGTTTTCATGCTTTGATTGATCTGTATATGTAGGGAGAGGGTCATAACTAATGTTGCGAGAACTTGTGACCCATCCCCATTGCTGTAATTTGTGGCAATAAAATATGTATAAACTAAACTTAACTAAACTTCCTGGGGTTGGGGATGTAACAAAAAATAAACACGCTGATCAACCTTCACAGACGCGCCTTTTGCATGGAAACTAGTGCAGTATACAAGGACGCTGACCAGTCTGCGTGGATGTACGTTTGTTTTGCATGCGGGTCGAAACTCTAAAAGCAAGATGCGTTTTATCCAGGGCTGTGTTTCCTTTTGAGACAATATTTGGAAAAAATATACAAAAAATTGATGGTGGCCTGACTGTATAATGTTTGATTCGTGTGAATTCAAATATACTAGACGGATGGCTAAATATGGGTTTGCTCCCCCCTAGGGAATTTCGCAGACATATCCTATCTTGTAGAGAATTAAATCCGATTCTGTTAAGAAATGTTTGCACTCTCTGTGTTAGAGTGTTAGTCTGTAAGAGCCTGTAACATACGTTACTTTATCAAATTATGAAAAAAAAATTGATGAAAGTTTTGGCTACAAATTAAAGACATTAAAACATTTATTTTTTAAAAAAATCATTCATACAGTCTGCATACGGAATATCTTAACTACGTATGACAGTCATTTGGACAAAATTGCGGCTTCCTAAGGTGTCATATGCGTCACATAAATCAGATAACCCATTAAAATTTGCATGGCTAACATCATTTACATTCACAATCTCTCTGTGTGTTTTGCAAAATGTTTTTAACCATGTCTGACTAGCGTATGCAAATAGTTAACAGAGAAATTAAAAATTAGAAATTGTTTTCCTATCTTAAAATATTCTTTCTGGAATTAGCAATTAAGCAACCCTACCCCTATTCAGTTTTAAGGTGAAAAGTTTGGTATTAAAACTAAAGTAAAAATAGTTAAAAAATATTTGCAGTTGATGAATATCTTTCAATGTTTGGTATTTATTTGCTTATATGAAAAGACTCTTAAATCTGCTAGTATGTTGCAAATTTTTTAATAGCAGAGGCTGTAACATATGTTACCTGATGTAATTAATGGGCAAGCTCATTGTCTTTACGTAAGATATGCCTGAAAATGTTTTAATCTCATCGAGGGAATTTCACGGACATATTTCTTCTTGAAGTTAAACTCAAGCTGCATCGAATATGGGATGAGCACTCTCTCAGCTGGGGTGTTAGTCTGAAACAGCATGTTACATGCGTTACTATATCAATAAAGGAAATGTAGTTTGAAAGTTTTAGCTAAAATTGTGAAGATACTCGCAGCTGCTGGATATCTTACATTGTTTAGGGGCTTTCAGCTTGCTCGTATGATAAAGACTTATAGATCTGCAAGGTGTCACCATGTTTTAAAGATCAGAGAGCGTTACATATGTTACATAGCATAACGAGTGAGCAAGAGTATTGTCATTACTTAAGAGATAGTGTTTCTGAAAGAACGAATATATTTAACATGTTTCCCTATAAATCTATTGTCATTGGTGTCTTAACCTTAGAAATGATATTTAGTGCATGCTATCAAACCAATAAATATTTGTTACACATGTTATAAATAAACTTACTTTCATATGTTTCTTGATATGTAAAATGCTAAAACAAATAGGGACACAAACAGAGGAGATTGTTTCACATTTGAACATGGTAGTTTATAAATATTCATGTTAAATCTAAATATTCAAAATTAATCATCATCTGAGTCTACTTCATACACAACATCCATCATTGTGTCTGATTCAGGGCCATCATCGTCATCGTAATAAGTAAAATCATCAAACAGTATTTTGACATGAAGCTGAGTGAAGGGCCTGCTCCATCCTACCCCCCTTTGGAATTCTATTAAATCTTATTTTACCGTTCAAGGTGCATTTAATAAGACACGTTTGCACTCTGTAAGTCGGGGCGTTAGCCTGTAACAGCTTGTTACATATGTTGCTATATCAATTTGAGAATAAGAAATTTGAATGTTTAAGCTACAGAAAGAAGACATTAAAATTATCTAATAAATTGACATTCTTATAGTCTGCATACTGGATATCTTTACTACATATGGAATCCGTTTAACATCAATATGGCTAACTGTGGTGCTATATGCGTTACATGAACCTAATTATAATTTAAAAGCCATAATTGTGGCCGTCATCATTTAGTTTATCAACTACTATGTCTTGGTTTCAAACTGTTTTATTAGGTTTTACAAACATATACTCAACTGATGAATAGGAAAAACTAAGTTTGCTTTTTTATCTTAAACATATTGTCTTGAGGAGCTAATGCACAGCTCTACTCTCAGTTTTACCGATAAGTAAATTTTGGTATGAACGCGATTGCAGCGTGTGGATATTTTACATTTCCTTAGTCTGTCTTGCTCATAAAATCTGCAAAATGTCATTAAGTTAAAGATAAGGACATTTAATGTGCACTAAAAAGTCTTTGGTGCCAAAACACTAGAAATTATATCCATTTCTGATTATCAACCCCATGGACTGTTGTAACAGATGTTATCATGATCTTTTAGACACATTTCCTAATACTGTGCATATAATACTAAATATAGAGCAACAAATAGAAAAGATAATTTTAAATTTATACAAGACAATACAATAAATGCAATGGTCCAAACTAATTCTCATCGGTTTAACACTCATGTTAAACGTTTGTCGTTGTCTGCTTCTGTGGTAATCATTATTACCACACGCTTCTTTGCAACTAGTAGAATCATCACACAATATTTCAATCATTTACTGTCAAACAATTTTACCACCAGTCCACTCAAAATTGATGAGCCATTATCAACTTTCTAATTTTGCCATTCATGGCATCGAACATTTGGAAACTAGATATGAATTCCTAATTGTTGCCTCTTTGAGTATGTGTTTCAAGCGATGCTCTGCAAGTAGGAGAAAGACTAAAACGTTACAAGGAGAAAAACTATGCCATTAAAAGCAATAAGTACCTGGACTGATGTACCTTCATATTTCTGTGATAAAGAATCATATCTTAGCAGGTTAACTTTTATAAATGTAGCCTTTCCATACATACTACAAACATATTTTATCTAATAATGTAGCATTTCCATACATACTACAAACATGTTTTTTATCTAATAATGTCTCTGCACTTTTTATCTTTCCCAAAGCATTCAAAAACTTATTTGAAGTCTTAGTACTTCTGAAGTGCTGTAACGGAGGTAACTCTTTCCCTTCAGATAAACGAGCTAGATTTATGACAGCAGGTAAAGCAATGCAATGCAGGATGAACAGAGCGCAAATTAGACCCTTTATTTCAATGATTCACTAAGTTTCTAAGAGTGCTTATTAAAGGATGTAACATATATAACTTGTCATAATTAATGAGCAAGGACATTGTCTTGACATTCTTTTTGATTACACAGTCAGAGGCAAGTGTTTTCAATTTCAGTGTTTCAATGGATCATGAAATGTGAAATGTCCTAATATGTTTTAGGAGATGATGCATTGATAAGTTAGGGGTCTTTCATGCAAACCAAATATCTATGTGTCTTGATCCACATCTGAATTAAGGGTGAGGTTGGCGCCGTTAAACCGGTTTAAGCCCTCCAGTAAAATATTTTACTGACCGTTCCAAGGCGGTACTTCTTTTGTGGATCTTTTATGTTTTTGTTCTGTCTTGTGTTTGCTATGTATTGTGCGCGTCTGTTTATATGTGCTTTGTGGTCACCTGCTGGGAAAGGGCTGACCTCTTGGCTCTCGTTTGTGGTGTCTTCTGTGAATTTGTCACTTTCCCATTGGTATCCTGGGTCAGGTGTGGTCCTTGATTGTATCGATTCCTGATCTTTGCACCATTACTTACTTTTATCAACTTGTATAAATCTTCCATAGAGCATAATATAGAACTACTGGTTATCCTATTCTACCTTTAGTCCACTTTCCTTCTTTTGAATGCAACAGCTAATGATATGGGTGCAAAAACTGAGAAATCAAAGTTTTTACATTATTTTGGGGCTTGCTTCAATGTACTGACAACAATAAAACAGCCGGCTGCAAACATAATTGATGGCAATGTCCAGCTTCATGGTCTTTCTCATATACCAGATAGCTTTCAAGGCGTAATAGAAATTGTTTCAGACCGTCTGCCAAAACCATCAAGAGTTAACATTGTAACTAAAGAAAACTTATTAAAATCTTTTGGCGCAACAAAATACTATTGATCTAAGAACTGAGGACTTAAGCACCAAAGGATTGGAAATGTTCCATGGCAAATGATGCAAAGAAAAAGTAGCCTATCAAATTTCTGTTTGACCAATGTCAGAAATTTTAAAGTATTCATAGAGGTACACGATAGAGAAATAGATTTTGCAAATTCAAAGCAAAGTTATCATTTGACTAGCATGGATGCAGAGGCAGCTGTAGTAAGATTGCTCTTGCCACTTCACACGAAGAGACATATACCAGAGTCATACTCCATTGCATGCATATATGTGAAATGGCATTAAACCCATATTTAATCAGGTGTTTGATCCCATGATACTGACATGCTGAGTCAATTTTTTTGATGCTGACACTAGCCACACATACAAAGGAAACTAAGTCGTTTGGTAGCAAAAGATGCGGATCAAATGAAATGCTTATAAGTGATGCTTGTCACAATTACAAACTTTAAAAGGTAATCTTAATTATTGTAACAGATATAACACCATAGGAAGCTGTATATTTATTAAAAAAACACTTTCATATGTATCAAAGGTATTCAGCATGCAAACTACATGAATAATTCAAATGCATAGATAGTTTTATGTCTTCTTTCTGTTTCTCAGACTTTCAATTCATTTATTCTTAAATTTATGGTTATATACGTAACATACCGTTACAGGCTAACCCCCTGGAAAATAGAGTGTAAACATATATTATTTGATGCAACTTGAGTTGTTCTTTTAGGTAGGATATGTCTGCACAATTCCCAAAGGGGTGGAGAGGAACAGGATTGTACTCAGTTTGCTGTCCTAATACTATGCCATGATTCTACTGGTTGTTATGAAATGGGTGATTATTTTGCCATAGAAGCAGACACAATGATAGACATTGTGAGGTTGACTTGAATAAAGATTGTTTTTGAATAATTTTATTTAAAAGGAATATTTATTAAATTGTGTCATTTAAATTTAAACTATTATTTCTATTCATATGTCTATATATTTTAGTATTATAGGCATTAGGAAATATGTGATAACATATTATATTTAACACCTGTTATTGCAAGCACAAATTGGCTGTAAAACTAAATGATGTAAGTCGCAATTTCAATTTTAAAAGGGAAATTTAATCTATGTAACGCATATAACACCATTTATAGCTGTAATTTTGTTTAAAAGGCTGCTTTTATGTAGCTTAGGCATCCAGCTTGCAAATTACATAAGAAAATTGAATAATAAGATAGTTTAATGTCTCCTTTCTGTAGATCAAACTTTCATTTTGCTTTTTTCCTTAGTTTGTTACAGTAACATATGTAACAGACTGTCAGAGACTAACGCCCCGGAGTACAGAGTGCAAAAATCTCTTAAAAGATGCAACTTGAATTTTTCATTCAAGATAGGATATGTCTGCAAACTCCCTAGGGGGGGGAGCAGGACCTTAATTAGCTCGAAGTCTATACACGAAAATACAGGAAAATTTATGTATTGTTTGAAATGTGCGCGAAAAATCGACATATTTATGTCTGCTTTTGGTTCGATAAAATTGGTACTGCATAAACAGAGAAAGTAGCGTTTTCCGCCTTTTTGTCTATTTTTTCTATCGTAGTTACGGGCAACGTCACGAAATGATGATAAATAACAAACTATGAGCACCAACGGCTATCAGCAGATTTATAAACATTGAAAGCTTGAAATGGCCGCAATATGTATTACAATTTGAACATGTCAGAACTAAAAAAAAGTTTGGTTCACACGTTTATCCATTTCTTTTATAGTGATGGGTAAAGTTAGCATTTTCGCCTCGATAACCCGTAGGTAAAAATTTCAGAGATACGTCTCTGTGTATATTGGCTTCGAGCCAGATCGCACCATTTATATCATTTTTTCCAGGGGAGCATGCATTCACCCCCTAGCACAAGTGTAAATCATAGCAGGGCTAACTCCGCACCTGGTATGTAATTCTCTATCTAGGTAATAAGATGTTTTCTTTATTAAAACTTCGATGAATGTTGATTAATTATGTATATATTCTTACTTGTTTAAACTGAAGTTAAACTTACGTAAAGGACCTAATAGAAATTATAAAAACATTTTCTATGGTTACAAAAAATAAATGCTTTCACTTTGTCTAAAAAATCTGGTTCATTTCCGCTCCCCCACCTGATAAACAAATGGTCTAGCTGCCCCTAATATTATAAAATTATCAAATCTAGAGAGCTTTCCACCAGGTACAACAACAAAATTTTAAGGATGGCCTCATACTTTGAGCTATACATCATGCTTTTCATTAAAATAATTTTTTATCATGTATTCCCTGGCTAAGCCCTATCTTAACATGTATAACGTTAATTATTTAGTGAATATTAAGCCATCTGCTCGTGTATAGCTTCATAGATTTTAAGTATGTGAATTTAATCCTATGGAAAGAAAAATACATTTTAGAGAGAATTGGCTTATATTTTGTGGGATTTTGGGAGAAGCTGAATTAATTTTAAGGATTTGGGGAGCAAAAGATAATACTTTTGTGAAGCAGAAGAAGTTTCTTTCAAGGATTTGTGGAGATCAATGCATTATTTTTAGTGATCAAGGGACCAAAGACCCCCTGAGAGGCCTCTCAATTGTTGTTCATAATTTGTATGGTGGTCGTTGATTGCTCCTTGTTTTATTGTGCAATACGCAGTGTCCTTTCTAGCTTTGCAATGTTCTGGGGGAAAAAGATAATAAATAATAATATAATAAAATTATATCTTATGTAATTATTGCTACTTGTAGAATAAACCAGAAGTGGGGATACGTGTGAGCCTCTGAACACAGACATCTGTACTATGGAAATGACACGATTACAGACCTCAGGCTGTCAGCAGATGAGCGTTTCGACATCGTCTAATTTCTTTTTTGTTAATTTCACATATACTTTTACTGATAATTTAGATATGTGTTAAGGTCTAGTTAGTTCTACAGGATAATATCTCATGCCATGCCTTATACCTTTAATATTCTCGTCTTTTTCCTCCATCGACAGTTCAGTGATCCAAATAGGGAGACCAACTTCTGCTACTTGATCCAGACGAGCCTATAAATAGAGAATATAAAATTCTATCATGAGTGTGAGGGTCAGATAGAAAATCCATCCCTAGGATCACTTAGTGGTATCACAAGGCTTGCTGAGTGATGACAAATGGTGATCACGAGGGGGGATATTTTTATCCCATCCTCACACAAATAATGGATTATTTTTCTTGCTCACCACTTAATACCTAATTTATATTGGAAAAAAATGAAAGAAGCCTTCCAGAAAATCCTAAATACGCTGAGATGCGACATGGTGACGTCATTTAAATATTACAATGGCGTCAGGAATCAACGTAAAGCCAGCGTGCGGATTATTGTTTTTTATGTTTCCCTTGGGCTGGTATGGGTATGTGAGATAGAAATATCTCACATAGGTAAAATCAACGGGAATCCCAATCTGGTGTGCGAGAATACTAGGTGAGTGTCTTTTGATATAAAGTTTATCAGGCAAGGCTTTGAGAACGCGTGCTGACATCGCGAGGTTTGCCGAGTGATTCAACATGCTTTCCTAAAGCTGAGCCTGGTCAACTTGATATCAAAAGACGCGAACATGGTATTCTTTTTATCAGTTTACCCACTGATGCACTCTTCAAACTAGCAATTTTGACGTAATTTTCGATTTTTGTGTCGATCTAGCGTCATCAGCGACGTCATTCAAAAAGTGCAATGTAATCATGACCTGATAATGGCACATGCCGTGAGATAGACAACGTTTATCAGGCAGCGCTCAACAATGCAGTTAATATGAGCGGTAACTGATTAAAGAGGATTTTAAATTCTAAAGTACAGTTCGTATAGAATATATTGCGTTTGTATAGAAACCACAACGAATCTACACATGGCAATAGAAATGTATAGAAAACTGCTGACTTGAAGTGTGCTTCCCAAGCAGAAACAACACCTTTGCAATAATATTTGATAACTAATGATAACTAGATAAGACAGATATCTAGCAAGGTATGTTGTCTTCAAAAAGCATATCAAATTGGTCTATCAGATCTGATTTTATTGATTTTAAGCTTTAATATTTCAGTCAAAACTTAGTCACATCGAAAAATATCTCAATAAAATTCTAGTTTCATTAAGGGTACATGTGGATAATGTAACCCAAAGGACACATCACTTTGGCAATAATTTTATTCGAACATGTTATCTTTAATCCTACTTTACATGTTGTATTGACGAGCTGCACTCCTTAATCAAAGCCGCAGTGTTATTTCACAATATGATAGTAATCTACTAAGTTATTAGTAAAAACAGTAGATAATACACTTAGAAAACTAACAGTCACACAACAATTACATGCCAATGCCATGCAATTTATTTGACAATTCATGATCATTAAAAAGTAAGTGAGTATGATCTAGAAATACTGGTCTGCACCTTTGTTGTTTTCAAACCCCCTTAGACAGGTTTTCTTGCGAAGAGGCCCCATTGAGACCCATTCTGTTATAAATGTATTGTATTGCAATAAAGACAATTAAGGTCATTATATGAATCTTAACAACTATGTAATGTATTATGACAAAAAATTAGCAGACAGCACTATCAATTGTCAAGCTGATATGTACATACCCCTCGGAAGTCAAGTATAAAAGATTTTTTGGGTCTAATCTTGATACTGAAATTGCGTCTGTGAAGTGTGATTACAGCATTCCTGATCATACTCACTTAATCTTGATTATTAAAATTTACAGATCACACTTGATGATGAGAATTCGCAAGGACAAGATTGGTAGAGTTGTTCAAATACAAAAAATAGCAATCCATTCAGTTTGTTATCTAAGAGTAAGAAAGACCGCAAAGATCAGTAATCGATACAATCAAGTATCACACCAGACTCTTCTACATGTAGTGTTTAATTAAGCAAATTTAGAAATAAAATGGGAAGCAGCACATAAAGATTTCAATCTGAATAGTTACCTTTATGGCTGTTATATCAACATGATATGGCTTGAGGTGGCTTTGTAAACCAATGCCATGCAGTGGTACTCCCTCCGCTAGAAACCGTTCAGCCTGTGTCACCATTGCCTGAATCAAATAAATTGTGATGAAAAGTTAGAGAAGATGGAATGTTATGATATATCATGTTGGGGTTCATTTTCTGTATATTACTGACTGAAAAAGGCACATAAGATTTCGGTAAACACATTGCCAACATAGAAAGTTTCAGTGAGCCTATGTATATATAGAATTGCCTGAACATATTCAATCAAATTTAAAATAAATATTTTGTCACGCTGGATACGCCGTCAAAGACATTTGAATGATGCTTATGCAATTAGTACAAAGATTTCATATACCGGCTTAGATAAATACAACAAAATGTGTACATGGTAACAATCAGTGTTTATGAAACCACCAATTGAGGGGTGTTGAGCCAGTCATATTCAAAATGCAATTTATTGAGTCTGATATATGGCAGGATCAGTAACTTTTAACTAAATAGGAAAGAAACCTCCATTATTTTTAAAACTAGGCATTGAAACTGGTACAAAAAATGATTGGTTTACTCTTCGGTGTTGATAAAACTGCTTAGTAATCATGTATAAAATATTTACATAGAAATGAAAGCTTCTACATGTGTTGTATAATAGATTCATGAAATATAGCCAATACCATCAAATGACTGGTTATATCTAGTAAACATCATAACACTATTGATAATCTTGAAAAATGAATCCTTCAACATAAAGAGAACAATTATAATTTTAAGAGCAAATTCGATTTTATCAAGTGTTTATGGGAATAAATGACAAGCGTAGCCCCTAATATCAGCTGAAGCTGTACTCTTTTTTCTAACTAATATGTTCTTAAAAGGGTATCCTTTGGAAGCAAAATATTTTTGAAACAAGGCATTGAAACCGGTGTAACGGTCAGTTTTTTCCCCAGTCAGTTTTTTCCCCCGGGGAAAGATTTGACTAGTCAGTTTTTTCCCCACCCTGTCAGTTTTTCCCCCCATGTTAATTTTTCGGAAAAGGCTTGAAAATGATATATGTGTCATTGTGTAGTTAAATCAAATTAAATATCATTCTGAAATAGCTGTATTATAACTCTACCACCCTCAACACAGCACAAAAGTGCAGAGGGTGTAGAAGGATCTGATTATAAATGGTTAGCCTATTCAAAAAACAAACTGAGTATGTTCTTAATTCAAAAAAGTTATTTGAATGGGTTAAAAGGAAAATTGGCCCAGTCTTTCCCCACACCACTATTTGGAAGAATCAATTCACTAGGATAAAATACAAAGGTTGGAACACTTTGGAGGGAGATAACCAATAAACTTTTTGGTTTGAAAATTTGATTATCTCTTTGGAATGAGTTATTCATAAGTCTTCAGATACAGTAAAAGAATAACATAAACTGAAAAACTGAAAGATAAATAGAAAGATCAGAACATTTTGGAGGGGGAGGGAAAGAATGGGCCGGCCCAGTCTTTCCCCACCCCCTATTTAAAAGAATCATTTGGCTGAATGAATGTAACTTGAATTGCTCCTTGAGATATGTCAATCATGAGTGTTCATATTCAGTGTAAGAGTAGTTTAAACCAAGGACTGACAGATAAATTGAAAGGTAAGAACCCAATGGAGGGGGGGGAAAGAATGGGCCGGCCCAGTCTTTCCCCACCCCCCTATTGAGAGGGAACATGCAGTTAGCTAAATGCTTTCTTAACTTGAATTTCTCCTTAGGACAAGACAATCATGAGTGTTCAGATACACTGCAAGAGTAGGTTAAACCTAAAGACTGAGAGAAAAACAGAAAGGTTAGAAAATAATAGAGGGGGGAAAGAATGGGCCGGCCCAGTCTTTCACCACCCCCTATTTAGAAGAATCATTTGGCTGAATGCTTGTAACTTGAATTTCTCCTTGAGATATGTCAATCATGAGTGTTCAGATTCAGTGTAAGAGTAGTTTAAACCAAGGACTGACAGATAAATTGAAAGGTTAGAACCCAATGGAGGGGGGGAAAGTATGGGCCGGCCCAGTCTTTCCCCACCCCACTATTGAGAAGGAACATGCAGTTAGCTAAATGCTTTCTTAAATTGAATTTCTCCATAGGACAAGACGATCATGAGTGTTCAGATACAGTGAAAGAGTAGAATAAACCTTAAGACTGAGAGATAAATAGAAAGGTTAGAAAATAATAGAGGGAGGAAAGAATGGGCCGGCCCAGTCTTTCCCCACCCCCTATTTAGAAGAATCATTTGGCTGAATGCATGTAACTTGAATTGCTCCTTGAGATATGTCAATCATGAGTGTTCTGATTCAGTGTAAGAGTAGTTTAAACCAAGGACTAACAGACAAATTGAAAGGTTAGAACCCAATGGAGGGGGGGGAAAGAATAGGCCGGCCCAGTCTTTCCCCACCCCACTATTGAGAAGGAACATGCAGTTAGCTAAATGCTTTCTTAAATTGAATTTCTCCATAGGACAAGACGATCATGAGTGTTCAGATACAGTGCAAGAGTAGGTTAAACCTTAAGACTGAGAGATAAATAGAAAGGTTAGAAAATAATAGAGGGAGGAAAGAATGGGCCGGCCCAGTCTTTCCCCACCCCCTATTTAGAAGAATCATTTGGCTGAATGAATGTAACTTGAATTGCTCCTTGAGATATGTCAATCATGAGTGTTCTGATTCAGTGTAAGAGTAGTTTAAACCAAGGACTAACAGATAAATTGAAAGGTTAGAACCCAATGGAGGGGGGGGAAAGAATGGGCCAGCCCAGACTTTCCCCACCCCGTTATTGAGATGGGAACATGCAGTTAGCTAAATGCTTTCTTAACTTGAATTTCTCCTTAGGATAAGACAATCATGAGTGTTCAGATACACTACAAGAGTAGGTTAAACCTAAAGACTGAGAGAAAAACAGAAAGGTTAGAAAATAATAGAGGGGGGGAAAGAAAGGGCCGGCCCAGTCTTTCCCCACCCCCTATTTAAAAGAATCATTTGGCTGAATGAATGTAACTTGAATTTCTCCTTGAGATATGTCAATCATGAGTGTTCATATTCAGTGTAAGAGTAGTTTAAACCAAGGACTGACAGATAAATTGAAAGGTTAGAACCCAATGGAGGGGGGGGGAAAGAATGGGCCGGCCCAGTCTTTCCCCACCCCCCTATTGAGAGGGAACATGCAGTTAGCTAAATGCTTTCTTAACTTGAATTTCTCCTTAGGACAAGACAATCATGAGTGTTCAGATACACTGCAAGAGTAGGTTAAACCTAAAGACTGAGAGAAAACAGAAAGGTTAGAAAATAATAGAGGGGGGAAAGAATGGGCCGGCCCAGTCTTTCACCACCCCCTATTTAGAAGAATCATTTGGCTGAATGCTTGTAACTTGAATTTCTCCTTGAGATATGTCAATCATGAGTGTTCAGATTCAGTGTAAGAGTAGTTTAAACCAAGGACTGACAGATAAATTGAAGGTTAGAACCCAATGGAGGGGAGAAAGAATGGGCCGGCCCAGTCTTTCCCCACCCCACTATTGAGAAGGAACATGCAGTTAGCTAAATGCTTTCTTAAATTGAATTTCTCCATAGGACAAGACGATCATGAGTGTTCAGATACAGTGCAAGAGTAGGTTAAACCTTAAGACTGAGAGATGAATAGAAAGGTTAGAAACTAATAGAGGGAGGAAAGAATGGGCCGGCCCAGTCTTTCCCCACCCCCTATTTAGAAGAATCATTTGGCTGAATGAATGTAACTTGAATTGCTCCTTGAGATATGTCAATCATGAGTGTTCTGATTCAGTGTAAGAGTAGTTTAAACCAAGGACTAACAGATAAATTGAAAGGTTAGAACCCAATGGAGGGGGGGGGAAAGAATGGGCCAGCCCAGGCTTTCCCCACCCCGTTATTGAGATGGGAACATGCAGTTAGCTAAATGCTTTCTTAACTTGAATTTCTCCTTAGGATAAGACAATCATGAGTGTTCAGATACACTGCAAGAGTAGGTTAAACCTAAAGACTGAGAGAAAAACAGAAAGGTTAGAAAATAATAGAGGGGGGGAAAGAATGAGCCGGCCCAGTCTTTCCCCACCCCCTATTTAGAAGAATCATTTGGCTGAATGAATGTAACTTGAATTTCTCCTTGAGATATCTCAATCATGAGTGTTCATATTCAGTGTAGGAGTAGTTTAAACCATGGACTGACAGATAAATTAAAGGTTAGAACCCAAAGAAGGGGGGAAGAATGGGCCGGCCCAGTCTTTCCCCACCCCGCTATTGAGAGGGAACATGCAGTTAGCTAAATGCTTTCTTAACTTGAATTTCTCCTTAGGACAAGACAATCATGAGTGTTCAGATACACTGTAAGAGTAGGTTAAACCTAAAGACTGAGAGAAAAACAGAAAGGTTAAAAAATAATAGAGGGGGGAAAGAATGGGCCGGCCCAGTCTTTCTCCACCCCCTATTTAGAAGAATCATTTGGCTGAATGCTTGAAACTTGAATTTCTCCTTGAGATATGTCAATCATGAGTGTTCAGATTCAGTGTAAGAGTAGTTTAAACTCTAAGACTGAGAGATAAATAGAAAGGTTAGAAAATAATAAAGGGTGGAAAGAATGGGCCGGCCCAGTCTTTCCCCACCCCCTATTTAAAAGAATCATTTGGCTGAATGCTTGTAACTTGAATTTCTCCTTGAGATATGTCAATCATGAGTGTTCAGATTCAGTGTAAGAGTAGTTTAAACCAAGGACTGACAGATAAATTGAAAGGTTAGAACCCAAAGGAAGGGGGAAAGAATGGGCCGGCCCAGTCTTTCCCCACCCCACTATTGAGAAGGAACATGCAGTTAGCTAAATGCTTTCTTAACTTGAATTTCTCCTTAGGACAAGACAATCATGAGTGTTCAGATACACTGCAAGAGTAGGTTAAACCTTAAGACTGAGAGATAAATAGAAAGGTTAGAAAATAATAGAGTGGGGAAAGAATGGGCCGGCCCAGTCTTTCCCCACCCCCTATTTAGAAGAATCATTTGGCTGAACGATTGTAACTTGAATTTCTCCTTGAGATATGTCAATCATGAGTGTTCAGATTCAGTGTAAGAGTAGTTAAACCAAGGACTGACAGATAAATTGAAAGGTAAGAACCCAATGGAGGGGGGAAAGAATGGGCCAGCCCAGTCTTTCCCGACCCCACTATTGAGAAGGAACATGCAGTTAGCTAAATGCTTTCTTAACTTGAATTTCTCCTTAGGACAAGACAATCATGAGTGTTCAGATTCAGTGTAAGAGTAGTTTAAACCAATAACTGACAGATAAATTGAAATGTTAGAACCCAATGGAGGGGGGAAAGAATGGGCCGGCCCAGTCTTTCCCCACCCCACTATTGAGAAGGAACATGCAATTAGCTAAATGCTTTCTTAACTTGAATTTCTCCTTAGAACAAGACAATCATGAGTGTTCAGATACAGTGCAAGAGTAGGTTAAACCTAAAGACTGAGAGATAAATAGAAAGGTTAGAAAATAATAGAGTGGGGAAAGAATGGGCCGGCCCAGTCTTTCCCCACCCCCTATTTAGAAGAATCATTTGGCTGCATGATTGTAACTTGAATTTCTCCTTGAGATATGTCAATCATGAGTGTTCAGATTCAGTGTAAGAGTAGATTAAACCAAGGACTGCCAGATAAATAGAATGGTTAGAAAATAATAGAGGGGGGAAAGAATGGGCCGGCCCAGTCTTTCCCCACCCCCTATTTAGAAGAACCAGTTAGCTAAACGGGTTTTAAAGTCGTAGATCTCTTTGACATGTCATTTGAAAGTATTTCGATACATTGAAAGAGTACAATAAACCAAAAGACTGATAGTAAAAGTGAATGGTCTGAACCCCTAGAAATCACAACCAAACAGTAATAAGTATGAGTACTTTTGAGACCTATCGCAAATTTAATAGCGGCTTTTTAAATTTATGCAAAGAAATAATAATTCCATTATGATTTTTGAAATTATTAGGGGGAGGGTAAACTGACTGGGTGGGGAAAGAATGGGCCGGCCTCCTTTTTCCCCGGGCCCATTCTTTCTCCGGGGAAAAAACTGACTGGGGGGAAATTCCGGCCTGTTACACCGGTACAAAAAATGATTGGTTTACTCTTCGGTGTTGATAAAACTGCTAAGTAATTATGTGCAAAATATTTACATAGAATTGAAAGCTTCTACATGTGTTGTATAATAGATTATATATAGTGTTAGTAAGTCCAATACCCCTGAATGATCTAGATAAGAAAATGTATCAACACAATAAGGATGCAGCTCTAGCTACTCCAAGTAAAATAATGAAGGGTACGTTTTGCGACCTGCAAATGATCTGTAAAATGGACCATTTAGAATGAGGGAGAAATCTTAATACCTAAAGACAGCAAACTAGATTGCAACTTGGACATTTATTGGATGGTGCATCAACTTCCTGGCAAAACATTGAGCCATTTTCTGTTTTCTGTCAGAACTGCACAACGAAACAAGGAACATTAACAAAATCTGCTAGGAAGGGTATTTGATTTTTCACAAAACACCAAAAATGCTGTAGAATGGTTTAAGTAAAATGCACTTTAGCATACCAGTAGAAAAGGCTGCTATACAATATAATGGCGATGATTTTGTTGCTGTTTATTCATTGTTTTTTTTTTTGTTTTTTTTTTTGGGGGGGGGAGGGTGGTGGTGCGTCATTGTTTTGTGGTGTGGCTCTTGGTGTTGTTTATGGTCTGAAGTTTGTGCTTTTGGCTTCACCTGGTCATACTCACTTACTTTGTAGTAAGAAAGACTGATAGTTTTACTGCTGCTGTGAGTAAATTCTTAGTATTCTGTCTTGAGTGCATTGGCGCAACGTTTACTTTCAAAGTATTAAACGACAGTTTAACAGTTATAACTAGCATTGTTGAGTCTAAACATATGGGAATCTTATTTAGTTTAATCGACATACCGTTGCCTTTTGATACCCGCTGTATCTAATTACATTGTAGTCATTTAAGAACAACTTTGTGGTCTGATCCAGTGCGTACATATCCCGAAACATCTTCATGGTAATATTGGCGTCGCCTGTTTGTCTCTCATAATAGTCGCCGTGTAGATTCTCATTGTTCACATCCCAATGTTCTAGCCTGCAATATTGTAAATACCCTATTAACATATGAGCGGCGGCATGAGATTTCCAACGATTTGACAAGTGTATACTTGGACGAGCCTCTGCAGCCTCCTTTTGAGCTTATAAACTCTAAATGGTGTTCAGTCCGTAGCTTAACAATCATAGAATACGCAAGCGACTAGCAAAAGCTCTGATCAGACTGCGCGTATGCGCAGGCTGCTCTGAGCCTTTGCTGGTCGCACATATCACATTGTTAGAAATCTCATGCACTGGCTCAAATTTGTTGATATAAAAATGGTCACATTTTATCAGAAATAATGCAAATTTGCTTGCAACTTTTTTAAATAAACTTGATTCATATACATGTATCCAGCATTAGTATACAGTATATGTACATCAAAAATAGTGAGTATGACCAGGACATACTACAATTACAAATCGCTGACAAACCTGTGACACCTTGAGAAAGAGTCACACAACACTCATAAGCCACCAAGAAGCCAAACAAAACAAAGCAACCAACACTCTCTTCCCTATCAAGATGATTACAAAACTAGAATGTAAAGTAGCGCACAATAAAACAGAGAACAATTACAGAATACCACAATGGGAGTAACAATCAATAACGAATCAAAACAACAGAACCACCACCTTAGAACGGACAGCGCCTAGGCCACTGGGGTCATAAATGCATTTTACTGATAATAAATCTTCGCCCTAGATTCTTCTGTTGTTGAAGCACATAATTGTTTAGCTCCTATGGAGGCTTCCTAACTATTGCAATATTCCATTATGGATAAAACAACCTAATCAAAATAACACGCTATGAAGTTTCATTTCAGTCTGCATAACAGCATAATCTGATCAAAATCTTAGTTTTCCGCCTGACGAAATGTTGTACCCTTGCCCACCCATTAAGTGTCAATAAAATATTCTAATCAGGCTGTCCTTGATAGCTGCGCATACCAACTATTACCATTTGTTCAACACTTGCTCCTATAGCAGTTGAATCTATATGTATGGCTAGTATTCTTTGACTTTTCGCTTACTATAAAGGCGGCGCCTCATGAATGCGTTATTAGGACTGGTCAACCTTAGACATAGGTATAAGCTGAAAATCAGGCGTGGTTTATTCAAAAGTAACTGTATCATCTTGTGCCATTATCTCAGAATAGACGCAAAACACATTATCTAGTTCTCAAAACGCCAGCAAAATAACTGCATCTGAAAATGTCTATTTAACATAAGCATAGAGGCAAACATTGTGGACCCAGATCAGACTGCGACTGTATGATCTGGGTCCACACCGTTTGCCTATGAGACTTCAAATATTTTAGTGGACGAAAATAACATGTATTTTGTGTTTATGCGCTTTAAGGGTTAATAAATGTGAGTTCAATGTGTATACTGTTAGGATTTTCATGAAATGCACGCACGTTTGCGAGGCCCAAAAAGCTTATTAAATCTTTACCAAATTATAAATAAAACCTGATTTCCCTTCTTTAGGTGATGGAATGGCCAAACCACGCCCAGATATGAATATTAAAGTTGCCGCCTTTACAGTAAGCGATAAGTCAAATAATAACACAGAGTAAGTAATTATGACTAAGAAATGTCACATTGTAGACCAACCCACGCCACCATGACAAGATGTAAGAAAATCACATACACATGCCATCAAGATTTCAAGTATAGCAACTAACTCTGGTATGCCCATAGAGATGCTTGCAAAACTAGAAAGGACATAAAGAACTGCACAACAAAACTAAACCTAAGTTAGGAAAAAGGCAAATATCAGGAATGGTTACAATCAAGCACCACACCTCACCCTAATCAACATTTGTGAAAATGATAGAAATTATGAAATCATCACAAAGAAAAGAGTCAACATTATAATTATATTTGGACGATATTTTAAACATTAATAATGTTTATTTTGACAATATGGTAAGTCAAATATACCCTTCACTGCTCGAACATAATAAAGCTAATACCGCTGATACCGAAGCCGCGTTTTAAGACTTGCATTTGTCATTTTCTAATGATGTTCAGACTCTATGACGGTCCTGACTTAGAGACTTATCTATTGATGAGATTGGAGGGGCTTTTTGCTTTGACTGTTTTCAGTGTCACCGCAATTTACGTGTTAGATTTTGCTCGGGTATTCAGTTTTATTTACTGTTGAGTTCTTATCTTTGCTTTATCTCCTTTTTATATCTTGATTTATATATTCTAGGACATGATACATTATACGTTAGGGGTCTTTCATGCAAACCAAACATCTTTGTATCTTGATCCACATCTGAACTAAGGGTGAGGTTGGCACGCTGTGAAACCGGTTTAAGCCCTCCAGTAAATTTTTTTATCGATCATTCTAAAGTGGTAATTGTTTTGTGGATCATTTACATTATTTCTGTCTTTTTTATGCTTTGGTGCATGTATGTTTATTTATGCTTTGTGGTCACCTGCTGGGAAAGGGCTGACCTCATGACTCTCGTTATTGATGTCTAATTGTGAAGTTGTCACTTTCCTATTGGTATCCTCGGTCAGGTGTGGTGCTTGATTGTATCGATTCCTGATCTTTGTCCTCTTGTTTACTTAAAACAAACAGAAAGCAAAGTCACTGGCAGCTCAATGTAATTATAATTGTCAAATCGTCTCCCTTGATTCATTCTGCTGTTGTTAAAAAAGAAACTTAAATTAGCTCTTGCCATTCATGTTGTGTCTTTCCACATTATAAAGTACATACTTACCTGTCCTCTTCTGGTTTAACTAAGGAAACCCAGTCCCACCATGACCGAAAATTTGTCTGGGCGTATATAATCAAACAAACAAACCAATTTAAAATGACAATGACAAAATGATTTTCAGAAAAGAAAATTTAGGCAATTATTTTTTTAACTGATAACATTTGACCTATCAATATGTATTACAGGCACACAAAAGGTATTCTAATGCACTTGATTTTGTGACGTGTTGTCTAATTGGACAATATCAAAAATTTATGTCAGTATATGCTGCAATATGATTCCTAATTTTTGCACCCTTACTTACTTTGATGTCATTAATTATGTTACATTTTGGTGGATGGCGTGCAGTTTTATGCAGCTTGCAACTATCTAGTATTCAGACAAAACTGCATAAGTGCATTAAAATGTGAATAACTATAATCAAATTTTTCATTTGAGAGGTATATTGTAGGATATATGGTCAGAAATTACGGTTTAGTAAAAATAAATTTCCATCCGTATATCTGACGATACACCTCCAAAAATGAAAATTGTAAGTGCATTTACATTGTGTATCTCCAAATTGTAACACACAAGAAAGAAAAATCAATTTGTTAATGTTCATAGAGTATACTTACAGTCCAGTTGTATTCATCACAGTTCCATTTACTCTTACTTCCATTGCCTCAATCAGCTCTTCAGTAGACAAAGTCTTTACCCACCCAGGAACATGCTTGTCTACTCCCCAAAACATATTATGTCCTCGAAGTTTTATCCTGCAGATAAAAATAGCAGTGCATAATGAGTAGTATAAATTGGAGTTGAAATATGCACAGTTCTGTCATTTTATATAGAGCAACACAAGTTTAGACATCTACTAATCATTTACATGTATAAATGTACAATACATTACATTTACATTCTTATGAAGAGATTTTATATATAACAAAATTATTGCATATGTTGTGTAGATGAAACTGAAGATTTCACATGATGGATATGAACGTGGAGTCAACATTCAAGGTTTAATAAACTGTTCATCTGCCTTATGAATCGTAAAGGCAACTACTATTTCATTTTAGATCGAGAGAGTTTACGTTTAGCCCATTGATTTTTATGGTATATAGATGACATCAAATGTTTCATTTTACCTCTCTTACCTTTGAGTCAGGGTTATGGTCAAAACAACACTTAAGGCTTGTAACATGAACTCCTCTTATATTTTTATTGAAGGTATTCAATTTCTTTTTACAATGATAGTCCATGCTTTTTAAGATGATCATTAGGCTTTCAGAACATATTATTTTACATTAGAGCAAATGCTCAATGAGACATATACTTAAAATCTATCTTACAGCAAATTAGAATTTCTGTGAGTGTTCATACATTACACAATGATCAAAAATCAATACATTGATGCAGGTGAAATTCAATGACATCTAAAAGTTCAACGAATATCTGATTTTAGCATAATTCTTATTCCACTATTATTATGTACACTGAAAATATACTTGGTTCATGAATATAAACTTAAAGTCAGCTTCTCCCAAGAATAAACTGCTCAAATTCGTTTATGTGTCGCCTACGATGCATGGTCGACACATACGGATCATGAATTTGTCGTCATCGTCGGCCTTGGCGTCACCCTTTTGGCTTTCAATCGATAACTTTCGAAGGAATGCATAAATTTTATTTAAAGTTTACAGAAGTTTACAGCATTCTGAAATACAGGTCAAGTTTGATGGATCAGTGACACCTACTGTTGGTAAAACCTAAGGTTTTCAGGTAAAAAATGTAAGTGAGTATGATCAGGAATACTACAATCACAAACTGCAAATAAACCCATGGCACCGCGAGGAAGAGCCACACAACGTTCACCAGACACCAGGAAGACAGACTAAGCCAAGCAACCAGGTCTCTCTTCCCCACCAAGATGATTTCAAAACTAGAATGGGCATAAAGTAACGTACAACAAAACATAGAACGAATACAGACTCCCACAATCTGAGTGACAATAAACAACAAATCAACAACAACAGAAGCACCGCCTTAGAACGGAGAGCAGCCTAAGCCACCAGAGGGCTTATATGCATTTTTCAGTTATTAAATCTTGATATTTTTTTCAAATTCTGATCGTTCAGGAATATTTAATTCTAAAGGAAATCAGAATACCACTTAAACCAGTGCTGGGGGGAGAAATTGTTCCATTTCCATTAATTCTCATGAACATACTCAATAAAAACGAGAATCTAGGGCGAAGATTTGGTACCAGTAAAATGCATTTAAGCCCCCCCCCCCCCCCTTCCCGGTGGCTTTGGCTGCTGTCCATTCTAAGGCGGTGGTTCTGTTGTTGATTACTTTTGTTTATTGTTACTCCCATTGTTGGAGTCTGTAATTGTTCTATGTATTGTTGTATGTTACTTTATGTCCATTCTAGTTTTGCAATCATCTTGATGGGGAAGAGAGAGCTTGTTGCTTTGCTTAGTTTGTCTTCCTGGTGTCACTTGATGGTTGTGTGGCGCTTCCTCGAGGTGCCATGGGTTTGTTTGCGGTTTGTGATTGTGGTATTTCCTGATTAAACTCACTTACTATTTCTAATATTGTAGGTTCTATCTGTCGCTGAAGGATCCGTTTTTCCAGATTATTTTTAGTACTTTATGTTTTTTAATAAGTTATCCTTATAAAACACTCTAAGGTGTAAAACGCTGGGCTTAAACAATCCTTTTTGAATAATATATATAGCAATTAGAAAAGGTTTTATAAGATATAGCCCCCCCCCCCATGCAAACAAGCAAAAGCTTTTGTGTGTACATGCATTACAACATTATACCCAATGTATGAAAATTGCTGGTTGGTTCAATAGAATAATGATATTATGTAGCCCAAAAACCAAGGTCCAAGCCCATTAAAATATAATTCCTTCAGAATAAGGAAGCAATGACTTAAATTAAGTTTCCAGGACAAACCTCATTTATTGCTTAGTAAAATGCGCTAGTTTTATTTTAATCGCATACAATAAGAGCAGCCTTTTGAACACATTTTCTTTAGATTATGAAAATCTTCCTTTTCTCAATTCTATTGATATATTATTTTGCACATATACTGTATCTAACCAATACACATTACAAGTACATGGCCCCTCAAGGTGTACTCGATACATGGATGAATGCTTAAAGTATCTTGTTGCATAGTCTTTGGCAAGGTAAAATAGTCATCAAGGTAGAATTGACTACAGTTGCACTATCAAATATATTTAAAATGATTGTTATGTGGCTCTTCCTCGCGGTGCCGTTGGTTTGTCTGCAGTTTGTGATTGTAGTAATTCCTGATCATCTCACTCACTATTTTAGATAAAAAAATAACGATAAAAACAAATAATCATTACAATCTTAATTATTTTTGACTAAAAAAACCTTTAATGTGTCTTTGTTATCAAGAATTATGTTATTAAACCAATTGCACATTAAAATAGCGGTTGAATTTTGCAACCCTTACCTCATTTGGTAGCGTCTCCTGTTTTATCGTAGGATTCTGCCTGTCTAAATACGAACTTTATTCCTTTCTTATACATCAAATGTATATTTCAAGAGGATACCAGTGATACCCTAGCCATAGAGAAGTTTTGAGAACAGTATGAAAAATAGGCAGAAACACTATCAAAGAGTCAGAGGTCCTTTGGAGATCATCCGCAAAATGTTGACTAAGTTATTGCCGTTTTTTGACTAACGTTTTGGCTAACTGACTTATCATTTGAAACAAACTCAGAAATCAATGTCGAATTTATCACATTTCTAATTTTTTTCCCTTTGAAAAAACAAACAATTAGGGAATATTAAATGTTTGGTAATCTTCAATTTATCACGATTTTCGATAAATCAGTCAAACCTATCAGTACATTGTTCCTACCATTTCTCGACTAGCAATGTCCCCAGACTAAGATGTAACAACACATTGATTTTCCTGTGGAGATTTCGGTGATAGAATGTCAAGCTTGGCCATTTGATGAAAACCCGGCTTTTCAAAATTGATTTTCTAAATGATCCAAACATACTTATGATAAATCCTTGACATTTCGGGTTGTCCCATGTCCAGACTACCATTTCGTGCAGTTGGACTTGGTTGATATTGGATTTATAAAGGCATAAACTCTGTAATATTTCTGAAAAATTGGATCCCTGTCACATTTAAACAGATTTCATGTTTTTCCTCGTGACAACCTCTGTATTTTTTTTTTACAGTTATGCTTAACCCAGTCTTTGAACACTTTCATTTGCTTTACTGACTGGCTTCATTTTGTAGATAAATGGCAAACAATTCAAGTGTTGTGTTTTCACTTGTGTAAAGTATATGAAAACAATATCAACACTATAAGGATTTTACAAACTCCACACAGAAACAACGACATCTGTTGCGACCTCTAAATAGTCTAGGAAAACGGGTCGACCAAATATAGAGAGAAAACACATTATAAGAAAACAGCAAACTCCGTTTTATTGAGTCTGTTCATGAAAACTTATAGAAAGTGCAACAAATCTCACGTCCCAAGCACTGGTTTAAGGTGTATGCCTTTAGAACCTAATATTCCAGAAGAACAAGAATATGTAAGTTTTTCAAAACTATATCGATGCACGGGAGAAGTTTTACCAACTCCATACAGAAACAACGATTATAGTTGTTGAGACCTCTAAATAATCTGGAAAAACTGATCCTTCAGAAATATAGATAACCTACAGTAATAGAAAAACAGCACTCGGTTTTATTGAATCTATTTTACCTCTTGTGCTATAAATTATAACTGGGTAGCGCAAAAACCACGATTACTGTTGTACATATGTCATTTGGGAATGAGACCACTCCTTTATGCATTCATTTTTTCTAAGGGACATAGTTTTTGTATGTGAGCCTGTCGTCGTCCGCATTGTCTTTAGCTCTGTCGTAGGCATTTCACGTTTGTGTGACGTTTCATTGTGTATAAGATATCTCATGTACAAGTGAGCAGATTGAAAGTATGGAAGAATACAAAGACTATGAATCGATACAATCAAGTACCACACCTAACCCAGGACACCGAATGGGAAAGTGACAAAACCACAAGAAAACATCACACAGGTGACCACAAGGCTGCAAGATATCACAGTATGGCAAAGACAAACACAAATAACAAGAAAGATCACAAAATAAACAGTTTCACATGTGACCTTAAGGCTGCAAGTAGCAGACATCACTGTATGACACAGACAAACACAAATAACAAAAAAAATCCACAAAAGAAACAGTTACATTGTATCAATCTCACCCTTAAGTTTGATATGAAACAAGACTCATAGATGTTTGGCTTGCATAAACGATCCCTTACTTATTTACGAATCATGTCCTGGAACCAAATTTAAAAGGATGTAACATAGGGGCATGCTCAAGGTTTTGGTAACCTTTCCTTAATTTTCAGTGCCACAACAGAGCAATATACATAAGCTGAACAAAAATAATATTTACACTTACTTTAATCAGTAATATCTCCGCCACTACATATCCTATGCAAAGCAAATGTATCCTATCAAGTAAGAAAGAGGGCAAAGATCAGGAATAGATACAATCAAGCACCACACCTGACCCAGGATACCAATGGGAAAGTGACAACGTCACAATTAGACATCACAAACGAGAGCGCTGAATTCTCAGTAGATATGTGTAATTGAAATACAGCTGTAATATCGTGTGTTTGACTGGTGGCGCTGTGAATGAGTAAAGGCATTATCATACGATATGGAGCAGTTTTTATTTACTGAGCTATCTGATTTGAGGAGTGTAGGTACATGCAACATACTTGTTTACCAAAGGCGTCATCTAATCATGTAATTCGCTCGATTGGTTGGTTCATACAAACTTGTTATTAATCTGTGTCATCGTGTGTCACTGGAACTGCTTTTTTGACCTGGCCATGAGGATAATGTTTTAAAAATGTTTTAGTGTAGAAAATCTCATCGTTCTGTCACTAAGTAATGTAATGCCAGTCATTGTTATTGTTTAGCTACGAAAGGTTACTTGATGTCTCCACAAACGGATTATTTACAGCATATAGCAATTCAGGGTTTGCTACTTTTTTAACGTAGTGTTTTGAGTAATCTATACCGCATATTAACAATGCCCAGTTTCAGTCATGATGTGGCTTAGCAGAGAGGTCGGTTATTTGAGTAAATCATCATCAAAACCATTTGTTCTGATTCTTGTTTTTAACGTCTGGTATGAATGTTGGGGTGTGTTGGGCTAGATTCGCTTAAGTCAAGTGTATATTAATTGTCTTGCCTTGGCGTTGATTCCTTATGCCGCGTCCTAGATATTCTTGTCTGCTCAAATTGTCTCATGAGGCTATGGGCAATAAAGCGAGAGGGACGTATTATTCTTGGTACTTTGGCAACCTGCCAAAAGCTTTCTGACGCTCATTTTAAAGTACACGTAGCATTAGTACAGTATACTTCACTGACGTTATTTTGTTAATTTTCGATGTTCTGACTGGAAAGACGTTTACATATTCGAAATGAGGTAATGTTAATCTTCAAGACTTAAAATATAGTTTGACTTTTTTAACGTTATTCGCGTACACCTGATCAAGTTTGAAACTTTTGCCAAGGTTGTCTTGTCAGACGTGTGGCCTTTATATACAAATATTTTTAAAGTAATGATCTTGCGTTTAAATTGGTTAAATTTCCATTTAAAAAGTGTAAAGATTCTTTTTTGTTCAGTATAAGTTGGAATATGTGCGGTAACTCTCTGAAAACAATACTGTTTAAATATTAGACCCGACATGATATTCCCAACAAGGTGGCATTTTGACAAGTGTAGACTCAGAAGAGCCTGTGCAGCCTCCTTTTAAGCTTAAAAACTCAAAATGATGTTCAGTCAGTAGCTTAACACTCATAGAATATTCAAGCGACCAGCAAAGGCTCTGATCAGACTGCGCGTATGCGCAGGCTAATCTGAGGCTTTGCTGGTCGCACATGCCACATTTTTGGAAATCCCATACCACGGCTCAATCATATACGTTAACTTACCCCCTGGCTCTCATTGCATTGATTGCAGCTGTTGGTCTTTCATAATTAATTACTCCCTATGAATGAAAAGATTAAAGTTTTGAATTATGTCCATTTACAATATCAACAAAAACCAGTCATTGGTGGTTACATTTATCAATTTGGGTGCTAAATGATTTTAGTTGTTAAATATACTGTAAACCAATACAAAGTAAGAAAGACGGCAATGATCGGGAAACGATACAATCAAGTACCACGCCTGACCCAGGATACCACAAGCCTAGCGTTTTTGCGGTCTATAAACAAAAATGCAGCCCCTAGATCTGCACGGTTGCTATACAGAATGGTCCATTAAAATTTGAATAGAAATTAAAGGTAATATCCAACAAACCCAAAATTGGAAAGGGTCTCACCCAATTGACAAGGGTGGAAAAACAAAAATAGCTTCACCAATCTTCTCAACTGTTTAGTACCATTAACGGCAGTTTTAATGTATGTCTAATTCAATTTTACTTCCCATCATTAAAATTCGTGGATAAGCGCTGCGGCTCTTTGGTAGAATACTTGACTCGATATTGAGAGATTACTGGTTCGAGTTCCATTGGAGTCACTGGGTTGTGTCCTTAAGCAAGACACTTTAACCTATGCTTAGTACTGGTTCAATGTATGAAAACCCGACCCATCATGACTGAACATGATTGACTGGCACGTAAAGAATAAAGGCTAAGAATAAGATGTTCTATTCTTAGATCAATCGGTAGAAATATAGGATATTCAGTATTTTTAATGAATATGCCATTTATTACATCAAGTGAAGCGAAAAATGCATATTTCATGAGTGGCGAAGTTTCTCACAACACGAGATTAAATAAATGGCATGTTAGTGGCAAAAATTTGAATTTTATTTTTAGTATATACAATTTTAAGCGTGACAGATATTTTTGCACTAAATGACGTCATACACGTTCACACATTACTTCATGTTAATGATGACGTTGCATAATGTGCAATGTCAGCCAAAACTGAAACCATAGGAGCAGGAGTAGAATAAGTGAAAATTTCAGCAAATTTTAATTACCAAAATTTGCCTTGCGATCTAACTAAGTAAATGAATACCCACACTTTGTCTTTTTGACAATGATGAGAAAGTTACAGGCGTTTGAAATTCTGAGGTGGGCTCAAGGAAGTCAATGGAGAAAGCAGAGGACGTGAAATACAACTAAAATTTTAGGGCTGTGAAATACAGCTTTTTATATTTTCACGGCAGTGAAATACAGTTTTTTTTAAATATTCATTATATTTAATCAGTATTTTCTTGTATTTCATTTCTTAGTATATAAATAATTTGATTAATGCTAGACATTAAATTGGTACTATAAAACTTACACATGTTTTAATGACTGCATGAGTCTTTGCTTTGTATAATGAAACAGTAAACAGATACAGCGCGCAGTTCAACTTACCTGAGTCTTTTCCATGCCTTTCCATTTCAACGCATTTGAGATTGTTCCCCAGTTGAAATGCTCATAGAAAAATTCCTGGTACTTTTGATAAAAAGGATCGGTTGACACTATCTCTGAAGCTCCAAAGCAACTTCCAAATGGAAATCCGTGTTTTGTCTGATTTATCTATAAATAGATTATATGCATGTTGATTCTTTAATAATTAAAGTATTTGCGATTTTCTCATATCATGTTTCCCTACATACATCTTTTCTTCTCGCAATACTACATTACAGCAAAATACTAACATATTTAATGAAGAATTATATGATAAAACTGACTAACTACAGCTGGCCTGTAGTGAGACGCATGCTTTTTACCAATGCAGAAAATATTTTGGTCACGTTAAACCGTTTGCGATGCAGTTGATTATCTTCTGAGCTTCGGGCTGAGAAAAAGCATAAGAGAAACGTAAAAAATATATCTAAAATGACCAAATTTAACATGTTTTTAAATTACCAAGAAAATACTTCTAAAGTTTGGTGCAATCAAAATAAAAACAAGTAACTGATTATTAACCAATATACTTGTTTTGGTTTATTCAATATAGGCGAATAACCTGATTAAAGTTTGATAATTTCTAAAATAATCTGTACTATAATTTTAAAGACAAGAATGCAAAGACCATTAATCGCTAAAATCAAGTATGAGAAGTGCCACACTGACCAGACACGCAATATGAGAAAGTGACAAAACAATAAAATAAAGCCAAAAGGTTAGCTCTTCCCCAGCAGGTGATCGTAATGCTGCAAGGAACAGACAAGATGGCATGCCAAAGACACACATAAAACATAAATGATCAAAACGATTCACAAAAAGCACCGCATTGGAATGGTCAGTTAATATACTGTAGGGCTTTAACATCTTTAAGGGTATAGACGTCTCTCTTATTTCTGATGTGGATCAAATTACAAAGGTGTTTGGTTCGCATAAAAGATCCCTATTTTATTGATGCATTATTTTCTAGTACAGACAAATAAAGAGATAAACAGTAAAGCAGCAGTTAAACGACCTCGGGGCTAACAAAGTCGATACATCAGGCCATAGTCATATCATTTACAGATAAGCATATAAGTCAAAACCGTCATATAATATGATGTCCAGTCTGCAGTCATGCAGTTAAAGAGAAAAAAATGTCAACAGTGATTGAGTTGACCACCAAGCATGCATTAAGTCCAAACACATTAATTCTTCAACACATTAATTTTTACTAGGGAGCGCAGTGGCTCAGTGGTAGAGTGCTTGACTCGAGATCGAAGGGCCGCGGGTTCGAGCCTCACCGGCGTCACTGCGTTGTGTCCTTGAGCAAGAACATTAATCCTAGCTTAGTAGTGGTTCAACCCAGGAAGACCCGTCCCTTTATAACTGAAAGATTGTTGATTGGACGTAAGGAATCATATTAAACAAAAATTAATTCTTACTGGCAGATAAAACTACTCGTTTAGTTTCATTTACTCTATCAGGTACATTAAAAATAAGTCTAGGCAAACCAAGTATACTATATGACAGCTACAGCAATATATTGAACCAGTCATACCAGAAAATAACACAGTCATAGATCACTAAAACAAACTAATATAACCAGGAAAAATCTCAATCACAGATAACATTCCAAACCACTCTATAACAATTAAGAAACCATCCTATTGCATTTAGAAGAGTACGCAAGAATGCAAGTGGAATACACAAACAAATAAAACGAAACAAACAGATCAACATTGTTGGTAACAGCCAAACATATTTAAGGGATGACAGCTACAAACATTATGTATGGAGGAGGGGTAGTTTGAATAACACCTATTGCTTACTTAGTCCTTACATAAGTTTACTTTGTTTTTAGCTCAATGTACTTGTATATGACTTGCATTTAGTTGATTGGATTGGATTATTTTGCTGCGACGAAGCATTGGATATATAAAAATAAGAATTCATGCAAGCTTAAGAATTATTGCGCTTTAACAGCATCAGAATCTAGAGTGAAAATTTGTTTTTGTTTGATTTGATTCTTTACGTCCCATCAACAATCTTTCCGTTATAAAGGAATGGGTCTTCCTTGGTTGAACCAGTACTAAGCTAGTGTTAATGTGTCTTGCTCAGGGACACAACGCAGTGGCGCTGGTGAGGCAGGAACCCGCGGCCCCTTGGTCTCAAGTCAAGCACTCTACCACTGAGCCACTGCGCTCCCAGTGAAGATTTGTTAAGGGAGATAAAATTAAAAAGCCAGTGAATAGAACCAGAAAAAAGTAAGTGAGTATGATCATAATCACACACTGCAGTCCAACCCACGGTACCGTGAGGAAAAGTCACAGAATATTATAGTAACAATACATCTGTAAGACAATAATAGCAAAACAACCAGATTTCTCTTCCTCTTCAAAATGATTGGAAAACTAGAATGGACACAAAGTAATGCATAACACAACTAAGACATACACAGAACTCCCACAAACAATTGGTAGCACATAAACAATAGATCAATTATACCAGAACCATCGCCTTAGAAAGGACAGCAGCCTAATAGTACTGCAGATCTCAAGGCTGTCAGAGGGGTCTACTGGTCAGATCTTTGCAACATCTAGTGTTATATACCAAATAAAAATGTGGGGTCTCTAGTTTTTAAAAGTAGTTGATGACACCTCTGATTCTGAGTACTAACCTAGTTATCTCCCCTTGAATTACCCCACCCATTTTGATCATATTATAAGAGGTTATGATCATTAGCTTGTTAAATAATTGAGTTGAAGCATCAAGGAAGAAAAATATACCCACCATTACTCAAAACGGTACTTGAGAAAGTAGAAAAGTTAAGTTTTTATCAGAGAAATCGGCTTTTGAACTGTTTTGTTGGTCTTTTAAAGTTAAATTATGTGTTAAAACTCCATTGAATAAAAATATATTTGAAACTTTCAATTTAAGAATCTGCCCATCAGTGTTATGTCCTTAGAAATGACTAAAACTTTAAAGAACACTTATTTATCTATGTTATCAGGGTTTCTAGATTCCAATTTCTGTATCAAAATGCTCTGGGAGCAATAATAAGCATGTAAATACCCCACCCACCTATTACTACTGCAGATCTCATGGCTGTTTGAGGGTGACCTTGATCATATTTTGCTAACATCTGGTGTCATATACGTGTGCATATACCAAACAAAAATGTAGAGTCTCTAGTAAATAGAAATAGTTGATGACACCACTGATTCTGAGTACTAACCGAGTTGTCTCCCCTTGAATTACCCCACCCATTTTGATCATATTATCAGAGGTTATGATCATTAGTTTGTTAAATAAATGAGATGAAACATCCAGTAAAAAAGAATGTCCATCATTGCTCATAACTGTACTCGAAAAAGTAGAAAAGTTAAGTTTTAGTCAGGGAAATGGGCTTTCAAACTTTTTTATTAGTCTTTAAAAGTAAATTTGGTGTCAAAACTCCTCTGAAAAAAAATATATTTGAAACTTTCAATTTAAGAATTTGCCCATTAGTGTCATGTCCTTAGAAATGACTAAGAATTTAAAGAACACTTCTTTATCTATGTTACCAGGGTTTCTAAATTCCAATTTCTGTATACGGATATGCTTTTGGGACAATACTAAGCATGTAAATACCCCACCCACCTATTACTACTGCAGATCTCAGGGCTGTTTGAGGGTGGACTTGGTCAAATTTTGCTAACATCTAGTGTCATATACATGTACATGTACCAAAGAAAAATGTAGAGTCTCTTGTAAATAGAAGCAGTAAATGACACCGCTGATTTTGAGTACTGACCGAGTTAAGTCCCCTTGAATTACCCCACCCATTTTGATCATATTATGAGAGATTATGGGTATCAGTTTTGGAATATAATCGAAATAATGCATTCAGGAAATAAATATTGCCATCACTATTCATAACAACATTTGAAGAAGTAAATAAATTATGTTTTAAATTATGATAAGCAGGCTGATGTTATTGATGCGTTTAACACTACTTCCAGATATTTGGACGATATTTTAAATATTAATAATGTTTATTTTGAAAATATGGTTAGTCAAATATACCCTTCAGAGCTCCAACTTAATAAAGCCAATGCCTCTGATACCGAAGCCGCATTTTTAGACTTGCGTTTGTCAATTTCTAATGGTATTGTTTCTACCAAAATTTATGATAAACGTGACGACTTTGATTTTGAAAATGTCAATTTCCCATTTTTAGATGGTGATGTTCCTCGTTCTACATCCTATGGAGTCTATATCTCTCAACTTATTCGTTTTGATAGAGCATCTAGCTATGTTACTGACTTCAACACTCGCAATAGAATTGTTAACTGAGAAACTTCTTAAACAGGGCTATCGGTATCATAAACTTCGCAAAACATTTTCAAAATTTTATGGACGATACTTTGATTTGATTTCTAAATTCCAAGTTGGACTTAAATCTCTCTTGCGCCAAGGACTTTCGGAACCTGATTTCTATGGTGACTTGGTGTATAAGTTGAAGAAGATTGTTGGCTCTAATAATTTTTCAGCGCAGTTCATTAAAATAATTACCCATTATAAAAAGATTGGCTATAACATTAATGTATTGCAACAGACTGCATGCTTGGTAGTCAACCCAATCACAGTTGGCAACTTTGCTTTCCTCTTTAATTGCACGCCGGTGGGTCGGACTTCAGACTCTATGATGGTTCCGACTTAAAGACTTATCTATTGATGAGATGGTAGGGGCCTGATGCTTTGGCTGTTTGTCGGGCCCACCGGGGTTTACCTGTTGGATTTCTTTTGCTCCGGTATTCAGTTTAATTTACTGTTGAGTCCTTATCCTTGCTTTATCTCCTTGTTATATCTTGATTTATATGTTTTAGGAGATGATGCATTGATAAGTTAGGGGTCTTTCATGCAAACCAAATATCTATGTGTCTTAATTCACATCTGAATTAAGGGTGAGGTTGGCGCCGTTAAACCGGTTTAAGCCCTCCAGTAAAATATTTTACTGACTGTTCCAAGGCGGTACTTCTTTTGTGGATCTTTTATGTTTTTGTTCTGTCTTGTGTTTGCTATGTTTTGTGCGCGTCTGTTTATGTGTGCTTCGTGGTCACCTGCTGGGAAAGGGCTGACCTCTTGGCTCTCGTTTGTGGTGTCTTCTGTGAGTTTGTCACTTTCCCATTGGTATCCTGGGTCAGGTGTGGTACTTGATTGTATCGATTCCTGATCTTTGCAACCTTACTTACTTTAGTCAGAGAAAAAGGGTTTGGAACTATTTTCTTCGTATATTATAGTTATATCCTATTTCAAAACCCAGCTGCTTTGAATAAACATATATATTAAACTTTCAACTAAAGAAACTGCCCGCTAGATTTATGTCTTTAAAAATGAATAATACTTTAAAGATCAGTGCCTCAGTTATGTCAACAGGGTTTCTAGATTATATTTTCTACAAACAGATTGCTCTGGGGCAACTTCAAGCATGTAAATACCCCACCCACCTATAAGATGAGATGAAAACGCTAACATTGATAAAAGTCTTATAATACTAAATCACCCAAATGTTTTATAGCCTTTAATTCGAAGAGAATAATTTCCGAAAAGGTAACTGTATTGCAAGTGCATTTACATGATCTTTCTTAAGATTGTCAAACACACCCAAGAAAATCATTTTAGGTCACTAGTGGCACCAATAACCATAACTCTTGCAAGGCTAAACACAATTTACCTTATTACTTGAATATATGTTACCTTTTATACCTGAAACTTACTGGGGCTAATATACTTAGTACGCTAAACACAATTATAATGCATTAAACTATCTAGATATTCTAGCAAGAGTTACTGCCCTTGATTTTTTACTGTTTACAGTGTTGTGTATGGAAAAATGCAGTAAAATAATAATAGCTCAATAAGTTAAATTTGAAAACTTATTTTCTAAATAGGATTAAATCTATCCTGAACCAATAATATGCCAAACTGCAGATCAAAATTTGTTTCTGCTACATATTTCTATTTTTGAAACACGAGTTATTGTCCCTTAATGGCAAGACTCACACATAGAAAATGGATCTTTAATCGAATTTTCCTCCAAAAATTTGCTTACTGAGAATCTGATTGCAATAAAATATACGAGACATTTGGTTTTACACATCTTTTGTATTGCTTTAGCGATATAAAATACTGCATGGAACATGCATAATTGCCCTTGATTTTGCGTTTTAAGATTAAAAATCAATATAAAAGGCCTTATATATAATGAATCAATGGTCCCAAAATATTGGTGAAATATTGAAATTTCCTTCATTTTATATAATTTGATGACGTTTGCATTTGTCCTCTGTATCACCCAACATAAATATGTATCTGCATTTTATTCTTTCATCAAATCTGAGTAAATGATCATTGACAAAGTGGGTGAGGTACGAATATACTGACAATCTTAATGGCTTCATATTTCATCAGAAATGATGACTATTCTAAATCTAAACAGTATGTAGCTTTTAAGTTTTCTATATACAGATATTATGTATCATCCTCCTGCTTTGCTTAGATTTTCGTCTATGCTTTGGAAAACTCTAATGTCTTTTTGTATCTTGTTAGTCTTAGGCACCCTAACACTTTAGATACATCAAATTAATTTGCTAAACATCCTTTTCAGGACGACCCTGCAAGACATACTGTAACCTACAGATTATTTCATTAACCTCAAATGATAGCCTTACTAACTCACAAATGTACTTTAATTTCATACCACTTTCAATTACCTTATTGCAATTGAAGCTATAAAGTATTCATATTTTTCCAAGAACATGTTTCTAAAATACACCAAATAAACAGGGCCTGCAAATGTTTGACATTTTTTCTATCAGATCTAGATTATAACACCCAAGATGTAGACAAAATATTGCATGCATTGAATCTGATGTCATTGGTAGTGATGACAGTACAATCAAAATTATGTTGAACCTGTCCAGTTCTCAGAAAATTTAGCATATACAGTATGTATGATGTTTCTCTAATGGAAACGTTTAAAAATGGAAACCTCACAGTACTTTGATGCTCTTGGCGTTTGTATTCCAAAAAAGTGACAAAAATTAAGCATAATAAAAAAAGAACCACTGGACGATACTACATGGTTCTAGAACTAGCGGTTCCAGAGAAGATTTTTTATGTTTTAACTATACAAGCCAATGTAAAACATGTGATCCCCCTGGATGGAGCCGTTTTTGAATAAACTTGGCAGCGCCAGGCCTTGTGGGTCAAACAAGAAGGGTTTTGTGTTTTATTTAAATAAACCTTTATAGCCCTCGTAGCTTGCTTTTGTCTGCACGGCCATTATTTGAACAGACTCAGTGGAGGTCTACTTTGTGATGCTACATACTAAATATAATGGCGTTGGGCCATGTGGTTTCAGACAATATTTTTTTTATATTTGCTGTAAAAAAACTATATAAAACCAAGGGCCATAATTTGAACAAACTTGGTAAAGTAGCACTAGGTGACGCTACAACTCTGTGAATATTGTTTTATGCTTTCCCTATTAAAGCCTATGTAAAACATTTGGCCCCCAGGATGGATCCATTTTGGCAACATGGGCATAGTTTTTTACAAACCTGGTGGAGGGGTCTACTAGATTTTTACAAACCTGGTGGAGGGGTCTACTAGATGATACTACCAATTTTCAAGGTTGTATGCCAAGTGGTTCCATGCAAGAAGATTTGTTATGTGTACCCTATATAAACCTATGGAAAACATTTGAATCTGGAGCGGGCCGCTTATGGCCCTAGGACCATAATTTTAACAAAAGTAGTAGATGTCTACTAGATGATGCTACATATTTAATTTCAAGGCTCAAATGGTTTCAGACAAATTTTTTTCATGTTTCCCATTTTAAAAAAAGCAAGTGAGTATGGTCAGGAAATACCAAAATCACACTCTGCAGACCAACCCACGGCCTATGTAAAACATGTGAACCCAGAGGCGGGACAATTTGTGGCCCCATGGGCATAATTTGAACAAAAAAGATAAAATATCTACTAGATAATCCTACACAAAATATCAAGGCTATCAGCCTTGTGGTTTCAGACAAGAAGATTTTTTAAAGTTTTCGAAAATCTATTTTTACCCATGTGATCTAGATATACTATTTCATCAATTATTTGAAAGGGCCATATAAGGACCATTCCTGTCAGCCAAATTTGATCAAATTCAAGCCATTATTTTAGGGTGAGATATCGTTTGTAGCAATTGTTGACAACGCACGACGGACAACGGACATCCAACGATCACAATAGCTCACTTTGAGCTTATGACTCAGGTGGGCTAATAAAATATAATAAATATTGTGATTTTAAATATGTCTATTTGACCTTGACCCTTGACATTTAATTAGGTCATAACACAAATTTTAACTCTGACATAAAAAGAGTGTAGACTATAACTTATTTTGATGAAACAAAATTGACGAAATATGGCAATTGAACTATTTTAATATAGATAAAGATTTTTTTATGAAAAGTTTTCATTTTCCTTTTGCATTGAAACTACTTGCAAACAGACACACGGACAAACACAGCTTTTGGTACATGTATCATTGGTATTGATAATTTATTTTAGATGTTGTTTTCCAACCAATACCATACAAGTCATAACAATATTGTATTAACGTGTCCTTATGAATAAATGCAATGCTCTAGACCAACTGTATACAACATATGCATAATCCAATATAACGTGTGTGTACGGTTCAAGGGCCATAACTGTGTAAGTACTCATCTTCGACGATGTCATCAACTGGATTCTGAAGTCGTACATACAGACAAGTATTTTGGTATATATGACGCGTGATGTTAGCACAATCTTACCAGCAAAGTTCATAAGGAGAGGAATTCTGGCTAGTCGCATGTGGTAGTATAAAGCGGTTATCATCTTGACATGATTCAAACTGAGGCCGTTACGGAATAGCTCACGCCTCGCTTGATTGGGGGTATTTATTCCCCTTTGGTGGAAAAGAGTATGTTGAATTTAAGTATGTTAGACTAGTACTATAAGTTAAGCTTCAAACAGGCACAAACTATACTTTTACTAATAAACAAATACATAAAATACGCATTTTTGTGATTTGGGGGGGTATGCCTATTTTACCTTGACCTTTGACCTTGAGAAAGGTCACAACTTGATTTGAAGCTTGACCTAAAACGAGTGTATGCTGTTGCTTACCTTGATGAAAAAAAAGATGAAACTTGCATTTTGAACTAAGTTATGGTTAAAAATTGTGTTTATGAAATATTAGCATTGCCCTTTTACATTGACACTATTTACAAAAAAACACACGGACAAACACGCCTTTAGGTATCGTATATGTTGAAACTATATTTCAATGTTGTTTTCTAACCCAATACCATATAAATCATAAAACTATTTCAATTATGTATGCTTATTAGAAATAAATGCAATGCTATCTGCCAACTGTATGCAAAATTCTAATAATCTGTTATAAAGGGTATGTACAGTTCAAGGGCCGTAACTCTGTTAGTACTCATCAGCGACGATGTCATCAACCGGATTCTGAAGCTGGACATACAAACATACATTTTGGTATATGTCACTAGATGTTGCACCGATCTGACCAGTAAAGTCCTTAAGGAGAGGACTTTTGGCCAGTCTTCTGCTGTACTATAAGCCAATCGGGGGTTTAAAGTCATTTTACTGGTACCAAATCTTCACCCAAATTCTGTTGTTGTTAAAACACAAAATTGTTAAGCTCGCATGAAGCCTTTCTAACAAATGCATAGTATCGGCACAGAGTAGCAATCCAATCAATTTAACAAACTGTGATGATAAAAAGAAAAAAAGCTCATGACTCACAGATAGTAGGAGCTAAAGAAAACCTTAAGTTGAGCTATGGTGGGTTCAGCCAACGACACGCATCAGGCACCAACCAGCAGGATAATGATATACGTCAGTGCCGTCATGAAGTTTTAGGCTTGGCCCATCGTCGTGCATTTAAAGTTAAAACCAGCTTGATAGTCACAATGCAGACCAACCAACATTGGACTGCAATGCCGCATTCACTCTTTTCCCCATCAATCTAAATGTATTGAACCGTCATATAAACCGTATTTGAGGTGATGAGGAGTAGATGTGCAGTGTTATTAACAATGCAATATGTACTCCTTGCCAAAAATTTTGCATAATACTAAAACAGATTCAAAGAATTTATACAAATCAATGCTGTTAAATTATGAAAATTTTTTCAGCAGAAAATATCATTGCATCCTTATGCATCAATGTGTATGGGAAGTCCAAACACCAAATTTTATTGGATTCTGTACAACAATGGTAGGGTAAGAACGCATGCGCAATGTCACCCAAAACTACAAATGTCGAAAGCGAAAACAAGTTTGTGTTTGAACTGATAGAACTTAACGTTTTTGTTAAGAAAACACAGTGTAATCAGCAGAAATGTTTCAGATGATGCCTTTGATAGATTATTCACTAACAACCAGTGCCATCAGGCTCAGTGTCTTTTCAGAAATCGACGTCAATAACGGATGTATCCTCCTGTAAGCTGGTGTAACTCTCATCCTCGGCGTGACATCCCTTGCACTTGTTTTCCAAGAAGACGTGGCTCCAAATTGTTCCACTCGTCGACAAGTGCATGTACCAGGCCATCAAGCTTGATGACGTCATTTTGTTTGCAGACTTTACGTCCTATATGGTCCCAAACGTGTTCGATGGGATTCATATCGGGACTTCTGCTCAGTCAATGAAGATTCTTAATCCCCTCATTGGCAAAAGTAATTTGTGCACATACTTTCGCTTGTAACTGACAACAACCTTTCTTGAATAAATCAGCGGAAGGGAGGAGAATGACCGTAGAAATTATTTCATGATCAATCTCCACGAAAGTATGGTACCGGGCCGGGATCGAACTCGCGACCCCTGGATCTGCAGTCAGACACGCATCTGTAGCCAGACACGCTACCGACTGCGCTACGCGGCCCGGTTTATCACAGATGAGTTGGACAACTAATACCATACTTCACAAAATATCTCAGATACGCATGTTTTGTAATTTTTGCAAATTTCCGAAAATATGCTAAATTTTTGCGAGGATTATTTAACAATAAGGATTGCTTTTTGGTGTCATGGGTTCGTCTGTAGTGTGTGGTGGTGGCATTCCCTGGTCACCCGTACTTACCTTTTATTCTGGCTCTAATTAAACTGTCTTGCCAATTCAATCAGTAATGAAACAATGAGTGGTTGAAAATCAAATAACTGCTAAAGATGAAATGTTTAGGTATGTTTGATAGTAATTGTCCCCTAAGAAATAATTACAGCTTTGCATAAAAAAATTGCACATGCATATACAGCGTCAGCTCATTGAGTTTGATATTTTCATATAGCTTAAACTAATGCGTTTGTTAGACCAGATATTGTACATCTATCTCCAATATATTTGCAGGTACTATAGACATTGTTTCAAATTTTGCCTCGCTCTATTATGACTTCTCCTAGTTCCCATTGACTAAGTGACGCATTTGCTTAAAATACTGATTCTTCGAACCTATAATCACCATTTAAACCACTGTTAGGGACCAGTTTATTAATTGCATTCTTTCCAATCAGTATACATTTATAGACTAAATAACGAAAAAGTGAGTAAGAGACAAAGATGCCACAATCACAGACCTCAGTCATGGAAGTGATACAGAACATAGATACCCGCCATACAGCATAACTCAACTTATCATATGACGTCGCGTCTGGGAGTGAAATAACGATATGCAATAAAATCTGTAAACCACTAGTGGTTTATAGTTTTACGGGAAACGTTATGACGTCCATAACACGTTGCGTACATAATGACAAAATATAACGTTTTTACGCCAGAAATGAAATTTCAAAGTATTTGTCATATGATAAATAGAATCTAACATTCGTGCTCCTGTACTATTGAATTTATTAAACTCGTTGCGAAAAAGAGATAAAATGCTCGGCAAGCCTCGCATTTTATCTCTTTTTCCCCAACTCGTTTAATAAATTCAATAAAACATGAGCACTCATGTAAGATCCTCTATCTAATTTATACAAACAGTAGCAGCATAATTTTACAACTAGAAAAGAATACACTATGAACTACATCAGTAAACCAAGACATTCCTAAGTCTGCAAAACCGGAGACGCAAACCTGTCTAAGAATAAAGGTACTTAAAGGTACGCCTTTCAAAATGCATAAAATTATATTTTTTCCAGAAAAAAAAATAATTAAAAGAAATTGTGGGCCTATCCTACATAAACTTTCCAACCTGTTACCCGAAACAAACTTATTTTTTATTCGGCCCTAGAAGTAATTTATATTAAATGATATACACACCTCGACTGTTATATTTTCAGGAAATGGATCTGCACCCGTCAGCCTGTGAACAAATGTACCAATAGTTGTTAATACATTATATTTGTTGTTATCAAGTATTGTGAAAAGGTATATGAGAGATCCGGTAAAAAACCTATTTTGGTCTATTTAAAATTCAGGTGAAATTTTAGATAAACTTAAAGGTAGAGATTTCAATGCTACCAGTTTGTCTACTTATGATTTTTCTACTTTTTACACTACTTTACCTCATAATTTAATTAAAGATAAACTTATTGGTCTTATTGAAAGAACCTTCCAGAGAGAAGGCTCTCCTTACCTTGCATGTAATGACAGAAATGCATTTTTACTTCAGAAAAACCTAAAAAATATCATGCATGGTCGTGTCAAAATGTATGTGATGCGCTGACTTTTTGTTGGACAACATTTTTTTTTCATTTGGCACCAACCTGTATAGACAATTAGTTGGGATTCCTATGGGCACTAATTGTGCTCCCCTGCTTGCAGATTTATTCCTGTTTTGTTATGAGAGGGATTTTATGATGTCTCTCTCTGATGATAAGCAGGCTGATGTTACTGATGCGTTTAACACTACATCCATATATTTGGACGATATTTTAAATATTAATAATGTTTATTTTGACAATATGGTTAGTCAAATATACCCTTCAGTTCTCCAACTGAATAAAGCCAATACCTCTGATACCAAAGCCGCATCTTTAGACTTGTATTTGTCAATTTCTAATGATATTGTTTCTACCAAAATTTATGATAAACGTGACGACTTTGATTTTGAAATTGTCAATTTCCCATTTTTAGATAGTGATGAACCTCGTTCTACATCCTGCGGAGTATATATCTCTCAACTCATTGGTTTTGCCAGAGCATGCAGCTATGTTGCTGACTTCAACACTCGCAATAAATTGTTAACTCAGATACTTCATAAACAAGGCTATCGGTATCATAAACTTCGCAAAACTTTTTCTACATTTTATAGACAATACTATGATTTTTTTTCTAAATTCCAAGTTGGACTTAAATCTCTCTTGTGCCAAGGACTTGCAGAACCTGATTTTTATGGTGACTTGGTGTATAAATTGAAGAAGATTGTTGGCTCTAATAATTTTTCAGCGCAGTTCATTAAAATAATTTCCCATTATAAAAAGATTGGCCATAACATTAATGTATTGCAACAGACTGCATGCTTGGTGGTCAACCCAATCACGGTTGGCAACTTTGCTTTCCTGTTTAATTGCACGCCAGTGGGTCGGACTTCAGACTCTATGATGACTTAAAGACTTATCTATTGATGAGATGGTAGGGGCCTGATACTTTGTCTGTTTGTCAGGCCCACCAGGGTTTACCTGTTGGATTTCTTTTGCTCCGATATTCAGTTTTATGAACTGTTGAGTCCTTATCTTTGCTTTATCTCCTTGTTATATCTTGATTTATATGTTCTATGCATTGATAAAATAGGGGTCTTTCATGCAAACCAAACATCAATGTGTTTTGATCCACATCTGAATTAAAGGTGAGGTTGGTTTAAGCCCTCCAGAAAATATTTTACTGACCATTCCAAGGCGGTACTTCTTTTGTGGATCTTTTATGTTTTTTTTTCTGTGTTTTCTGTGTTGTGTTTGATATGTCTTTATGTGAGTATGTTTATATGTGCTTTGTGGCCACCTGCTGGGAAAGGGCTGACCTCTTGGCCCTCGTTTGTGGCGTCTAACTGTGAGTTTGTCACTTTCCCAATGGTATCCTTGGTCAGGTGTGGTACTTGATTGTATCGATTCCTGATCTTTGCACCCTTACTTACTTTGTTGACGATGTTTATTGTATTTTATGTTACTTTCTCATGTGATTTCCTTGGCCAGGTGTAGTACTTGATTGTATCATTTCCTGATCTTTGCCATCGTTCTTACTTTCGGCATTGCTTTGGCTATAGGCTTAACTTACACTTTGATGCTTTATAGGTGTAACAAGGGACCATTTATTTGGCGTATCATGTTTTTAGATAAACATCTGGTATATTATACATGTGACGTGTTAGACAAAATGACCATCGTCGCTTGGTCGTTTACACTATGTCCACCTGTAGACATGTGTTGTTTTTACCTCAAAACGATATCCTGTTAATAAGGTGCGGGAAAACCTGTCTTTGGGGTATGATCAGCGCCTTTGTTATTCACTGTTTAGAACGTATCAAATCTAAAGTTGCCAAAAGCGAAATTTCGATTTTCTAGCTAGTCTGTGTAGCTGATGAGACTGGTTTGAACCTCGCTATGTAGGAAACCCCTAAGACAGATTTTTTCAAATCGCTGCCATATACTATCGTACCTCATTGTCATATCTGCTTTCCTAATTCTATCAATACTTTGGATGGCTCTCGATTTCCAATCAATCAGATCAGGTACCTCAAACAAACTCATGTGGTCGGCAAGATATTCCACAGTCGTACCCTGGACAGAGAAGTACGCTTTTTCGGTAGCATATCCTGAAATATATGATATACGTTGATTTCTTGTTTAATATCAAAGTGAATCAAGGACTTCGTTCCAAATATATGTAGCCATAATACAAACATAAAACCTCCTAAATGTCAGTTAAGGAAAAAATTAAAATATATTAATACATAAATAATGTCAACTTTTCGAAATGCCTCAACCAGACTGTACACATCATGTTACATAAAACCTAACCTGTTCAAAAATGGCTGATCTCTTGGCTCTCTTGTGCGTGATGTTTTCCTTCTTTAAGATTTTCCTATTTTTAAAGCTGCATAGTCTGTAACTTTTAATCTTTTAATTTTAGAACTAATGTTTCTAATTTTCAAGAACACAGTAAAAAAAACTAGAATTCAGGTATACATTTTATCAATTTCGCAAATCTAAACAAATTGTCAGTATCAAAACAACAGCCTGTTAGCTAAAATTAACTGTCTATAATTATTGGAGGGACGCAAATAATTACCAACAAGAGGAAACACACCTGTTTGATAAGATAATTTACTTTTCCGAGCAGTTTTTAGCTATAGTGAACAGATTTATTGTGAAAATATAACTTAATTCTACTTTTACAAATGATTTAAAAGAAAATAAAAAAAATGCAAAAAATGTTCATAGTTGCAGACTTAGTCTCTTTAACACTACTTTACCTCAAACCTTAATTAAAGATAAACTTATTGATCTTATTGAAATGACCTTCAATAGAGAAGGCTCTACTTAACTTGCATGTAACGACAGAAACGCATTTTTGACTTTGGATAAACCTAAAAATATCATGCATGGTCTTGTCAAAATGTATGTGATGCGCTGATCCTTTTGTTGGACAATTTTTTTGTTCAATTGACACCAAGTTGTACAGACAAGCAGTTGGAATTCCCATCTTCACTAATTGTGCTCCCCTGCTTGCCGATTTATTCCTGTTTTATTATGAGAGGGACTTTATGATGTCTTTTTCTGATGATAAACAGGCTGATATTATTGATGCTTTTAACACTACATCCAAATATTTGGACAATATTTTAAACATTGATAATGTTTATTTTGACAATATGGTAAGTTAAATATACCCTTCAGACCTCCAACTAAATAAAGCTAGTATCTCTGATACTGAAGCCGCGTTTTTAGACTTGCATTGTCCATTTCTAATGATATTGATTCTACCAAAATGTACGATAGACGTGACGACTTTGATTTTGAAATTTTCAATTTCCCATTTTAGATGGTGATGTTCCTCGCTCTACATCCTGTGGAGGTCTATATCTCTCAACTCATTCGTTTTGCTAGAGCATCTAGCCATGTTGCTGACTTCAACACTCGCATTAAATTGTTAACTCATAAGCTTCTTAAACAAGGCTATCAGTGTCATAAACTACGCAAAAATTGTAAGTGATAATGATCAGGAAATACCACAATTACAAACCGCAGACAACCCCATGGCACCGCAAGGAAGAGCCACTAAACCAATACGAGACACCAGGAAGACAAATTAAGCGATGCAACCAGCTCTCCCCATCAAGATAATTGCAATACTAGAACGGACATAAAGCAACAACAAAACATAGAACAATTACAGACTCCCACAATGGTAGTAACAACAAACAAAAAGTCAACAACAACAGAATCACCGCCTTAGAACACACAGCAGCCTAAGCCACCTGGGGGCTTAAATGCATTTTACTGGTACCAAACATTGGCCCTAGATTCTGCTAGAAATGTTCAGCTGGCATGGAGGCCTTCTAACTTATGCAATGTATCATCATGGAGAAACACTCTAATCAAATTAATACACCATGATGAAACAAAGAAAAGGGCTCATGACTCACGGATAGTCAGAGCTAAAGAAAACCTCAAGTTGAGTCATGGTGGGTCCAGCTACAGATAAGCATCAGGCACTAACCCACTGATTAAAGCTTAACGTCAGAGCCGTCGTAGAGTATGAGGCCTGACCCACCGTCGTGAAATTAAAGAGGAAACCATAGCTATAAACCGTGATTGGGTTTTAAACCCGGCATGCAGACTGTCACATGACATCCAAGTTACATCCAACCCTTATATAACATTTTACAATCTTTTTGAATTGATCACTTAAATTAGATTTTCAAAACAATTCATTTGAATTTACAAACTGAATCACAATAAAACATAGGTTCTGATATGCCTTGTTGCAGAAGAGTTTTTAACCCAATGTTATATCTACGATTAACTCTGAGTTTCTGTGGTAGAATTTAGAAAATGCTTTTCGAATTTTATGATATCTATAACCTTGTTTTGATAACTTAGTTTCTGTTGTTGAAATTATCAACATTAGAACATATTCTAGCAAAACGAACAAGCTGAGAAATATATATACCAAATGAAGGGGAGCGAGGAATATCTCCATCAAGAAATGGAAAATTTACAATTTCAAAATTAAAATCATCCCGTTTATCATAAATGTTAGAAGAAACTATGCCATTTGTTATTGACAAGTTCAAGTCCAAAACAGAACTTCAGTATCAGAGGAATTAGCCTTATTTAACTGGAGTTCAGTAGGATATATCTGACCTACCATTTGTTCAAAATAAGGATTACCAATATTAAGTAAGTCATCTAAATATCTGGAGGTGCAGTTAAAAGCTTCAATAATATCATTTTGATTATTTTCTGACAGAAAAGTCTGTGTCATAACAAAACAAAAACAAATCTGCAACAAGAGGAGCACAATTAGTACCCATTGGAATACCTACGATTTGTATATATAATTTCGAGCCAAATCTTATAAATATATTGTCCAAAAGATAATGAAGAGCATAACACATTTTCTGTCATGACCACAATCTATTTTGTTTAGGTTGTTCAGAAGTAAAAAGACAGTTTTATCATTACACGCCAAATGAAGTGAGCCCTCCCTGTTAAGTGTTTGTTAAATTAATTCTGTTGATTTTTCTTTGATAAGATTATGAGGCGATGTACTATAGCGATTAGAGAAATCATATTTAGACAGACCAGATGCTAGAAAACCTCTAGACTTTACCATTTCTTTCATAAACTGTCTTGCAATCTTTAATTACATGGTTTTTAATCGCAATGAGGCAAGAAGTCAATAGAATAGACAACTCAGTATTTGTACATGCACTAGAATTAGCAATAAAACGCGACTTATAGGGCCGTTTATAAAGTTTAGGTAACAATTATAACGTAGGAAGCTTGCTATGGTCCTCATTAACAAACAAGGTAAGTAAGAATGCAAAGATCAGAAATCGTTTCAATCAAGTACCACACCTGTACCAGCATACCAAAGGGAAAGCAAAAACCTCACAGTAACACACCACAAACAAGAGCCAAGAGGTCAGCCCTTTCCCAGCAGGTGACCTAAAGGCACATATAAACAGACGCGTACAAAGGCATAGCAAACAAAAGACAGAAAAAACATAAAAGATCCATAAAAGAAGTAGCGCCTTGGAACGGTCAGTAAAATATTTTACTGCAGGGCTTAAACCAGTTTAACGGTGCACCAACATCACCCTTAGTTCAGATGTGGATCAAGACATATAGATGTTTGGTTTGCATGAAAGACCCCTAACTTACCAATGCATCATCTCCTAAAACATATAAATCAAGATAAAAAAAGGAGATAAAGCAAAGATAAGAACTCATCAGTAAATAAAACTGAATACCGGAGCAAAGGAAATCCAACAGGTAAATCCCGGTGGACCCGACAAACAGCTTAAGCATCAGGCCCCTACCATTTCATCAATAGATAAGTCTATAAGTTGGAACCGTCATAGAGTCTTAATTTAGCCTCCACATGGCATCGATGCCTATCAACGATATACGTCTCATCCAGCCTGTTATGCTCATATGTTTTTGCAGTGCTAAGTTAATGCTTTAGGGTGTTAATATAGTACCTTTTTCAAACGACCACAACATTGTTAGCAGCCTTATCTGCGGGGGCCAAAACAAACCTCCCATGGAATTCCTTGATCCCTTTCTTCAAATGTCTAAAAGTGAACTTAGGTTTAGGTGGTAGAAGCTCTAAACTGCTGCAATAACTTAGCACTTCAACAACATATGAGCATAACAGGCTTGATAAGACGTCTATCGATGATAGGCATAGATGCCACATGGCAGCTAAATTTGGGGTGTTTATTATTGAGGACCAATGCAAGCTTCCTACGTTATACTGGTGAACTTAACTTCATAAACGGCCAAATTAGTTGCGTTTTATTGCTAATTCTAGCTCATGTACAACTTCTGAGTTGGATAATCTTTTGACTTCATGCCTAACTGCGATTAAAAATCATGTCGTTTAATATTGCACAACAGTTTATGAAAGAAATAAGTAAATATTTATTTTGGTCTATTAAAAAATCAGGCGAAATTCTTAATAAATTGAAATCTGAAGGTTTTTTAGCATCTGGTTTGTCTACATATGATTTCTCTACTCTATACTACATTGTCTCTTAATCTAATCAAAGAAAACCTTACAGAATAATTTGAAAAAAAAAAACATTTAATGGAGACAGCTCACTTTATTTGGCTTGAAATGATAAAAATGTATCTTTTGACTTCTGAACAACCTAAACGATATAGATTGTGGTCATGTCAGTAAATATGTGATGCTCTCCATTATTTTTAAGACAATATTTTTTTTAAATTTGACTCGAATTTATATAGACAAATTGGAGGTATTCCTATGGGTACTAATTGTGCTCCTCTTCTTGTAGATTTGTTTTTGTTTTTTTATGAGAGAGACTTCATGTGGTCTCTGTCAGACAAAATCAAACTTATATTATTGAAGCTTTTAACTCCAGATATTTAGATGACTTACTTAATATTGATAATCCGTATTTTGTACAAATCGAAGGTCATATATATACTACTGAACTTCAGTTAAATAAGGCGGAGTCTTCAAATACTGAAGCTTCGTTTTTGGACTTGACCGTTTTCTGACCGTTCCAAGGCGGTACTTCTCTTGTGGATCTTTTATGTTTTTGTTCTGTCTTGTGTTTGCTATGTCTTTGTGCGCGTCTGTTTATATGTGCTTTGTGGTCACCTGCTGGGAAAGGGCTGACCTCTTGGCTCTCGTTTGTGGTGTCTGCTGTGAGTTTGTCACTTTCCCATTGGTATCCTGGGTCAGGTGTGGTACTTGATTGTATCGATTCCTGATATTGCACCTTTACTTACTTGGATGTCATGAAACTGTCTGCAAGCCTGGTTTTAAGCCCAATCATGGCTGTCCCTTTTCATGATGGAGATGTTCCTCGCTCCTCTTCCTATGATGTATATATTTCTCAGCTTATTTGTTTTGCAAAAGTGTGTTCTAATGTTGATGGCTTCAACAACAGAAACTTATTTTTAACTGCTAAGTTATTAAAACAAGGTTATAGATATCATACAATTCAAAAAAGCATTTTGTAACCCTACCACATACACTAAGAGTTAATTGTTATATACAGCATTGGGTTAAAAGCTCTTCCGTAACAAAGTATATCAGAACCTATATTCCATGGTGATCTAGTTTATAAATTCAAACGAATTATTGGAAAACCTCATCTTATTGATCAATTCAAAAAGATAATCAAAAGTTATATAAAGGTTGGATATAACTTATACCAAAATTTATGATAAACGTGACGACTTTGATTTTGAAATTGTCAATTTCCCATTTTTAGATGGTGATGTTCCTCGTTCTACATCCTATGGAGTCTATATCTCTCAACTCATTCGTTTTGCTAGAGCATCTAGCTATGTTGCTGACTTCAACACTCGCAATAAATTGTTAACTCAGAAACTTCTTAAACAAGGCTATCGGTATCATAAACTTTGCAAAACATTTTCTAAATTTTATAGACGATACTATGATTTGATTTCTAAATTCCAAGTTGGACTTAAATCTCTCTTGCGCCAAGGACTTTCAGAACCTGATTTCTATGGTGACTTGGTGTATAAATTGAAGAAGATTGTTGGTTCTAATAATTTTTCAGCACAGTTCATTAAAATAATTTCTCATTATAAAAAGATTGGCTATAACATTAATGTATTGCAACAGACTGCATGCTTGGTAGTCAACCCAATCACGGTTGGCAACTTTGCTTTCCTCTTTAATTGCACGCCGGTGGGTCAGACTTCAGACTCTATGATGGTTCCGACTTAAAGACTTATCTATTGATGAGATGGTAGGGGCCTGATGCTTTGGCTGTTTGTCGGGCCCACCGGGGTTTACCTGTTGGATTTCTTTTGCTCCGGTATTCAGTTTAAATACTGTTGAGTCCTTATCCTTGCTTTATCTCCTTGTTAAATCTTGATTTATATGTTTAAGGAGATGATGCATTGATAAGTTAGGGGTCTTTTATGCAAACCAAACATCTATGTGTCTTGATCCACATCTGAACTAAGGGTGAGGTTGGTACTCCGTGAAATAGCTTTAAGCTCTCCATTGATATATTTTACTCACTGTTCCAAGGCGGTGCTTCTTTCGTGGATCGTTTATGTTATTTTCGTCTTGTTTTTGTTATGCTTTTGTGCGCTTCTGTTTATTGATGCCTTGTGGTCACCTGCCGGGAAAGGACTGACCTCTTTGCTCTCGTTTGTGGTGTCTAATTGTGAAGTTGTCAGTTTCCCAATGGTATCCTAAGTCAGTTGTCATCTGCGGGGAAAGGGCTGACCTCTTTGCTCTCGTTTGTGGTGTCTTATTGTGAAGTTGTCAGTTTCTGATTGGTATCCTGGGTCAGTTGTGGTGCTTGATTGTATCGAATCCTGACCTTTGCACCATTTTTCTTACTTGTTTGTAACTTTCATATACGGTGTCCTGCTCCTGATTTTTGCCTTCTTCCTTACTTTAAATTTCACAACATTAGATGTGTGTTTATAAAATGTGTTTTATTATACTGTTGATGTACCTATATAACTAGTGGTTGTCTCAGCTCTGTCGTCTATATTCTTAATATTGCATATATCATTTGTCAATATATAACTAATGATGCTATTACCTGATGGAACAGTAACTATTGCTCCCATTTTAGTCCAGATGTGGGGTTGTACAAACTTATCTGTTCCAAATTTAAGGTATTGAGCTTTACCTGAAAAACATCAAAATAGAAATATTCAGAGATAAGCCATTTAGGTTTGTAATCATGCCATGTGTGTTGCTGACACCAGCATGATGTTAGTTTAACTAGCTATACAGACTCAAGGGCGAACAACTTTCCACTAAATGAGTTCAAGCTCTCCTCATGTTTTGTATCTCTGTGGGTTGTGTGGTTGTTTATAGACAAAGACAGTTTGTATGACCAGGGAACTGCACAATCACAGTTTTCATACTTACCCATCATACCATGAGAAAGAAATACAGAACACAGGTTAAAACAGCACATTATGAAAAGCAATCAGGTTTCTTTTCCATACAAAAATAAAAAGGACGCCAAGGCAACAAACACACACACGCACGCACGCACACACAATAATAGAAACAGCAAACAATATATAAACTACAAAAGAATCACAGCCTTAGAGCAGTCAATAGCATAGTTCGTGGTTGGGGGACTTATCGATTCCTGATCTTTGCACCCTTACTTACTTTATACTGGTAAAATCCTCGCCCTAGATGCTATTGTTGATAAAATAAAAATATGTTGATTTGCATAGAAACTTTCTTATTTATGCAAATTACTATGCTATGATTAAAATAATAATTCCGCCCAGACACGTAATATTTTACATCATATATAGTAGTACCCACTCCTATATGTGTAACAACAGTTCTCTATAAGTTAACCCTTGTATGCACCAATGGATTTTTCCTTTTTGTCTGAAACAATCATTTCTTGATGGGCACTTATAAATTGATGGATCACTGTTTATGATTTCAAATTCAAAGTGTTTGTCTTTCTCTTAAGATCTTTTTTGTCTTTGTAAACGGTGAGGCACTGGTGACTTGCTGCATTATTCAGCTGTTTGCCAAAATACACATTTAGGAATTACTAGTATTTATAGGGTTTTTATATTTGAAAGTAAAACCTCTTTAATTGCACGCCAGCGGGTCGGACCTCAGACTCTATGACGGTTACGACAAAAAGACTTATCAAGAGATGAGAGGGTTAGGGCATAAGATTGTATCTGTAGTGGGGCCCACTGTGGTTTAATTGTTGGATTTCTTTTACTATGGTATTCTCTTGTATATGCTGTTGAGCCCTTAACTTTGTTTACTGGTAAATGTATACGTCGATTTGGTGGTATTTACGCGTATTGGTGGTACTTCGTAGACCGGAAGTGGTAGATATTGGTGTTAATACTATAAAGAAAAACATGCCATATGCCGAAAGGACTATAAACTTCAATCATTTTTAAGTATTCAGTATGTGCATGGCGATTTATGTAAGCATTTAGGAATAGATTCGAGTACCAATTCTCCAGATCGGTACCAATTCTCCAGATCGGTACCAATCCTCCAGATCGGTACTCGAATCTATTCCTAAATGCTTACATAAATCGCCATGTTCATGCCTTATACTTAAAAATGGTCTAATTCTATAGTCCTTTAGGCATATGACATGTTTATCTATATATGATTTAACACCAATATCTACTACTTTCGGTCTATGAAGTACCCGCAAGGCGTAAATACCAGCAAATCGACGTATGCATTTACCAGAGTGTTTTTATATCTCAATTTGTAGTTACTAGGAGATGCTACATCGAAAAGTTAGAGATCTTTCAAGCAAACAAAACATCTATTCGTCTTGATCCACATTAGAAATAAGGATGAGGTGTTTAAGCGTTGATATCCCACATATTATCAACACACGAGCTGCTTCCTGTCAACAGTGAACACCTGTTACTGTCAACGTTAACGCTATAGGTGCACAACCGTTATTGTATTCGCGTGAACACTAACGGGCTAAGCTCGCGCTTAATTTATCTGCGAATCGTAAACCCTTCTCTTTGTTTCAGCATGGTGTAATTATACGATTAGATTGTTTCATTGTGATGATACATTACAATAGTTAGGAAGCTTCCATGAGAGCTAAACATGTCTTGTTTTTAACAACAGCAACATATCTAGGGATAATATTTAGCACCAGTAAAATGCATTAAGCCCCTCAGTGGCTTATGTTACTTTATGTTCTTGGCTGGTGGTTTTGTTGTGATTGATTCATTGTTGATTGCTGCTCCCATTATTTGTGGTGGCTCTGTTTGTGGTGGTTCTGTTTGTGGTGGTTCTGTTTGTGGTGGTTATGTGCTTGGTCCTTATTTTGTAATTCAGTACTATGTGTCCTTCTAGCTTTGCTAGCTTTGTCCTTCTCATCTTGACAGGGAAGTAGAGCTGTCTTCCTTATGTCTTGGGACTGTTGATACTCTGTGGTTCATCCCTTCGGTGACGTGTGTTGGTCTACAGTGTGATTGTTGTATTTCCTGATCATACTTTATCCACACGTACGCTTTAAATTTATAGCACAATTAAAAATTAAGTTACTTATATATCATTTATTGTGAGTAGTAGGTTTAAATGGTAATCTATCACTTGCTTTTTAATACACGCGTCATCCAGTTGACCTAGCTATGTAAGATGTAGTTTAATGAAAGATGAAAGTCTTGTTTAAAGATTAGGTTGCACGATTATATTTTGACATATTGTGTCCTAACAGATCTTAATGCAATTTCACTATAGTGCAGATTTTATTTTTTTTGTCCTTTGGGATCATGGGTTTCATTGTGGAACTTTGAAATATGCACACTCTAGTTTCAGTTCTTTGGTGCAGTCTTTTCTTCCAAAGGATACCTTTTTAAAAACATATTTAAAAGTGGTCAATGTGTATCAGCTAGGCCATTACCAAGGAGGTACATTAACGAAAAATATGATCTATCCTTACGCCATACCGTTTAACAGGACTCATTCTAATTGTTTCAATATTATATGTTGATTATCAATACTAAGGTAAGCTTAAATAAATCACTTTATCCAAGCATGTTTTAATGCACAATCCCAAAGCTATGCACCACTCAGCTGTTACTTGGAAAACTTGACACAGGTAACGGCCATTTTAAAACCGGAAATGACTAAATGCATATGAGCCGCGTTATGAGATTTCCAACAATGTGGTATTTTGACAATTGTAGTCAGACGAGCCTGTGCAGCCTCTTTTTTAGCTAAAAAGCTCGAAATGATGTTCGATCAGTAGCTTAACAGTCATAGAATAACCAAGCGACTAGCAGAGACTCTGATCAGACTGCGCGTATGCGCAGGCAGGTCTGAGCCTTTGCTGGTCGTACATACCACATTTATGGAAATCTCATGTCGTGGCAAACATCAAATACCCAGATACAAGTGCGATATTTCATGGTTTGCACTGTTTGCTAGAACATAATCCATCATAATAGAAAGAAAAACAATATATTAGTTTGGGATTTACAACATGTGACCCCTCAATATATAAAAGGGACTAGTCTTTTATTGTATGTGGCTTTATGGAAAATACTACTGGTCCCAAAGGAATTACTTTACTGTACCTTCACTATTAGTGCACTTAGTAAATAACAATGCATAGTGCACCTGGGAAAGATGTCAGTGATTGTGACATTTTCTGGTCATGCGCAATTCCTTTTTCTGCAGCCGTTCGACTAAATTATGATATTTTACCCACTAAAATAACTGTACCTTGTGTATCAGTGCACTTAACAATTAGATCAACATAGTGGTATAGTTCTCCTGGTTCCACATTCAGCAGTTTGATATAGCCAGAGAAGCTGTACCGGACACCAGCAGTCAAATTGACCATTTGGGACAATCCTTTCCATGACCTATCCCTGAAATGAATGAAAATATTCTGTAAATTAGGTGTAATATATGTTTGTTGGTTGCAGTACTTGTAAGGAAAATATAACACGCTGCATTTAACATTGGTGTGATTAAAGCATTCAATTAAAACGTAGATGTTTTCCGTGCAGTAAAATTATGCCTCTGAGGTAATGTCATGTCCGAGGGAGGAGTCAGCAAACGTGTGTCTTTATCACGTCGAGCCAAGGTCATGTCCGAGCGAGGATTCAACAGAGTTAAGGCGTGTCTTTATCAGGTGAGGCAATGCCATGTCTGTGCAAGGAGTAAACAAACAAATGTTAGTATCTCGTGTCCGAGCAAATAGTTAACAAATACGTGTTTTTATCACAATGAGGCAGTTTCGTGTCCCAGCGAGGAGTCAACAAACACATGTCTTTATCATGTTTATGCAAAATGACATCTGAGACAGGATTCAACAATTGAAGCTCCCCTTTTCTCTTCCTAACCAAATCGCTCATAGTATTTCAAAGCGAGCATTGATCGGTCCACCTTAAAACGTAATTCAACAAAACATCATTTCAATGGCGTTTTGTTGTTGTGCTAATGGCGGCATGAGACTGACTGGTTTCTAAGTCTGTAACTTCTAAATGCATGCATATGCGTATATTGGATTCATTTAACAGATACCGGACCGCATATTGCAGTCGGTAACGTGTCTGGCAACATATGTGAGTCTGGCTGCAGATCGATCCTGACCCGGTCCCATACTTTCGTGGAGTTTGATTATGAAATAATTATGCCGTCATCCGCCTCCCTTCCGCTAAATCATTCAAGAACGGCTGTCAGTTACAAGCGAAAGTATGTTCACGAAGTACTGGTTAACTGCTTGTTCAAGGTTGCCCAGGAAAAGGTGCGGTTTGGTGTCAGAAACTTCTTAAACAAGCCTTTAGGTATCAAAAAACTTCGCAAAACATTTTCTAAATTTTATCACCTATACTTTGATTTGATATCTAAATTCCATGTTGGGCTTAAATCTCTCTTGTAACAAGGAATTTCGAAACCTGAATTCTAAAGTGATTTAGTGTTAAAGTTGTTTTGTTATTTATATCTTTATTAAGTCTTCCAATCAAATGGTACAATTCTATGCATAACACTTAACTATGTACAATAATTTAATTGTAACGTTTACTCAGTGCATAAATGGGAATATCAGACTGACAGGCTTAACAATGATCATTTTAAAAGAAAGGAGGATGGAAGAAGTAAAACAATATGCGACTGTGACGCATTTTTATGTAGGCATTTTATAGTCAGATAGTTTATTTTTGGACAATATGGTTTTTGTGTTCAGAGTCTGGTCAAATATATAATAGTTCATATAAGCCCAATTTCAGGTCTTTTAAGAAAATAAGAGTCATATTTATGGATAAAAGCTTTTTTTTTTAAAAAAAAGCTAAAATTTTCAACATTGATTTTATCTGAAAAAGTATAATTCTACATAAAAACCATTACCACTAACAGCTTATGTAATTTGTAGTACTTGCCATTTTTTCCTGTGAATGTCTAGTTTATCTTTGGAAAATGCATGTGTTCTTCTATATTTCTTGTGCTTAATACAATAATTGTAGGAAGCCATTTATAGTTGGTCTTTGTAATTAATATTTTGAGGATAAATGTAATATTTTACTAGAAGTAAAATGAATTTAAAAGCTAAATATTTAGCTTGTTTTTATAATTAACTCCAATGCTTATATTGAAGTTACTCAACTGGATTTCAATATTGTTAGAAGTCAGTATTTCCTGAACTTTAGACCACAGATCCTCTATATACCAACATTGCCAAAACAGGTAGACATTTGTTTCCTCTTGCATTGAACAAAATCACATAGTACAGACGGGACTAATTTTTATTTGAACAAATATCTATTATTTGGTATTATTCTCATGAGATATTTATAATTGAAATTCTTAAGTTTAACATCGACAGTGCACCTAAAGCTCATTTGATAAAATTGAGACCAGTTCTTCTCTTCTTGAGGAAATTCCTTTGTCAATTTTTCTTCTGATTTTATTGTAGGCACTTTTCAACGTCTAACTGTAGGTTATATAAGCTTTTGTTTATCAAGCATTTTGGTTGAGTAATAATATGCAGTGCTTTGTTTATTTTTCCAGGTAAGTTGTTATAGTTTTCATCTTTTAGTTTACTTATCCATTCTTTTGATATGTTAGATACTTTACTATAATATTTAAGGAAATCTTTTTGATGGATATTATACAAACTTTGTAGGTGTTCTAATGTATAAATCTTGAGTTCTAAAGTCATAAATATGTTCCATTAATTCAATCCCCTTTTCATACCAGTCCTGGTAAAAGAGAATCTTATTATTACATTTTTTGAGGATTATTCCATACTATTTCCTTTACTATCACATGAGTGCTTTCAGAGTTATTAATTTTGCACCATCCAGCTAATATATCCCACAGAAACATATTTTCCTTTGTAATCTGAGTACAATCTTGCATGTGTACGTTACTTTCTAATATTGATTTCCCCACAAAAGCATTTAGTTTTTCAAGATAACACTTTTTCGATATACCTTTGTTTTGTTCATCAAATATCCGTCTAACCCATCCAGCGTTTAGAGCTTCAATAAAATAATCTATACTTGTCAACCTGAGCCCCCATTCTTATAGTCCTGCATTATGACTGAACGTTTGATTTTGTCTGGTTTTGAGTCCCGTATAAGATTAGAATTTCGAAATTTATTTTTTTTCAAGATATCTACTGGTGGATAATTTAAGACGGTCAATGGATAAATAAGTTTTGGTGTAAAACAAAGGTTTTTACTACCGTGTTTTTTCCCATTAAAGATAGCTTTCTATGGTTCCAACGTTTAAGGCAGTTTACAAAATCATTAAGCTTTGGTATTAGTTTATTTTCAATTATAGTGTATAAGTTGAAGAAGATTGTTGGCTCTAATAACTTATCAGCGCAGTTTATTAAAATTATTTCTAATCATAAAAATTGGCTATAACATTAAAGTATTGCAACAGACTGCATGCTTTGTGGTAAACCTAATCACAATTGGCAACTTTTCTTTCCTTTTCAATTGCACGCCTGTGGATCAGACTTCAGATTCTATGGCGGTTCAAACTTAAAGACTTATCTATAGATGAGATGGTTGGAGCCTGATGTTTTGGCTGCTGTCAGGCCCACCCTGGTTTACCTGTTGGATTTCTTTTGCTCCGGTATTCAGTGTTATGTACTGTTGAGTCTTAATCTTTGCTTTATCTCTTTTTTCAATCTTGATGCATACGTTTTAGGAGATAGTTCATGGATAAATTAGGGGTCTTTTATGCAAACCATACATCTATGTGTCTTGATCCACATCTGAACTAAGGGTGAGATTAGCGGTGTGAAACTAGTTGAAGCCCTCCAGTAAAATATTTTTTACCGACTGTTCCAAGGCAGTGCTTCCTTTGTGGATCATTTTAGTTATTTATGTTTTGTGTTTGCCATGTTTTCTTGTCTGTTCATTGTAGCCTTGTGGTCACCTGCTTGGAAAGGGCTGCTGACCTTCTGGCCCTCTTGTATGTGATGTTTTATTGTGTTTAAAATTGTCACTTTCCCATGTGGTGTCCTGGGTCAGGCGTGGTGCTTAATTGTATCGATTCCAGATCTTTCCCTTATTTCTTACGTTGTCGTTTACAGCACGAAAAAACACATGATGTTTCATAGACGTACAGTAAAACCTGTCTTAAGCGGCCACTCAAAAAGAAGGCCAAAATTGGTTTTCAAAACCGATTATCGCTTAAGTAATAAAATGCAGGTCAAAAGTATTGCAGAATGCTCAAAGGGAGCATTCTGCAATACTTTCGACCTTCATTAAGTTACCATTTGCCAATAAGACCTTTGTTTTGTCCATTTTGAGTGGCCGCTAAAGACAGGTTTTACTGTATTGTGTTGACCTACCTGACAATTGTTATGCTATTTCTGTATGACGGGCAGCTTTAGCCTTACGAAATTAACTCTGAAGTCGCGCCTACTGGCACTAATTAACTTCTTAAGCTGATCAAAAACGTTTACACATATTGCCATTTAATTTTCATCATATTTCCTAAAATGACCAGTAACTGAATACTACTCTATTAGATAGCATAACTGTTAGCTGTGGAGGGTGTTTTTAGAAAATGCTTTGGCATATTAGATTATATCAAGTTATAAAAAACCAATTCAGCATTAACAACAGCTACAAACGACTCTTAATGTCTTTAACCCATTTAAGCCGAATTAATTTTCTCACCTTATCAAATGGGCAAGTCCATTTCTTGTAAGCAAACAGTGGAGAACCTGATCAGACGCCGCAATCTGCGGCGTCTGGTCTGGTTCTGCGCTGTTTGCCGATGTTCCATAAAAAGGACACTAGGCTTATATGGGTTAATAAATAGTTTTGCTACACAAAGGACTGAAATGCTTGATATATATTTGTATGAGTCAAGAATGCAGAGAACGTTCGTGTTTTATTAATATGAATAAGACAGTACATTAGAGTTTGGTCTTAAAGCGTTTTCGAGTATAAAATGTTCAAGCGAGCCTCCGCAAAAGCAAGAATCGCTAGAGTCTTTGTTGCTCGCATACACAAAAGAAGACTGATTCTGAAATATAGATCTCTAGCCTCAGTGCATACGAGAGCAGATGTCAGCATGTGCTTAAGAGGATGTTTTTGTGCTGAGATAAGTATTAAACTCCCCTGTGCTGGCCTGAATACCTGTTGTAAATCTTAGCCGAATAGGTGCCTGTGTAACTATCTGTACTTGCTTCTAGGCTACAACCACCATCACAAAACCAGTTATCAGTGAAATTGTATTCCATGTCGTTATTTTGCAGCATTTCCATTGGTCTGTCCGGTACTGAGAGAAAAAATAAATAAATTGGTTATATAAGTTATATATGATTTTTGATCTCTTGCATGTCATATTATGTTTTTCATTCGTATGAAGTAACAAAAAATCGTATTTTAGGTTATAAAATGGACACGCCTATATCCCAATATTTACTGATTATAAAGCCCAAGGAGCAATAACTTTTCAAAATACAATACAAACTCCTCAAGTTCTGCTAGGCATGCTATTTTGTTAAGCATTTGTTATTTTTGTAGATATGTTTGTTTAGTTATAAAGATGTCTTGGTCGTTTAACAAAATCTATCATTGTCATCTTCTTTTGGCCAAGTCAAATAATACAAAAATAAGAGGTGTGACTCATCTCCAGCGCAAATTCCATGAAATTATAACGCTTATGTCATCGCTAATGGCAACACTGAAGCCAACGTCGTTGTGACTGCATAGCTTTTAGTAATTGTTAATTATTCAAGAAATACAATACATGCGTGTACATGAATGTATTGCTACTGTCGTGCCAACCAAAAGTGACAATGGCTTAATACTTTGTTTACAATTGCTAAGTAAACCAGTAAAGTGAACACTTCACTTGAGCTAATGCGAATCGATAGATCACTTATGTATTAATCCTATCCTGCGGATAGGATTAATACACAAGTGATCTATCGATTCTAATTCCCTGATAACTTTGTAAACAAAACATGACGTCACTGTCATTGTTGGCTGGCAGGACAGTATGTGAATTTTCAAAATAAGTTAAACAAGTTACATTCTGGTGTTGTTGTTGTCATACTTGTAGTGCTGGTTGTGCTTGTTGAGCTGGTCGCTGAAATGTGAAAGAAAGAAATAGAGGATCTTACACATGAGTCTCACATATACTGAACAAAAGTAAAAACGCTTCACTTGAACAGCTTGTCATACACAAAGTTTTTGTGTTCAGTATTCATTTGTGCTCGCATTTTTCCCATTTAATCCTGATTTATTGTGAGTGTTGGGGCTTCGTGTCTCTTCCCCACGACTGGTTAGTCTGCCGTATGTGATTGGGAATTTTCCTGATCATACTTTCTTAATTTCAGTGACAAAAACGTGAAGAAAACTGCTCATTATGGTTAATAAAGAGAAACTGTAACTTTAACAATATTCATACTCTATCGCAGTATAGTAAGATATGTAAATAATATTAACGCATGAGTAACATTTAATTGTTTACATTCACTGAGTTCTTACTTGTGATAACCTCCAGGTCTGTACAGTTTCCCGTCGGCACTTCTTCCCCTGAGTATTCCAGCTTAAAAGTAACTTTATACTTCTTCGAAGCAATTGGCTTTTTATTTGTAACCCTGTAATCGTTTCCATCCGTTGACAGTATAAGGAATTTGTTACCCTACAATAAGGAAATAAATTATAAAGCATATAACCAATTGAATGGGGCGTGGACTTGAAAGCTTACAAAACAAAAAAGATCATACTTACAGTCTTTGCTTGTTCGTTGTTCGCTCTCTGGTAAGCAAAATTGTTATACATGCTATATATAATCTAAAGCAGGTACAATGTATATGTGAGTTTGCCTCTGTGCCTTGTCAGGTAGACGTCTGCCTAGCTGGTGAGCCTAGTCTGACTTGTCTTGGAGCCTAGTAAGGCAGACGTCAGCCTTGACTCTAAGCCTAGTCAGATATCCGTCAGCCCTTGCCTCTGAGTCTAGTAAGGTAGACGTCAGCTTTGGCTGTGAGCCTAGTTAGATAGACGTCAGCCTTGCCACTGAGCCTAGTCAGGTTAACATCAGGCTTGCCTCTGAGCCTAGCCAGGTAGACGCCAGCCTTGGCACTGAGTCTAGCCAGGTAGACATCAAGTTTGCCTCTAAGCCTAGTCAGGTTGACTTCTACCTTGCCTCTGAGCCTAGTCAGGTAAACATCAGGCTTGCCTCTTGGTCTAGTCAGGTAGACGTCAGCCTTGTCACTGAGTCTAGTCAGATAGACGTCAGCCTTGTCACTGAGTCTAGTCAGGTAGACATCAGCCTTGTCACTGAGTCTAGTCAGGTAGACGTCAGCCATGTCACTGAGTCTAGTCAGGTTGACGTCAGCCTTGTCACTGGGTCTAGTCAGGTAGACGTCAGCCTTGTCACTGAGTCTAGTCAGGTAGACGTCAGCCATGTCACTGAGTCTAGTCAGGTAGACGTCAGCCTTGTCACTGAGTCTAGTCAGGTAGACGTCAGCCTTGACACTGAGTCTAGTCAGGTAGACGTCAGCCTTGTCACTGAGTCTAGTCAGGTAGACGTCAGCCATGTCACTGAGTCTAGTCAGGTAGACGTCAGCCTTGTCACTCTGTCTAGTCAGGTAGACGTCAGCCTTGTCACTGAGTCTAGTCAGGTAGACGTCAGCCTTGTCACTGAGTCTAGTCAGGTAGACGTCAGCCTTGTCACTGAGTCTAGTCAGGTATACGTCAGCCATGTCACTGAGTCTAGTCAGGTAGACGTCAGCCTTGTCACTGGGTCTAGTCAGGTAGACGTCAGCCTTGTCAATGATTCTAGTCAGGTAGACGTCAGCCTTGACACTGAGTCTAGTCAGGTAGACGTCAGCCATGTCACTGAGTCTAGTCAGGTAGACGTCAGCCTTGTCACTGAGTCTAGTCAGGTAGACGTCAGCCTTGTCACTGAGCCTAGTCAGGTAGACGTCAGCCTTGTCACTGAGCCTAGTCAGGTAGACGTCAGCCTTGTCACTGAGTCTAGTCAGGTAGACGTCAGCCTTGTCACTGAGCCTAGTCAGGTAGACGTCAGCCTTGTCACTGAGTCTAGTCAGGTAGACGTCAGCCTTGTCACTGAGTCTAGTCAGGTAGACGTCAGCCTTGTCACTGATTCTAGTTAGATAGACGTCAGCCTTGTCACTCTGTCTAGTCAGGTAGACGTCAGCCTTGTCACTGAGTCTAGTCAGGTAGACGTCAGCCTTGTCACTGAGTCTAGTAAGGTGGACGTCAGCCTTGTCACTGAGTCTAGTCAGGTGGACGTCAGCCTTGTCACTGAGTCTAGTCAGGTAGACGTCAGCCTTGTCACTGAGTCTAGTAAGGTGGACGTCAGCCTTGTCACTGAGTCTAGACAGGTAGACGTCAGCCTTGTCGCTGATTCTAGTTAGATAGACGCCAGGTTTGCCTCTGGGTCTAGTCAGGTAGACGTCAGCCTTGTGACTGAGTCTAGTCAGGTAGACATCAGCCTTGTCACTCAGTAAAGTCAGGTAGACAACTGGTCAAAATGTATATTTTGAATGTACCTAGCAGCATCTCCCAGTCCTTATTTTCACAAAATAAAACAAACGTCTCATTTAGGGAAATAGCCAATTTTATCGCTAGAAATTCTTATCCTTTAAACTTGCAATCCGTTTCTCGATATTTGTGCAGGTTGATAGAAATCAGCTCGTTTTCTCTGTCCCTAAGGAGGTAGAAGTATAAGTTATTTCTATATCAGGAAGATGCGTATATTGTTTCTGTACCTAAGCAGGCAGATACGTGCCTAGTCTATGTACCTGAGTTTTTAGATGTAATGATGATGCATTGATAAGTTAGGGGTCTTTCATGCAAACCAAACATTTGTGTGTCTTGATCCACATCTGAACTAAGGGTTAGGTTGGTGCACCGATAAACCGGTTTAAGCCCTCCAGTAAAATACTTTACTGATCGTTCCAAGTTGGTGCTTCTTTTGTGGATCATTTATGTTATTTTATGCTTCCATGTACGTCTATTTGTTTATGCCTTGTGGTCACCTGCTGGGAAAGCGCTGCTGACCTCTTGGCTCTCGTTTGTGATGTCTAATTGTAATGATGTCACTTTCCCATTGGTATCCTGGGTCAGGTGTGGTGCTAGAGTGTATCGATTCCTGATCTTTGCCCTCTTTTTTTTACTTTCCTCTGTACCAAAGCAGGTACATACATATGCATCATGTCTTGGTACCAAAACAGGTCGATAGTCGTTTGTCATTGTACCATAACAGATAGATGCTAGTCTTGTGTTGGTTCTGAGCCTTGTTTGTGTACCCGATCCGGTATATGGAGAGCTTGTATAACATTGTCAGATATGTAGATGTTATTATTATGAGCCGTGACATGAGATTTCCAACAATGTGGCATTTTGTAAATGTGAAGACTCAGACGAGCCTGTGCAGCCTCCATCGAAGCTTAAAAACTCCAAATGGTGTTCAGTCAGTAGCTTTACAATCATAGAATACTCAAGCGACTAGCGAAGGCTCTGATCAGACTGCGCGCATGCGCAGACTGATCTGAGGCTTTGCTGGTCGCACATACTGCATTGTTGGAAATCTCATGCACTGGCTCTTATGCGACAGCATGTGCGCCTTTATTGTACAACTAAATACCGTTTATACCTATGATTTAAGAAATAGATTCGCACTGGTAGTGATTTGTTGCTTAAGTGGGTAAATCACGAGCGCGAAGCTCGAGTTATTTATCCACTTTGATACGACTGACCGACAGACAGTGATATATTAAGCAACAGATCACTACCAGTGCGAATCTATTTCGCTTCTAACACACAAAAAGATCGCAAATTTGAACGAATGTTTCAGAGCCTATAACGATTCCGCCATCTTGAACAGAGTGCTAAAATTTCCCGCAACTCTTGTTTGGACTGAAACGCATATTTTACGTACGTTTTAAACGACGTAACGGCGTCTATTGCCATCATAACAAAGCTCTGTGTGATAGATGACGTCATGAAAATCAAACATGCTCTCAAATGACGTCATCCGTCCCTGCCAATAACACGTAATTCACTGAAATAATCCATTGGCTATATATAGGCGATCAGTAATAGTGCCCTTACGCCTCAGACACAATGATGAGTCAAGAAGAGCCCCTTTCATTGTTGATCATATTATGTTAATTTGATTCAATTGCCTATATTATGCAATTATGCAACGCATAAATAAAGAAGCCCACATGCCTGCTAAACATTTTAGTGTTTTAACAACAGCAGACTCTAGAGCAAAGAGTTGGTCAGTAAAAAGCATTTCAGTTCCACTTGTATATGTTGTTTCATGTTGGGGTATTGTTGTATGTGTGGATTTCGTGCCCTATCCATTTTAGCAAGCATCTTGGTATTTGAGAAAGAGAGAACTGGTTGCTTTCCTTAAATTGTGTTGTGGCGGTCATAGTTCTGTGTCTCTTCCTCACGGTGCGTGGGTAGCACTACAGTCTGTGATTGAGGCAGTTCCTCGTAATACTCACTTAGGACTATTAGACTTCCCAAGGAAACTATTTTAAGCTTAAAGACTATCATTCCTCATAGGTCCAGTTAAGCAAAGTTTTTTTAGCGTAAAATTGCGATTATTTTCTTATCCATCAATTAAAAAATGTGTTTGTGTGCTCAAAAGAACTCTTTGGAGTACCTACAACATATGTTTTGGTTGAGAAATAAGAAAAATAATTTTCAGGTACGCACTGGGGGTCTGACAATTACCTTTAACTTTTTTGTTGGCTTATCAAGCTCAATGTTAAACTCGACGTTCACAGCAGGTTCCTTGACTTTGTAGATGCATTGTCCGAAGAGCTTGAATTTGGTTCCACTTGATCCCACTGGCTTAGTCTTCTTGACTTTGATTTTGACCGCTGTGATGCCAGTTATATATAGCGCCAGTAGATAAAAGCAGAAAGTTCCCCATCTGAATTGTTTAAGACAAGACAATCGATACAAGTTACTTTGTTGTAATATAGCATAGGTGAGGAAATGCGAAGCACAGTGGGTGCTTGGAGCCGGTGTCCAGCAAAATGTATACATTTGCATCATAGGCGGACTCAGGGGGGGGGGGGGGGGCGACAAGGGATCCGGAACTCCCCTGAAAAACCACAAAAATCTAGAAATACTAGTCGGGATCCTCTAAAGAATCACAAAGCTACCAAGCCAGCCATCATCGGCACGCCAGCGAAACGCCATTTAAATGGCGTTTCACTAGCGGGCCGATGATGGTCCGTGGTAATTGTTTGGATCATCTCTCCCCTCTAAATAAAATAAAACTTTGTCAAAGTTGGACTCACTCTGACAATAATTTCTGGATCCGCGCATGTTGCACCTGCCGCATCGAATACTCAGATCAGCGTGTATCCGCTAAGTCTGGTCAGAGTTTTCAATGGGCGCTCTATGGGTAGACAAGGGTGAATGCTTCTTCGTGTACGGATGCGCAAACTGTTTGAAATTTCGCTCTATTTCTCATGCTAGATACTGGCGCGATTTTATATACTGATTAGCAAAAGCTTAAGTTTTACACCTTTTTATATTTGTACTGTTGTCTAATGACCCAGGTCATGCCGGTCACAGTCTACCATATTTTAGATTTAGACCCCTTAGCGATTTACCATTTTTAAGTGTATGCGTACTTACTTTGTTCACGTACATGTAGCATGAATCAGCGATGTGGGTAATTGACAGATTTATCTTTCCAGAACAAAGTTCCTAAGAATTCAGTGGCCAAACCGAGCTCCTCGATGATATGGGAAGGCCATGTATGAAAATACTCAGTACAGTCGGAAAACCTCAGACCAATCCAGACACAAGCCTGGGATGTATGTCAGGCGTAGTATTATGTCTGAAAACGCGAGTTCTGTTTGCAGGAACTGGCGTAAGGATCAGAATAATCGATTTCAATGGGGGTGAGGGTATCCCCACTAGAAAGGACTAAAATACTGCATAGCAATACAAGGACCGAACATAAACCCAAAAACAATGAGAGCGACAATAAACGATGATTAAACAATATCAGAACCACAACCTTAGAACAGGCATAATCCGAAGCCAACAGGGGCCTTAAATCAACTTCGCTGGCCAAATTTTCGCCCTTGATTTTGCTTTTGTTAAAAGACAATATTTGCCGTTGAACCGGTTTAAGCCCTCCAGTGAAATGTTTTACTGACCGTTCCGGGGCGGTGCTTCTTTTGTGGATCTTACGTGTTTTTGTTCTGTTTTGTGTTTGCTGTGTCTTTGTGCGCGTCTGCTTGTGTGTGCTTTGTGGTCGCCTGCTGGGGGGGAGGGGGGGGGGTGGGGGGGGGAGGGCTGGCCTCTTGGCTCTCGTTTGTGGTGTCTGGCTGTAATTTTGTAACTTACCCATTGGTATCCTGGGTCGGGTGTGGTACTTGATTGTATCGACTCCTGATCTTTGCACCCTTACTTACTTTGATCATCTCACTCCCAACGAATCATGTGTACTATCAGCAACAAAAAAACCGGCAAAAGATAAAAATCAGGTTCTGACACACAGATGAAAGTTGTAAGTCAGGGTCGTCATTGAGTTTTAGCCCTGATCCCCCGTCGCGCAATTAAAGATGAAATCATGGTGATGAACAGCGATAGAATTTTTAACTAGGCATGCAGACTGTCGCATACTATCTATGGCATAACCTACACTTTTATAATGCATAAAGATCTTTTTGAATTGAAAAGAAGGCTTTCCAACAATTCGTTTCGGCTGACAAACTGAATCACCATAAAATACTAGTTCTGATATATTTTGTTACAGAGGAAGTTTAAAGGCAACATCGTATTAAACGATCAACTCAATGAGTCTTCGGTAGAATCCAGAAAATGATTGACAAAGTTTAGAATATCGATAGCTTCGTTAGTAGCTTAGCAGTCCAAATGTTTTTTATTATTGAACAATAACGTTTGAACAACCTCTAGCAAATCGAAGAAGATTCAAAATATAAACACCATAAGAATGAGAGCGAGAAACATCTCATTCCAGAAATGGGAAACAATTTGATAAACTCAAACAATATCCTTTATCTACTATATATATCAAAAAGTAAAGAAGAAAATATGCATAATGTTATGGACAAGTCCAAACCAAATACATCAAATGTACACTGCGGACCAACCCACGGTACAGCGAGGAAGAAGAAACTAAGTAATGCATATCAACACAAGAACCAAACACGCACAAAAACACGAACAATGGGAGATACATTAAACAATAAACAGTTAATCAAACACATGAGAGCCACCGCCTAGGATTGACAACCTCCAAAGCCACTAGTGACAGGGTGGGCTTAAATGTATTCTACTGCCAACTAGGCTTCGCCCTATTTGCTGCTGTTGTTAAATCACAAAAGTTGTTTAGTTCGCAAGAATGTGCGTCCTTTCGAGCAACATATCATCACAGAGAAACAATTTTATCAGATAAATTAACACACCATAATGAAACAAAGAAAAAGGGCGCATAAATAGTCAGAGCTAAATAAAATCTCCAGCTGAGCCACAGTAGGCCCAGACAAAAACGAGAATCAGGCGCCAATCCCTCTCAAAACTTTATTTTTGAGTTTGATGCCTGCCCCTCTTTCTAACATTAAGGTGGAAACCTTAGTTATAAGCTGTGAATTACGAGGGGTGATCGATAAATTCGGAAATTTCTTTAATATTAGCCGCTGAATTAGGCGTAGGTTAATGAAACTTTGGCAACATGCTGAAATATCAATTAGGAACATTTTGATGACGTGAGGTCCTCATGACGTCAGAACTAATACCGTGACGTCACATTTATGACGTCACGGTAAACGCGCATCGTCGAGAAATGACGGACGACTTGGTTCACGAACAGCGTACTGTTATTAGATCTAAATTCTATGTAAAATTAGGAAATAATATGCCTGAAATTATAGAAGATCTGCAAAAAATACACAGGGATTCTCGTTTCACAAATAGTTGTATTCACAAGTGGTTTCATCGATTCAGTGACGGTAATAAGTCTGTGAAAGATGACCCCCACTCCGGCCGAAAGTAACAGTAAGTAAAAGAATTGCTGCAATTGAAGAATATGTTATGAAAGATAGGCGAATTACTGTTCGGCAGGTAGGTGAGAATTTTGACATTAGTTATGGGACTGCTCAAGATATTCTGACAAATGTACTTGGAATGCGAAGGGTTTGTGCACGTTGGGTGCCTAGACTGCTTGTTCCAGAACAGAAGACGGTTAGGGTACAAATATGCACAGCATTTTAACAGAGATTGTCGGATGAAGGTGATTCATTTCTTAATAAAGTGATAACATGTGATGAAACATGGTTTCATTTCTTTGAGCCAAAAAGTAAGCAACAAAGCTCAATGTGGAAGCATACTTGGCCCCCTTCATCTGTAAAAGCACGCCTTTCGAAGTCGGTTGGCAAAGTAATGTCAATAATATTTTGTGATACGAAGGGAATTGTACTCAATCATATGGTACCTGACAAAACTATTGTAAATGGTAACTACTATTCCAGCGTTTTATGAGAACAACTCCGAAGGGCTATCCGAGATAAGCGCCCGGAATTGTACAGGTCAGGATTCATTCTACACCAAGATAACGCGCCAGTACATGTCAGTCGTGTTGTAAAGCAAACTATGAGCGATTTAAATATAGAACCACTTCAACACCCACCGTACAGTCCAGATTTGGCTATTTGTGACTTCTTTCTGTTTCCAACCGTAAAAGATCACCTTCGCGGAAGGAAGTTCGAGTCCAGAGAGGAACTAGGTACTGCAATAACGGAGGCGCTTCGAACGGTGACACGTGACGGCCTGCAGCACGTGTTCCGCACATGGGTGGAAAGATGGGGCAAGTGCATTAAATCGAAGGGGTCTTACTTTGAAAAGGAATTAACTTTATTTGTAAGTACCTCTAACAGTATTTCATAATAATTATTTGGAAAATTCTCGAATTTATCGATCACCCCTCGTTTATACACGAGATTAAGTGGAAAATGCATAAAAAGGGGTGAAAGGAATATCTCCATCAAGAAATGGGAAATTAACTATTTCAAAATTAAAAGCGTTCCGTTTATCATAGAAATTGGATGAAATTACGTCATTTGTTAGAAGACAAGTCAAAGTCTTAAAAGAGGCTTCAGTATCAATGAAATTTGAATGATTTAATTGAAGTTCAGTGGGATATATCTGACTTTAAATGATTATATCAATATTTAGCAAGACATCTAGATATCTTAAGATAGAGGTAAATGCTTCAATAAAATCAGCTTGATTAATGTAAGAAGGGGACAATACGAATTATCTCTCATAAGAAAAAAAAACGTCAAATATTCGACATTTAGAACACAGTAAGCGATCACTGGAATACCTACAAGTTGTCCATAAGGTTTCTCTAGGCATTATATATGTTATACGCAGAACTAGGAAGATCGCCAGTTAACCTTCAAATCAAAAAGAGAATGCTAGGATATTGGATATCAATTTTGAACGGAAGTGATGCAAAAATTGTCAAAAAGATGTATCAAATATTATATAATGATTTCGTAAACCGAGGCATTAATCATAAATGGATTGGTAAAATAAGACAAATTCTAATATCTGTAGGGAAACCTGACCTATTACACCAACATAATATACAACACCCACTTGCGACAAAACTGAAAATTTCTCAAACACTACATGACATTTTTCTGCAAGATTGGAATGCCACAACAAATACAACATCCAAAGGAAGAAATTATAAACTTTTTAAAATGAATATCAATTTTGAAACTTTTTTAATATCCCTTCCGCGATCATCTAGTATACCAATGGTTAAATTTAGAACAGCTAATCACAAGTTACCTATAGAAGTAGGCAGATGGGAAAACATAGTTTATGAGGACAGGAAATGTAATTTATGTGACAAAAACGATCTTGGAGATGAATTTCACTATCTGCTTATCTGCCCATACTTTCAAAATGAAAGAAAAGACTTACTTAAGAGATACTACTATTTAAGACCAAACACTATTAAATTTCAAGAGTTATTGAACTGCAAAAATAAACAGGTACTCCTCAACCTATCTAAATTCATGAAGCTTATAATGTCAAAATTCGTATAAATAGCCATCCATGAAACTAAATTGTCTAATTGGTGACACTTAAAACTACCAAAACTGAAAACGCACAATAATACTGATCGAAGTTATTTTGAATTATCAGCTATATTTTGCACGATATATTCTATCGACTTGCTAGTAGAGCTAAAGTATGTGATTTTGACTATTGTTTATGTGACCTGGTTAACTTGTTATACTTTGAATCATTTGTCAATAGTGGCTACAACTAGATGTATTAATTAATGTGGATAGATACAACATAAAACGTGTATCTGACTCTGTAAAGACACACACAAAAAAAAGTAAGTGCAAAGAGCGTGATACAGAGGGAATCACGTGTTGAGTTGCTCGGTGGAAGTGTCTCATTTAATGAGGCGCTTCGATTGAGTACCCACAACACATAAACTTTTGAGAAATAAAATAAAAGGCATCTGATACAAATTCTAACAAAAGTTTCAATTTCTCACTGAATGATAAGTAGTTGTTTGTAAACATGTATCTATGTTAATATGTGCAATGATGAATATGAACCTTCCTTTGTGGAGCACATGCAAACAGTGTAGACGCAGATCAGGAGTCGCAGAACGCGGCGCCTGATCTGGTTCTCCTCTGATGCAAGAGTTTTCACAGTATAAAAACAAGCGAACAAGTCATATAGCAACCCTCTACACGCTAGTGAACTAGTCCAATTTATCGAAATGGGAGGTCTCATGCTCATGTTTTCACCCCAGCTATTTTATCTTGCTGCTGTTATTTCCCTTTGACTAAATGAGCTACAGTTTGAATGGTAAGCTCGAAGGAGTTTCTTCCCTTGAGTGGGACGCACGCCAAAGACATGTAGTGCAATATTAATAAATAGCAGGCAAAGAGTGTGACACATAGGGAAACTTGTGTTGAGGTGCTCGATGGAACTGTCTCATTCAAAGAGACACTTAGATTGAGTACCCACAACACATATTCTATTGAGAAATGAAGATGGCAGTCATCTTATACAAACTCTAACACAACCTACAATATTCCACTGCATGAGGTGAAGCTGTGTCTAATCTTTTATGTTAGTTTAATATGAGCCTTCATTTTGAGGAGCATATGCGAACAGTGTAGACTCCAATCAGGCATCACAGAATGTGATGCCCGATCGGGTTCTCCACTGATTGCTTACAGTAAGTTTTCCGATTATGTTAAAAAAACGCGAATATACTATAATACAACCCCTTTACCCTGTAGCTTTTATCTCCCTTTGACCAAAAGATTTTCAGCTTGATAAGCAAGCAGGGAGGAGTTCCCTCCCTTGAGTATGACGTGCGCCAAAATAGGGAGTGCACGTGTCGGTCAGTGTGGAAATGCAGACCGATAAACGCACTCCCAGTTATTATAGACACAATCTTTATACAGCCAGATAAAATATTGCTACTCTCTCCACTGTCCCTCTAAATATTTTCAGGTTGATATATATTATAGCTTATCGGGTGCAGTGAATTATGTATAATCCAAAATTTTAAATCTGCATTATGCCTTCATAATAATGATGTCTCAGGATTGAATGATCAATTGCCTTTATATTAGCTGCATATTTTCAGGAAAACTGTTATAATCCACCTAATTCAGGATTCCAAGGCTGGCTTTCTATGAAAGCCTGCCTCGAAACCCTGAATTTAGATATAAGTCTGATAACCTTTACATATGTACGATCAAAGTTTATTTCGTACACTCCGTACAACCAACACTCTTCCCTTCCCCTACTTTTTCTCAAACACATGCCTGTTATGTACGTCATTTTACTTTTGACATATGTACTGTTTAATCTCATATGCCACCTGCGTGTGGCCTGAGTTTAACTGCAAATAAAAGTTTTGTTCTGTTCTGTTCTGTTCTGGCAAATCTTAAAAATGAGGGTCTGAATGGGGTATAATTATTAGTGAATAATGGCCCTTTTTATAATGAATAGTTAATAATTAGTCAAAAATAATGAATAGTGAATAATAAAGGCTTAAAAATTAATGAATAATCCTATTTTTAATGAATTGAAGAAAAACATTAATGAAGTGAATAATCAGATTTCTTTGCCACCTCTCTTACTTTTAATGAATAACCCAAAATTTTAATGAGATGAATAATGGGCTAAATTTTTAATGAATAGTGAATACCAGACCCATCCATCCAGACCCTCATAAATAGTATGTCCAAAAGATAATGGAGAGCGTACCAAACTTTCCGACATTACCAGAATTTTTAATCTTTAGGTTATTCAAGTATGAAGAAAGCGTTTCTCATTACAAGTCAAATAAAATGAGCCATATCTGTTAAAAGCTCATTCAATTACTTTTTTTTGATAAAATTAATTATACAGAACATAACAGAACATAACTTCATCGGAGGCCACTCACATGCGGCGTAAGAGATAAGCCCATACATGTTATGTAGTAAAATAGACATAATACATAAATACAGTGTTCTATGTAATACAATACTATTGTATTGGAAATATAGTCCATGACAGGAAATTGTACTTAAAGAACAAAGAATATATGATTAATCTTCATATAAATTGGAACATTAGTTATTTCATTTATTTTGAAAAACAATCTACACAGAGAACTTTTCCATAAAAATTGCACCAAAATTTTGATAATTTAATGCGCGTTGCTTCATTCGTTGAGGTAAAAAGCTCCCTATACTTGCGTATGAATGGCTTAACATAAAAATACCATTTCAAATATAAATTTCTGTCATTCTTAAAACATCACAAGTACACAAATGATGATACTCGTCACCAATGTCGTCTGTAGTGCAAATTTTACATTTAAATATAAATAAGCTTCCAGTCGATAGACAATAGTTTGTTTTTGTTGTAGTTTTGCTTCAAATGTAATGGTCAGCATTATTGTTTTAGATAAAAAAGATATCATTTTTTTTACCTTAAATTCATTTTAGAACAATTCCTTGTTTTCGTAGTGCCGCTTTAAAATATTTGATTTTGACTATCCGTGTTTTCTTATCGACACCTGGTTTTGAACTAAAGCAAGTTATACAAGTTCATCATAATTACATTAGGTTAAACATATTTGTTTCCAGAGGCTATTTTTAACTGTTTGCAAGAAAGGTCAATTTCCACCCTTTGTGGCTACTTTTAAAGGAAATAATTTGGGAAACCGTCTAAATTAAACTACGCCAATATGTCAGTCTTATACAACCGCCTAATTTTGATGCAACGACTATACAGCGATTTACAGTACGTTTGCAGCAATGGAAACGCGATGTTGTAAGCGTTCTCAAAGCCTTGCCTGGTATACTTGTTATCAAAAGACACACACCTAGTATTCTCTACGTATTAATTGCTGATCTTTGCCTTCTTATTTAGGGTTTCAAACACATAGATATGACTAGAAAATGGCATAATCATAGATCATAGACAAAACTACGTAACCATGGTAACATACATTATGGAACAGTAGAATACAGACAAAGAAGTAAAAAAAAATACAATAAGGTTGGCAAGAAATCTCTGCCGTTGATTATCGGTGCCCGCCTTCAAGCCACACGACAGGAAGGGTAGTTCACGACACGCCCCACAGGCAACGTGCCTGGTTATTAAAATATTATTAGAAGGGCTTATTATTTATAACAACCAGCATGCTGGACCAATGCCATCAGGCGGTTTTGGCCTGTTCGGGTGGAACAGGCACGACCAGTTAGACGTAACAGTGCAGAGACATTGGCCTACCTAATGCGATGGGAGTCCAAGACATGCAAGCTGCCCAAGGGATTGGTCCGCGGGAACTTCCCTTTCGGGTACACTGTATCATTGCTAGCCAGACTCCGACATTTTGACCGTCTACCTTAGCCCACTCTTTTCCGAAGCGTCAGGTACCCCCGACAGAGAGCTGACTAACTCCACACCGTACAGGGAAAGCTATCACTCAATCTCTGCATATTCTCGCCAAGGCCAGCACTACCCCACTCATTCGCTTTCCACAGCAAGAAAACTAAACACTCAAATTGTCAGTTAAGATAGGCACTATAGTTGAAATACAGACTGGATCCACATCTGATCTAAGGGTGCGGCCGTGAAACTTGTTTAAGCCCTCCAGTGAAATATTTTACTGACCGGTCCAAGGCGGGACTTATTTTGTGGACCATTTGTGTTATTTATGTATTGTGTTTGCCATGCTTACGAGTCTGTTAACTGCTGCCTTGTGGTCACCTGCTGGGAAAGGGCTGACCTCTTGGCTCTTGTTTTTGATATCTATTTGTGATTTTGTCACTTTCCCATGTGGTATCCTGTGACAGGTGTGGTACTTGATTCTATTGATTCCTGATCATTGCCGTCTTTATTACTTAGAAACCAACACACAGACTCCCCTAGCAAATATAGGGTAGGCTGAATTCGACCTCTCACCCTCAGTATTATCTCCAAATTATATATATAAATTACAAATAATTACACCCCAGCGTGAGTCAATTAAGACAGAGCAACAAAACACAACAAAACATATTTTTTTTTTGATATAAATAACAGCAACAGAACCATCGCCAAAGAACGACAGACAGCTGAATGTAGGTAGGTAGATTTCTCTATGTTTTCACATCTATACCCAAAAAGCTATACACCATTTTCCAGCCCACAGTTTCCCCGATCAAACGTTACCAATATAGCATATTTAAGCTTCTTACTTTGAGTACAAAAATGGTAAGTGAGTATGATCAGGAAATACCACAATCACAAACCGCAGACAACCCCGTGGCACCGCCAGGAAGAGCCGTTCAACCATCACGAGACACCAGGAAGACAAATTAAGCAAAGCAATCAGCTCTCTCTTCCCCATCAAGATGATTGCAATACTAGAATGGACATAAAGTAACGTACAACAAAACATAGAACAATTACAGACTCCCACAATGGGAGTAACAATAAACAAAAAGTCAACAACAACAGAACCACCGCCTTAGAACGGACAGCAGCCTAAGCCACCGGGGGGGGGGGGGGGGGGGGCTTAAATGCATTTTACTGGCACCAAATCTTCGCCCTAGATTCTGCTGTTGTTGAAGTACAAGAAATGTTCAGCTCGCATGGAGGCCATCTAACTAATGCAATGTATCATCATGGAAAACACTCTAATCAAATTAAATCTGAAATTCACACCCACAAACGACGTATGTTTATAGTTAGAACGGTCATGTACGACTTACCCCAAACTGCAAAAATTGCGATACCAGAATATCAGAATATTTCATATATCAGTTATATGTTCAGAGGGCCATATGGTAGACTGGCCGTCGAGCTAAAATATGTCACCCTCTTGAAATATTGTATAAATAAATAAATAAATAAATAATAAATAAATAAATAAATAAATAAATAAATAAATAAATAAATAAATATAATGTGATATCTAAAATAGAACAGAATCTAGAAAAAAAATCCAAAACAAAATAGAGAAAAGCGAAAATGCATGATTTCCATGTACCAAGACCATAAACCTATTCATCCTTGTCGCACCATTCGCAGGGTTCCAATCTGTAAGCAATCAACATTGCCTCCATGGGAGCTCAACATTATTTTGTGTATCAACAGAATCTAGGGCGAAGATTTTGCCCCAGTAAAATACATTTAAGCCCACCGGTAGCCTAGGCTGCTGTCCATTCTAAGGCGGTGGTTCCGTTTTGGTTGAGTTATTGCTTTATGTACCTCCCATTGTTTGTGGGGGTTCTGTGTTGGTATTAGCTTTGGTGTGCATTACTTTATGTCCTTTCAAGTTTGGGTTTAAACATTGTTAATTTGTATAAATACATAATAGCAAGAATACAAGCACTTAAATACATAGATACAAATTGTATACAAAAAGGATTCAGAAGGAAGTCTATTGATTTTTGTGAACTGCATCTAGTAGTTGTAAGGACTGGAAGGACGAAGTGAGAACGTGGTAAGCGCGTGATGCGATCTTTTTTGACGTAGCGAGAACGTGATAAGAACTTGTTGGACCTGCTGCGAGCGTGCTGGGCGCGTATTTAGAGCCTAGTATGAACGTGTTAGACGGAAAGAGATCCTGGCATCGACGTAGTAACAACGTAGTGTGAACGTGAAAATACATATTCCCCAGTTTTGATCACGTCCCCACTATGAATAATTTCACAGAACGTAGTGCCGACTTCATGGTCTTCGCCTGAGTGCGAAGGGGGCATTAAGAAAGTAGTGCTGTTAAACGCCTATTTCACTTTAAGTTTGAACACTTTTGTTGTATCGGTTCATCACAGCTAGAAAATCGTGTAGGTGTGAATCCGCATGCTCGGATCCAGAAAATTCGGTCGAAGGAAGGAGGGGAGTGCTAAAATCTATTTTAACTATCAACGGATTTCACAGGGGTACGTATTAGTTTTCAAGGAGACATTTGAAAACTTGTGCGTGGGGGGATCCCCTGCCGCCTCACTCTGGATCCACCCATGATGATCCCTCAGTTATTCTATTACGTCATGTACCTCTAACATTAATTAAGATAGGCCATTGCCAAGCCTTTCCAAGGTGGATTGCGTGATGTCACTCGTGGTTGTAGCGTGACCATAACTGCGTAGGCTTGTGGTTAAATATTAATTATATTACCATAGAGTGTAATTTTCTTGTTATAAAAGAGAATGCCTAAGGTCAATTATCACTTTAATTTGAAATTTAATTTTCGAACATCTCTGGGAAAGGTACTTAACTTGTGGGTAGGAAATAAACATATAGCAATGTAGAGCATATCGTACACACCATAAATAGACGGACAGATTGGTCTGGACAAAATATTTCAATCCAATACAGCCCGCTCTCAAAGCAGTAGTCATTTACTGGAATTACGTTCTTTCTCACCCTCCGTCGACACATATTATTTACTCCAGGACTTATTTGTTTGAGCATACAATTGTTTATTTTATGAACAGTCCGAATACATATCAATGGAATGGAAGAATTGTGCTGATGAGACAGAGACTGCTTACAGGGGACCATTCATATTTGATCTGGCTCTCACATCTTGGAAGCACAACTGAAGATGCTATGCAATACATACCCTTTTTTTTAATTTTTTTACAGTAAAACAGATTTTCAAACAAGTTGGCATAATGCTATTTCAACCAGTCAGACCACGTCATCTTAAGTTTTGAACGCAGACTATGTCATATCGCAAAATATTTCTATAAGTTGTTTTGAATTGACAATTTGCTGTAGAAGTGTGATTGCAAGAGTAATCTCATCATAAGTTCATTGTTGGTAATATTAGAACCTTCTTATTCGTATATGAAACTCCAACTTCTGTGGAATGTTATAAGGGTATAGTTCTAGATGTATGAAATGTTATTAAAATCAAGTCATTATATCTGCTGACTTTCGGCTTATGACCAGTATTTGACGGGAAGGTAGAAGCACCCCATCGAATTTTCAAAGTTAGGCTGGTCTGGACTTGTGTTATCACTTGGTTCTTGTTTTAGGAACCTTGTTTTTGTGTGCTTTATTGAATAACAATTCATTTTTGTAATCATCTCGCTGTGGAAGAGACAGCTAGCTGCTCTAATTTTTATTGTATTTTGGTGTCGTATAACTATTAGTGTTCTATGCATCTTCCTCACGGTGCTATGATTTGATCTGAATTGTGCGATTGTAGCATTTGTTGATCACACTCACTTACTTTTTGATGCCTGCATTTTTCCAAAAAGTAAGTGAATATATATGATCAGGAAATACCACAAGCGCAAACTGCAGACCAACCCCCGGCACCACGAGGAAGAGCCACGGTACATTTACAGTAACAAGACACCCGGAATACACTAAAAGCCAAGCAACCAGTCAAGATGATAGCAAAAGTAGATACAAATCATTAAAATCAATTGATTTCCTTCTGAATCCCTTTTGTATACAATTTGTAACTATTAATTTAAGTGCTTGTAATCATGCTAATATTTATTTATACAAATTAATAAAGTTTAAACCAAAACTAGAAAGGACATAGAGTAATTCACACCAAAGCAAAGACCAACACAAACCCCCCACAAACAATGGGAGGCACATAAAGAATTCAACCAACAAGAACAGAACCACCGCCTTAGAACGGGCAGCAGCCTAAGCTACCGGTAGGCTAAAATGTACACTGAGCAAAATTTCTAATTGGTCACCTAGGGAGAACAGTGGCTCAGTGGTAGAGTGCTTGACTTGAGACCGAAGGGCCGCGGGTTCGAGCCTCACCGGCGTCACCGCGTTGTGGTCCTTGAGCAAGACACATTTATCCTAGGTTAGTACTGGCCCAACCCAGGAAGACCCGTCCCTATGGAACTGAAAGATTGTTGATGGGACGTAAAGAATCAAATCAAACAAAAAACTAATTGGTCACCTTACATGTTTACGCTTGTTTTGAAAGTAAGATTCGGTTATACAAAATTCACGCTACTATAAATCAACCAAGGTTTTGCTGTGGCTCAGCAGGTCATTTCATTTAAAAATGACTGGTACTTCTTGCACAGAAGATGCTAGAGTAAATGTACCCTCATTTCAAAAGTCACATACATTTTTTCTACATAGTTAAATACTACACAGAGACGCTATCCATTTGTAATTTGTTTGTTTGAAGATGTTACTGGCTGCCTTGATTTAAGACGAACACGCTAAAAGTGTGTTGCTTCACTCGGATTCCTCGTTTCTGTTACGTAATAGCATAAAGTCAAACACTACCAGCAGCTAAGCCATAGAAATTCAGCTTTATGCATGAAATTTACATTTGAAGATCCCACTGTTCTGTACGCCTTATTATCTGAGACACGGTGTTGAAATTTTAGAGCGTTTGTTCATTATTACTAGACGTCTCTGTTCTAATTTGGAAATTGAAAAAAATGCAAAGTGTCGTCAAATTGAATTTTTTTAAGTTTTACATTCAAACCGGAAGTGCACAGCAGCAGTAGAATGTTAGTGATCACAAAATGGACGAATCAAGTTCTATTCCGTTAGGCCATTCTTGTTCAGATAAAATAAAGTGCATAGAACAGTTTTAGCACGAGCTACTGATTAATTTGAAAAATCTCGAAAAATGTGATATTTTAAAAATGCGTAAAAATATACTTATGTCAAAATGTCAAGTGTTTTGTGTTTTTTGAAATCGGCTAGACCAGTTTATTACCAACTGCACTTAAATTTGATATAAAACTTCACTTAAAATCATTTTTGTTCAAAAAAGCATATTTTTGCATTTTAACCACAAAACTGTGGATTGAATGACAGCTTGTCTGAAAGACTGCTAAACTTTTACCAATTAAGGACATATGCTATTAATACTTCCCATGTTAAAATATGTTCAATACTTTGCATACAGTTTGTTTTATGCATGGGCTATCCATTTATGAAATAAAAAGGATTATCACCGTGCTAATTTTTTTATAATCCCATATGGTAGTTTTCAGCATTTGACCAATTTTCTACAAATATGAAAGAATAACATTAGTTCTAAACATCGAGCTAAAACTGTTGTAATCTTCAGCCAGCTTCTTTCTTTTAACTTAAATTATTGCCCATGACATCAAACCTTTTAGAAATGCGCAAGTTTAGTTTTTATCCCATGCTGTGATAAAATATGGCATGATATATTTTGGCAATTCGTGGAAAATTTGAATTCGTTTTTAGAATAAATAATTATATTAAAAGATCTGATGTTGAAAATCTTAAGAATTTATTTCTCTTTCATGGACTATTATAATACCTTTCAGAAAAAAGAAAATAAAAATCTGGGGTCACCGAACTAATTCTCTTTCAGGAGGGCCAAACTTAACCCCATACCATAGGTTTCAAGCGTTATTCAATATTCGTACCAAACATTCAAAGATATTGTATTCTAGTATTGCATATATAGGACAACTCGCAGTTTTTGCAGTTTGAGGTTACTACATAACCGTTCTAACTCAAAAATATGCATGGTTTGTGCGTGTGAATTTCAGATTTCTAGCAAATAAAACGTGTACTTTGCTCTCGAAATTCACCCTTACGTCTGATAATCTTATTAGTAAGATAAGTGACGTTATTGACTGCTGTGCTATCGTTCTTTGGCGATGGTTCTGTTGATGTTATTTATATTTAAAAAAAAGCATTTTTATTGTGTGTGTTTTTGTTGTTGTTTGTTTTTGGTCTACCTTACTTTACTCACGCTGGGGTGCAATTATTTGTAGCCTATGTATCATGCGCGGACACAGAAAGTTTGTCTGAGGGGGTCCAACCTCAGACAACATTTTTTTTGTGTTTTTTTTGTTGATGAGGGGAGGACAGAGGATCCATATAACACTGAAAGCGGGCAATCATCGGCCCACCAGCAAGGAGGATCCGAACCAGTATTGCTATGTATATATAATTTGGAGATAATCAAGAGGATGAGAGGTTAAATTGGGTCAATCGAGTTCAGCTTACCCTATATTTTGCTTGAAGTGTCTGGGTGTTGGTTTCGAAGTCTGTATTTTAAATATATTGCCTATTTTAGCTGAAAATTCGAGTGTTTAGTTTCTCGATGTGGGAGGCGAATGGGTGGGGTAGTGCTGGGCTTGGCGAGAATATGCAGAGATTGAGTGAGAGCTTTCCGGTAGAGTTAGTCAGCTCTCTGTTGTATTGGGGGTTCTTGGTGCTTCGGAAAAGATGGGGCTGTGGTAGAAGTTCAAACGGTCAGATTCTGGCTAGCAATGATACAGTGTACCCGAAATGGTAGTTCCCGAGGACCCATCTTTGGGCAGCTTGCATGTTTAGGACTCCTATCGCATCAGGTAAACTAATGTCTCTACAGTGTTACATCTACATGGTTTTGCCTGTTCCACCCGAACAGGCCATGACCGCATTGCTGGCATTGGGCCAGCATGCTGGTTAAACTACACTTCCTGTCATGTGGCTTGAATGCGTGCAGAGATTTGGACGGCAGAGACTTCTTGCCTACCTTATGGTATTGTTTTTTTACGCGTGATTTTTGTCTGTATTCTACTGTCTCGTAATCTATGTTACCATGGTTACGTAGTTTAGTCTGCGATTTACGAGTATGACATTTTCTGGTCATATCTATGTGTTTAGTAACAGTAAATAAGAAGGCAAAGATCAGCAATTAATACAAAGAGAATACTAGGTGAGTGTCTTTTAATATCATGTTTACCAGGCAAGGCTTTGAGAATGCTTGTTAACATCGTGAGGCTTGCCGAGATATAGAAAATACTAGGTGAGTTTCTTTTGTTATTATTTTTACCATGCTAAGTTTTGAGAATGCTTGTTGACATCGTGAGGCTTGCCGATATATAGAGAATACTAGGTGAGTGTCTTTTGTTATCATGTTAACCAGGCAAGGTTTTGAGAATGCTTGTTGACATCGTGAGGCCTGCCGAGATATAGAGAACACTAGGTGAGTGAATTTCGTTATCATGTTTACCAGGCAAGGTTTTGAGAATGCTCGTTGACATTGCGAGTTTGCCGAGATATATAGAATACTATGTGAGTGTCTTTTGTTATCATGTTTACAAGGCTAGGTTTTGAGAATGCTTGTTGACTTCCCGAGGCGTGGGATGGTAGGGGCCTGATGCTTTGGCTATTTGTCAGGCCCACCGGGTTTACCTGTTGGATTTCTTTTACTCCGGTATTCAGTTTATTTACTGTTGAGTCCTTATCTTTGCTTTATCTCCTTGTTATATCTTAATTTATATGTTTTAGGAGATGATGCATTGATAAGTTAGGGGTCTTTCATGCAAACCAAATATCTAAGTGTCTTGATCCACATCTGAGTTAAGGGTGAGGTTGGCGCCGTCAAACCGGTTAAAGCCCTCCAGTAAAATATTTTACTGACCGTTCCAAGGCGATACTTCTTTTGTAGATCTTTTATGTTTTTGTTCTGTCTTGTGTTTGCTATGTCTTTGTGCGCGTCTGTTTATATGTGCTTTGTGGTCACCTGCTGGGAAAGGGCTGACCTCTTGGCTCTCGTTTGTGGTGTCTTCTGTGAGTTTGTCACTTTCCCATTGGTATCCTGGGTCAGGTGTGCTACTTGATTGTATCGATGCCTGATCTTTGCATCCTTACTTACTTTGCCAAGCTATTCAACATGCGTTCACAAAGCTGAGCCTGGTAAACTTGATATCAAAAGACCCAAACCTGGTATTCTAATTATCAGTTTACCCATTATTTCACTCTTCAAACTAGCGATTATGACGTTATTTTCAATTTTTGTGTTACTTCAGCGTCATTAGCGACGTCATTAAAAAGTGCAACGTCATCATGACCTGGTGAAGACACATGCCTTGAGATAGACAACGTTTATCAGACAAGATGCAGCAATGCAGTTTATATGAGAGGTAACTAATAAAATCAAGTACCACACCTGACCCGAGACACGTTATGGGAAACTGAAAAAAAACGTTATAAAACATCACACACACGAGAGCTGTGTTGAAATTTTAGAGCGTTTGTTCATTATTACTAGACGTCACTGTTCTAATTTGGAAATTGAAAAAAATGCAAAGTGTCGTCAAATTGAATTTTTTTAAGTTTTACATTCAAACCGGAAGTGCACAGCAGCAGTAGAATGTTAGTGATCACAAAATGGACGAATCAAGTTCTATTCCGTTAGGCCATTCTTGTTCAGATAAAATAAAGTGCATAGAACAGTTTTAGCACGAGCTACTGATTAATTTGAAAAATCTCGAAAAATGTGATATTTTAAAAATGCGTAAAAATATACTTATGTCAAAATGTCAAGTGTTTTGTGTTTTTTGAAATCGGCTAGACCAGTTTATTACCAACTGCACTTAAATTTGATATAAAACTTCACTTAAAATCATTTTTGTTCAAAAAAGCATATTTTTGCATTTTAACCACAAAACTGTGGATTGAATGACAGTTTGTCTGAAAGACTGCTAAACTTTTACCAATTAAGGACATATGCTATTAATACTTCCCATGTTAAAATATGTTCAATACTTTGCATACAGTTTGTTTTATGCATGGGCTATCCATTTATGAAATAAAAAGGATATGTCACCGTGCTAATTTTTTTATAATCCCATATGGTAGTTTTCAGCATTTGACCAATTTTCTACAAATATGAAAGAATAACATTAGTTCTAAACATCGAGCTAAAACTGTTGTAATCTTCAGCCAGCTTCTTTCTTTTAACTTAAATTATTGCCCATGACATCAAACCTTTTAGAAATGCGCAAGTTTAGTTTTTATCCCATGCTGTGATAAAATATGGCATGATATATTTTGGCAATTCGTGGAAAATTTGAATTCGTTTTTAGAATAAATAATTATATTAAAAGATCTGATGTTGAAAATCTTAAGAATTTATTTCTCTTTCATGGACTATTATAATACCTTTCAGAAAAAAGAAAATAAAAATCTGGGGTCACCGAACTAATTCTCTTTCAGGAGGGCCAAACTTAACCCCATACCATAGGTTTCAAGCGTTATTCAATATTCGTACCAAACATTCAAAGATATTGTATTCTAGTATTGCATATATAGGACAACTCGCAGTTTTTGCAGTTTGAGGTTACTACATAACCGTTCTAACTCAAAAATATGCATGGTTTGTGCGTGTGAATTTCAGATTTCTAGCAAATAAAACGTGTACTTTGCTCTCGAAATTCACCTTTACGTCTGATAATCTTATTAGTAAGATAAGTGACGTTATTGACTGCTGTGCTATCGTTCTTTGGCGATGGTTCTGTTGATGTTATTTATATTTAAAAAAAAACATTTTTATTGTGTGTGTTTTTGTTGTTGTTTGTTTTTGGTCTACCTTACTTTACTCACGCTGGGGTGCAATTATTTGTAGCCTATGTATCATGCGCGGACACAGAAAGTTTGTCTGAGGGGGTCCAACCTCAGACAACATTTTTTTTGTTGATGAGGGGAGGACAGAGGATCCATATAACACTGAAAGCGGGCAATCATCGGCCCACCAGCAAGGAGGATCCGAACCAGTATTGCTATGTATATATAATTTGGAGATAATCAAGAGGATGAGAGGTTAAATTGGGTCAATCGAGTTCAGCTTACCCTATATTTTGCTTGAAGTGTCTGGGTGTTGGTTTCGAAGTCTGTATTTTAAATATATTGCCTATTTTAGCTGAAAATTCGAGTGTTTAGTTTCTCGATGTGGGAGGCGAATGGGTGGGGTAGTGCTGGGCTTGGCGAGAATATGCAGAGATTGAGTGAGAGCTTTCCGGTAGAGTTAGTCAGCTCTCTGTTGTATTGGGGGTTCTTGGCGCTTCGGAAAAGATGGGGCTGTGGTAGAAGTTCAAACGGTCAGATTCTGGCTAGCAATGATACAGTGTACCCGAAATGGTAGTTCCCGAGGACCCATCTTTGGGCAGCTTGCATGTTTAGGACTCCTATCGCATCAGGTAAACTAATGTCTCTACAGTGTTACATCTACATGGTTTTGCCTGTTCCACCCGAACAGGCCATGACCGCATTGCTGGCATTGGGCCAGCATGCTGGTTAAACTATACTTCCTGTCATGTGGCTTGAATGCGTGCAGAGATTTGGACGGCAGAGACTTCTTGCCTACCTTATGGTATTGTTTTTTTACGCGTGATTTTTGTCTGTATTCTACTGTCTCGTAATCTATGTTACCATGGTTACGTAGTTTAGTCTGCGATTTACGAGTATGACATTTTCTGGTCATATCTATGTGTTTAGTAACAGTAAATAAGAAGGCAAAGATCAGCAATTAATACAAAGAGAATACTAGGTGAGTGTCTTTTAATATCATGTTTACCAGGCAAGGCTTTGAGAATGCTTGTTAACATCGTGAGGCTTGCCGAGATATAGAAAATACTAGGTGAGTTTCTTTTGTTATTATTTTTACCATGCTAAGTTTTGAGAATGCTTGTTGACATCGTGAGGCTTGCCGATATATAGAGAATACTAGGTGAGTGTCTTTTGTTATCATGTTAACCAGGCAAGGTTTTGAGAATGCTTGTTGACATCGTGAGGCCTGCCGAGATATAGAGAACACTAGGTGAGTGAATTTCGTTATCATGTTTACCAGGCAAGGTTTTGAGAATGCTCGTTGACATTGCGAGTTTGCCGAGATATATAGAATACTATGTGAGTGTCTTTTGTTATCATGTTTACAAGGCTAGGTTTTGAGAATGCTTGTTGACTTCCCGAGGCGTGGGATGGTAGGGGCCTGATGCTTTGGCTATTTGTCAGGCACACCGGGGTTTACCTGTTGGATTTCTTTTACTCCGGTATTCAGTTTATTTACTGTTGAGTCCTTATCTTTGCTTTATCTCCTTGTTATATCTTAATTTATATGTTTTAGGAGATGATGCATTGATAAGTTAGGGGTCTTTCATGCAAACCAAATATCTAAGTGTCTTGATCCACATCTGAGTTAAGGATGAGGTTGGCGCTGTCAAACCGGTTAAAGCCCTCCAGTAAAATATTTTACTGACCGTTCCAAGGCGATACTTCTTTTGTAGATCTTTTATGTTTTTGTTCTGTCTTGTGTTTGCTATGTCTTTGTGCGCGTCTGTTTATATGTGCTTTGTGGTCACCTGCTGGGAAAGGGCTGACCTCTTGGCTCTCGTTTGTGGTGTCTTCTGTGAGTTTGTCACTTTCCCATTGATATCCTGGGTCAGGTGTGCTACTTGATTGTATCGATGCCTGATCTTTGCAACCTTACTTACTTTGCCAAGCTATTCAACATGCGTTCACAAAGCTGAGCCTGGTAAACTTGATATCAAAAGACCCAAACCTGGTATTCTAATTATCAGTTTACCCATTATTTCACTCTTCAAACTAGCGATTATGACGTTATTTTCAATTTTTGTGTTATTTCAGCGTCATTAGCGACGTCATTAAAAAGTGCAACGTCATCATGACCTGATGAAGACACATGCCTTGAGATAGACAACGTTTATCAGACAAGATGCAGCAATGCAGTTTATATGAGAGGTAACTAATAAAATCAAGTACCACACCTGACCCGAGACACGTTATGGGAAACTGAAAAAAACGTTATAAAACATCACACACACGAGAGCAAAGAGGCCAGCCATTTCCCAGCAGGTGATTTCATGGTTGCAAGGAACATACCAGACAGTATTACAAAGACAAACACGACGTTCAAATAACACATTGATCCACGTAAGGAGCATCCCCTTGAAACTGTCAGCAAAAAATAATGGAAGGTTTAAACATGTAACATTACCAGCACCACCTTTAATTCTTATGTGTATTAGAGCTATAGTCTGTAATTTTTGATCTTCTAATTTTAGAAATAAAGTTTCTATTTTTCAAGAATACAGTTAAAATACTCAAATTCATGTAAACATTTTACCATTTTCGTAAATCTTAACAAATTACCACTATCAAAACAATAGCATTTATGTTAAAAATCAACCGTCTTGAATTATTGGAGGGACGTAAATAATTACCAATAAGAGAAAAACACCTATCGTAATACGATAATTTGCTTTTCTTTGCAGTTTTCAGCTGTACTGAACATATTAATTGTGAAAACATAACATTATTTTACTTTTACAAATGATTTAAAAAGAAATATTTTTTCCGAAAAATTTTCATAGTTACAGACCTAGTCTCTTTAAGTACTTGAGGGCCTAAATATGTTTAACGGTACCAACGTTACCCTTAGTTCTGATGTGAATCAAGGCACCTATGGGAAATGACAAAACACAAGATAGCACATTACACACGAGAACCAAGAGGTTAGCCGTTTACAGCAGGTGAACACAAGGCTGCAAGGGACAGACAAGCCAGCATAACAAACATGAAACTTAACTTACAAAAAAAGATCTATAGAAGAAGCACCGCCTTTAAACAGTCAACAAAACAGCTCCTGGATGGCTTAAACATGTTTTACGGAGTATCGTCATCACCCATTATCTGATATGGATCACGACGCATAGATGTTTGGTTCGCATGAAGGACCCCTAACGTATCGATGAATTATTTGAAAGTACGAACATATAAATCAAGATATAGATAGGAGACATAACAAATATAAGGACTCAATAGTACATACAATTAAATACCCAGCAAAAGCTTTTATCTTATGATTTATCTGTGATCTAAATTCCAAGTTGGACTTAAATGTCTATTGCGCCAAGGCTTTTCGGAACCTGAATTCTATGGTGACTTTGTTTATAAATTGAAAAGGATTGTTGGCTAAATTCCATTTACTTTTCAGCGCAGTTCATTAAAGTAATTTCCCATTATAAAAAAGATTGGCTATAACATTAATGTATTGCAACAGACTGCATGCTTGGTGGTCAACCCAATCACGGTTGGCAACTTGGCTTTCCTTTTTAATTGCACGCCGGTGGGTCCGACTTCAGACTCTATGACGGTTCGGACTTAAAGACTTATCTATTGATGAGATGGTAGGGGCCTGATGCCTTGGCTGTTTGTCGGGTCCTACGGGGTTTACCTGTTGGATTTCTTTTGCACCGGTATTCAGTTTTATTTACTGTTGAGTCCTTATCTTTGCTTTATCTCCTTGTTATATCTTGATTTATATTTTCTAGGAGATGATGCATTGATAAGCTAGAGGTCTTTCATGCAAACCAAATATCTATTTATCTTGTTCCACATCTGAATTAAGGGTGAGATTGGTGCCGTCAAATCGGTTTAAGCCCCCCAAGTAAAATATTTTACTGACCGTTCCAAGGCGGTACTTCTTTTGTGGATCTCCTCTGTTTTTTTCTGTTTTGTGTTTGCTATGCCTTTGTACGCGTCTGTTTATATGTGCCTTGTAGTCACCTGCTGGGAAAGGGCTGGCCTCTTGGCTCTCGTTGGTGGTGTCTAACTGTGAGTTTGTCACTTTCCCATTGGTATCCTCGGTCAGGTGTGGTACTTGATTGTATCGATTCCTGATTTGTCTTGATCCACATCAGAATGGCGAGGCTGGTACCGTGAAACTAGTTTAAGCCCCCAAGTAATTTTTTACTGACCGTTTAAAGGCAGTGCTTCTTTTGTGGATCTAATTTGGTATTTGTCTTTGCCGTACAGCCTTGTGGTCACCTGTTGGGAAATGGCTGACCTCTTGATTCTCTTGCATGTGATGCTTTCTTGTGTTTTTGTCACTTTCCCATACAGTGTCCTGGGACAGATGTGGTACTTGATTGTATCAAATTCTGACCTTTGCCTTCTTTCTTACTATATAAGCCGACGTGTGCTCTATAAATACTACCTTGCTTGCTTTCGATGTTGTGCTGTTCCTTTATATTCCAATGATATGCCTCTCTGTGATATACTCATTCTTGATTTTAATTCTGTGCTTCTCTATGATGTGTCAATGCTTGCCTAAGTTTCTTTGCTTCTCTGTGATACACCAATGCTTGATTTAGCTGTTGGCCGTTTCTGTGATATACCCCTGCTTGATTTAGCTATTGGGCTTCTCTGTGATTTACCAATGCTTGACTTAGCTGTTCTACTTCTCTGTGATATGCTCATGCTCGACTTAGTTCATGTGCTTCTGTGTACTACACCAATGCTTGATTTAGCTGTTGGCCGTTTCTGTGATATACCCCTGCTTGATTTAGCTGTTGGGCTTCTCTGTGATTTACCAATGCTTGACTTAGCTGTTCTACTTCTCTGTGATATGCTCATGCTCGACTTAGTTCATGTGCTTCTGTGTACTACACCAATGCTTGATTTAGCTGTTGGCCGTTTCTGTGATATACCCCTGCTTGATTTAGCTGTCGTGCTTCTCTGTGATATACTCATGATTGACTTAGTTCCTGTGCTTCTGTGTAATACACCAATGCTTGATTTAGCTGTTGTGCTTCTCTGTGTGAAACACCAATGCTTGGGATAGCTGTTGTGCTTCTCTGTAATATACTCATGATTGACTTAGTTCCTGTGCTTCTCTGTGATATACCTATGCTTGATTTAGCTGTTGTACTTCTCACTGATATAACAATGCTTGACTTTGTTCCTGTGCTTCTCTGTGATATACCAATGCTTGATTTAGCTGTGCTTCTCTGTGATATACCAATGCTTGATTTAGTTCCTTAGTTCATGTGCTTCTTTGTGATATACCAATGCTAAGTTGAGCTGTTGGGCGTCTCTGTGATATGCTAATGCTTGATTTAGCTGTTGGGCGTCTCTGTGATATGCTAATGCTTGATTTAGCTGTTGGGCGTCTCTGTGATATGCTAATGCTTGATTTAGCTGTTGGGCGTCTCTGTGATATGCTAATGCTTGATTAAGAAGTTGGACTTCTCTGTGATATAGCAATGCTTGATTAAGAAGTTGACCTTATCTGTGATATAGCAATGCTTGATTAAGAAGTTGGACTTCTCTGTGATAAAGCAAAGCTTGATTAAGAAGTTGAACTTCTCTGTGATATAGCAATGCTTAATTAAGAAGTTGGACTTCTCTGTGATATAGCAATGCTTAATTAAGAAGTTGGACTTCTCTGTGATAAAGCAAAGCTTGATTAAGAAGTTGAACTTCTCTGTGATATAGCAATGCTTGATTAAGAAGTTGGACTTCTCTGTGATATAGCAATGCTTAATTAAGAAGTTGGACTTCTCTGTGATATAGCAATGCTTGCTTAAGAAGTTGGACTTCTCTCTGATATAGCAATGCTTAATTAAGAAGTTGGACTTCTCTGTGATTTACCAATGCTTGATTTAGCTGTTGGGCTTCTCTGTGATATAGCAATGCTTAATTAAGAAGTTGGACTTCTCTGTGATATAGCAATGCTTGCTTAAGAAGTTGGACTTCTCTCTGATATAGCAATGCTTAATTAAGAAATTGGACTTCTCTGTGATTTACCAATGCTTGATTTAGCTGTTGGGCTTCTCTGTGATATAGCAATGCTTAATTTAACTTTTGGGCGTCTCCGTGATATACTAATTCTTGGTTTAGCTGTTATGCATCACTGTGATATACCATTGTTTGGGTTAGCTGCTATAGTGCCCTGTATCTTAGTCTACCGCTAAGGCTGTTATGTACCCTGTGATAAAGTATAACTTAAGCTAGTTATAGCTGCTTGTGTATCCTATGGTAAAGACTGCCTTAAGCTAGTTATAGCTCCTTTTAATTAGTACCTTATGATAAAGTCTGCCTTATGCTAATAGTAGCTGCTATCGTTTCCTGTATTATAAAATGCCTTAAGCTAGTTATAGCTGCTTGGGTACCCTATGATAAAGTCCCCCTTATGCTAAAAGTAGCAGCTATCGTGTCTTGTAAAATAGTGTGCCCTAAGCTAGTTATAGTACCATATAATAAAGTCTGCCTTTTGCTAGTTATAGCTGCTATCGTACTCCGTATTATAGTCTGCCTTATACTAGCTATTTTTGTTATAGTACCCTGTGGTATAGCATATCCTAAGCCTGTACTCTATGATACCTTAAGCGGCCACTCGAAAATAGACAAAACAAAGGTCTTAAAGTCAAATGGTAGCGTAATGAAGGTCGAAAGTATTGCAGAATGCAATTAATTATTCTGCCATACTTTTGGCCAGAATTAAGCGATAATCGATATTGAAAAACAATACTTCTTTTGAGTGGCCGCCTAAAACCGGTTTTACTGTATGTTCTTGGTTTAACTGCAGCACTATTATTGTGTTTGCATCGAGCTTGACTTAGCTGCTGTGATACTCTTTGATATTCAATTCTTGATTTAGCTACCTTACAACTGAGTTGTGGTCCCAGGCATGTTCCTATGCTTGTTTAGCATTGGCGTGGCACCCATTACGCAGTATACACACGTGCGTAATAAAATTAGTAAGACTAAAGGGAGCTCACCTCGTGTGGTAAAAGTGATTTTCCATACCTTAAGGAGCTGCTCTTAAAAAAAAAAAGAATTCGCGCCCTCTGGGAGCAAATTTTTTCCTTTTAGAGACGTTCCCATTTTGAAAAGGGACGTAATTGTAGAGAATCAGTGCTTGATACAGTAGTCTCCCTTTGATGTGCGTAACTTTTCAGCGTTCTGGCTACGTCATTGTTAAGATCTAGTAGTATTTCAGTTGTCGTCACTTTCTCTTTTTTTAAAAAAAAGAAATAAGTAGCATAAATACATAGCTAAAGAGTATGTTTCCATTGCTGCAAACGTACTGTAAATCGCTGTATTGTTGTCGCATCAAAATCAGGTGATTTTATAAGACTTACATATTGGCGTAGTTTAATTTGGCGGTGTCCCAATTTAATGCCCTTTGAAGATAAATTCTATCATCACTGAAACCACACAGGCAGCATATTCTTTCCTTTTAAAGTAGTTACTTGTAAGAGGTGGTTTCTTCTACATTTGCTTGTCCGTTTATTTTCGACAATATGAATACCAAAATACTATGTGCGTTAGTCCATTATATTGCTTATTGTGTTACTGAGTTCTAAATCGTATCCCGTGGTCTCATAAATTGCGATTTTCATGCCTTAGCAAATAGTCTGCTATTATGCCTGGTCTCATAAGGGCCATTAAGAGGCATAGGTAATTGATGTGCCTGCGGATCATTTGTTTTTGTTTGTTTGATTTGAGTGTATACGTCTCAGTCAACATTTATGGCCATGACGAGAGGGTCAGATCACCTAGTCACAGATTTCATTCAATTTGGCAAGCATGACCAAGCGGTTTAAAAATTCTTCTGGCACATCATTTGTGATGAGACATTTATTAGCCAGAAAATGTATATTGGATAATTTGAATTATATTGTAGTTAGAATTGTTGCCCTAAATACTAAAGTAGAAGCTAATTTGGATCTGTCGATCAAATAAACATTATATAATATATACTCAAACTGAAGTTTGCGTTACTTTAACTGTAGAATAAGGTATTTTAGGCCAATGCATGATGTCAAGTTTTTCCAAGACAGAATGAAACTACAATCGAATTAACTATTGAACAAAATTGCTTGTTCTATTGCAAAGGGTGGAAGTTGAACTTTCTGTCAAACAGATTTTATCTGTGGCATGTCCTCCACATAGCCTCTGGAAATAATATGTTTAACATAATGTAATTACAATGCACTTGCATAACTTGCTTTAGTTCAAAACCAGGTGTCGACAAGAAAACACGGATAGTCAAAAATCAAATATTTTAAATCATTTAGCGAAAGAGGGTACTACGAAAACAAGGAATTGTTCTAAAATGAATTTAAGGTAAAAATCTGATATCTTATTGATCTAAAACAATAATGCTGAACATTACATTTGAAGCAAAACTACAACGAAAAACAAAATATTGTCTATCGATTGGAAGCTTATCTATAATAAATTTTATCAAAGAAAGTAATTCAACGAGCTTTTAACAGCTATTTGGCTTGTAATGAAAAACTCTTTCTTCTAACTTGAACAACCTAAAAATTCAAATTTCTGGTTATGTCACAAAGTTTGTTACGCTCTCCATGATGATTTATAAGATTTGCCCTGTAATCCTATGGACAACTTGTTATGTAGGTATTCTCAGTGATTACTTACTGTCTTCAACTTGTCGAATATTTGATGTCGTTTTTTTTTTCTTATGAGAGATGCTTCGTATTGCCCCCTTCTAACAATAGTCAAGCTGATGTTATTGAAGCATTTACCTCTATCTTTAGATATCTAGAAGACTTGCTAAGTATCGATTATTCTCATTTTAAGTCAGATATATCCCACTGAACTTCAATTAATTCATGCAAATTTCATTGATACTGAAGCCTCTTTTAAGACTGACTTGTCTTCTAACAAATGACGTAATTTCATCCAATTTCTATGATAAACGGAAAGCTTTTAATTTTGAAACAGTTAATTTCCCATTTCTTGATAGAGATATTCCTTTCACCCCTTTTTATGCATTTTCCACTTCATTTCGTGTATATAATACACAGCTTATAACTAAGGCTTCCACCTTAATGTTAGAAAGAGGGACAGGCATCAATCTCAAAAATAAAGTTTTGAGGGGGATTGGCGCCTGATTCTCGTTTTTGTCTGGGCCTACTGTGGCTCAGCTAGAGATTTTATTTAGCTCTGACTATTTATGCGCCCTTTTTCTTTGTTTCATAATGGTGTTTTAATTTATCTGATAAAATTGTTTCTCTGTGACGATATGTTGCTCGAAAGGACGCACATTCTTGTGAACTAAACAACTTTTGTGATTTAACAACAGCAGCAAATAGGGCGAAGCCTAGTTGGCAGTAGAATACATTTAAGCCAACCCGCCTCTAGTGGCTTTGGTGGTTGTCAATCCTAGGCGGTGGCTCTCATGTGTTTGATTAACTGTTTATTGTTTAATGTTTCTCCCATTGTTCGTGTTTTTGTGCGTGTTTGGTTCTTGTTTTGATATGCATCACTTAGTTTCTTCTTCCTCGCTGTACCGTGGGTTGGTCCGCAGTGTGCATTTGATGTATTTGGTTTGGACTTGTCCATAACATTATGAATATTTTCTTCTTTACTTTTTGATATATATAGGAGATAATGGATATTGTTTGAGTTTATCAAATTGTTTCCCATTTCTGGAATGAGATGTGTCTCGCTCTCATTCTTATGGTGTTTATATTTTAAAAACCATTTGGACTGCTAAGTTACTAATGAAGCTATCGATATTCTAAACTTTGTCAATTATTTTATGGATTCTACCGAAGACTCATTGAGTTGATCGTTTAATACAATGTTGCCTTTAAACTTCCTCTGTAACAAAATATATCAGAACTAGTATTTTATGGTGATTCAGTTTGTCAGCCGAAACGAATTGTTGGAAAGCCTTCTTTACAATTCAAAAAGATCTTTATGCATTATAAAAGTGTAGGATATGCCATAGATAGTATGCGACAGTCTGCATGCCTAGTTATAAATCCTATCGCTGTTCATCACCATGATTTTCTCTTTAATTGCGCGACGGGGGATCAGGGCTAAAACTCAATGACGACCCTGACTTACAACTTTCATCTGTGTGTCAGAACCTGATTTTTATCTTTTGCTGGTTTTTGTTGCTGATAGTACACATGATTCGTTGGAAGTGAGATGATCGAATATTGTCTTTTAACAAAAGCAAAATCTAAGGCGAAAATTTGGCCAGCAAAGTTGATTTAAGGCCTCTGTTGGCTTCGGTTAATGTCTGTTCTAAGGTTGTGGTTCTGATATTGTTGAATTCATCGTTTATTGTCGCTCTCATTGTTTTTGGGTTTATGTTCGGTCCTTGTATTGCTATGCTGTATTTTAGTCCTTTCTAGTGGGGATACCCTCACCCCCATTGAAATCGATTATTCTGATCCTTACCAAGTTCCGGAAAACAGAACTCAGCGTTTTCAGACATAATGGCCTGACATACATCCCAGGCTTGTGTCTGTATTGGTCCGAGGTTTTCAGACTGTACTGAGTATTTTAATACTCAGCCTCACCATATCATCGGCCACTGAATTTTTAGGAACTTAGTTCTGGAAAAATCAATCTGTCAATTACCCCCGATCGCTGTTTCATGCTACATGTACATGAACAAAGTAAGTACGCATACGCTTAAAAATGGTAAATCGCTAAGGGGTCTAAATAAAAAATATGGTAGACTGTGACCGGCCTGGGCCTGGGCCATTGTCTACCCATAGAGCGCCAATTGAAGACTCTGACCAGACTTCGTGGGTGCATAGGCTGATCTGAGCCTTCGATGCGGCAGAGGCAACTTGTGCGGATCCAGAAATTATTTTCAGAGTGGGTCCAACTTTGACGAAGTTTTTTTTTATTTAGAGGGGAGAGAGGATCCAAACAATTACCATGGGCCATCATCGGCCCGCCAGCAAAACGCCATTTAAATGGCGTCTCGCTGGCGTGCCGATGATGGCTGGCTTGGTAGCTTTGTGATTTTTCAGGGGATCCCGATTTGTATTGCTAAGAAACCCTATATTTCTGTGATTTTTCAAGGGGGTTCCGGACCCCTTCTCGACCCCTCTGAGTCCGCCCATGATGAAAATGTACATTTTTTGCTGGACACCGGCTGTAAGCATCCACTGTACTTCACATTACATCACCTTTGCTATAGCCTATTACACTGTAATGTGGTCAACAAAGTAACTTGTTTCACGTGTCTTGTCTTAAATAATTCAGATGGGGCACTTTCTGCTTTTATCTACTGGCGCTATATATAACTGGCATCACCGCGGTCGAAATCAAAGTCAAGAAGACTAAGCCAGTGGGATCAAGTGGAACCGAATTCAAGCTCTTCGGAAAATGCTTCTACAAAGTCAAGGAACCTGTTGTGAACGTAGAGTTTAACATTGAGTTAGATAAGCCAACAAAAAAGTTGAAGGTAATAATCAGACCCCCAGTGCGTACCTGAAAATTATTTTTCTTATTTCTCAACCAAGACATATTATGTTGTGGGTACTCAAAAGAGTTCTTTTGAGCACCCAAACACATGTTTTAATTGATGGATAGGAAAAAAAATCGCAATTTTACACTGAAAAAAACTTTGCTTAACTGGACCTATGAGGTATGATAGTCTTTAAAGAGACTAAGTCTGCAACTATGAACATTTTTCGAAAAACAATCTTTTCTTTTTAAATCATTTGTAAAAGTAGAATTAAGTTATGTTTTCACAATAAATCTGTTCACTATAGCTGAAAACTGCATGGAAAAGTGAACTATCTTATAAAAACAGGTGTTTTTTCTCTTGTTGGTAATTATTTGCGTCCCTCCAATAATTATAGATTTTGATACTGATAATTTGTTAAGATTTAAGATATTGGTAAAATGTATACCTGAATTTTAGGTTTTTTACTGTGTTCTTGAAAAATATAAACATTGTTTTTAAAATTAAAAGATCAAAAGTTACAGATTATGCAGCTTTAAGCTTAAAATAGTTTCCTTGGGAAGTCTAATAGTCGTAAGTGAATATTACGAGGAACTGCCTCAATCACAGACTGTAGTGCTACCCACGCACCGTGAGGAAGAGACACAGAACTCTGAAAGCCACAACACAGTTTAAGACAGGCAACCAGTTCTCTCTTTTTCAGCTAGCAAGATGCTTGCTAAAATGGATAGGACACGAAATTCACACCATACAACAATACTCCAACACGAAACCGCATATACAGGTGGAACTGAAATGCTTTTTACTGACCAAATCTTTGCCCTAGAGTCTGTTGTTGTTAAAACACTAAAATGTTTAGCAGACATGTGGGCTTCCTTATTTATGCGTTGCATAATTACACACTATAGGCAATTGAATCAAATAAACATAATGTGATCAACAATGAAAAGGGTTCTTCTTGACTCATCATTGTGTCTGAGGCGTTGGGCACTATTACTGATCGCCTATATATAGCCAATGGATTAATTCAGTGAATTATATGTGATTGGCAGGGACTGGACACGGACTTGGATGACGTCATTTGAGAGCATGTTTGATTTTCATGACGTCATCTATCACAGAGCTATGTTATGTTGGCGATAGACGCCATTATGTCGTTTAAAACGCACGTAAAATACAAACAAGAGTTGCGGGAAACTTTTAACACTCTGTTCAAGATGGTGGAATCGTTATAGGCTCTGAAACATTCGTTCAAAATTGCGATCTTTTTGTGTGTTAGAAGCGAAATAAATTCGCACTGGTAGTGATCTGTTGCTTAATATATCACTGTCTGTCGGTCAGTCGCATCAAAGTGGATAAATAACTCGAGCTTCGCGCTCGTGATTTACTCACTTAAGCAACAAATCACTGCCAGTGCGAATCTATTTCTTAAATCATAGGTATAAATCGTAATTAATTAAACAATAAGGGCGCACATGCTGTCGCATAAGAGCCAGTGCATGAGATTTCCAACAATGTGATATGTGCGACCAGCAAAGCCTCAGAACAGTCTGCTAGTCGCTTGAGTATTCTATGATTGTAAAGCTACTGACTGAACACCATTTGGAGTTTTAAGCTTCGAAGGAGGCTGCACAGGCTCGTCTGAGTCTACACGCTTACAAGATGCCACATTGTTGGAAATCTCATGTCACGGCTCATAATAATAACATCTACATATCTGACAATGTTACACCAGCTCACCTTCGGGTCTATGACAAAACATAGAACGACAAAACATAGAAAAGCAAAAATATAGAAAAGACATAATATAGAAAGACAAAACATAGAAAAAAACCATCGAAAAATATCGAATTTTTTTCGAAATAACATCGAAAAAGTTCAGAAACATCGCAAATTTATTTCCATCAATTTTACGACAACAATACATTTTTGGACATTTGAGGTAGGCCTAGCGAAAATTGATTAATTTAGCGACCAATAAACTATAAAAGTGCATTAGATTCTATCAATGCTAGTTTCGTTCTGCGATAAGTTATCACGTAACGTTGTGGGCCAAGCCCTTCAGGTACTCCATACATGAATGTCTGTTATTGGTTCTTAACTCAAACTCGGACACAACTCTTTTCTCAGAGCGTGTTTCCTCTACTCAGTGTTGGATTGCTCTCCCTCATGAAATTCCAAAAAAATCCAAATATTTGAGTAAGCCTGACTCAGAATTGAGCTTATTCGTCGGTGCCAGTCTTCCTAACAGACAAAATAGATGGTGGATAGCTTGGTCGAGTGAGAGAATGTTAAACGAAGCATAGCAATCTAATTATATGGTTTCACACTTATTGTTCTATTATTGGTCGTTCTATTATTTATCGCTCTATTTAATGTCGCTTCTATGTTTTGACGCATCTATCGTTTCTTTCTTTTGTCTTTCTATGATTTGTCGTACACCGTCACCATCTACCTGATCGGGTACAAGGCTCAGATACAGACACAAGACTAGCATCTATCTGTTATGGTACAATGACAAACGCCTATCGACCTGTTTTGGTACCAAGACGTGACGCATATGTATGTACCTGCTTTGGTACAGAGGAAAGTCAAAAAAAAAGCAAAGATCAGGAATCGATACAATCTAGCACCACACCTGACCTAGGATACCAATGGGAAAGTGACATCATTACAATTAGACATCACAAACGAGAGCCAAGAGGTCAGCCCTTTCCCAGCAGGTGACCACAAGGCATAAACAAACAGACGTGCATGAAAGCATAAAATAACTTAAATGATCCACAAAAGAAGCACCACCCTGGAACGGTCAGTAAACTATTTTTACTGGAGGGCTTTAATCGGTTTATCCGTGCACCAACCTCCCAGGGGATAAAAAAAAATCAAAAATACATGTAGTTACCCGGAAAGTAGCAAGGACTGTTATAGTAAAAATTTGAAGAAGTATATATGGAACATACGAAGCCACTGTTTATACCACCCTTACCAACTTTAGCACGATATATCTCGTGCTGTGCAAGGTCTACACTGATGTAGGTGGTATAAATAGTTATACCATGTTTGTCCACCTGTACGTAAGATATTCCACTCGCTAAAGCTCGTGGATTATATTCACGTACAGGCGGACAACCCATGGTATAACTATTACATAGCAAGCTTCTCGGAATTGCATAACGCCACTAGAGCTAATAAAGTATGGTAGCCCATGTGCATCATATGTATGCATGCGTTTAATACAAAAGCTATTATCTCAGCAACGCGTTATCAAATTGAAATCAAACTACCTTTCAGGAATGACAATGTGTTTGTTTCAAAAGATTTAAGTATTAGTTTCAATTTCAAAAAAATGTTGCTTTAGCATGCAATGGTGTGTACGATATGTAACCAGATAAAACGTAATGTTTCGTTTTCTCCCATCTGTATCTGCCACGACTCATTTTGAGTATTTTCACACAAACACATTATAATTGTCCAAAGATTACATTGCTGCCTGTTTGGACAAGGTTGACGTCTACCTGACTAGGCTCAGAGGCAAGCCTGATGTTTACCTGACTAGACACAGTGACAAGACTCGTCTACCTGACTAGACTGAGAGACAAACCTGCTGTCTACCTGGCTAGGCTCAGTGACATGGCTGACGTCTACCTGACTAGACTCAGTGACAAGGCTGACGTCAACCTGACTAGACCCAGTGACAAGGCTGACGTCTACCTGACTAGACTCAGTGACAAGGCTGACGTCTACCTGACTAGGCTCAGCGACAAGGCTGACGTCAACCTGACTAGACCCAGAGGCAACAAACCTGACGTCTACCTGACTAGACTCAGTGACAAGGCTGACGTCTACCTGACTAGACTCAGAGGCAAACTTGATGTCTACCTGACTAGACTCAGTGACAAGGTAGACGTCAACCTAAATAGACCCAGAGGCAACAAACCTGATGTCTACCTGACTAGACTCAGTGACAAGGCTGACGTCTACCTGACTAGACCCAGGGGCAAACTTGATGTCTACCTGACTAGACTCAGTTACAAGGTAGACGTCAACCTGACTAGGCTCAGAGGCAAACTTGATGTCTACCTGACTAGACATAGTGACAAGGCTGACGTCTACCTGAATAGGCTTATAGGCAAACCTGATGTCTACCTGACTAGACTCAGTGACAAGGCTGACGTCTACCTGACTAGGCTTATAGGCAAACCTGATGTCTACCTGACTAGACTCAATGACAAGGTAGACGTCAACCTGACTAGACCCAGAGACAATCCTGATGTCCACCTGACTAGACTCAGTGACAAGGCTGACGTCTACCTGACTAGGCTCAGAGGCAAACTTGATGTCTACCTGACTAGACTCAGTGACAAGGTAGACGTCAACGTGACTAGACCCAGAGGCAACAAACCTGATGTCTACCTGACTAGACTCAGTGACAAGGCTGACGTCTACCTGACTAGACCCAGAGGCAAACTTGATGTCTACCTGACTAGACTCAGTGACAAGGTAGACGTCAACCTGACTAGACCCAGAGGCAACAAACCTGATGTCTACCTGACTAGACTCAGTGACAAGGCTGACGTCTACCTGACTAGACCCAGAGACAAACCTGATGTCCACCTGACTAGACTCAGTGACAAGGCTGACGTCTACCTGACTAGACCCAGAGGCAAACTTGATGTCTACCTGACTAGACTCAGTGACAAGGTAGACGTCAACCTGACTAGACTCAGTGACAAGGCTGACGTCTACCTGACTAGACTCAGAGGCAAACCTGATGTCTACCTGACTAGACTCAGTGACAAGGCTGACGTCTACCTGATTAGACTCAGTGGCAAACCTGATGTCTACCTGACTAGACTCAGTGACAAGGCTGACGTCCACCTGACTAGACTCAGAGGCAAGCCTGATGTCTACCTGACTAGACTCAGTGACAAGGCTTACGTCCACCTGACTAGACCCAGAGGCAACAAACCTGATGTCTACCTGACTAGACTCAGTGACAAGGCTGACGTCTACCTGACTAGGCTTATAGGCAAACCTGATGTCTACCTGACTAGACTCAGTGACAAGGCTGACGTCTACCTGACTAGGCTTATAGGCAAACCTGATGTCTACCTGACTAGACTCAGTGACAAGGTAGACGTCAACCTGACTAGACCCAGAGGCAACAAACCTGATGTCTACCTGACTAGACTCAGTGACAAGGCTTACGTCCACCTGACTAGACCCTGAGGCAACAAACCTGACGTCCACCTGACTAGACTCAGAGGCAAGCTTGATGTCTACCTGACTAGACTCAGTGACAAGGCTGACGTCAACCTGACTAGACCCAGGTGCAAGCCTGATGTCTACCTGACTAGACTCAGTGACAAGGCTTACGTCCACCTGACTAGACCCAGAGGCAACAAACCTGATGTCTACCTGACTAGGCTCAGTGACAAGGCTGACGTCTACCTGACTAGACCCAGAGGCAAACCTGATGTCTACCTGACTAGACTCAGTGACAAGGCTGACGTCTACCTGACTAGGCTCAGAGGCAAGCCTGATGTCTACCTGACTAGACTCAGTGACAAGGTAGATACAAACCTAGCTAGGCTCAGAGGCAAACCTGAAGTTTACCTGACTAGACTCAGTGACAAGGCTGACGTTTATCTAACTAGGCTCACAGCCAAAGCTGACGTCTACCTGACTAGGCTCAGAGTCAAGGCTGACGTTTGCCTTACTAGGCTCCAAGACAAGTCAGACGTCTACCTGACTAGACACAGAGGCAAACTCTATATACATTGTACCTGCTTTAGATCTATAGCATGTATAACAATTTTGCTTATCAGAGAGCGAACAACGAACATACAAAGACTGTATGTATGATCTCTTTTTGTTCTGTAAGCTACAAGTTCACGCCTCATTCAATTGATTATATGCTTTATAATGTCTTTATTGTAGAGTAACAACTTCCTTATACTGTCAACGGATGGAAACAATTACAGGGTTACAAATAAAAAGCCAATTGCTCGGAAGAAATATAAAGTTACTTTTAAGCTGGAATACTCAGGGGAAGAAGTGCCTACAGGAAACTGTACAGAACTGGAGGTTATCACAAGTAAGAACTCAGTGAATGTAAATAATTAAATGTTACTCATGCGATAATATTATTTACATATCTTACTATACTGCGATAGAGTATGAATATTGTTTAAGTTACAATTTCACTCTAATATTCACAGTGAGCAGTTTTCACAACTTTATTACTGAGAATAAGTGTGTATGATCAGAAAATGTCACAAACACACACGACAGACCAACACGTCGTGAAGAAGAGACACAGAGCCCCAACACTCACGAGAAATTAGGATTAAAGGGGAAATGCGAGCACAAATGAATACTGAACATAAAAACTTTGTATATAAATGACAAACTATTCAGGTGTAGCGTTTTTACTTTTGTTCAGTATATGTGGGACTCATGTGTAAGATCATCTATTTCTTTCTTTCATATTTCAGCGACCAGTTCAACAACCAGCACTACAAGTATGACAACAACAACACCAGAATGTAATTTGTGTAACTTATTTTAAAATACACATACTGTCCTGCCTGCCATGACAGTGACGTCATGTTTTGCTTACAAAGTTATCCGGGAATTATAATCGATAGATCACTTGTGTATTAATCTTATCCGCAGGATAGGATTAATACATAAGTGATCTATCTATTCGCATTAGCTCAAGTGAAGTGTTCACGTTACTGGTTTACTTAGCGATTGTAAAAAAAGTATTAAGCCATTGTCACTTTTGGTTGTCACGACAGTAGCAATACATACATGTACACGCATGTATTGTTTGATTTGTTGATTTGATTCTATACGTCCCATCAACAATCTTTCAGTTAAACAGGGACGGGTATTCCTGGGTTGAACCAGTGCTAAGCTGGGATAAATATGTCTTGCTCAAGGACCACAACGCAGTGACGCCGGTGAGGCTCGAACCCGCGGCCTCTTGGTCTCGAGTCACGCACTCTACCACTGAGCCACTGCGCTCCCTACGCATGTATTGTATTTCTTAAATAATTAACAATTACTAAAAGCTATGCAGTCACGACAACGTTGGCTTCAGTGTTGTAATGAGCGTCGACATAAGCGTTATAAATAAATCATCGTTTTCATGGAATTTGCACCGGAGATGAGTCACACCTCTTATTCTCGTATTATGGGACTTGGCTAAAAGATGATGACAATGATAGATTTAGTAAAACGACCAAGACATCTCTATAACAAAAAAAACGACATATCTACAAAAAATAACAAATGCTTAACAAAACAGCATGCCTAGCAGAACATGGGGAGTTTGTATTGTATTTTGAAAAGTTATCGCTCCTTGGGCTTTATAATCAGTCAATATTGGGATATAGGCGTGTCCATTTTATAACATAAAATAAGATTTTTTGTTACTTCACACGAATGAAAAACATAATATGAAATGCAAGATATCAAAAATCATATATAACTTATATAACCAATTTATTTATTTTCTCGCAGTACCGGACAGTCCAATGGAGATGCTGCAAAATAACGATATGGAATACAATTTCACTGATAACTGGTTTTGTGGTGGTGGTTGTAGCCTAGAAGCAAGTACAGATAGTTACACAGGCAACTATGCAGCTAAGATTTACAACAGGTATTCAGGCCAGCACAGGGGAGTTTAATATTTATCTCAGCATAAAACATCCACTAAAGCAAATGCTGACATCTGCTCTCGTATCCATTGAGGCTAGAGATCTATATTTCAGAATCAGTCTTCTTTTTTGTATGCGAGCAACAAAGACTCTAGCGATTCTTCGCTTTTGCGGAAGCACGCTTGAACATTTTATACTCGAAAATGCTTTAAGACCAAACTCTCATGTACTGGCTTATTCATACTAATAAAACACGAATGTTCTCTGCATTCTTGACTCATTTAAATATATATCAAGCATTTCAGTCCTTTGTGTAGCAAAACTGTGTATTAACCCATATAAGCCTAGTGTCCTTTTTATGGGACTTCGGCAAACAGCGCAGAACCAGACCAGGAGGCCGCAGATCGCGGCGTCTGATCAGGTTCTCCACTGTTTGCTTACAAGTAATGGACATGTCCATTTGATAAGGGTACGATAATTAATTCTGCTTAAATGGGTTAAATACATTAAGAGTCGTTTGCTGCTGTTGTTAACGATGATTTGGTTTTATACATGAACTAGATATAATAATGTGCCTAAGCATTTTCTAAAACATCCTCCACAGCTAACAGTAATGCTAACTAATAGAGTAGTATTCAGTTACTGGTGATTGTAGGAAATATGATTAAAATTAAATGGCAATATGAGTAAACGTTTGTGTTCTGCTTAAGAAGGTCGCTAGTACCATTAGTTGCTGCATTATCAAATGAATGAATTTTGTAAGCATATAAGGCTACAGTTGCCCGTCATACCGATATAGCAAAACAATTGTCCGCCAGAACAAAACAGTGCGTCTATGAAACAACATGTGATGCTGTATACAACAAGACAATAATATGTTATAGTGCGAATCATATTTACTGTCGTCGCCCTGGGCCCTGTCGCCTGTTAAACTAACGGTACCGGGAGCCAACTCACGACAGTAAACAAGAAACGGATTATAAATGAATCCAATATCCGCATATATGCATGCATTTGGAAGTTACATACTCAGAAGCCAGCCAGTCACATGCCGCTATTCGCACACCAACAAAATGCCATTCAAATGATATTTTGTTGAATTACGTTTTGCAGGTGGACTGATAACTGTCCGATTTTATCTGCTCGCTTTGAAATACTATGAGCGATTCGGTTAGGAAGAGAAAAGGGGAGCTTCAGTTGTTGATCATGTCTCCGATGTTGTTTGTCCTCGCTCGAACATGAAATTGCCTCATTGTGATAAAAACACGTGTTTGTTAACTACTCCTCGCTCGGACATGACATTGTCTTAACCTGATAAAGACAATACTTAACTCTGTTGACTCCTCGCTTGGACATGACATTGTCTTAACCTGATAAAGAAAAGCCTTAACTCTGTTGACTCCTCGCTCGGACATGACATTGGTTTAACGTGATGCTGACACCTCGGCCGGACATGACATTTCCTCCGAGGCACAATTTTACTGCACGGAAAACATCTATGTTTCAATTGAGTGCGTTAATCTTACCAATAAATACCCACGTTTAAAGCTGCATAGTCTGTAACTTTTGATCTTTTAATTTTAGAACTTATCTTTCTATTTTTCAAGAACACAGTAAAAAAAAACTAAAATTCAGGTCTACATTTTACCAATTTCGTAAATCTTAACAAATTATCAGTATCAAAACAGCAGCATTTATGTTTAAATAAACTGTCTATAATAATTGGAGGGACGCAAATAATTACCAACAAGAGATAAACACCCCTGTTTTATAAGATAATTTACTTTTCCGTGCAGTTTTCAGCTATAGTGAACAGATTTATTGTGGAAACATAACTTAATTCTACTTTTACAAATGATTTAAAAAGAAAATAAAAAAAAATCGAAAAATGTTCGTAGTTGCAGACTTAGTCTCTTTAAGTGTTATATAGTCTAAAAATTATTGAATACCAACGGCACTTATTCCATTTTCACTATACTTATCAATGTTAAAATGCATGGTTCTTTTTTTCCTTATGAGTACTACAAACAAAAATATTTATTGCACATAATTTACAGACTTTACTATATTAATTTCAGAGATACGCCCTGGAAAGGATTGTCCCAAATGGTCAATTTGACTGCTGGTGTCCGGTACAGCCTCTCTGGCTATATCAAACTGCTGAATGTGGAACCAGGAGCACTATACCATTATGTTGAACTAATTGTTAAGTGCACAAATACGCAAGGTACAGTTATGTTTTTTTTGGTGGGTATAAAATGAGAACATAGTCGACTGGCTGCAGAATAAGGAAGTGCGCATGACCAGAAAACGCCACAATCACTGACATCTACAATGTACCTGCTGAATGTGTTCCCAACTATTGCTTTCCCTATGTCTCTTTGTATTTGTGTTAGACTTTGTTATATGTAGGGAGCTTTAGCCATTTCTTAAATGCAGCAGCTGGATATTGCTATAAATAAGCGATATGAATGCTGCTTTTCAATGTATGGTATAAACTTAAAACTCAATAATGAATGGCCTAAAACAGTCCAAATTTTACTTTCTCCTCTTCGGTTACATTCTGCTTCTTCCATACAGATTCTCTCGTCCACCAATAGATATAATTCTTATGTTCCCATCTGTTTTCGTTTCACCTCTGAAACTTCATTCGGCCACTAAAATTAATTGTATTAATGCAGTTTGAGGTAGTTAATGCTATATACCTGTATAAAATACCATTTACCTGGATTAGTTCATATCTTTTGTCTACAACGATTCAAATCTATCTTTAAATCATCAGTAATATCTAATCCAATATGTGGTACAACAGTTCTCTATACTTAACCCCTCGTATGTATGCACTAACGGAAACGTTAGCGAATAGTATGCCCCACAATTACACCATGCCGTAAGGGTGCAAAGATCAGGAATCGATACAATCAAGTTCAACACCTGACCCAGGATACCAATGGGAAAGTGACAGCTTCACAATTAGACATCACAAACAAGAGCCAAGAAGTCAGCCCTTCCCCAGCAGGTGACTTTAAGGCATCGATAAATAGAAACGCACGACAGCATCACAAAAACAAGACATAAATAACATAATTGATCCACAAATGAAGCACAACCTTGGAATGGTCAGTAAAAATGTTTTACTTGAGGGCTTAAGCCGGCATACATTTACAAAGAAACGGTAGTAAGTAAAATATAAAACTTATCCATTTAATATATACTGAACAAAAGTGAAAACGCGACAACTGAATCGTTTGCCATCTATATGCCAAGAATGCAAATCAAAGCGTATCTTAATCTTCAAATTCTGGGTAATGCATAAAAGTAAAATTTTTACGGATGTTATCACGAGGAAACCAATGAAAGCCATTTTAATGTGATAGGGGTCCAATTTTTCAGGTTGCAAATTCGAACAGAACTCTCACACAGTTTAGGCTACCTACGAGATCTGACTGCACGAAATGGTAGTCTAGAAATGTGACAACCAGAAATGTGAAGGACTTATCGCAAGTGTGTTTTGATCGTTCAGAAAAGCAATCTCAAAAAGCGGGTTTTCCATCAAATTGCCAAGTTTGAAATTTTAATACTGAAATCTCCATTGGAAAATCAATGTGTTGTTGCATCTTAGTATGTGGACATTACTAGTCGAGAAACGGTAGAAACAATGTGTTGAGAGGTCTACCTGATTTGGCAAAAGAAAATTATCGGAAATCGTCATAAATCGAAGATAACCAAACATTTAATACTCCTTATTTGTTTTTGTCAAAGAGAGGTAATTTTCTATTTTTTACAAATTTGATAAATTTGAAATTGATTTCTGAGTTTGTTTTAAGTAATTAAGCAGTTTTCTTGTGTTTTATGCAAAACAATTATGGCTGATTTTGATAAGCGTAACAATTTTAATTTGTGCATACGCAATAGCAAATTTCAGTAAATAAAGCTTTAAAGGTGCATAACTCAGACATCAAACGAGATAAATTGGTGGAGTTTCGATGAATCGTTTGCTGGATGTCTGGGAAACGTTAGTAAGCTTTAGTTAATACTTTTTGTCCAATACTTTCTCACAAAATATAGATAACTGTAGTGTAGTGTTTACACTTTTGTTAAGTATATAAAGTAACGGTAATGGTTATAATACTAGATCAGTCGGACGCAGACAAAGGGCCTCACATAATGCAGCGAAGAGGGCATATCTGTTTTGACGACAATCTTATCACCAGGGAAGCTTGCACAGTTGATGACAATGATTGATTCAACACAAGCAGACATAGTGGTAGGCTCCGAGTTATGACTGGATCCCAGTATCACCCCATTTGAGGTTTTTCCACCAAATTTTACCAGCTTCAGGAACGACCAAAGTGGAAAGAATGGCGGCGTTTTTCTGCTTGTCTCCATCAAACACGACAGCCAGGAACCTGTATAGCTGAAAGCAGGTGATGAATGCGAGGTGGTCTGGGCCAAGATTAAGGTGTATGGATCTAAAGATCTCTACATTGGTTCTTTTTGCAGCCCACCAGGTAACCAGGGCCCTGATTACATTGGACATCTACAGAAGTACATAGAAAGAATTCCAACATCACACGGGGCTTTCTGGCTTGCAGGTGACTTCAACCTAGCAGATATAGACTGGAAAAATGAATGCATAACAACCATTCCTTCTCATGGTGCCCAATGCTGCCAACTGCCAACTGCTGACTGCATCTAAAGACGCCTTCCTGACACAGATGGTAACAGAACCAGCTTGGATAATAGAGTCATCATCTAGTATCCTAGATTTATTTTTCACAAACAATGACACATTGGTCAACCAAGTAAAGTATTTCAGGAAAGACTTTCAAAAAATTAGTGAAGAATTTATGGAATAAGTAATGACTACAGACATCCAAACCATGATGAACAAATTCACAACTACCATCCATACCCTAATGGAGAAGCAAATTCCACACAAAACCATTAGAGGAGACAAGAAATCCAAACCATGTATAACCAAAAGTATCAGAGCCCTGCACAGGATAAGGGACAAACTATTCAAGAAACAAAGGACATCCAAGCGTTCAAAAGACATTGGTAGCTACAAGACTATGAAATGAAGGCAAGAGCACAAAAAGTGGAATGACAAGCATACGAAAACTACCTGGACAAGATGTTAGATTTTAGAGACCCGGAAACTGAACACCAAACTGGAAAGATGAAACGCTTCTTGTCATTTGTCAAATCACTGCTGAAAGACAACAGTGGAGTTGCCCCTCTTAAAGACCAAGGAAAGATGCAAGCTGATCAGGTTGACAAGGCTAACATCCTTAATAGGCAGTATGAGTCAGTCTTCACCAAAGAGACAGAGGATCAGCGAACTCCAGTCCTACAGGGAATCCCTTATCCAGAAATGCTAAATATCATGATCAGTCAAGAATGTGTCCAGAAGCTTCTGAAGAAGATAAACCATAATAAGGCAAGCGGACCTGACATTATATCTTCACACATTCACAAAGACTTATCTGACATCCATACTATACTATTCTAGAGGACTCTTACACTTGAGGAGGTACCAGAGTACTGGAAGTTAGCAAATGTGACCTCCATTTTCAAAAAAAGGAGACCGGTTCAAGGCTATTAACTAGGGGCCAGTATCGCTGACTAGCATATGTTGTAAGCTGCAGGAGCACATCGTCACCAGCAGTGTAATGGCACACCTCAAGGAACATCAAATACTGACATACTGCCAGCATGGTTTAAGGGCCCAGCGTAGCTGCGAAACCCAAATGCTCACACTATGCCATGAGCTTGCAGAGACAATTGACAAAGGAGACCAGATGGACCTTGTTATACTTGACTTTGCCAAGGCTTTTGACAGACAGAGCACCCCATAGAAAACTCCTGGGCAAGCTCAATCACTACGGAATCAAGGGTAGCACTCACCATTGGATTACATCATTCCTAAGACAGCGAACACAGCAGGTCATCGTGGATGGAGCGACATCTGAGAAAGCACCAGTGCTAGTGGTGTGCGCCAAGGAACAGTTCTAGGGCCACTACTCTTTCTTCTCTTCATCAACGTCCTGCCTGCAATTGTGAACCCAAAAACTTGATTATTCGCCGATGAATGCATTATCTGCAAAAAGATCAACAGCATGCAATAGCATGAAGGACTGTCAACAACTCCAGCGTGACTTACACTGCCTTACACAATGGGAGACAACCTGGGATATGGTTTTTCACCTGGACAAATGTAATGTGCTGCAAGCCACAAGAAGAAAGTGTCCCGGTAGCTATAGTTATTCACTGAAAGGGTATCAACTAGAAAAAGTGACCACCACAAAGTACCTAGGAGTGGACATGTCAAAAAACCTCCTATGGAAGGCCTACATATACCGAATAGTAAAGAAGGCCAATTCTACGCTTGGATTTCTCCAAAGGAACCTGCGGATCAGCAACACAGACACAAAAGCTGCAGCCTACTCAGCACTAGTTCAGCCCACATTAGACTATTTTGCCTCTAAATGGAGCACGCACACAGAACTAACAAAACATATCTGGAAATGGTGCAAAAGAAGGTACTGTACAAACAGGTATCACAATACCAGCAGTGTGACAGAAATGCTAGGAGATCTTCAATGGGAAACATTTGAGTCTAGACGAACAAAGATACAACTCACCATGCTCTTCAAGATTGTAAATGACCTAGTCGACATTCCAGCAGAAGAATATCTGTCCCCTGCCAGAACACGGACTAGAGCACTACATGTACACTCCAAGAGGCTCAGCAGTATCTGGCCAAATCAGATACATATAAATACAGCGTCTTTCCAAGGACATTCCTGGCATGGAACTCTTAACCAGTTACTACAGCAGAGGCCCCTGACTTGGTACACTTCAAACAGGGGCTGTCTTACATTCTAACTTCTAAATAAGGGTAGGGACAACCTGCAAGTAGGATTAGAGGGTTGTCAGAGCTGTTCAGGTTGTGCCACCATACCCAGAGGCAGTAAATGTAGCTGGATTGGTCTGACCACCAAATGAAGATCTGAAAAAGCGGGTTGCAATCTTTCCTTTCTTTCTATACTTTTTCTCAATAACTATCTGTCTGCCTGTCCTATTTTTCCATCTTTTTCTAATCCGCCTCCAGAGACATAATATTCAAGAGTGAATGCAGTCTCTTACAAAACAGATACAGATGCATATCCTGATTATTGTTCATTGGAAAGAAAACATATTCAGCCATGAAGGTGGTCCATATATAAAATTTGGAAGAAACTAGGCGATAAATGACCAAGTCACAGTTTACAAACGTGCAAACTGACAGCACGGTGGCCATTTTGGTGGCGATCTTGGCTATTGTTCATTGTAAAATATCTATAGTCGGTCTTGGGAAAGAATTTGATTATAGTAAATTTGGAAGAAATTTTAAAGAAATTGGGCGGTAGTAACTAAATTAGAGGGTCCTCAAATGCCAACTGACCACAGACAGCGGCTATTTTGTTATTGTTCATTGTAAAATATCTCTAGTCGGTCTTGGGAAAGAGTTTGATCATAGTAAATTTGAAAGAAATTTGGAAAAAATTGGGCGGTAGTAACTAAATTAGAGTGTCCTCAAATGCTAACTGACCACAGACAGCGGTCATTTTGGCGGCCATCTTTGTTATTGTTCATCGCACAAAACCCATATTCAAACTTTAACTTGGGCGAGAGTTTGATAAATTCATGTATGAAATTTGGAGGAAATCGAGTGATAAACAATTAAGTAAGAATGTACACAAGTGCAAAATTGGGCAAGCGTTTGATAAAAGTGATCCATATGTGAAAATAGTAAGTGAGTATGATCAGGAAATACCACAATCACAAACTGCAGACAACCCCGTGGCACCGCGAGGAAGAGCCAAAATTTGGAAGCATCCAGGTGATAAATGAGTTTTTTTTTTTGTTTTTTTTTGTTTTGTTGGTTTATGTCACAAGACAACAGCCATGATCATGGTGGGAGGGTCAGTTCACCTAACCACACTTTTTCCTGAGCAAGCTTGAGCAAGCAGTTAATCAGAACTTCATTCATATACTTTCACTTGTAAATGACAACAACCCTTCTTGAATGATTCAGTGGAAGGGAGGAGAATGGCCGTAGAAATCATTTCATGGTCAATCTCCACGAAAGTATGGGACAGGGCTGGGATCGACCTCGCGACCCCTGGACTTGCAATCAGACTCCCATCTGTTAAGTTAGAGTCTCAACAAGTGCAAACTGGCCACAGGCGGCCATTTTGGTTACATCTTGGTTATATTTAATCGGAAATACTTGTACATCTAACCAATAGTCGAACTTGGGCTAGAGTTTGATAAAAGTAATTCATATATGAAATTCTGAGGCAGCGGCCATTTTACCCGCCATCTTGTTTATCCCTGGTCCAACAAAACCTATAACTTGGGCGAGAGTCTATATATGAAATTTGGAAAAAATCCAATAAAAATGACTATGTGAGAGTGACCACAAAAGTGGATGGACAGACGGATGGGCCTACAGATTTAAGGACAGACAGACAATTAGACACAAGCTGAAAACAATAGAGCTCCGCCAAAACTCGCTGGCGGGGCCTTTATAAAATTAAATGTTGCTGTTTGTTTGTTGATTTTAGACGCCCGTTCATCTGTAAGTGTATTTGTATTTCCATGACTAAGCCAGTCAATCTGTTTGCTTGCGCAAACAGATGCAGCTACAAAACAAACTGTTTAATCCCCTGAAAACACTGTCAATGATAATCTCGCGCAAGTGCTATCCTGTATTCTACCCTCCCCTCTTTATTAATGGTAGAATGACCAAAAAAACTTCTTCTCATAAGCACATGTGTCTGACTATTTCTAATTCTGGTACTTGGGATGAACATGTACAATATATCTCAGAAATTTTGGTCAAGGCTAAACTTGTTAAAAGCTCTCAAATTTAGGGTTTCGAGAAAATCTTAAAAAAAATGTACTTTGCGTACAAACGTAATCTCTTGGAATATATAGCTATGTTGTTTGGGATAATTAAAGCTACTAGACGCTGTTCATGTAGAAGCAGCACGAATTGTCACAGGAGCGACAGAATTTTCCAGCATTGCCAGATTATTTATGGAACTTACCACATTCTACAAAAGTATGCATGGCCTAGCTCCACCCTGTCTTTCAGATCTTATCCCACTTATTATTGGCCAAATAAACTACTATGCTCTTAAGATTGCAGATCATATTCAGAGATTAACATCAAATTCTAACTTATTTTCAGACACTTTCTTTCCATTTACCATTAAAGCATGGAACAGTCTTCCAAACGAGGCAAGGGAGATGACTTCTGTTTTAGCCTTTAAAAATAATTTCAACAGAAACAAGCTTTAGTCCCCATATTACTTTCATGTATGATCGCGCTTAAGTCAAATCTTACACGTCAGACTGCAAATGCGGATGTTTTAAAAGTGCATATCAGCTATTTTTTACATGCCCTGCATATGTAGCTACAAGAAATATCTCCCTGACAAGCTTCATGAATTACCCTAAAAGGATCTCTATGGCACTCAACATGGTACAGCTCATGAGAAAGAAACAATATTCTTAAAAGTACAGGATTTCTTAACGAGGTGTGGAATATTTAATCCTCAATCATAATATAATAAGTCGTAAGACATGAAATCGCGACTACTTTGTTTATGTGCTACAGACTTTGAATAGTGCTTATACGTATAAATTATCATGTTTTGTCTTGACCAATGATTATATATAGCACCTCATTCTTTGATGTAACTATATCGTACTTTGTAAAGCGGATCAAACTCTCTCTCTCTCTCTTTCTCTCTCTTATCTATCTATCTCTCACTCTCTTCAATCTGGCCATCTTATTCTTTCCTTTAGGTTCACAACTATACTATACCTTTATTTTGTTCAATTCACATCCATTCAGCAACAATGTACATCCGAATATCTAAACGGAGTTGACATCATATAAGCTCAACGCTTACCGTCAAATCCTAGAAATATTGTATGCATGTATAGTTCTATATCATAATATGTTTAAGTTACTGTGAATAAAATATCTTTTAACCAAAACATACAGATAGGTAGATAGACAACAACAGACAAAATGATAGTGTTTGGTAGGCATTAAACCCATGATACTATTATTCGTAGATCTTTAAGAGCAGCTTTGATTTCATTGTAAATTGTACCAGTTGGTGCCTTCAACAAAGTAATCGTCTGCTTGTAATGACTTATGAACATTTTGTAAATGAGCAAATACTGTGATGCTTCCACAAAACGATTTGAGGCGTGACTGTAATGGTAACTGCATTGAATGAATCGAGGGTCATTACTTTGAGGTTATGGTAGAAGTATACAAAATGGGTACTGAAAGGGTATTTTAATAGCAACAAAATTAACTTATTTATTTTTTATAAGATATCAGAGCAATAAGATTGCTATCATTCACCACGGAAATTTAAATCAAGTTAGGGTTTTTGCAATTCCTATGAAGATACTTGCACTGAGGTGAGCTTGAACGCAATTAGTGGCAAGATGTTCGCCCTTGACTCCGTATAGTTAGATATTTAAACTAGCATCCTGTTATTGTAAATCACACACATGGCTTGATGGCAAACATAAAAGGCTTATTTCCATTTTGATGTTTTTCAGGTAAAGATAAATACCTTAAATTCGGATCAGATAAGATGGTACAAGCCCAAATCTGGACTAAAATGGGAGCAATAGTTACTGTCCCATCAGGTAATAGCATCATTAGTTATATCCTGAAAAATGGTATATGCAATGTTAAAAAAGTAGAAGACAGAGCTCAGACAACCACTAAAACCACTGGTCATATAGATACATCAGTATTATAACAAAACCAGGGAGCGCAGTGGCTCAGTAATAGAGTGCTTGACTGGAGACCAAAGAGCCGTGGGTTCGAGCCTCACCGGCGTTACTGCGTTGTGTCCTTGAGCAAGACTTATTAATCCTAGCTTAGTACTGGTTCAACCCAGGAAGACCCCTCCCGGTGTAACTGAAAGATTGTTGACTGGGACGTAATTAATCAAATCAAACAAACAATATAACAAAACTCATTTGATATGCATAAAACATTACCTTACTAACATCAAGCAAGCTCGATCTAATGTATTGACGTTTAAAATACGGAAGAAGGCATAAATCAGGAGCAGGACATCCTATGGGAAACATCACGCACAAGAGAACCAAGAGATCAGCTATATCCGAACAGGTCACGATTCATGTAACATGATGAGTGCAGTCTGGTTGAGGCATTTCGAAGAGTTAACATTAATTATTTATTAATCATCTTTTTACTGTTTCCTTAACTGATATTTAGGAGGTTTTATGTTTGTATTATGGCTACATATATTTTGATTGAAGTAAGTAATGGTGCAAAGATCAGGAATCGATACAATCAAGTACCACACCTGACCCAGGATACCAATGGGAAAGTGACAAACTCACAGAAGACACCACAAACGAGAGCCAAGAGGTCAGCCCTTTCCCAGCAGGTGACCACAAAGCACATATAAACAGACGCGCACAAAACATAGCAAACACAAGACAGAACAAAAACATAAAAGATCCACAAAAGAAGTACCGCCTTGGAACGGTCAGTAAAATATTTTACTGGAGGGCTTAAACCGGTTTAACGGCGCCAACCTCACCCTTAATTCAGATGTGGATCAAGACACATAGATATTTGGTTTGCATGAAAGACCCCTAACTTATCAATGCATCATCTCCTAAAACATATAAATCAAGATATAACAAGGAGATAAAGCAAGGATAAGGACTCAACAGTAAATTAAACTGAATACCGGAGCAAAAGAAATCCTTGTTTCCCTTTGATATTTAAAGCTGCATAGTCTGTAACGTTTGATCTTTTAATTTTAGAACTAATGTTTTTTCTTTTTCAAGAACACAGTAAAAAACTAAAATTCGGGTATACATTTTACCAATATCGTAAATCTTAACAAATTATCAGTATCAAAACAACAGCATTTATGTTAAAATTAACTGTCTATAATCATTGGAGGGACGCAAATAATTACCAACAAGAGATAAACACACCTGTTTTTATAAGATAATTTTCTTTTACGTGCAGTTTTCATAGTGAACAGATTTATTGTGAAAACATAATTTAATTCTACTTTTACAAATGCTTTTAAAAGAAAATAAAAAAAATCGAAAAATGTTCATAGTTACCGACTTAGTCTCTTTAACAAGAAATCCACGCTTATATATTAATATGTATTTCAGGCTATACTATCTACAAAGCGTACTTTGCTGTCTACGGTACGACTGTGGAATATCTTGCTGACCATATGAGTTTGTTTGAGGTACCTGATCTGATTGATTGGAAATCGAAAGCCATCCAAAATATTGAGAGAATTAGAAAAGCAGATATTACACTGAGGTACGATATTATATGGGCTCCGGATTTAGAAAAGCTGTCTTTGGGGTTTCCGATATAGCGAGGTTCAAACCATTCTCATCAGCTACAGAGACTAGCTAGAAAATTGAAATTTCGCTTGTAGAAACTTGAGATATGATACATTCCAAACTTTGAATAAAAGAGGCGCAGATCAAACTACGCGGATGCGCAGACTGGTCTGCGCCTTTTGCTGTTTGCAGACCCCTGGAGACAGGTTTTTCTCACACCATATTAACTCCATATCCTTTTGAGGTAAAACATCACATGTCGACAGATGGAGGTGCGTTACCTCCCTTTTAACACATATGCAGCATCAAAGCGCTAGGTTAAGCATATAGGCAAAACAATGCACTCGTGTGGACAAGGAGATATGTTGAGGTCATAACAGATGTGAAAGTAAGAAAGATGGCAAAGATCAGGGAATGATACAATCAAGTACTACTCTGGACCTAGGATACCACATGGGAATAAAAAAAATACAATTTATCATATGACGTCACGTCTGGGAGTGAAATAACGCCATGCAATAAAATCTGTAAACCACTAGTGGTTTATCGATTTACGGGAAATGTTATGACATCCATAACAACGTTGCGTACATAATGACGCAATTATAACGTTTTAACGCCAGAAATGAGATTAAAAGTAATCTTAATGTCATATGATAAATAGAATCTAACATTCGTGCTCTTGTATTATTGAATTTATTAAACCCGTTGCGAAAAAGAGGTAAAATGCTCGGCAAGCCTCGCATTTTATCCCTTTTCCCCAACTCGTTTAATAAATTCAATAAAACATGAGCACTCATGTAAGATCCTCTATAAACATCACCAACAAGTCCCATTCTACAGTTTGTTTCAGCTAAAATTACAGTATTTGTTTTCAATTTTTTACTTGGTACCTATGCTAAGTAATGTATTTACACACCTTTGGTGTAAGACATGTTGTATGCCAATATCACGGATAGGAAACTATATGGATCAAAAACCGTCAATTCTGGAAAGGAAATCTTATAAGGCTCTTTCCGGGTCTGTATATGTAGGCTGAAAAATCGCCTAAAACCGTAAGTTTTCTACTCGGTGCTTTTATGGTGTAAAACAGCGAAAAAAGGGAGAATGTAGTGCTCTACTCTGGGCTTGTAACTTTTTATCTAAGCTGATGCTAGATGTATATTGTGTACGGTTTTGTCACAACCCGGTTTGTCATGAGGTAAACAACTTTCATTTACATCACAACAAAAGCGATTCTGATTAAACCATGCATAATTTGCAGCTCACATCAGTTTGGATTGCAAGCTGAAAACATTAAATTATCTTTTCTTGCATTTCACATGATGAAAGATTACGGGTTTTCAGCAATTTTTCAGCCCGTTTCCTACCCGTGATTGTAATTTTTGTATTTTTTATTTTATCTAGTAGTGTATACCTCAGTAATAAATATTATTATATACCTATAAATGATACGACTTTAGAACTGTCTGTTTTCTGGCCATCTGATACAGAAAGCCGGATCAACGAACTGAGGTTTTCAGAATCCATATCACTATCCTTTAAAACGAGGCTAACGTCAGTTACCTGCTTTTGCGGCGACGTTACATAAAATAAATTTCAAGCATGGAACCAGAGACTGAAAACATGATGACGTAACGTCATATTATATGAATATGACCGTGACAAAACGTAATGGCAAACGTTCCCGCAATTTTTCTGGATTAAAGACCAAACAATTTATAAAATCAAAATAATGTCAGAAAAATGTATATAATAAACATATTATTATAAAAGTAACTTGATCTGGCGTACAGTATCACGTCTCGTGGATGAGGCCTTACCATTGGATCTCCCTCGACGCTTCGCGTCTCGGGTGATCCGATGGTATGACCTCATCCACTCGACGTGATACAGTACGCCAGATCAAGTTACTATTATGATAATGTGTTTCTCGCACACCAGATCGGGATTTTCGTTGTTTTTACCCATGTGAGATATTTCTATCTCACACACCCGTACCAGCCCTAGGGAAAGATAAAAAACAAACAGCCGCACGTTGTCCGCATGCTGGCCGCATGTCAATCCGTGACGTCATTGTAATTTCACCATGTCACATCCCAGCGAATTCAAAATTTTTTGGAAGCCTTTTCGAGTCTTTCTGATGTAAAATGAGGTATTTAGTGGTGAGCAAGAAAAAGTATCCATCATGAGTGTGAGGGTGAGATAGAAAATTCCGTCCCGAGGATCATCGATTGTCACCACTCGGCAATCCTCGTGATGCCAATCGGTGATCCTCAGGACGGATTTTTCTATCCCACCCTCACACTCATGATGGATACTTTTAATGTATCGCCTGCTGTTTTGATTAAAGCTACATTCCGGTTTGCGATGAGCAGAACGATACCAAATTTAAGTAAATCTGATTCACACGAGCTACATGTAATTTGTTCGTAAGTCAATATTGCAAATAAATCTCATTATATTTTATTTTGTTAAACACACAATATGTCATTGTTGAACAAGATAAAAAGGTTTGTAAGTACTAGGAGATGATGCATGATAAGTTAGGGATCTTTCATCAGAACCAGACATATATTTGTCTTGATCCACATCTGTAATAAGGATGAAGTTGGTACCGTCAAACATGTTTAAGCCCTCCAGTAATTTTCATTCTGACCATTCCAGGGCGATGCTTATTTTGTGGATCCGTTTGTTATTTGTGTTTCGCTTTGTCTGTCATACTGTTTTGTCTGTACCTTGAAGCCTTACGGTCAGCTGACCTCCTTGCTCTCTTGTATGTGCCACTTTCATATGCTTTTTTCACTTTTTCACGTTGTGTCCTGGTTCAGGTGCGGCATTTAATTGCATTAATCCCTGATACTTGCCTTCTTTCTTACTTTGATACAAAAACTTTTATGCTTATAAATATGCCACTGACACTTTTATACGAAAAGAAGAAGCACGGCAGTATAAAGTACAATGTATTAACAATTATTGGTACATTTGTTCACAGGCTGATGGGTGCAGATCCATTTCCTGAAAATATAACAGTCGAGGTGTGTATATCATTTAATATAAGTTAATTCAAGGGCCAAATAAAAAATGAGTTTGTTTCGTGTAAAAGGTCAGATAGTTTTAGGTAGCATAGGCACACAATTTTTTCTAATTACTGACTAATTTTCTGAAAAAATATAATTTTATGCATTTTGAATGGCATTTTGCCTTTAAAAATGCATATAATTTTATTTTTTCCAGAAAGCCTGAACATATTCTAGGTTTCACCAGTAAATTTATGTAGGGTAAGGTAACCCTAATCACAGGTATTTTTATTTGGCCTAGGCACAGTAAGAATACTCTAAACAAACAGTTCATCTGGAAACTAAGAAGACTTAATTAAATTGATATAGGTAGATTTAAAATTTAGATTTTTTTTTCATTTAGAATGTTTATTTTCTAAAGTCATCCCTATAAATACGAATAGCTGTCCGGCATCAGTAGAGATATATATGTTTGTACAGTAAACCCTGTCTTAAGCGGCCACTCAAAAACAGACACAACAAGGGTTTAAAAGACAGATGGAAGCTTAATGCAGATCAAAGTGTTGCAGAACGCTCAAATGGGCACATTCTGCAATACTTTTGACCAGCACGAGGCGTTAATTGGTCTTGAAAACCAATTTTAGTCTTCTGTACCTTTATTCTTAGACAGGTTTGCGTCTCTGGTTTTACAGACTTAGGAATGTCTTGGTTTAGTGATGTAGTTCATAGTGTCTCATAGGTCCAGATAAGGACATTTTATGAGCGTAAAATTGCAATTATTTTCTTACCTATCAATTTAAACATTTGTTTTGGGTGCTCAAAAGAACCGTCTCGTTGAGACGGTTCTTTTGAGTACCCACAACATATGTTTTCGATGAGAAATAAAGAAAATAATTTTCCAATACACACTCTTATCTGGAGCCCTGGTGTCTTCTTTTCTAGTTGTAAAATTATGCTGCTACTGTTTGTATAAATTAAGTTGAGTTATGCTGTATGGCGGGTATCTATGTTCTGTATCACTTCCATGACTGAGGTCTGTGATTGTGGCATTTTGTCTCACCGAATTGAGTTATTGCTGTCATGTGGGTATCTATGTTCTGTATTACTTCCATGTCTGAGGTCTGTAATTGTGGCATTTTGTCTCACCGAGTTGAGTTATTGCTTTCGTGCGAGTATCTATATTCTGTATCACTTCCATGACTGAGGTCTTTGCTTGTTACATTTTGTCTAACCAAGTTGAGTTATTGCTGTCGTGCGAGTATCTATGTTCTGTATCACTTCCATGACTGAGATCTGAGATTGTGGCATTTTGTCTCACCGAGTTGAGTTATTGCTGTCGTGCGAGTATCTATGTTCTGTATCATTTCCATGACTGAGGTCTGAGATTGTGGCATTTTGTCTCACCGAGTTGAGTTATTGCTGTCGTGCGAGTATCTATGTTCTGTATCACTTCCATGACTGAGGTCTGAGATTGTGGCATTTTGTCTCACCGAGTTGAGTTATTGCTGTCATGTGGGTATCTATGGTGTTTATCACTTCCATGACTGAGGTCTGTGATTGTGGCATTTTTTTCACTGAGTTGAGTTATTGCTGTCATGTGGGTATCTATGGTGTTTATCACTTCCATGACTGAGGTCTGTGATTGTGGCATTTTGTCTCACCGAGTTGAGTTATTGCTGTCTTGCAAGTATCTATGTTGTGTATCACTTCCATGACTGAGGTCTGTGATTGTGGCATTTTTTTCACCGAGTTGAGTTATTGCTGTCATGTGGGTATCTATGTTCTGTATTACTTCCATGACTGAGGTCTGTGATTGTGGCATTTTGTCTCACCGAGTTGAGTTATTGCTGTCATGTGGGTATCTATGTTGTGTATCACTTCCATGACTGAGGTCTGTGATTGTAGCATTTTGTCTCACCGAGTTGAGTTATTGCTGTCATGCGGGTATCTATGTTCTGTATCACTTCCATGACTGAGGTCTGTGATTGTTAATTATCAGTTACGTGTTTTTATTTTGATTGCACCAAACTTCATAAGTATTTTCTTGGTAATTTAAAATCATGTTAAATTTGGTCGTTTTAGATATATTTTTATGCTTCTCTTATGTTTTTTTCTCAGCCCGAAGCTCAGAAGATAATCGACTGCATCACAAACGGTCTAACATGACCAAAATATTTTCTGCATAGATAAAACACATGCTTCTCACTACAGGCCAGCTGTAGTTAGTCAGTTTTTTCATATAATTCTCCATTAAATATGATAGTATTTTGCCGTAATGTAGTATTGCAAGTAGGAAAGATGTATGTAGGGAAACATGATATGAGAAAATCGCAAATACTTTAATTATTAAAGAAACAACATACATATAATCTATTTATAGATAAAACAGACAAAACACGGATTTCCATTTGGAAGTTGCTTTGGAGCTTCAGAGATAGTGTCAACCGATCCTTTTTATGCAAAGTACCAGGAATTTTTCTATGAGCATTTCAACTGGGGAACAATCTCAAATGCGTTGAAATGGAAAGGCATGGAAAAGGTTCAGGTAAGTTGGACTGAGCGCTGTTTTAACCCTTAATGCGCAAATCACAACAAAAGTCGTCTGCTTTTCTCGTCTGCTGAAATGTTTAAGAAGCCTCTCTGGCAATCAGTGTGGACCCAGATCAGACTGCTCCTATAGGAGCAATCTGTTCTGGGTCCACGCTGTTTGCTTCTATACTTAATTCGTCAGTAATGTTAGGCAATTATTTGCTGCAGACGGCTTCAGCAGACGACATTTTCATATGCATTTTTTTCTTGGCGCTTTAAGGGTAAATATCTGTTTACTGTTTCATTATACAAAGCAAAGACTCATACAGTCATTAAAACATGTGTACATTTTATAGTAACAGTTTAATGTTTAGCATTTATCAAATTTATTATATACTGAGTAATGAAATACAGGAAAATGCTGATAAAAAATATAATGCATATATAAAAAACTGTATTTCACTGCTGTGAAAATATAAAAAGTTGTATTTCAAAGCCCTGAAAATATAAGTTGTATTTCAAGGGTGAGTTGGATGTCCTCTGCTTTCTCCATTGACTTCCTTGAGCCCACCTCAGAGTTCCAAACGCTTATAACGTTCTTATTAGTGGACAAAACACAAAGTGTGGGTATTCAATTACTTAGTTAGATCGCAAGGAAAATTTTGGTTATTAAATTGTCAGGATTTACTGAAATTTTCACTGTTTCTAAGACAGCATCTTTATCTTTATAGGCCACAAAAACGCTAGGCTTGTATTTTTTACAGTGTATTCAACAACTAAAATCATTTAGCACCAAAATTAATATATGTAAACACCAATTACTGGTAATTGTTGATATTGTAAATGACCATAATTCAAAACTGCAATCATTTTATTCATAGGGAGTAATTGATTATGAAAGACCAACAGCTGCAATCAACGCAATGAGAGCCAGGGGGTAAGTTTACGTATATATTTAAACAGTATTGCTCTCAGAGAAAGCAGATGAGCCATGACATGTGATTTCAAACAATGAGGCATTTTGACATAAATAGACTCTGACGAGCCTGTGCAGCCTCTTTTTTAAGCTTAGAAACTCCAAATGATGTTCAGTCAGTAGCTTAACACTCATAAAATGTTCAAGCGACAAGCAAAAGCTCTGATCAGACTGCGCGTATGCACAGGCTGAACTGAGACTTTGCTGGTTGCACATACCATAATGTTGGAAATTTATTGTTGCGGCTCAGATGTCCCTAATTGCACATGCTCCAACTTAAACTGAACAAACAAAAAGAATATTTACACTTTTTAAATGGAAATTGAACAGATTTAACGCAAAATCATTACTTTAAAAAAGTATTTATATATAAAGGCCACACGTCTGACAAGACAACATTGCCAAAAGTTTCAAACTAGATCAGGCATACTGTTGGGCTAGGTTCGCTTAAGTCAAGTGTAAATTAATGGTCTTGTCTTGGCGTTGATTCCTTATGTCGCGACGATGCTGTGCACCAATAGATATTCCTGTCTGCTCAAATTGTCTCATGAGGCGATGTGCAATAAAGCGAGAGCAACATATTATTCTTGGTACGTTGGCAACCTGCCAAAAGCTTTCTTACGCTCATTTTCAACTACACATAGCATTAGTACAGTATACTTCACTGACGTTATTTGTTAATTTTCGATTTTCTGACTCGAAAGACGTTTACATATTCAAAACGTGGTAATGTGAACATTCAAGACTTAAAAATATAGTTTGACGTTTGTAACGTAAAAACAAGAATCTAAACAAATGATTTTGATGATGATTTACTCAAATAACCGACCTGTCTGCTAAGGCACATCATGACTAAAACTGGGCATTGTTAATATGCGGTATAGATTACTCAAAACACTACGTTCAAAAAGTAGCAAACCCTGAATTGCTATAAATAATCCGTTTGTGGAGACATCAAGTAACCTTTCGTAGCTAAACAATAACAATGATTGGCGTTACATTACTTAGCGACAGAACGCTAAGGTTTCCTTCACTAAAACATTTTTAAAACATTTCCCAAGTGGCCAGGTCAAAAATGCAGTTCCAGTGAGATATGATGACACAGATTGATAACAAGTTTGTATCAACCAACCAATTTGGCGAATCACATGACGCATTCGGTAAACAAGTATGTTGCATGTACACAATATCGTCAAATCAGATAGGTCAGTAAATAATAAATGCCCCATAGTGTAAGATAATGCCTTTACTCATTCCCAACGCTACCAGTCAAACACATGATATTACAGCTGTATTTCAATTACACATATCTACTGAGAATTCAGCGCTCTCGTTTGTGATCTCATTGGTATCCTGGGTCAGGTGTGGTGCTTGATTGTTTCTATTCTTGATCTTTGCACTCTTTTTACTAAATTGATAGGATAAATTTGTTTTACATATGATATGTAGTGGCGGAGGTATTACTGATTAAAGTAAGTGTAAAAATTATTTTCTGGTCAGTTTATGTATTTAGCTTCGCTGTGGCACTGAAAATTAAGAGGAATGCCCTTATGTTACATCCTTTTAAATTTGGTTCCGGGAGATGATTCGTAGATAAGTTAGGGATCGTTTATGCAAGCCAAACATCTATGCGTCTTGTTTCACATCAGAATTAAGGGGGAGGTTGGTACAAAGGATTTTTTTGTTATTTTTGTGTTTGTGCCATACAGTGATGTCTGTTTCTTGCAGCCTTGTGGTCACCTGTGTGATGTTTTCTTGAGTTTTTGTCACTTTCCCATTCAGTGTCCTGGGTCAGGTGTGGTACTTGAATGTATCGATTCATAGTCTTTGTATTCTTCTATACTTTCAATCTGCTCACTTGTACATGAGATATCTTATACACAATAAAACGTCACACAAACGCAAATTGCCTATGGCAGAGCCAAAAACAATGCGGACGACGACGGGCTCACATACAAAAACTATGTCCCATAGAAAAAAATGAGTACATATAGGAGTGGTCTCATTCCTTGATGACATATGTACAACGATAATCATGGTTTTTGCGCTACCCAGTTTATAATTTATAACACAAGAGTATGATATTGACGTAAAATAGACTTAATAAAACCGAGTCTGCTGTTTTCTAATATTGTAGGTTCTCTATATTTCTGAAAGATCTATTTTCCCAGGTTATTTAGAGGTAGCGACAACTGTCGTTGTTTCTGTATGGAGTTGGTAAAACTTATCCCCGTGCATCGATATAGTGTTGATATATTTACATATTCTTATTCTTTGGGAATATTAGGCTCTGAAGGCATACAGCTTAAATCGGTGCTGGGGACGTGAGATTTGATTCACTTTCCATAAGTTTTCATGAACAAACTCAATCAAATGGAGTTTGCTGTTTTCTTATAATGTGTTTTCTGTCTATTTTTGGTTGACCCGTTTTTCTTGGCTATTTAGAGGTCGCAACAGATGTCGTTGTTTCTGTGTGGAGTTTGTAAAATCCATATAGTGTTGATATTGTTTTCATATACTTTACACAAGTGAAAACACAACACTTGAATCGTTTGCCATTTATCTACAAAATGAACCAAGCCAGTAAAGCAAATGAAAGTGTTCAAAGACTGGGTTAAGCATAACTGTAAAAAATACGGAGGTTGTCACGAGGAAAGACATAAAAATAGTAAGTTAGTATGATCAGGAAATACTGAAATATATCTAGCCCCTAGTCTTTCTGAAGTTTCTCATATTATCGACAGCATTTATAATAACAAGCTAATTTGGAGTCTATCCGTCTGTTGCAAACAACTGGCAGGCCTAAATGTTGTAAGTAATAGCTTTGTTGTCGTGATCTTTTGGGGAATTAAGCTGGGAGATAGTAAAATCTAACTTTTTAAATCACTTCCGTATTCCACGGAAGGTTGTTGACCTGTTTTGGCATGTTGCGACCTGCTTCATCGATCGATTTGGCTTTGATGACGAAGAGTTCATCAACTTTCCCGGTTGGGACAAAAAGATAAATATGTTTACTGACTAATTCAACCAGCATCTACTTGTGGTAAGTTAATTTAACGGTAGAAAATCACTTTCTTTCAGTCACACATTTCTTGAATCGATGTGCAATGCCTTTCGCCATTAAAACTGTTTAGCGAGTTCTGATTGGTGTATCCATGGACGCTATAGGAAATTGAACCAATCAAATGACTCGTTATAAAGTTGTTCACGTGATCGCGTGTTTGGTTACTAACAACAACCAGCTTCTTATAAAAGGATGGAACATGCGAGCGGACGCTGTCGCAGCCTCCGGGCTTGAAAGCGACACATCGAAAACTCGAATTTGCGAGGCTAAGAAAGACCTTGAGAGAGGTACAAATTCGGTAGAATCGAATCTAGTAGCTATAGGCTTTAGAGATTCATAGATTCTCGAATTTGTACTCGAATTTTGGCTTTGGATAGCTCAAGCTTTGGGCTTTCCCAGTGTTTCGAATTTTGCAACTTTAGCCTCGTTTCGAATTTGAGTTGTTGTGCTTCTACTCTTAAGCCTCGTTTCGAATTTGAGTAAAGCCTCACTTCGAATTTGAGCTTGTGCTCCGAATTTTAAGGCTTCAGACCTTGCTTTACTTAATGGTTGTTTCTCTGTTGCATTGCGAATTTTGAGTAGATTTTAGACTACCCATTTTTAAGCTTAAATCAAATTTGATAGTGATCAAAATTCGCAAGGTTTATAAATTTGGAAACAGAGCTTAAAAGTCATTTTCATTGTTAAAGTTCCTTCAGAACTTTAACCTTTCATAATCATCTTTAAGAGATGACTAGTTCAAGAAATGTGTGAGACTTTGTTGAGCTTAAGCTCATTATGCCATAACTTGTTGACTGATCTGATTTGTATGTAAATGTCCATGAAAAGTTTATGTGTCATTGATAGCCTTCTTATTTTAATAAATGTATATGAAATGTCATTAAATCTTCTTTGTTAATGAAACCACTCTACAGAATCAGAGTCTAATCAGAACAAACCCTTGTAATGTTCCGACTCCTTTGACTCGGCCTATCCTGACTAGTTTATCTGAAAGAGTTTACACTTAGCAAGGGGGTCGGGACGTTACAGATTTGGAGTCAGAAGTGTGGGATTATGTTCTGAAAATTTTGATATGCTTATCAAATTGATAAATTGATTACAGATTAAATTTGGGATCATCTGTTGACATTTAAAAAAATTATACTGAGGTTAGATAAGAAATTGGAAAAGTGAAGAAAATTTGATTTTCTTGATTGACTTGTTCCAACCAGAAAACTAACTCAGTTGAAAATTAGCCGAGATTAGACTCTGACTTCTGGTGGTATAATTCTATATTTATTAAAATAAGGCTAAAATAGAATGGACTATAGATTGTCACTTTAAAGATTATGGAACTCAGATTGAAACATTCAGACCTAGATCAATTTCATTGACCTATGAAGTTAAGACTACAATTTGTCATTGAGTAAGACTTTTCATAGTAAATTAGATAGAGACTTTATGACATTGAGTCATTCGCAGAGGCATTAAAAGAAGGTCAAATTCAGGCTTAAGAGGCTGCGACCAAAGGTAGAAAATGTGTTTACTACATGCACTCACTCAGGCTATTGAGATGATTTAACTATGATTTAGTGGTTGTAGGATAAGATTTCCAACAAATAACATTCAGAGTAATGTTCACATTCAAGAGTAATGTAGATAAGCCACTATTACTTAGTTGATGTTGTTGAAAGAGAGTGAAGAGTGAGGTAAACATTCACAGTAATGTTGACATTCAGAGAAATGTACAGAGTACCCACTTGAACTTAGTTTATGTTGTAGAAAGGGAATGAAGGAAGAGTGTAGTAGACCATTGATATTTACCAATAAAGGAACTCATTCAGAGAAATGAGAAGATAGACACTTTTGATTCAGCTGGTATTATAGAGAATAGAATTTTAAGTGAGATAGAGTAAGGTAACCAGAGATGTTTATTAGTGCTACATACAGAGACTTATTCAAGAGTAATGAGAAGATAGACACATTTTTTTTATTATTATTGTAGCTGATATTGTATGATGAGAAACCTTTATTAAGGAAGATTATTAATAGAACAGAGGTGTTTGCTACAGACATCATTCTGAGTAATGAGGAGATATAAAATTATTATTTAGTGTTTATGGCAGGATAAGATTTCCTACATATATAACCGTCTGAGTGAGGTTGAAATTCAAAGTGATGTGGAGTAACCACTTTAAACTTTATTGTAAATGGAACAATGGGATCCATGTTGTAGACAGGAGGAGTTTCCTTTTGATTTAACATACATAGAAATGTTGATAGAGTAATGTGGGGATAAACCTTATGACTTAATTGATGTGGGAGTAGAATTGCATAATAAGTAGTTTCCCACAGAGGTGATTGATGGGAATAGAATTGTTTAATGAGGAGTTTATAAAACTAATTTAACATACAGAGTAATGTTGACAGAAATGTGGTGACAAACCCTATGTGTTCATTGATAATGTGGGAATAGAATTGTACAATGAGAAGTTACCCACAGGTGTAGAATTGTATAATGAGAATTTCACAGATAATTTTTTAAAATAATATAGACATTTTAAAGCAGCTATGAATTAGTTTGGTAATGTAAGAATTTATGTATAGAGCTTAAGAGGGTAGTTTGAGAAAAGAATATTGTAGAAAGGTCGGTGACACCAAAACCTCGGCCTCAATCAGGTAATGTCCAGAGTTGATCCTAGGTTAATTTTGACATAGGATTTGATGTTAACCTGAGGGTGGTTGAGAAGTGTGGAGTTACAGATTGCAGAGAAAATTTGAACTTTAATCAGGTACCTCCAGAGCCGATTCTTGTAGGTCAGCTAATGACACAGGATTTGACGGTACCCTGGGATGAGTTGGAATGAAGTGCTAAGATTTAGATAATGCCCTTGTAGGAGAGCTTAGAAAAGCTGATTGTATTTTATAGAAGCTCTATATAGAGGATATAAGCCAGAGTGGAGTGAGGTAGCCCACCTGAGACTTGAAAACAATTAGATAACTTTTGTATAGATGGCAACTTTTTATATGCTATAGAATGTGTTGTATATCAAAATGGTAGAGTGATAATGACATTTATCACTATGGTGGCCAAAAGATGGAAGGGATAATAACCCATTATTCCTTAATTTTGGCATGATAACTGTCTAAGTATAAACTTGATAATTGATATTGGCCAATTTAGAAAGAATATGTTACGGTATTCAGAATTGGCCTGAAAACAGAAACCCGAAAACAGTAAACACGAAAACAGTAAACCCGAAAACAGTAAAACCGAAAACAGTAAACTGAAATTGAAACTACGGCGAAGAAGTGATGGAGTACCACACCGAAAACCTTGGTAATTAAATACTTTATCATAAACTATATTGAAACTCAAATTATGAGACATTTTGGTTTTATTCTCTTTAAATTACCATACATGCCATGAGGGAATCATTTACTCTTGTAAAATAACATTTTGGTGATGTTTTACAATTAAACAAATGGTTCTACACAAAAATAAGTATGCACAATTATTAGAACTCTATGTTGAGAGTGATTTATTACTAATAAAAGTTTCATAAGGAAATATGACCTGGCATTTATGGTAAGCAAAAGAAAATAATAGTAATGGTAAAAATAGTCAAATAAAAATGGAAGGGTAAGTTCCATAAACAATGTGATAGAATATAAATATTCATTTATGCTGAACAATGAAGAATCATATAGTCATGCTATATTGAAACTCAAATTATGAGACTTTGTGGTTTTATTCTCTTTAAATTACCATATATATGCCATGAGAGAATCATTTATTCTTGTAAAATAACATTTTGATGATGTTTTACAATTAAACAAATGGTTCTATACAATAATGAGTATGCACATTTATTAAATCTCTATGTTGAGAGTAATTTTTATTATAAACAATAGTTTCAGTTCATTTGTAAATATGACCTGGCATTGATGGTAAGCAAAAGAAAATAATGGTAATGGTAAAGATAATCATTTTATAATAAAAAAAAATATAATAAATAAATATCTGATTTTCACCACAAGTAGGGTTGAATAATTTAAATATCATGAAGTTCAGGATTGATGTATTCTGTGTTTGGGGACTGAGTAGCTAACAGTCAACAAATAAAGAATAATAACTTCCGGTAGGGAGCAACATGTAAATATCAGGTGATGCAGCTTACGGTTTAAATATATAATTTTGGAAATCCTAGGGTCTAGTTTCTCAGAAAGAAATTGGGGACCAATTTTTGAAAGGTGGGGGTATTGAAATATATCTAGCCCCTAGTCTTTCTGAAGTTTCTCATATTATCGACAGCATTTATAATAACAAGCTAATTTGGAGTCTATCCGTCTGTTGCAAACAACTGGCAGGCCTAAATGTTGTAAGTAATAGCTTTGTTGTCGTGATCTTTTGGGGAATTAAGCTGGGAGATAGTAAAATCTAACTTTTTAAATCACTTCCGTATTCCACGGAAGGTTGTTGACCTGTTTTGGCATGTTGCGACCTGCTTCATCGATCGATTTGGCTTTGATGACGAAGAGTTCATCAACTTTCCCGGTTGGGACAAAAAGATAAATATGTTTACTGACTAATTCAACCAGCATCTACTTGTGGTAAGTTAATTTAACGGTAGAAAATCACTTTCTTTCAGTCACACATTTCTTGAATCGATGTGCAATGCCTTTCGCCATTAAAACTGTTTAGCGAGTTCTGATTGGTGTATCCATGGACGCTATAGGAAATTGAACCAATCAAATGACTCGTTATAAAGTTGTTCACGTGATCGCGTGTTTGGTTACTAACAACAACCAGCTTCTTATAAAAGGATGGAACATGCGAGCGGACGCTGTCGCAGCCTCCGGGCTTGAAAGCGACACATCGAAAACTCGAATTTGCGAGGCTAAGAAAGACCTTGAGAGAGGTACAAATTCGGTAGAATCGAATCTAGTAGCTATAGGCTTTAGAGATTCATAGATTCTCGAATTTGTACTCGAATTTTGGCTTTGGATAGCTCAAGCTTTGGGCTTTCCCAGTGTTTCGAATTTTGCAACTTTAGCCTCGTTTCGAATTTGAGTTGTTGTGCTTCTACTCTTAAGCCTCGTTTCGAATTTGAGTAAAGCCTCACTTCGAATTTGAGCTTGTGCTCCGAATTTTAAGGCTTCAGACCTTGCTTTACTTAATGGTTGTTTCTCTGTTGCATTGCGAATTTTGAGTAGATTTTAGACTACCCATTTTTAAGCTTAAATCAAATTTGATAGTGATCAAAATTCGCAAGGTTTATAAATTTGGAAACAGAGCTTAAAAGTCATTTTCATTGTTAAAGTTCCTTCAGAACTTTAACCTTTCATAATCATCTTTAAGAGATGACTAGTTCAAGAAATGTGTGAGACTTTGTTGAGCTTAAGCTCATTATGCCATAACTTGTTGACTGATCTGATTTGTATGTAAATGTCCATGAAAAGTTTATGTGTCATTGATAGCCTTCTTATTTTAATAAATGTATATGAAATGTCATTAAATCTTCTTTGTTAATGAAACCACTCTACAGAATCAGAGTCTAATCAGAACAAACCCTTGTAATGTTCCGACTCCTTTGACTCGGCCTATCCTGACTAGTTTATCTGAAAGAGTTTACACTTAGCAAGGGGGTCGGGACGTTACAATACCACAATCACAAACTGCAGACAACCCCGTGGCACCGCGAGGAAGAGCCGCTCAACCATCACGAGACACCAAGAAGACAATTTAAGCAAAGCAACCAGCTCTCTCTTCCCCATCAAGATGATTGCAATACTAGAATGGACATAAAGTAACGTACAACAAAACATAGAACAATTACAGGTTCCCATAATGGGAGCAACAATAAACAAAAAGTCAACAACAACAGAACCACCACCTTAGAACGGACAGCAGCCTAAGCCACCAGGGGGCTTATCTGTTCAAATGTGATCCAGTTTTTCAGAAATATTACACAGTTTATGCCTTTATAAATCCAATACTAACCAAGTCAAACTGCACGAAATGGTAGTTTTGACTTGCGACAACCCAAAATGTCAAGGATTTATCACAAAATTGTTTTGATCGTTTAGAAAATCTATTTTGAAAAGCCGAATTTTCATCAAATGGCCAAGCTTGACATTTTATCACTGAAATCTCCACATGAAAATCAATGTGTTGTTGCATCCTAGTTTCCTTACATTGCTAGTCGAGAAATGGTAGGAACAATGTGCTGATAGGTCTGACTAATTTATCGAAAATCGTGATAAATTGAAGATTACCAAACATTTAATATTCCCTATTTGTTTTTTGTCAAAGGGAGAAAATTTAAAATTTGCTAAATTCGAAATTGATTTCTGAGCTTGTTTAAATGATAAGTCAATTAGCCAAAACGTTAGTCAAAAACGGCCACAACTCAGTCAAAATTTTGCGGATGATCTCCAAAGGACCTCTGACACTTTGATAATGTTTCTGCCTATTTTTTATACTGTTCTCAAAACTTCTCTATGGTTTTAATATCACTGATATCCTCTTGAATAATACGTTTGATGTATAAGAAAGGAATAAAGTTCATGATTCGACAAGCAGAATCCTATGATAAAACAGGAGACGCTACCAAATGGGTAGGGGTTGCAAAATTCGACCACTATTATAATGTGTATTAGTTTTATGACATTAATACTTGATAACAAATTCACATTAAAGGTTTTGAAGTAAAAATCATAAAGATTGTAATGATTTGTTGTTTTTATCATTGTTGTTTTTATTTAAATTCATTTTAAAGATATTTTTTAGTGCACTGAGTCAATTCTACCTTGATGACTATTTTTATCTGGTCGAAGAGTATGCAACAAGATACTTTAAGCATTCATCTATGCATTGAGTACACTTATTCAGGGAGCATATAACTTGAAATGTGTATTTGGTAGTTACAGTATATGTGCAAAATAATTTATCAATAGAATTGAGAAAACAAATATTTTCATAATCAGTAGAAAAAATGTTCAAAAGGCTGCTCTTATTGTATGCGACTGAAATAAAACTTGCACATTTAACTAAGCAATAAATGAGGTGTGTTCTAGAAACTTAATTAATGTCATTGCTTCCTTATTCTGAAGGAGTTGTATTTTAATGGGCTTGGACCCAATGTTTTAATTACAAACCGCAAACAAACCCATGGCATCTCGAGGAAGGGCCCATCAACCTTCATGTGACATCAAGAAGACAAACTAAGCAAAGCAACCAGCTCTCTCTTTCCCATCAAGATAATTGCAATACTAGAATGGACATAAAGAAAAGTACAAGAAAAAGAAATAGAACACTTACAGACTCCCATAATGGGCGCAACAATAAACAAAAGTCAACAACAACAGAACCACCGCCTTAGAACGGACAGCAGCCTAAGCCACCAGGGGTTGTGGGCTTAAATGCATTTTACTGGTACCAAATCGTTGCCCTAGATTCTCGTTTTTATTGAGGCTGTTAATGAGAATTAATGAAAAGTGCAACAATTCCTCCCCTAGCACTTGCTTAAGTGGTATTCTGCTTTCCTTAAGAACCAAATATTCCTGAACGATCAGAATATGAAAAAAATATCAAGATTTGATACCTGTATAATGCATTTAAGCCCCCTGGTGGCTTTGGTTGCTGTCCATTCTAAGGCGGTGGTTCTGTTGTTGTCGATTTGTTGTTTATTGTCACTCAGATTGTGGGAGTCTGTAATCGTTCAATGTTTTGTTGTACACTATTTTATGTCCATTCTAGTTTTGCAATTATCTTGGTGGGGAAGAGAGATCTGGTTGCTTTGCTTAGTCTGTCTTCATGGTGCCTTGTGATTGTTGTGTGGCTCTTCCTCGCGGTGCTATGGGTTTGTCTGCAGTTTGTAATTATGGTATTTCCTGATCATATTCACTTACTATTTTTTACTGAAAACCATAGGCTTTTACCAACAGCAGGTGTCACTGATCGTTCAAATTTGACCAGTATTTCAGAATGCTGTAAACTTTTGTAAACTTTAAATAAGCTTTATGCGTTCCTTCAAAAGTTATCGATTGGAAACCAAAAGGGTGACACCACGGATGAAGAGGAAGAGTTCGACGACGAATTCATGATCCCTATGTGTCAACCATGCATTAAAGGCAACACATAAATGAATTTGAGGAGTTTATTCTTTGGAAAAGCTTGCTTTACATTTATATTTATAAACCAAGTATATTTTCAGTGTTTAAGGGTCATTACTCTTTGACAAACTCTTATATAATAATAATGGAATAAGACTTATGCTAAAATCAGATATCTGTTGAACTTTTAGATGTCACTGTTTGCTGTAAGATAGATTTTAAGTATATTTCTCATTAGGCATTTGCGCCAATGTCAAATGTATCTTCTGAAAGGTTAATGATCATCTTAAAAGCATGAGCTACCATTGTAAAAAAATTGAATACTTTCAATAAAAGAGGATAAGAGGAGTTTGTGTCACGAGCCTTAAGACTTGTTTTGACACTAACCCTGACTCCAAAGTAAGAGAGATAAAATAAAACATTTGATGTCATCTATCTACCATAAAAATCAATGGACTGAACGTGAACGCCCTGGATCTAAAATGAAATAGTAGTTGCCTTTACGATTCATAAGGCAGATGAAACGTTTATTAAACCTTGAACGTTGACTCAACGTTATTAGCCATCATATGAAATCTTCGTTTTCATCTACACATCATATGCAATAATTTAGGGGATAGCTGTATTCAAAATTTTCATTTGGGGAGGTATATCATCGGATATACGGTCGGAAATTTAGTTTTATGGCGACGCGCGAGCGGAGCCATAAAACTTGATTTCCGAACGTATATCCAACGATATACCTCCCCAAATGAAAATTTTGAATATGGTTATCCCCATTCTAATGTACTTCTGCAGTTTGATCTCAGATTGGAGCGTTATTAGCCGCATAAAGCCGCACGTCATCCAACGAAAGGTGACGTAATTGATGACGTCAAACTATTTCCGACAGTATATCGCAGGATATACTGTCGCAAATTTTTGACGTTATCCAATTAGCCGTCGCGTTACAAACGCAAGTGCATTAGAATGTGCTATTTAAAAATCTCTTCTTAAGAATGTAAATATAATGTATTGTACATTTATACATGTAAATGATTAGTAGATGTCTAAACTTGTGTTGCTCTATATAAAAATGACAGAACTGTGCACATTTCAACTCCAGTTTATACTACTCATTATGCGTTGCTATTTTTTTTATCTGCAGGATAAAACTTCGAGGACATAATATGTTTTGGGGAGTAGACAAGCATGTCCCTGGGTGGGTAAAGACTTTGTCTCCTGAAGAGCTGATTGAGGCAATGGAAGTAAGAACAAATGGAACTGTGATGAATACAACTGGACTGTAAGTATACTCTATGAACATGAACTAATTGATTTTTCTTTCTTGTGTAATATAATTTAGAGATAAATGCACTTAAAACTTTCATTTGGGGAGGTATGTCGTCGGATATACGGATGGATATTTTTCTAAAACGTGATTTCCGACCGTATATCCGACAATATACCTCCCAAATGAAAATTTTGATTACAATTATCCACATTTTAATGTACTTCTGCAATTTCGGCTGAATACTGAACAGTTGCAAGCCACATAAAGCTACACAACATCCACTGAAATGTAGCATAATTAATGACATCAAACTATTTCCGACATTATATCACAGGAAATAATGTCGTAAAATTTTTGATGTTGTCCAGTAAGACTACACGTCACAAAATCAAGTGCATTAGAATAGTTTTTGTATGCCCATTATACATATTGATTGGTCAAAAATGTTATCAGTTTAAAAAACTAATTGCCTAATTTTTCTTCTCTGAAGATTATTTTGTACATGATCATTTTAAATTGGTTTGTTTGTTTGATTATATACGCCCCAGACAAATTTTCGGTCATGGTGGGACTGGGTTTCCTGAGTTAAACCAGAAGAGGACAGGTAAGTATGTGCTTTATAATGTAGAAAGACACAACATGCATGGCAACAGCTAATTTAAGTTTCTTTTTTAACAACAGCAGAATGAATCTAGGGAGACGATTTGACAGTTATAATTAACTTGAGCTGCCAGTGACTTTGTCTGTTGTTTGTTTTTTTAAAAGTAAGAAAGAGGACAAAGATCAGGAATCGATACAATCAAGCACCACACCTGACCCAGGAAACCAATAGGAAAGTGACAACTTCACAATTAGACATCAATAACGAGAACCAAGAGGTCAGCCCTTTCCAAGCAGGTGACCACAAGGCATCGATAAACAGACATGCACGAAAGAATAACAAAAAAGACAGAACTAATGTAAATGATCCATAAAAAATATCACATTAGAGTGATCGGTAGAAAAATTACTGGAGGGCTTAAATCGTTTTCACAGCGCGCCAACCTCACCCTTAGTTCAGATGTGGATGAAGACACATATATGTTGGTTTGCATGAAAGACCCCTAACTTATTAATGCATCATGTCCAAGAATATATAAATCAAGATAAAAAAGGAGATAAACCAAAGATAAGGACTCAACAGTGTATAAAAAATAGTAAGTGAGTATGATCAGGAAATACCACAATTACAAACCGCAGACAACCCCGAGGCATCGCCAGGAAGAGCCGCTCAACCATCACCTGACACCAGGAAGACAAATAAAGCAAAGCAACCAGCTCTCTCTTCCCTATCAAGATGATTGCAATACTAGAAGGGACATAAAGTAACGTACAACAAAACATAGAACAATTACAGACTCCCACAATGAGAGTAACAATAAACAAAAAGTCAACAACAACAGAACCACCGCCTTAGAATGGACAGCAGCCTAAGACACCGGGGGGCTTAAATGCATTTTACTGGTACCAAATCTTCGCCCTAGATTCTGCTATTATTGAAGTATAAGAAATGTTCAGCCCACATGGAGGCCATCTGACTAATGCAATGTATCATCATGGAGAAACACTCTGATCAAATTAACACACCATGATGAAACAAAGAAAAGGGCTCATGACTCACAGATAGTAAGAGCTAAAGAAAACCTCAAGTTGAGCCACGGTGGGTCCAGCTACAGATAAGCATCAGGCAGCAACCCACCGATTAAAGCTTTACGTCAGAGCCGTCATAGAGTCTGAGGCCTGACCCACCGTCGTGCAATTAAAGAAGAAACCATACCTTTAAACCGTGATTGGGTTTAAAACTAGGTATGCAGACTGTCGCATGGTATCCAAGTTATATCCAACCCTTATTTAACGTTTTACAATCTTTTTGAATTGATCACTAAAATTAGGTTTTCCAACAATTCGTTTAAATTTATAAACTAAATCACCATCAAATATAGTTTCTGATATGCCTTGTTGCAGAAGAGTCTTTAACCCAATGTTATATTTAACAATTAACTCAGAGTGTCTGTGGTAGAATTTAGAAAATGCTTTTCGAATTTTATGATATCTATAACCTTGTGTTAATAAGTTAGCAGTTAAAAATAAGTTTCTTTTGTTGAAGTCATCAACATTAAAACATACTCTAGCAAAACAAATAAGCTGAGAAATATATACACCATAGGAAGGAGAGCGAGGAACAACTCCATCAAGAAAGGGGGAAATTTACTATTTCAAAATTAAAATCATCCTGTTTATCATAAATTTTAGAAGAAACCATTCCATTTGTTATTGACAAGTTCAAGTCCACATACAGAGCTTCAGTATCAGAAAAACTGAATACCGGAGCACAATCCAACAGGTAAATCGCGGTGGGAATGAAAACAGTCAAAGCATCAGGCCCCTCCCATCTCATCAAAAGATAAGTCTCTAAGTCAGGACCGTCATTGAGTTGACCACCAAGCATGCAGTCTGTTGCAATACATTAATGTTATAACCAATCTTTTGATAATGGGAAAACATTTTAATAAACTGCGCTGAAAAATTATCAGAGCCAACAATCTTCTTCAATTTATACACCAAGACACCATAGAATCCAGGTTCTGAAGGTCCTTGGCGCATGAGTGATTTAAGTCTAATTTGGAATTTAGATATCAAATCATAGTATCATCTTTAATATTTAGAAAACTTTCTGCAAAGTTTATGATACCGATAGCCTTGTTTAAGAAGTTTCTGAGTAAACAATTTATTGCGAGTGTTGATCCAGCATATGCTAGAAGCTTTAGCAAAACAAATGAGTTGAAAGATATAGACTCCATAGGATGTAGAGTGAGGAACATCACCATCTTAAAATGGAAAATTGACAATTTCAAAATCAAAGTCGTCACGTTTATCATGAATTCTAGTAGAAACAATATCATTAGAAATTGACAAATGTAAGTCTTAAAACGCGGCTTTGGTATCAGAGGTATTAGCTTTATTATGTTCGAGCTCTGAAGGGTATTTTTAACTTATCACATTGTCAAAATAAACATTATTAATGTTTAAAGTATCGTTCAAATAAAATCTCGACTCTTTTGTTTTTGATGATGTCTTAAGTGTTAATAATTTTCACAGATGTTGATTAGGGTGAGGTGTGGTGCTTGATTGTAACCATTCCTGATATTTGCCCTTTTCCTTACTTTGGCTTAATGTTGTTGTGCAGTACTTTATGCCCTCTCTAGTTTTGCAAGCATCTCTATGTGCATATAAGAGCTGGTTGCTATACTTTAAATCTTGATGGCAGGTGTATGTGATTTTCTTACATCTTGTCATGGTGGCGTGGGTTGGTCTACAATGTGACATTTCTTAGTCATAACCACTTATTCTGTGTTACCAGCCATACATAAAGATTCAACTGCTATAGGAGCAAGTGTTGAACAAATGGTAATAGTTGGTATGTGCAACTATCAAAGACAGTCTGATTAGAATATTTTATTGACACTCTATAGGTACAACATTTAGTCAGGCGGAAAACTAAGATTTTGATCAGATTTTGCTGATATGCAGACTGAATTGAAACTTCAATGTGTGCTATTTTGATTAGGTTATTTTACCCATGATGGTACATTGCAATAGTTAGAAGCCTCCATGGGAGCTTAACAAGTATGTGCTTAAACAACAGAAGAATCTAGGGCAAAGATTTGGTACCAGTAAAATGCATTTATGCGCTGTCTGTTCTAAGTGGTGGTTATGTGGTTGTTGATTCGTTATTGGTTGTTACTCCCATTGTGGTATTCTGTAATTGTTCTCTGTTTTATTGTGCGCTACTTTACACTCTAGTGTTGTCATCATCTTGATGGGGAAGAGAGAGTTGGCTGCTTTGTTTTGTTTGGCTTCTCGGTGGCTCATGAGTGTTGTGTGACTCTTTCTCATGGTGTCACGGGTTTGTCAGCAGTTTGTGTTTGTGGTATGTCCCGGTCATGCTCACTTACTATTTTTGATGTACATTCATACTAATGCTGGATACATATATATAAATCAAGTTTATTTAAACAAGCTGCAAGCAAATTAGCATAATTTCTGATAAGATGTGATAGAACCATTTTTTATATCAACAAATATGAGTCAGTGCATGAGGTCTCCAACAATGTGGTATGTGTGAACAGCAAAGCCTCAGATCAGCCTGCGCATATGCGCAGTCGGATCAGAGCCTTTGCTAGTCGCTTGCGTATTCTATGATTGTTAAGCTACAGACTGAATCCCATTTGGAGTTTCTAACCTCAAAAGGGGGCTGCAGAGGCTCGTCCAAGTCTACATTTGTCTTAATGTCAAATTGTTGAAAATCTCAAGCCGCCGCTCATATGTTAATATGGTATTTTCAATATTGTAGGCTAGAGCATTGGGATGTGAACAATGAGAATCTCCATGGCGACTTCTATGAGAGACAAACAGGCGACGCCAATATTACCATGAAGATGTTTCGGGATATGTACGCACTGGATCAGACCACAGAGTTGTTCCTAAATGACTACAATGTAATAAAATACAGCGGGAATCAACTGGCAACGGTATGTCGATTACTAAACTAAATAAGATTACAATATTTTTAGACTCAACAATGCTACTTCTAACGATTAAAATGTCTATGAATAATTTGAAAGTAAACGTTGCGCCAATGCACTTCAGACAGAATACTTAGAATTTACTCACAGCAGCAGCAAAACTATCCATGATGATACATTGCATTAGTTAGATGGCCTCAATGCGAGCTGAACATTTTTTGTACTTCAACAACAGCAGAATCTAGGGCGAAGATTTGGTACCAGTAAAATGCATTTAAGCCCCCCGGTGGCTTAGGCTGCTGTCCGTTCTAAGGCGGTGGTTCTGTTGTTGTTGACTTTCTGTTTATTGTTACTTCCATTGTGGGAGTCTGTAATTGTTCTATGTTTTGTTGTACGTTACTTTATGTCCATTTTAGTATTGCAATCATATTGATGGGGAAGAGAGAGCTGATTGCTTTGCTTAATTTGTCTTCCTGGTGTCTCGTGATGGTTGAGCGGCTTTTCCTCACGGTGCCACGGGGTTGTCTGCAGTTTGTGATTGTGGTATTTCCTGATCATACTCATTTACTATTTCTTACTAAAAAGTAAGTGAGTATGATCAGGTAATACCACAAACACAAACTGCAGACCATAAACAACACCAAGAATCAAAAACAAACAATTAAAAACATCAACAGAATCGCCGCCATTATATTGTATAGCAGCCTTTTCTAGGGGTTTGCTAAAGTGTATTTTAATTAAGCCATTCTACAACAGTTTCGGTGTTTTGTGATAAATCAAATATCCTTCCTAGCAGGTTTTGTTAATGTTCCTTGTTTCGTTGTGCAGTTCTGGCAGAAAACAGAAAATGGCTCAATGTTTTGCCAGGAAGTTGATGCACCACCCAATAAAGGCCCATATTGCAATCTAGTTTGCTGTCCTTAGGTATTAAGATTCCTCCCTCATTCTGAATGGTCCAATTTACAGATCATTTGCAGGTCTCAAAATGTACCCTTCATTATTTTAATTGGAGTAGCTAGAGCATTGCCCACTGCATTCTTATTGTGTTGATACATTTTCTTATCATAAACATTCAGGAGTATTGGACTTATTGGACGTATTGGTATCCTGGGTCAGGTGTGGTACTTGATTGTATCGATTCCTGATCTTTCCACCCTTAAATACCTAAAGTTAGAAGAAAGAATACATCTTCAGCTGATATTAGGGGCTACCCTTGTCATTTATTCCATGAACACTTTAATGAAATCGAATTTGCTCTTAAAATTATAACCTTTCTCTTTATTTTGAAGGATTCATTTTTTAAGATTATTTATAGTGTTATGATGTTTACTAGATATAACCAGTAATTTGATGGTATTGGCTATATTTCATGAATCTTTTATACAACACATTTCTATGTTATATTTTATACATGATTTCTGAGCAGTTTTATCAACACCAAAGAGTAAACCAATCATTTTTTGCACAGTTTCAATGCGTAGTTTTGAAAATAATGAAGTATGCTTTCCTATTTAGTTAAAAGTTATCAACTATGCCATATATCAGACTCCATAAATGGCATTTTGTATATGGCTAGCTCAACGCCCTCAATCGGTGGTTTTCATAGACACTGATTGTTATCATGTACGGATTTTGTTTTATTTATCTAAGCCAGTATATGAAATCTTGGTACTAATCGCATAAGCATCCTTCAAATGTCTTTGATGACGTATCCAGCGTGGCAAGAGATTAATTTTAATTTTGAATGAATATGTTCAGGCAATTCTATATTTACATTGGCTCACTGCAACTTTCTATGTTGGCGATGTGTTTACCGAAATCTCATGTGCCATTTTCAGTTGGGCCTCGTCGCAAGAAAAGTAAGTAATGGTGCAAAGATCAGGAATCGATACAATCAAGTACCACACTTGACCCAGGATACCAATGGGAAAGTTACAAACTCACAGAAGACACCACAAACGAGAGCCAAGAGGTCAGCCCTTTCCCAGCGGGTGACCACAAAGCACATAACCTGTCTTCGGGGTTTCCGCCAAAGCGAGATTCAAACCAGCCTGCTTAGCTACAGAGACTAGCTAGAAATTTGAAAATCCACTTGTAAAAAGCTTAGATATGGTAATTTCCAAAACGCAATAACAAAGGCGCTGATCAGACTGCGTAGATGCGCAGGCTGGTCTGTGCCTGTGTTGTTCGTAAATCCCCCGAAGACAGGTTTTCTCACGTCGAGGCCCAGTTGGTAATATACAGAAAATGAACCCCAACATAATATATATCATAACATTCCTTCTTCTCTAATTGTCATCACAATTTGTTTGATTCAGGCAATGGTGACACAGGCTGAACGGTTTCTAGCGGAGGGAGTACCACTGCATGGCATTGGTTTACAAAGCCACCTCAAGCCATATCATGTTGATATAACAGCCATAAAGGTAACTATTCAGATTGCAATTTGTATGTGCTGCTTCACATTTTATTTCTAAATTTGCTTAATTAAACGCTGCATGTAGAAGAGTCTGGTGTGGTACTTGATTGTATCGATTCTTAATCTTCGCCATCTTTCTTACTCTTAGATAACAAACTCTATAGATTGCTATTTTTTGTACTTGAGCAACTCTACCAATCTTGTCCTTGCAAATTCTCAGCATCATCAAGTGTGATCTGTAAATTTTAGTAAGCAAGATTAAGTGAGTCTGATATTGAAATGCCACAATCACACATCACAGACGCAATTTCAATATCAAGATTAGACCCAAAAAATCCTTTATACTTGACATCAGAGGGGTATGTACATATCAGCTTGACAATTGATAGTGCTGTCTGCTAATTTTTTGTCATAATACATTACATCGTTGTTAAGATTCATGTAATGACCCTAATGGTCTTTATTGCAATACAATATATTTATACCAGAATGGGTCTCAATGGGTCCTCTTCACATGTAAAACCTGTCTAGGGGTTTGCAAACAACAAAGGTGCAGACCAGTATTTCTAGATCATACTCACTTACTTTTTTATGATCATGAATTGTCAAATAAATTGCGTCTCATTGGCATGTAATTGTCGTGTGACTGTTAGTTTTCTAAGTGTATTATCTATTGCTTTTTACTAATAACTTAGTAGATTGCTATCATATTGTGAAACAACACTGCGGCTTTGATTAAGGAGTGCAGCTCATCAATACAACATGTAAATAAGGTAAAAGATAATATGTTCGAATAAAATTATTGCCAAAGTGATGTGTCCTTTGGGTGACACATTATCCACATGTGCCCTTAATGAAACTGGAATTTTATTGAGATATATTTCGATGTGACTAACATTTGACTGAAATATTAAAGCTTAAAATCAATAAAATCCGATCTGATAGACCAATTGGATGTGCAATTTAAAGACAACATACCTTGCTAGATATCTGTCTAATCTAGTTATCATTAGTTATCAAATATTATTGCAAAGGTGTTGTTTCTGCTTGGGAAGCACACTTCAAGTCTGCAGTTATCTATACATTTCAATTGTCATGTGTACATTCGTTGTGGTTGGTATACAAACGCAATATATTCGATACGAACTGTACTTCAGAATTTAAAATCCTTTTTAATTAGATACCGCTCATATTAATGCATTGTTGCGCTTTGCCTGATAAACGTTGTCTATCTCACGGTATGTGCCATTATCAGGTCAAGATTACATTGCACTTTTTGAATGACGTCGCTGGATCAACACAAAAATCGAAAAATACGTCATAATTGCCAGTTTGAAGAAATCAGTGGTTAAATTGATAAAAAGAATACCATGTTTGCGTCTTTTAAAGCTGCATAATCTGTAACTTTTGATATTTTCATTTTAAAAATAATGTTTCTAATTTTCAAGAACACAGTAAAAATAGTAAAATTCAGGTATACATTTTACCTTTTTCGTAATACATGGGTCATCCAATAAGTTCTGACAATGGCCTCATATCTCAGAAACATTTATTGAAATCAGAATTCTATTACCCATTGCATGTGGTCATGGGTGTTGTCAATTCACGTTCGAAATATGGTGTTTTTATCATAACCTGATCCGATGCTATACAAATTTGTAAACAACACTGTGAAAGCGCATGGTCGTGAAAATTCACGTTTTTGACTGATTTTTGCTGGGGGTAGTGTTAGTTAAAGATGCAGTATGCATCTTTGGAAAGTTATATTAGTGGTTGGTGATGTTGTCTGAATACACAATAAACCCATAAGACCATTTACCACAATGACATTAACGTATTTGCTCTAAACATTCTTGGTTGCTAGGCAACAACAGAAAATTAGATTTTTGCCTTATTTTAAGTGCTAATTATAAAACAGTATATTTTGAACACTTATATAAGCAATAACGATATATTTGCATATTAATAGACACATGTTTCGATCAATCTGTTCTATAGTCTTCTAAAACACATAGAAAATAATAACTTTCAATACATGTTTTATACCAAATATAATACACTATTAGTACAACCCACTTTCAAGGAAAATATTTCTTGCAAAATCGGCGATATATCATAATCAAAACCCTGCTGACACCAGTTGCAACCTTAATCATTATCTATGACGTTCAAAATCAACACAAAAAATGTCTTTATTTATCTTTATAAAAATGTTTAAAAAGGAGTCTGTAATTTCTCAGAAATTTGGGCATGTGTACCGCATATAGTGGCCCATCCATGACCCTTTACCTGTGTTCCTTAGTTGCCTAGCAACCGTTGCGATTGCAACATGGAAACTATTTGAACTTGTGATTCAATTCCCTATTTTCTAAATAATATGTGAAGATTAATGAAACACATCCTATTTTATGTGGTCATTGTCAGAACATTTTGGATGACCCTCGTAATTAACAAATTATTAGTGCCAAAAAAAAAAACAGCATTTATGTTAAAAATTAACTGTCTAGAACTATTGGAGGGACGCAAATAATTACAAACAAGAGAAAATACACCTGTTTTTATAAGATAATTCACTTTTTCATGCAGTTTTCAACTGTAGAAATAAGATTTATTGTGACAACATAACTTTACTCTACTTTTGCAAATGATTTAAAAAGAATTTGTTTTTTCGAAAAATGTTCATATTTACAGAGTATGCAGCTTTAATATCAAGTTTACCAGACTCAGCTTTAGGAAAGCATGGTGAATCACTCAGCAAGCCTCGCAATATCAACATACGTTCTCAAAGCCCTACCTGATAAACAATATAAAAAGACACTCATCTAGTATTCTCGCACACCAGATTTGGATTTCTGATGTATTTACCCATGTGAGATATTTCTATCTCACATACCCATACCAGCCTAAGGGAAAGATAAAAAACGAACATGCGCACGCTTGATTTACGTTGATTCCAGACGTCATTGTAATATTAAAATGACGGCACCATGTCTCATCTTAGCATATTTAGGATTTTCTGGAAGGCTTTTTATCAATTTTTCAATATAAATGTGGTATTAAGTGGTGAGCAAGAAAAATAATACATTATTCGTGTGAGGATGGGATAAAAAAAATCCCTCCCTCGTGATCACCGTTTGTCATTACTCAGCAAGCCTTATGATACCACTGTGGTGATCCTTGGGATTGATTTTCTATCCGACCCTCACACTCATGATAGAATTTTATATTCTTTATTTATAGGCTCGACTGGATCAAGTAGCAGAAGTTGGTCTCCCTATTTGGATCACTGAACTGTCGGTAGAGGAAAAAGACGAGAATAAAAAAGGTATAAGGCATGGCATGAGATATTATCCTGTAGAACTAACTAGACCTTAACACACATCTAAATTATAAGTTAAAGTAGATGTGAAATTAGCAAGAAAGAAATTAGACGATGTCGCAACGCTTATCTGCTGACAGCCTGAGGTCTGTAATTGTGTCATTTCCATAGTACAGATGTCTGTGCTCAGAGGCTCACATGAATTCCCACTTCTGGTTTATTCTGCAAGTTGCAATAATTGCATAAAATATAATAATTTTATTATATTATTATTTATTATCTTTCTCCCCCAGAACATTGCAAAACTAGAAAGGATACCGCGTATTGCACAATAAAACAAGGAGTAATCACCAACCACCAAACAAAATATGAACAACAATTGAGACGCCACCCAGGGGGTCTGTGCTCCCTTGATCACTGAAAATAATGCATTGACTTCCCCAAATCCTTGAAATAAAATTCCTCTGCTCCCTGAAAGTATTTTTCATTTGCTCCAAAATCCTTAAAATTAATTCAGCTTCTCCCCAAATCCCCCAAAATATAAGCCAATTATCTCTAAAATGTATTTTTCTTTCCATAGGATTAAATTCACATACTTAAATCTATGAAGCTATACACGAGCAGATGGCTTAATATTCACTTAATATTTAACGTTATACATGTTAAGATAGGGCTTCGCTAAGGAATACATGATATAAAATTATTTTAATGAAACGCTCAATGATTGATAGCTCAAAGTATGAGGCCATCCTTAAAATTATGTTACTGTAACTGGTAGTGTAGCTGTGATAGAATGTTCTCTAGATTTGATTATTTTATTAGGGGCAGCTAGACCATTTGTTTATCAGGTGTGGGAGGGGAGATGAAACCAGATTTTCTTAGACAAAGTGAAAGCATTTATTTTTTGTAACCATAGAAAGTGTTTTTTGTAATTTTTATTAGGCCCTATATGTAAGTTAAACTTCAGTTTCAACAAGTAAGAATATATATCTGATCAACATTCATCAAAATAATAATAAAAAAACATCTAGTTACCTAGATACAGAATTACATACCAGGTGATTAGTTAGCCCTGCAATGATTTACACTTGTGCAAGGAGGTCTGAAGGCATGCTCCCCCGGTAAAAAATGATATAAATGGTGCAGTCTGGCTCAAAGCCAATATACACGGAGACGTATCTCTGAAATTTTTACCTACGCATTATCGAGGCGAAAATGCTAACTTTACCAATCGCTATAAAAAAATGAATAAACGTGTATACCAAACTTTTTTTTTGGTTCTGATGAAGTCAAATTGTAGTACATACTCTGGCCATTTCAAGCTTTTAATGTTTGTTAATCTGCTGATAGCCGATGGTGCTAATCACAGTTTGTTATTTATCATCATATCGTGATGTTGCCTGTAACGACAATAAAAAATAGACAAAATGGCGGAAACGCTATTTTTCTCTGTTTATGCAGTACCGATTTTAACATACCAAAAGCAGACATAAGATGATAAATATGTCGATTTTTCACGCATGATTCAATTATTACATAAATTTTCCTGCATTTTGGTGTATATTTGAATTCACAAAAATCAAACAGTATGCAGTCAGGCCACCATCAATTTTGTATATTTTTTCCCAATTTTTTGTCAAAAACGGAAACACAGCTCTGGATAAAATGCATCTTGCTTTTAGAGTTTCAACCCGCATGCAAAACAAACGTACATCCGCGCAGACTGATTAGCGTCCTTGTATACTGCACTAGTTTCTAATGTCATGCAAACATGCAAAGGCGCATCTGTGAAGGTTGATCTGCGTGTTTATTTTTTGTTACATCCCCCACCCCAAGAAGTTTAGTTTAGCTTAGTTTATACATATTTTATTGCCACAAATTACAACAATGGGGTTGGGTCACAAGTTCTCGCAACATTATTCACGACCCTCTCCCTACATATACAGATCAATCAAAGCATGTAAACATGGGTACAGCACCCTGGCGGAATTATGGTCTAATCTTTACAGATTTCAATTCAATGTGGATAGCAAGAGGTTTTATTATATTTGTCCGTCATCATTAAAATAAACCACCACGTGCCACTTATACTCCAGCCGTTCGAGATTCGAAGTAACACATTGTGCGCCCTAAGTTTTATCGTGCATTCAATGTGTGTTTAATTACAATTGTTTTTTAAACTTCCAAATTCACATATTCATTGAGACAATTATGATCTATCTTTTATGACCAGATGTTGACACACTGCCAGGTACCTACACAAATAAATGATTGAGCCCCTAAGGTCTAAATTAATCCCTGTTCATATTTCAAAGAACCCCAGGAATGTGTCACGAATGTATCATGTTCAGTCCAAATAAACCAAATAAACAAGGTTGCGTATATGGAGGCTTGAAATTGTTTCCTTTTTTGCTTGGTTTCTCTCCCCCTCTCTCTCTCTCTCTTAGTGTGCACACAACCTTACAACAATGTTGTACCAATGTCGAAGCGACGTCAGGATTGTCATATCGACGTTGATCCGACGTTGTTTTGAAATCATATGCCTGCTCTCTCTCTCTCTCTCTCTCTCTCTGAGGCTCAAGCAGAGATATAAGAATGCAAGAAAACTGTTTACCACACCAAAAATAGGGTCAGGCATTTCAACACAAAATAAAACGCGCATTTTTAGTGTAGAAACACACAGCTGTTGGTGTTTTTGCTTCATCTTTTTGATAACAGCAGGTTTTCACGGATTAATCCTTCAATTTTATGCGCGGATCCAGACAGCCTCGTCACGAGAGGGGGGGGGGGGAGGGTCCAATGAGAGTAGAGACGAGATGATCCAAATACCACTATAAGCAGGCCACTATTGGCCCGCCAGCGATCCATCATATATATGGTGTTTCGCTGGAGTGCCGATGATGACCCAACATTGAAGGCTGGCTTGGTAGCTTTGTGATTTTGTTCAGGGGATCCTGACCAGTCTTGCTAGGAAACCCTATATTCTTGCGATTTTAGTTGGGGTGGGGGAGGGGCTTGCTTGTAATAAAAGCTGAGCCGCACAGACTGAGATATGTCTTGTTTATTACTGTCTAGGTAAACAATGCATCACTTTTCTAGCGTTTCAACCATTGCGCGAACACGCAAAGACACATATGTGCAGGTTGATCAGCGTGTTTTGTTTTTCGCCAGGAAATAAAACAATAGTTTCTGATGCCAATTCCATAACACATTGTGAGATTCTTGCATTCGGAATTTAAACAGCATTATGATACTTTTTTTCAAGATGCCATCCAAATAAAAAGCAAACAAACTGTAAATCAAATATCTAACATCTAACGCTTGAGAACATTAGTTGAGTCACTTTTCACTTCACCCATTTCGTTTTTTGCGTTGTTTATTGCTTAACCTCCCAAAAATTCATTTTTGGTCATGGTGGGACAGGGATATGGTTCTTTTTGGGAAGTTTATGTGTCTTTTTCATTGACACAACACAACCACTTGAGTAAATGTGTCTTTCTCATTGACACAAAACGACCATCCGAGTTAGTAACGAACTTAGTTGTAGAGTATTTATTTTTCTATTTTGTTGTCATCTTGAAAAAGTATAGTTATGCTGCTTGAATTTTGATTAAAATGTCTTGGTGAAGAACTTGATATAGGGACATAGATGTTGGTATTTTTGTTTCATCTACTTTAATGAAAGCAGGTTTTCAGGGATTAAACCTTCAAATAAAAGTAGTTACATTGTAGAAGAATAAATTAATTAATGTGATTTTAAGGAGCGTAAGCTTGCCCAAATGCGTCGATCTAACAACCCCATAAGGCTAAATTCAATTTTCAAAGCGTGAATTACGTTTGCTACCCGAAATAAAACAAGTACAATGTTTCTTTGATCAGCATTTTCATGAAAATAAAGAGAACAAAATTCTTTAAAAAGAGCAATAAATGAAAGCAAAAGCAAACTGTGGTATTGTGTTCTCAAGGTTTTTTTAAGCAACCCTATCGTGTTAGGTATCAAATTAAAGCAAAAACTTAGAACACTACAGTTACATTCTTTGTTTTGTTTTTATTTGATGTCCGAAGATGTCAGAACTAAAAACACATATATTATTATATTATATATTATACACACGTTAATCCTTTTCGTTTATTACGATTGGTAAAGTATCAAATTTGAGCCAGCACTTACTTTGATTTTTGACTCGATAACGTGTAGGTAACAATTTCTGACAAATGTTTTGGAGTTTCGTCTCTGGTTTATATTGCTTCGAGGACCTGGTGCATTCTGAGTGTTCCAAAGTATGTTATTATGGGTATTATCAGGTAGGTGCTAGAATGTCTATTCCCAAATTGTCAAATCCCAAAATGTCTATTCTCATGATGTCTACTGTGCCAAAATGTCTATTCCCATTATGTCTACTATTCAAAAAACATAAATTAATGAAAAAATAGAAGAGAAAGAACAAAAAGAAAATAAGTAAAGCAGAATTTTAAAATCAAAACAACAACAGAAGACAGGTAATCTTCTCAACATTTACCTTTATTATTTCACACATTTGAAAGTTACAGATAACAATAGGCGAAAACTGCTCACTATGCCAATCACAAAGCTGACCCTTCAAGGTAACTAACCTTTGAATAGCTGTAATCAGTTGTGAACTCTTTTTAAGAAACAACCATAACATGCACTTGCTTTTAGCAATTTAACTTTTTTATCGCTTTGACATGGAATATTTTAAAACACAGAAAGGTGGAACAAGACTAATTTAGAATGGATTCAAATATACGGTCAATAGAAAAACAACTTCTAAAACCATTCAGAAGATGTTCAGTCGGAAAATACTCGGGCAGAGTGACAACAGAGGGCACAACAGTTAACATAACAACAGAACACTGTCACCCTGCAAATGAAGCAAAATTGGAATCTAAAAGGTTTAAGATAATGTTGATTTCCAAAGCAAAGGAATCAACAGCTCCAATTCCAAAATTATATAATAAAATGTTACATTTAGAAACTGAAAATGTGAGCAACAAGGAAGTAATCAGTAACTTTCAAACTTTGCAAACAATGAAAACATCTCTCTATAGGGCCAGGCGGGAACGGCTGCCCGTAACGTCCAGTGCCAGGGATGATATGTCTATTGAAAGAGAATGGGCTGTTACTGCGAAGGGGAAGCCCTTTTGCTTTGAAGTGATGGCAGTGAAAATATGATCAGCTAGTGTCTTGTATATAGTTGATAGATGGAACATCCAAGTCTTGTCCTGCACTATTCTACCAGCTGTACACAGTAAACATTTTTGTTGAAGATCAACAATTTCCAGCAGTTTATATGCTATTACCAGGAACGTCTAGACAAATCTATAACAGAGCTTTCCTGGTCTTGAAGCAAGCAATGCTTGAAAGGGACTTTGAATTTGAGACATTGGGAATTCTCATCCAAAAAGCTAAAGAGCTGATAGTATACCTATCGAACTGGCGTCCATCCGTGTGTGCGTCTGAAGTATCCAAAAATTATCAAATGACTTCCTAGTATACTTTTTTTATAGCATTTTTAACAAAGGGGTAAACATTTTGGGAATATACATTTGGGCACAGTAGACATAATGGGACTAGACATTTAGGCACAGTAGATATTATGGGAATAGGCGTTTTGGGAATAGACATTTTTGGAATAGACATTCTAGCACTACCCCTTATTATCAACCTAAAATCAACAAAATCAACAACTAAATTTTGTGCCATATGTTTTCTCTAAGATCAATCCAGATGCGTACGTTAGTACAAAAACAAATACATTCACATTTTACAAGCGGGGGTCTGGGGGACAATAGCCCCACGAAACCAAATAAATAGATAGCCCTGTAAATGATGTGGATTCAGATTCGTGCTAGGGAATCTGGGGGCATGCTCCCCCGATTTTTTTTATTAAAACGGTACAATCTGGTGCATTCTGAGTGTTCCTAAATAGGTATCTAAAATTCAACAATTTTAAGGATAATTTTTCACAATAGTAAAAATTATTCGCCATTCCAGTCATCAATACCAATCCAGATTCGCATGTAAGGACGAAAGTTAATACATTTAGATTTGCCAAGGGGGTCTCCTTCGAGAAGCCAAAGATTTTTTAAAAAAAATCAAATGAAATGAAGGCTTTTTCTTTTAAGGTGAGATTTTTTAATCTTTTTTTTGCAGGGGTCCTAAAATCCCCAAAAAACTATGAACTTGCTCCCCCCATCCCTGAAAATAATTACTAGTACTCCCCAGCTCCCTGAAAATAAGTAGCCATTCTCCCCAGATCCCTTAAATCCCTGGCGGCCCCCAATGAGCAATGAACACAAATAAAACCATTACATTAGAATAGATGACAGCCAGAGATTTGATTACCATGTACATACAGTAAAGATTATAAGAATGTTTTATGAGTGTTAGGGTAGGACAGAAAAATCTGTACCAAGGATTGCCGTTTGACATCATGAGGCTTGCCAAGTGATGACAAACGGTGATAGCGAGTCATGGATTTTCTATCCCACCCTCACATGAATAATGGATTCTTTTTCTTGCTCACCACTTAATACCTCATTTATTTTGAAAAAACCTAAAAAAAGACTTCCAGAAAATACTAAATTCGCTGAGATATGACATAGTGACGTCATTTTAACATTACAATGACGTCACGGATTGACATGCGGCCAGTGGCTGTTCCTTTGTTTATCTTTTCTTAGGGCTGGTACGGGGGTGTGAGATAGAAATAACTCACATGGGTAAAAGCAACGGAAACCCCAATCTGGTGCGCGAAAAAACAATTTGCTCGTTAATCCACTTAGATTTTCTAAATTTTCAGCCTGAAGATAATTTTGAGCTTTGGCTACCAATATAGAGCCATTGGACTCCCTGATCAGGCAGCACAGATGCACAGTCTGAATTGAGCATTTAATAGGCGCACATATATACCTTTAACTGTGGCCAAGATTATTTATAAAAATACTTTGCATGTATGGGAATATCATATCTCTCCTGATACATCATCATTGATTCTGATATCCAGGCGTATCCAAACGTTAAAACCTCAGAGAGAAAACTTTATTAATAAATATCTGTTTTAGAATAGTGAGTCATAATAAATCAAAGTTTATCTTGAGGTTACTGCATCCTATATCTTAAGCTCCTGCAATTTGGGGTAATATTTAGTACAGTATCAGATACTAATTGAACCAGTGCTGTAGCTCAGTCTGCAGGGAGCCAGACTGCAGTTCCAGGGGTCGCAACTTCTATCGGAACCCTGTCTCATACTTTCTTGGAGATTGCTCATGAAATAATACGTGTCATTGTTCTCCTTTCCCAAAATCAGTTGTTGTCAGTTACTGGTGATATTATATTCATAAAGTACTGGTGAACTGCTTGGTCAAGCTCGCTAAGGAAAAAGTGTGTTAGGTGAATTGGCCATCTCAAATCGGTCATAGCTTTTGAATGGAACATAAAACCTCATCCCCCACCAAAAAGATTTGATTATGTCTGACCTCAATTATGGAACCAATAGAATATGTTTATAACTGTCTGATCTGCATAGCATGACCTAGTATAATGCTTCACTATGTTGAGGTAATTTCAACAATGTGAGCGACACATTTTTCGATGTTGCTAGCTACACAAAGTAAGAAAGGGGGCAAAGATCAGAAATCTGTACACTCTAGCACCACACCTGACCCAGGATACCAATGGGAAAGTGACAACTTCACAATTAGACATCACAAATGAGAGCCAAGAGGTCAACCATTTCACAGCAGGTGACCACAAGGCATTAATAAACAGATGCGCACGAAAGCATAGCAAAAACAAGACAGAAATAATATAAAAAAATCCACAAAAGAAGCACCGCCTTGGAACGGTCGGTAAAAATATTGTACTGGAGGGCTTAAACCTATTTCACAATGCGCCAACCAAACCTTAGTTCAGATGTGGATCAAGACATAAACACAAAACATAAATAACACAAATGGTCCACAAAAGAAATACCGCCTTGGAACAGTCAGTAAAAATATTTTACTGGAGGGCTTAAACCAGTTTAATATTTACTTAGAGCACTTACAATGTTTCTGGATGCCCTGTTATTCATATAGCAATGTTATTTTATATGTTGGTCTGTAACTTGTGATTGTGCAATTACATGATCATACTTACTTGATTTTTTTAATTTTCACTGTTAGTATATGTACGAAAAAAAATGCATATTGAGTGTGGGTGTTGATTCTTGGCCTCCTTTCTAGTTTAGCAATCATCTTTCCAAGGTAGACGGACTGCTGGTTGCTTTACTTTATGTATGTGCATGTTGTATGTTCTGTGTTTCTTTCTCTTAGTGTTATTGGTTGTCAGTCATTGTGTCATTTCTTGGCTTTACTAACTTGTGTTTGGAGAAACAAAGCACATCTTTTTTATGTTTCTTTAGTTTTCGCTGTTTGATTTGAGGTAAATTTCACATGGCGATGCTAAATACAATAACTAATTACAGCTGAAGCGCTAGACGATCTTCTACACCTGTACTTTAGTCACCCAGCAGTTAAGGGAATCATACTATGGGGATTCTGGGATGGTAAAATATGGAAGCCAGATCAGTCACTATTTGAGGGTCCAGACATGACGGTAAGATATTGTATTTACTATGCTAACCTGTTCGCACACTGTGTTGTATCCATGAGTAAGACACTTCATCCTCTGCTTAGCACTAGTTTAACCCAAGAAGATCAATCTAGACATAGTTAAAATATGTTGACTGGGATACTGTAGTGTGTACGTGATTGAGTAAGAAGTTTATTGAGGATTGTGTATGTCAATGAGTGTATAAATTATTGAAAGTAGTTTCCTTGTAAGTACGTATCTAGGTAATAAAATGATTGAGAAATAAGTATGTGAGTATGTGAGATAGTCATTTAAGGAATATAAATGGACATATTTGAAACAATTAATATATTTGTGAATGTGATGGGAAATGACTAAGATATTTGTAGAATTGGATGTGTGTGGCAGTAAAAAAGTAATGAAGTAAGATCATGTAATTTCATAATCGCACATAGCAAACCAACCCACGGTATAATGAGGAAGAACCACAGAATATCTAAAGTAGCATGTCATCCAAAAAACATATAAAAGTAAAGCAACTAGCTCCCTCTTGGTCAAGATGATTGCAAAACAAGAAAGGACAACACGAAATAGAGCATACCAAAACAAAGACCAATACAGAACCCCCACAAACAATGGGAGGTACATAAAACAATACATCAACAACAACAGTAGTAAGGTAAATAAGTGAGTGTCAAATAATTATTGAGAGGTGCTTAAGTAAGTGTATAAGACAATGATTAAGAGTTAATTAAGAGAATGACTGTATGACTAGATAGGTCAGTAGTTTACTACGTTTATGGATTATAAGAGATAAAAGTAAATAAGTATGTCAGGACGTAAGTTAAAGGTAAGGATATGAATATGTTAACACATTTGTAAGATAAGTATAAGTCTCTGCAAGGTAAGTAAGAGAACATGTGAGGGCGTGAGTAAGAGGCCAGAGAGCATGTAGGCGAGTGATGGAGAGGTGCGTAATCGAATGTGTTAGGGCATCAGATAAGTAAGGGGGTGATTGAGAATTAGGTAAGAAAGTTGAGAGGTAAGTACCAGATTATGTATGGCAGTGATTGAGATGTTTTAAGAGAGAGTGCGAGGGGTGATTGAGGTATGTAAGATAATATTTTAGGGAATGATTTAGAGGTTAGTAAGAGATAATATAATCGAGTGATTAAGAGAATAGTAAGAGAGTATAGGACGAGGTGATTGAGCAATAATTAAGGGAGAAAGCATGGACGTGATTGACTGATAAGTTAGAGAGTTTAAGAGGGAGTGATTGAGAGGCAAGTGAAAGAATATATATGTAACAAAGCTAATGAGAGGTTATTGGGAGAGTATACAAGGAAGTAATTTCGATATAAGTAAGACAGCATCTATAAGTGAGATAGCACATGATGTTTATCTTTGGCTGAGCCCTCTGTGGTTCATACTCTCTCTCGTTTTTATGCTGTCTTTAGCTCTGGCTGCCTCAGAACAAATAGCAATTCACTCTGTTTCTTCATTGTATGTTTATTTGATTTGATTAGTTTGACAATGTTTTATACTAGAGTGCGCAGTCGATGGGGCGCCATTGCAAATCCCCATGCTAAAGTTTTTGACTCCCCCCCAGCACCACCTAGTCCCACCCCGGGGCATGACCTTTGCAGCAGAATGAAATTCTGTTCAATATGTTTTCTATATTTTATTTGTGAGAACACACAAAGTTTGGTGTAAAATCTTAGAAATTGACATGCTAATGATATTTGACCTTTTGACCTCGCCCCAAGGTCACCAGTTTGACCCTAGGATGAAAATGTTACTTGCATTTTGTTCTGCTCGACATTCCCGTGGATTTGATATGCTACATGACCATGTTTGAAAAAAAATTTGTTTGACCCCCTGGGCACCCTAGTGCCCCAAAGTCCGACCCCTGGGGCATGACCTAGGGGACAGAATAAAAATCCCGTCTGGCATGTTTTGTATGTTTCATTTGTGAGCACACACACAAAATTTGGTTTAAAAATCTTTATACCCCCCACAAACTTTGTTTGTGGTGGGTATACTGTTTTCACGTTGTCCGTGCGTCCATCCGTGCGTCCGTCCGTCCGTAACGTTTTGTTTACTTAATATCTTCAAGAGTCATTGCTGGATTATCATCAAACCTTGCAAACATGTTCATATATGCAAGACAAATACTTTAAACAAAAAAGTAAGGGCTAGGGGCCAATTCTATTAGAGTTATTTCCCTTTGTAGTTCTAAATGGCTTTTTGTATAGGGTTTTATGCTTATGCTAGCTATTATAGGCCATACATGGGCCAATCAACTCCTACCACAGCTATTGATGGAACAATTTGATACTTTTCCTATACAATGTAGACACATTGAACATATGCATGAAGGAGTTTGGTTCAGAAAAAATAATTTTTAACAAAATTACAGCTGTGAGAACTTAGACATTTTTTCCCTATTAAGGCTTTTGTATAGGCATTGATGGTGCCTTCATGGGCCTTTCAACTTCTACCACAGCTTTGAATGGAACAATTTTATACTTTGCCTATACTATGTTAACACATTGAACATATGCATGAAGGAGTTTGGTTCAGAAAAAATAATTTTTAACAAAATTACAGCTGTGAGAACTTAGACAATTTTTCCCTAATAGGGCTTTTGTATATATGCATAGATTGTGCCTTCATGGGCTGATCAACTCCTACCACAGCTTTTGATGGAGCGATTTGATAATTTGCCTATTCAATAAAGACACATTGAACATATGCATGAAGGAGTTTGGTTTGGAATAAATATTTTTTGACAAAATGACAGCTGTGAGAACTTAGATAATTTTTCACTTATATGGCTTTTGTATATGCATGATAGTGCCTTTATGGGCTGATCCACTCCTACCACAGCTTTTGATGGAGCAATTTGATATTTTGCAGCTACAATATAGACATATTGAACATATGCATGAAGAAGTTTGGTTTGGAAAAAATAATTTTTGACAAAGTGACAGCTGTTAGAACTTAGACAATTTCCCCTAACAAGGCTTTTGTATATGCATAGATGGTGCCTTCATGGGCCAATCGACTCCTACCACAGCTTTTGATGGAGCAATTTGATATGTTACCTATACAATATAGACACATTGAACATATGCATTAAGGAGTTTGGTTCAGAAAATATAATTTTGGATAAAATGACATCTATTAGAACTTAGTATATTTTTCTGATATAAGCTTTGATATATAGAGCTTTCAGGTGTGAATAATTTTGTGTATTCGATCTTAACCAAATGTTCCAGATTGCAAGCTTAAAGATCATTTGCACAGATTCTACTGAAATCTTGTTTTCACAGATTCTACTGAAATCTTTTTTTCAAAAATAGGGTCTGCTGCTTTGAACTATTACTTGGCAAAAAACACTTGCCAAAACTACGTTTTTTCACTGACTCTTACTGTGCGGGGGGTATCTAATAAGCATTGCTTATTGACTTTTTTCATTGAAATTGACATGGTAACCAAAATTTAATGATATTTGACCTTTGACCTCACCCCAAGGTCACCAGTTTGACCCTAGGATAAAAATTTTACTTGCATTATGTTCTGCTCTTCATCCCCGCCGATTTGATATGCCACATGATCATGTTTGAAATTTTTTTTTGACCCCCTGAGCACCCCCAGCCCCCCAAAGTACCACCCCTTGGGCATGACCCAGGCGACAGAATGAAAATCCCGTCTGATATGTTTTGTATCTTTCATTTGTGAGAACACACACAAAGTTTGGTATAAAAATCTTTGAAATTGGCTTTGTAATTGAAATTTAATGATATTTGACCTTTTGACCCCTCCCCAGGGCCCCAGGGGGCGGGGCCACAAAAAAGTTTAACGTTGCACGCCACAATCATGTCAGTAACTCACACACCAAATTTAGTTGAATTTCGTCCAATAGTTTAGGAGGAGATAGCATAACGGACAGATGGATAGACGGACGGACTGACAGACGGACGGAGGCGATTACAATATACCCTTCGCTTTTTTAAAAAAGCGTGGGGATAATAAGGTAGGAATCTTCCATGGGACCCAAACAGTTATTGTGTTTTAGCAACAACAGAACATATGGCAATCATTTGGCTAAAATTATATTCAAGCCCTGGTGAGCTCAGTTGCTATCCAGTATAAGGCAGTGATTCAGTTGCTGTTATTGTTGTTGTTGATGTGTATTCAGTATTTGTTATTGTATCTATTAAGGCTGGTGGTTGTGTTAGGTCGTCATTTTGCGATATTGTTCATGGTATCTATTTTAGTTTAGCAATCCAATTGCCGGGTAAGAGAGAGCTGATTGATTTACTTTAATTCCGTTTTGGATGTCTGTTTTCTGTGCCTCGTGCTCATGGTGCCGTGGATTGATCTGTTGTGGCAGTTACAGTATATCCTGGTTATACGAATTTGCTTATTTGTGAAATATTGGGACGTATGGTGAATAATTAGCCAGAATCTTCTTATAAACGCCTATGAAATAGTAACTTCTGTTGAATGTTGGTCAATATTGAGTTTTAATAGCCTAGATGTAATGAGGTAAGCATGTCGGAACATCAAATATACCAGGTAACACAATTGAGTTTCCAACAATATTTTCATAATAAATAATATCTCTGTGAAAATGTATGCATAAAACTATTAAACATACTCAACTAGTGTATATTATGAAAAATCAAATGAGTCATGAAATGTAAGACAATACTGCTATTCTCAAAAGACTCTTCGGAGAAACCAAATCTACTCAAAATGATAAATCACTACTTGCTAAACATTGAACAGAATATTTCCTTTTTTCTGGAAAGAAACCGAGCAAAAACGTTAACATGACCAGTCAATGCAACAATTGATGATACAATACCAATCTTAATAACATCATAAAGAAGAGACACGACCACATACTTAAAGAGATGTGTTACATATACATGCAGTATGTAAAGTAAATACATCGATTAGCTAATTATTTTCTTTTACAAGCTGATTGCTAAAAAAGAAAGTAAACAAAAACTTTATGACAAACAAGGTCTAGAATTGAATCTCATATACTTATTGCCAATACCAAGCACATGTCTTGCGAATTGAGTTCAAACACCTGAGGTAAAATTAGTAAATGCTAAAATGGATGTTATACTTTAATAAACACTTACTAAGTTTATATTTAGTAGGTGGAAATGTACATTAAAGTAAGTAAGAAGGCAAAGATCAGTAATCGATACAATCAAGTAATACACCAGACCCAAGACACCACATGGGGAAAGGACAAACTCAAAAAACATCACATACAAGAGAGCCAAGAGGCCAATCCTTTCTTAGAAGATGACCACAAAGCTGCAATGAACGTACAAGAAAGCATGACAAACAAAAAACTTAAATAACAAAAATGGTCCACAAAAGATGCACCACCTTGTAATAGTGCGTCAATACTTACATGCCATTTTTATTTTATTTACAGCCTAATGCTGCAGGGGACGTTTTTCTGAGACTCTTTAAGAAAGTGTGGAGAAAAGAGGTCACTTTGAATGTCACTGATGATAGTCCAGTTAGCATAAGAGGATTCAAGGGGGACTACACGCTTAACGTAAAACAGAATGACGTCACACTGAAGACTGAAATGTTTACTCTAGGTAGCTCAGGGGTAGATGTAACGATCGATTTATCAGTTGGCAGTGGCATGTAGATGCACACCCTATTACATCAATTAATGCCAAGCAATATGAATATGGTCATCTGCTAAATGCTAAAGTCTCCCAATAGCTCTTCTCATTTTAAATTATATTGAGAGTCCTGAAATTTCCACAAGCAACGCTTTTTCAGGCAGTTATCATCTAATTATTGAAGTAATATTTAGAAAATAAATTTCTTACTGCAGCGCTTCTTGTTTATTCTTTAGTTTACTTTGTCTGTGTATTTAACCATATACAAGCATCCTGAACATGGACAATTATCATTCTAGCAATTGTTCAGTCAAAAAAAATTCATTTAAAGCGTTGAAGAAACCATCAATTGCCTAACAATGTTTTAAAGTGGAATTTTTAGAGCATCTAGGCATGTTGCTGACTTCAGGAGATGTTTTCGATTTTGAAATAGTAAATTTCCTATTTCTTAATGGAAATGTTCCTCACCCACCTTCCCATGGTGTATATATATCGCAACTTATTCATTTTGCGAGAGTGTATTCTAATGTTGATGACTTCAACAACCAAAACCTATTTTTGACTGCTTAGTTATTAAAACAAGGTTATAGATCTAATAAAATTCGAAAAGCATTTTCTAAATATTACCACAGACATCCAGAGTTAATTGTTAGATACAGTATTGGTTTAAAAACTCTTCTGCAACAGGGAATATCAGAACCTATATTTTATGGTGATTTAGTTTATAAAGTCAAAGAATTGTTGGAAAACCTAATTTAAGTGATCAATTCAAAAAGATTATCAAACGTTATAAAAAGTTGGATAAAGATTGGATATTATGCAAAAGTCTGCATGCCTGGTTGTAAACCCAACCATGGTTTATAGTTATGGTTTCCTCTTTAATTGCACAATGTAGGTCAGGCCTCAGACTCAAGGACAGCTCTGACGTGAAGCATTAATTGGTGGGTTGGTTCCTGATGCTTGGCTGTAGCTGGGCCCATGGCTCAATTTGAGGTTTTCTTTAGCACTGACTATCTATGAGTCTGGAACCATTTTCTCTGTTTCATCATAGTACTTTATTTGATTATATTGTTTCTCTATGATGATACATTGCAATAGTTAGGGATCCTCCATGGAGCTTACAATTTTTTGTGCTTCAACAACAGCAGAATCTTGGGCAAAGATTTGGTACCATTAAAATGAATTTAAGCCGCCCCCAGTGGCTTTGGCTGCTGTCCGTGTTAAGGCGGTGGTTCTGTTGTTGTTGATTCGTTGTTGATTGTTACTCCCATTGTGGGATTCTGTAATTGATCTATGCCTTGTTGTGTGTTACTTTGTGTCCATTCTAGTTTTGCAATTATCTTGTTGGGGAAGAGAGAGCTGTTTGCTTTGCTTTGTTTGTTTTCCTGGTGTCTCGTAATTGTTGTGTGAGACTTTCAGAGCCAGATGTATATAGTGACTTAACGTGCAAATTAAAGAAAATTATTGGCACTTATTTTCTAGAGTAGTTATTTTAATGAGTTCTCTTTAAAAGTTTTTGGTTATAATATAAATTTATTAGAAGATAACTGGGCTGCCAGGGCCTGAAGTCATGTCTTAAGTCTGCCCCACCCGAGTTTATGTGTTTGATTTCTTTGTTCCAGTAATCAGTTGACTACTGTTGAGACCTAACCTTAGTTTTATCTACTTTTTATGTCTTGATTTAGTGTTTATGGAGGTGGTGCACCAATAAGTTGTGGATCACACTTGCAAACATTTGCATAAAAAGCCACAAATATAATGCAAATAAGCCATCAAATATCCTGCATTGTTTCCCCAAAATGACACAGAAAGTTGCTGAAGCAAATGCTGGCTGTATTCATCAAAAGTATGGTACAAACGGTACAAAATAATTTTGAAAATTTAATTTTACTACATAACTTGATTAATTTCACAGTTGTAGACTGTTTGTTTGCTTTCAAATGGATGCGACTTTTAAATGCGACATGGTAAGTAAATAAAACTTATACTATGCACCTGTAGTTTAACCACATGGGAAAGAGCTGACCTCTTGGCTCTAGTTTGTGGTGTCTAACTTGGAGTTTGTCACTTTCCCATTGGTATCCTGGGTCAGGTGTGGTAATGCGGATCTTTGCACCCTTACTTACTTTGGCTGGGACCTGAGCCCCCCCCCCCCCCACTGAGGTTTAACTGTTGGATTTATGTTGCTCCCGGATTCAGTTGTATGTACTGCTGAGACCTTTTTTGTTTAATCTCATTTAAATATATTTATTTATATGTATTTTAGCGTAAAAGATTCATGTCATAAGCTAGGGATTTTTTATGCAAACCAAACATATATATGTCTTGTTCAGCAACTTCTGGCCAAAATAATTCGCTAGTGTTACAATGTATCTCTTCACCTTAATAAATTTGAGCCATGACATGTGATTTCCAACAATGTGGCGTTTTGACAAGCTTAGTAACTCCAAATGATGTTCAGTCAGTAGATTAATACTCATGAAATATTCAAGCGACTAGCATAGGCTCTAATCAAACTGCGCATATGCGCAGGCTGATCTGAGGCTTTGCTGGTCTCACATACCATATTGTTGGAAATCTCATGCCGCGGCTCATTTAAAGATACAGCATAACATCGTAGCTATATGACCAGAACATGCAGTGTAGAGTCAGTTTGATAGAAGTTACCTTTGGGGTAGTGATAACTTTCGCAGGGTTCAGATTATGATCATTGTGGAAAAAAAATGTTCTTCTGTGTTGTTTATAATATACCTTGTCGAACATCTTTCTCTGTAATGGTGTATTTGGTCATTTCAAAGATTTGCTATTTGAGGGACAAACAAAAGCAAAGAATAGTGGTAGTATTAAAAGTAAGAAAGACGGTAAAGATTAGGGATCAATACAATCAATTTCCACACCTGACCAAGGATACTCCATGGAAAAGTGACAAAATCACAATTACACTTCAAAAACAAGAGCCAAGAGGACAGCCTACAGATTTCTTTGTAGATCTATTGTTCGTTAATCTATGTTAGATTTAAATATTATAAAATCTATAAATAAACATCTTCTTATTGGCCCAGATAGTTATCCACTTGAGCTGATATTATTCTTTTTCGCATGGCTGGGCTTTTCCCATATTATAGTAGTTACTAAAAATAGACTCTCACGTCAGAAATAAGTGTGAGACTGGTATCATAAAACTAGTTTGAGCCCTCCAGTAAGAATATTTTTTGGTGACCGTTCCAAGGCGGGCTTCTTTCGTGGATCTTTTCTGTTATTTATATTTCGTGTCTGTCTTGCTTTCTTGTCTGTTCTTTGCAGCCTTGTGGTCACCTGCTGGGAAAGGGCCGGCCCCTTAGCTCTCTTGTGTGTGATGTTTTTTTTTTGTGTTCTTTGTCATTTTCCAATGCGGTAACCTAGGTTAAGTGTGGTACTTGGTTGTATTGATTCCTGATCTTTGCCATTTTCCTTACTTTCATAGAAATTTTCCATAGCATGTGCGCTATTAGAATAAACTTTCCTAATTTGATGTCAATTCAATCAGTGAGTGACATCAGCACGAAATTTACAAGACATGATGTTTTATCATATACAGGTAATTCCAGCTTTATGCACAAATGGATTCTTCCTTCTGGATTGTTGCAATAAAAGTAAGAAAGATGGCAAACAAAGACCCCTAACTTATTCATCAATTATCTCCAAGAACATATAAATAAAGATATGAAAAGGAGATACAGCAAACATAAGGACTCAACAGTACATAAACTGAATACAGGAGCAAAAAAATCAATATGGTAAACCCCGGTGGGCCTGACAACAGCCAGAGCGTCATGCCCCTACCATCTCATCTATAGACAAGTCTCTAAGTCGGAACCGTCATAGGGTCTGAAGTCCAACCCACGGGATGCAATTAAAGAGAAAAACAAAGTAAGAAAGAGGACAAAGATTGGGTTGACCACCAAGCATGCAGTCTGTTGCAATACATTAAGGTCATAGCCAAATTTTTTATATAATGAGAAATTATTTTAATAAACTGCGCTGAAAATTATTAGAGCTAACAATATTCTTCAACTTATACACACAGTCACAATAGAACTCATGTTCCGAAAGTCTTTGGCGCAAGAGAGATTTAAGTCCAATTTAGAATTTAGATATCAAATCATAGTATTTGCGATAAAATTTAAGAAGGTTTTACGAAGTTTATGATACAGATAGCCTTGATTAAGAAGTTTCTGAGTTAACAAGTTATTGACTAGATGCTCCAGCTAATCTGACGAGTTGAGAGATATAGACTCCATCAGACATAGAGCGAGGAACATTAACATTAAAATGGGTAATTAACAATTTCAAAATCAAAACCGTCGCGTTTATCATAAATTTTGGTCGAAACAATTTCATTAGAAATGGACCAATGCAAGTCTAAAAACGCAGCTTCGGTATCAGAGGTGTTAGCTTTATTATATTGGAGCTCTGAAGGGTATATTTGACTTACCATATTGTCAAAATAATCATTATTAATGATTAAAATAGCATCAACATATCTGGATGTAATATTAAAAGCGTCAACAATATCAGCCTGCTTATCATTAAATTTGGAATGGTCCATTGAATAATTCTATTGGTCATGGGTTACGATTTCTAAATATAATTGAAGCTTTATCTATGAAAATTGTTTTTGTCTGAGCAAACAGATTAGACCCTGATGAAATGCCGTATAAAGCGGTATTTTATCTGGGTCTTCACTGTCTGCCGTTGAATGTACAAATAAATATACATTCAGACCTCTTTTAACTGAAAGAAATTATTTAGTCATCGTATAAAAAAAGAAATTCAAGACTGTCCAAGACATAGTCCATGTCAAAATTCCGTTGTTGTTTTTGCAGTTGTTGCTTTTGTTGCTATTGTTGTTTAGAGAAATTATACAATAAGAAATTCAATTGATGACTATCGAGACATTGGGCCGAGGTAAATACTCTCAGGTCGACAGCACATCATGCCCAATGCCTCAATAGTAAATAATTGTATAATGTTACATTTTCCATCTGGATTTGTTAATTTGTCAAGTCCCTAAATTCATATATCTAAAGCATAAAAGTGTGGATTACCATTTAAGCTTTGTTCTCACAATATACAGTATGTACAAAAATAAACGCAAACTGAACATGATGCTTGATAACTAGAGTCATTTCAAAGATAAACATTTCAAATTTGCAGGATACTTAAATACTAGGGATGATGCGAACGTTCCGTTCCTGGCGTGATATCTCATTAACCAGGAATGCAACATGCCTCAAGAATGTGCCAAATAATAATATATTCTTTGTCTATACACCGCTTTGACAAGTTTTGTGTAACTTTAAGGAACGACTGAAAAACTACCCTGAAACAATCATACCCTCAATGCACCGGCCTACAAATGTATCGAGCAGAATGTCACCTCACAATTTAGACAAGAGCAGTCTCAGCATTTCGTTTTTATGGCTGCTCAATGTTCATCTGGAAGTCAATATTTCCTGTGCATATGGCAAAGTTTCTATATGATCTCGGTTTCTTAGACCCTTAACTGTATGGCTATGTAACTATCAGCTATCATCAAATGTTGGACCACTTAAAGTTTTGACCGGCCCATACCGCCGTAACACCAGCATGTATTAAAGATATAAAAGATTTTAGGCAATCTTAGATGAGCTGACTTGTCTGAATCAATTATGAATAGGTATCTTCAGAGACTGATAGTAACCTACATAAGAAAATTAAAAAGAGTCTACATAGAGGATCTTACATGAGTGCTCATGTTTTATTGAATTTATTAAACGAGTTGGGAAAAAGAGATAAAATGCGAGGCTTGCCGAGCATTTTATCTCTTTTTCGCAACGAGTTTAATAAATTCAATAATACAAGAGCACGAATGTTAGATTCTATTTATCATATGATAAAATCTCATTCCTGCCGTAAAAACGTTATAATTTTATCATTATGTACTCAACGTTGTTATGGACGTCATAACGTTTCCCGAAAATCGATAAACCACTAATGGTTTACAGATTTTATTGCATGGCGTTATTTCACTCCCAGACGCGACGTCATATGATAAAAATGGGTACACAAATTTCCATGTGTATATCTAAAAATAAAACCCAATCAATTGTCCAAATCTGCACTGTGTCGTAAAATGAGGAAAGATGTGGTTAAATAGAGAACAAAGCATCCATCTGAAACCAATAACAATTTTTAAAATTTTTATCTAAAATCAATCATTTTTAAATAAAAAATAAACTTTTTACAATATTCCACTTCAGATTAAGATATTTCGTAATCAAAATAATAATGGTCTTAAATATTTTGCTGATATTAGGTTTGGCAAATCGATAGACAAAAATAGAATATTCTGGGAAATGAAAATTCCGCAATGTACTCAAAATTACGTAGTTATCAATTTCAATGACGTTAGAAGAATTGCGCATTGTGCTTTAAATATTGAATCAGCACAACCTGTCGCCATTCTTACATTTAAATGGACAATATAAGTAACAAAACATAAAAAAATACAATGCATTTTTATTTTGTGGTTTTAAAGATGCGAGCTTGAAAGATTCAGATTTGAAGACTATTAAAAGTATATAACATGAAAATAGACCAGTGGACCATATATAATGTGCTGTAATTATCAAACAAAAGAGTACAGCGAAAAAAGTGCTAGCATCATTATAAAGATAAACGCTAGTTCTTTGAATGGTGCATGGTATGTCTCTCAAAAATGTCTTTGGACAAAGCTACAAGGTAAAGATCAGAACTTTTGGATCATCCCTCGTAAAACTGTCACCTATCAGTAGGCTGAATTCCATATTGCTTAGACACTGTAACATCATGACAATGATGCTCATGAAAGAAAAGTCGCAAAGAAAACTTCTCGCTTCCTTTTGATTTAAAGTTTTCCTATGCCCTCTCACATTTGAAAGGATATTTTATTTCTTTTAAATTGTTCATCCGACATTTAAATACAAATTGCGAGTCGCATTTTTTTATTTTACTCTAAAAGCATTTATAGAAGATATCCAAAGAATAGTCAATCTGGCATAATGAAAAAAGTGTGCATTAAGGGGCTATTTTGGTCAGCTCTTTCCGAGCAGGTGACCACAAGGCACATATAATCAGACTAGCACAAATGCATAGCAAATGCAAGACAGAAAAACATAAATATGGACAAAAGAAGTACCGCCTTGGAACGGTCAGTAAAATATTTTACTGGAGGGCTTAAACCGGTTTTACGGCGCGCCAACCTCACCCTTAATTCAGATGTGGATAAAGACACATAGATATTTGGTTTGCATGAAAGACCCCTAACTTATCAATGCATCATCTCCTAGAACATATAAATCAAGATTAACCAAGGAGATAAAGCAAAGATAAGGACTCAACAGTAAATAAAACTGAATACTGGAGCAAAAGAAATCCAACAGGTAAACCCCGGTGGGCCCGACAAACAGCCAAAGTATCAGTATCAAGCCCCTACCATCTCATCAATAGATAAGTCTTTAAGTCGGAACCGTCATAGAGTCTGAAGTCCGACCCACCGGCGTGCAATTAAAGAGAAAAGCAAAGTTGCCAACCGTGATTGGGTTGATCACCACGCATGCAGTCTATTGCAATGCATTAATATTATAGCCAATCTTTCAAAAATGGGAAATTGTTTTAATGAACTGCACTGAAACATTATTAGAGCCAACAGTCTTTTCAATTTATACACCAAGTCACTATAGAATTCAGGTTCCGAAAGTCCTTGGCGCAAGAGAGATTTAAGCCCAACTGTAAATTTAGATATCAAGTCATAGTATCGTCTATAAAATTTAGAAAAGCATTAAATGCCAATTCCTCTATTTTAAGCCTTAAATGCCAATTCCTCTATTTTGAGCCTTAAATGCCTAGCCTTTAATGCCAATTTCTCTATTTTAAGCCTAATTGCCAATTCCTTCATTTTAATCCTATTTTGGCGTACATTTTTGTTATTATATCAACAGTCAAAGTTTAATGAATGCCAGAATTTTCACATGGGTTATTCTTCTAATAAACCAATCAGAAAAAACTGGTGAAAAACAACTTTTATTTTTTTAACTCAAGAGGAGGCCAAATAAGCCACTATTCGTATTCGCTATATTCGTATTTGAATACACGGTACTTATAAATTTGGAAATTTTGTATATTGTTTGATTTCGCCAGATCTATTACAGCATTTGGTACTGAGACGATCATTTATAATAAATGGTCAATAGATATTTCGGACACATTTTAGTTACTTTATTTTGTCCAGAAAATGCGGAAATATCCATCTGACATAAGCGAATCTGAAAACTGTTTTGATCCGAATTTGCAAATGGTCGAAAAGACAATTTTCTCAGTTTCCCGCCACAGGAATGGTGCGCATGGAAAATACCAAAGTGCTCTTGCTTCGCGTGGCTGATTAAGGCATTGGAATGATAGGTCCTCAACCGTAATTGGATAGGTATCATAGTTTGATAAATTGCCAACCAATCACCAAGATGGCAGACAGAGAACAAGGACCGTCTAAATTCTTGACTAACTGGAGTAAGTGTCGTAAAGCATTCTCTAATGTCTACCAAATACTGAAATTTGATAGTTAAATACAATGTTGGTTTTACTTTTTTCTGGAGTAAGGCATTTCAGAGCCAGTATATTATGGCGGTATGGCCTATACATTCAAAGGAAGCAATAGAAAGCGATTTTCATGATCAGATTAAAAAGATCATTAAGTACTTTAAAAGAATGGAATATAGCATGGGTATTAAGCAGCAGTTGCATGCCTGGTACCTAGTCACGGTTTATTGATTTGGTTACGACAGTGGATCAGGCCTCAGACTCATTGACGACATAGATTTAAATCTTTACTCGGTGGATCGATTTCTGATGCTTGTCTGAGGCCAGGTACATTTGAGCTCATCTGGGGTTTTTCTTTAGATCTTACAGTCTGTGTGTTGAAAGCCATTTTCTTTGTAACATCACAGTTTGCTATTTGATTTGGTTGTTTCCCTGTGATGATACATTGCAAAGGTTAGAAAGCCTACATGCGTGCTAAGTTATTTATTTTTTACAACAGCAGAATCTAGGGTGACGTTTTGCCTCACTTTAATCATTAATTAGAAAATAGTATATTTTGAACACTTATATAAGCCATTACGATCAATTTGCATATTAATAGACACATATTTTGATAAATCTGTTCTATAGTCTCCATAACACATCGAAAATAATAACTGTCAATAAATGCTTTATACTAAAGATAATACACTTTTAGTACAACCCATTTTCAAGGCAAATATTTCTTGCAAAATCTATGATATATCAAAATCAAAACCCTGCTAACAACACAGTCGCAACCTAAATATTATCTAAACTGTTCAAAACTAACATACATAATGTCCTTATTTATGTATATAAAAAGTTTTGAAAAGGATTTTGTAATTTCTTAGAAATTTAGGCGTGTATATTGCATATAGTATCCCGTCCATGGCTCTTTACCTTGTGTTTTTGGTTGCCTAGCAACCATCACGATGGCAACATGGAAAATATTTGAACTTTTGATCCAATTCCCTATATTCTAAATAACATGTTAAGATTATTGAAACACATCCTAGAGAAAAAGGTTTTGTTTTATGGGGTTATTGTCAGAACATATTGGATGACCCTCGTATGAATAGGTATCTTCAGAGACTGATAGTAACCCACATAAGAAAATAAAAACGAGTCCACAAATGGGTACACAAATTTGCATGTGTATATCTAAAAATAAACCCAATCAATTGTCCAAATCTGCACTGTGTCGTAAAATGAGGAAAAATGGGGTTAAATTGAGAACAAAGCATCCATCTGAAACCAATAACAATTTTTAAAATTCTTATCTAAAATCAATCATTTTTAAATAAAAAATAAACTTTTTACAATATTCCAATTCAGATTAAGATATTTCGTAATCAAAATAATATTGGTCTTAAATATTCGCTGATAATGGGTTTGGCAAATCGATAGACAAAAATAGAATATTCTGGGAAATGAAAATTCTGCAATGTACTCAAAATTACGTAGTTATCAATTTCAATGACGTTAGAAGAATTGCGCATTGTGCTTTAAATATTGAATCGGCACAACCTGTCGCCATTCTTACATTTAAATGGACAATATAAGTAACAAAACATAAAAATACAATGCATTTTTATTTTGTGGTTTTAAAGATGCGAGTTTGAAAGATTTAGATTCGAAGATTATTAAAAGTATATAACATGAAAATAGGCCAGTGGTATGGAGTGGACCATATATAATGTGATGTCATTATTAAACAAAAGAGTACAGTGACAAAAAATGCTAGCATCATTATAAAGATTAACGCTAGTTCTTTGAATGGTGCATGGTATGCCTCTAAAAATGTCTTTGGACAAAGCTACAAGGTAAAGATCTGAACTTTTGGATCATCCCTCGTAAAACTGTCACCTATCAGTAGGCTGAATTCCATATTGCTTAGACACTGTAACATCATGACAATGATGCTCATGAAAGAAAAGTCGCAAAGAAAACTTCTCGTTTCCTTTTGATTTACAGCTTTCCTATGCCCTCTCACATTTGAAAGTATATTTTATTTCTTTTAAATTGTTCATCTGACATATAAATACATTTTGCGAGTCACATTTTTTTTTTATTTTACTCTAAAAGCATTTATAGAAGATATCCAAAGAATAGTCAATCTGGCATACTGAAAAAAGTGTGCATTAAGGGGCTATTTTGGTCCCAACTATGAGGCTAAAAAATAATAATTGTTTTTCATCAATTAATCCTTATTAGTTTATGGAAACAAAAGCCCAAGTGTAAAAGTCTGGTATTAATTCGACTTTTACCGTTGCAATGGTAACACAGATGGCCGACAAAATATGCTAAAAATAGGAAAGTGACCATTTTGAGCAAAATTGAGACACTTGACAGAGAAATTAACATAGAGCACAAGCAAATACCCAAAAGATATTTCAACAGATGAGAATTATCATGGCATGAAACATAAACACTTGGGGAGGGGGGCGGGTTATTTAAGCTGTGCTGATATTTAATTCTTAAAAAAAAATCGTAATCCAAAGTAAGTAAGGGTGCAAAGATCATGAATCGATACAATCAAGTACCACACCTGACCCAGGATACCAATGGGAAAGTATCAAACTCGCAGTAAGACACCACAAACGAGAGCCAAGAGATCAGCTCTTTCCCAGCAGGTGACCACAAGGCACATATAATCAGACGCGCACAAATGCATAGCAAATGCAAGACAGAAAAACATAAAAAAAAGAATATGGACAAAAGAAGTACCGCCTTGGAACGGTCAGAAAAATATTTCACTGGAGGTCTTAAACCAGTTTTACGGCGCGCCAACCTCACCCTTAATTCAGATGTGGATAAAGACACATAGATATTTGGTTTGCATGAAAGACCCCTAACTTATCAATGCATCATCTCCTAGAACATATAAATCAAGATAAACCAAGGAGATAAAGCAAAGATAAGGACTCAAAAGTAAATAAAACTGAATACTGGATCCAACAGGTAAACCCCGGTGGGCCCGACAAACAGCCAAAGCATCAGGCCCCTACCATCTCATCAATAGATAAGTCTTTTAAGTCGGAACCGTCATAGAGTCTGAAGTCCGACCCACCGGCGTGCAATTAAAGAGGAAAGCAAAGATGCCAACCGTGATTGGGTTGGTCACCATGCATGCAGTCTATTGCAATGCATTAATATTATAGCCAATCTTTTAATAATGGGAACTTATTTTAATGAACTGCACTGAAACATTATTAGAGCCAACAGTCTCACAGTATGTAAACTGAAATAAACATCCTGTACCCATTCCTCCTAGCTCACGCCTTATACATTATGAATTACAGCACTCGTGCGTAACCAGTTGTCGGGAATCGTGATGTGAGAGTTGTTGGTACAGCTGTAATTGCGAAGGCCCACCTATTAAAATTCATTTTCTCCATAGATCTAAGTAACTGTTACAGTTACATCCATGTAATCATGTATACGTGTGATTGCCAATTCCACTAAAACCATGCAATCTGGCATTTAAGCTCGTTTTCGACACAGAACGGCTCTAATTGTGAGCAAGTCGTTTTTAACAAAGCAAAATGCAAAGAAGGAATCGTTAAAATCATGGAATAAAAACGGAATAAAATAGATAAAATGGCTTTTCTTACCTTGCTCGAATGTGTATTGTCTGTATCGTTAACAATATAAATCGAAACGTGTATATGTACCTAAATACAC